>CM055116.1:1003018845-1003618845 GCA_029206835.1 Rana muscosa | reverse complement strand
GTTCTGATATCTCAGTGTAAAGTTCTGTTACTAATGCTGCCCAGCTCTGCCCTATTGTTGTGTACAGATGACTCATCTGCAGACCCTGTGTTTACATGTAAATACAGGCGTTGATATGCAAATAGCGGTTGCATTCATATGTAATGTGCATGTTCCAGTACATAGACGGACTCAGGCTAGTAACAAGTGTGCACTGAGACATCGGCACATTTGTGGCATGCACCTGCGCATTGGCACCCGCCCACGTACATCTAGTTTTCGGAATGGCGCCAAGCTTTCTTTTTTAAAGAAGGTTTTAACAGGTGCCGATTGCTGGATGTTTTTCAGCTCACTGTGATCCTTTTTCCCGTGCTTCCTGGTTACCCTGCTGACTGACTTCCTTTTACTCGGTCTGTTCCTGGATTTCCCTCTGCCTCTCCCCTGATCGTGATACCAGCTTACTGCTTGACCTCACTACTGCTTGATCTTCTTTACTTGACCCAGCTAGTCTCCAGACACTGCCCCTGCTACCTCTGCTCATCCGTATATGACCCTGGCCTGGCTTTTGACTAAGTCGTCTTCTCCAGTTGTCTGACCATGTATGACCTTGGCTCTACTATGTCTTTCTGCCTGCTCCTTCAGAGCCTAGTTACCAGATTGGCCTTCCGGGCCTTGTCTGACATTCCCATACAATCAGTGCACAGACCATTTGCCACTGCTAATCGTGAGGTGTTCCCTTATTTGCATCAACCACCATCCTTGCAGACCATCTATACTGATCATCACCTGCTATCCAGATTCTAGCAACTCTTAGCTGTGAACACTGATAAATAACAAAGAAGAAAGCACTTATCAATTTAGCAATTCATCTGCCATTGTGTTCTCCCAGCGGGGAAAGTCATCCCCAATTGGAAAACACAGTAATTTTTGCTAATGACTATAGCAGCCGCTAGCAATAATTGCAGAAAAAATCCAACAGGCTGGTTGTACCCAAGTTGATCTATCGATCAATTTGGGTACATTTAGCCTGCCCATACATAGTTTGAACCATCTATGGCCAGCTTTAGTATGTAAACTATGTAGACTCACAGCATAATGATAAAATCGGGAAAGAAACTCTACCCCTTATGGTGTTACATCATATTGCAGGACTTCCTCAGAAGGTCTGCAATCTATAGATCTGCACAAACACAAAAGCAGCTTTAAGGAGATTGATAAATAAACAGATTTACTAACAAGTGTCAACCCTAGAAATATGGAGAAAAATGCAATAAGCCTGTGATTTGCAGTGAATGTTAGGATAGAGGGGGCACGTTAGCTAACATGTAATGCATTTAGAGTTGTGAAAAACCAAAACAAAACACAAACCACCCCTGAAAACTTTGTTTTTTGTGTCTGCGTGCATCAGGCCTTAGTTTTATTTTGGATAGATTTCCTGCTCTACCTCCAGAACAAGAGATGAAGGGAAATCTCCCCATCAAGACACAGGCAGTACCGCTTACCAGTCATTTAGTTGCTGCAGTAGTTTAAAAAGCCTATTCAGCTTTATTTTCTAGATTCTGCTCTGCCAGTAACCAGATCTTGTACTAGAGTGGCTGCTTTCCTGATATGGACTGCAAACACTTACCCCTATTCTTATCTCCTTTTATATAGGGCATTGTTTGAGATTTCAATTCAGTACACATGAAGTTACAAGGACTCTGGATTTTTCATCCAGATCAACAAGTATTTTTTGAGAAAATGTAAAAGAAAACAAATGCAACCACCAAATCTAAGAACTGGCAAATTATAATATATCAAGTTTTTAAAAGAAAATAGTTTGGTGGGACTTTAAATGAGGCAATGAAATATTCAAATACCTCCATCCCTGTTTGGTTTTGTAAAAAGAGAACAGAACAAGCAGGACTTTAAATGAAGCATGTATGGGATAAAGGTTAGGCTTTAGTATTGAACATATCCATATTACACTGTATATCTTGTATTGACATTTTTAATTCATAATAACTATATTCTATTATTTCAGAAAATTCAAAATTTTAAACATAAACCAGATGGATATCTAAAAAGATTGGAGAATTAACTATATAATCCCTGAGGACGGAGGGGCAAAAAAGAAACAATGACATTTTTTTTTTTTTAAAACAGAAAAAATAATAATAATATATACCAAGTTAAAAATTGAATGCTTTAATATAGGATAAAATTAATGTAGGGTTCAAAGCAACCCATACGTTAAGTAAACATGGAATGTTGACAGTACATGTACATATAATATAAAATTGATGCAGTGTATTGTTGTGACACGTAGTTGACATACGAAAGCTGTTAGCTCTACGCGTTTCGCAACTTATTGCCGCTCATCAGGAGCAAGCGTACATTGTGTCTCTGAAATGACAGGAAAAATTATAATTGGTCCAATGCATCCACACACAAGGGGACAACAAACTAAATTCAGAGTCCTGGATGTTATTGTTATTGTTCATGAGGTTTTGATATATTTTAACAAGGAGGAGTTAGGGGAGTAACCAAAAGGTAATTGCCAGGGTCAACCAAGTTGAGTATTAAAACCAGAGTGTGGCATTGAGGCAGAATCAGGAACACAGTCAAGGTCAGGGTAGGCAAAGTACTAGCTGGTCCAGATCGAGCCAGTGGTCAACAGTTCACAGATGAGAATCAGGGATATTAGATGAAGTAGGGTAACCGGGTCTATGCAGATGAAGAGCAGATAAGAACCAGGAGCCAAACAAGCTAGGAAAGAGAAATAAATAGGGAACTTGGCAAAGACAAGGCAACTAAAAACACAATTAAGATAGGAAAAGTATTGCAACAACATGCAAGAACAGGATTACACATAGGCACCCTAGCCAGAGCAAACTGAATGCTACAAAAGGCAACTAAATAAGGGCTCTGGATTCCTTTAAAGAAGTTCTAATCTGAAGGTGTGCACTTGGCCACAGCCATGCTTCTGTACATCTACATGAACAATTAAGTAGGGAATTTATGCTTGTGCCAGAGCACATAAAAAAGGCCTTCAGTAGAAGAATTCCAAGAAAGGACTACTGGAGAGAAAGCAGCTAGAGAAACAAATACAGGTGCACATCAGGACCCAGGGAAGAAAGAAGAGATAGCAACATGATAGAAAAGGCTTAACAGGAGGACACAGTAAGCTGAGCTCACCACCAGCCCCAGACTTGAGGATTGACCACATTACAGATTAAAGGAGAAGGCTTTCAACCACCCAGATAGGTGAATCCTTTGCAGTTAGATTCCTGGATCTTTATTTTCATATTATGCGAGAAAAATAAAGTACCAGGCAATCAAACCCAAAGCAATTGTGCTAATCAAGCAAACCAAAGCTATCTGATTGAATCATATCTGAGTGAATGACAGAATGCTGTTTGAAAATATCTATTTACATAAAAATAAAAATGCAAGTTACTCTTTAGGGGGAGAACCCCTAGGGTCTTCCAGGATGGAGAAGGATCTAGGGGTCCTAGTAGAAGACAGAGTGAGAAATCGCATGTAATGTCAAGCAGCGGAATATTAGCATGCATTAAAAAAAGGAATTTACTCTAGAGATAAAATTATTATTCTGCCACTTTAAAAAAAACTCTGGTTTTGCCGCATTTGCAGTATTCCAGCATCCAGTTCTGGTCACTAATCCTCAGAAAGGATGCGCTGGAGCTGGAGAGAGTCCAGAGAAAGGAAACTAAATTAATATGTGGACTGGAGGACCTCAATTATGAGGAACAAGCCCAAAATGTGTTCTCTCTGGAGAAGAGACACTTGAGAGGAGATTTCATAGCGATATACAAATATCTCAACGGTGATCCCAGTGTAAGTATGAAACTTTTCAGTCCCAGGGAGTGTAAGAGGACACGGGGCCACACGATGAGACTTGAAGAGAAGCGGATTAACCTTAAGCTGCGTAGGGGGATTTTCAGTGTCAGAGCGGTAAGGATGTGGAACTCTCTTCCACAATCGGTGGTGTTGGCAGGAAGTTTGAAAAGTTTTAAAAGACTCTTGGAAGTGCATCTTAGCGAAAACAATATAAAGGGATATGGGAAATGATTTTTCTACACACACACACACCTACACAGGTTAAACTGGATGGACTGTTGTCTTTATTTAACCTTACCAACTATGTAACTATGTAACTTAAAGTGTTGTCAATCCTCCATGGGGTTTTGCTAATTGGTTTACCAGAAACAAGAACCTAACCCTACAGCCATTTAATGAACCGATTGGCCACCCTAGTACACTTGCCAAGCTTATGAACTGACTGACATTGCTGTAGATTGGTGCACTTCAGGCCAACAATTAGTTTGCATACAAAGAGAGCAAGTTAAATCAGTCATGTAACAAAATGATTTTAAACCATAAAACTCAGATAAATATATTTGATGTTAAGCAGAGAAGCTAGGGAAATATTCCTAGTATTGAAACTAATATACACACTGTTCGTGTGCAGATTTCATGCTGCAGTGAGTTAAAATAATTGTGTGTCACTTCCTAATCCTATTATTTTAGATCCTGGAAAGTGTCCAAGCAGACTGTCATTCTAGGGCCATGCTCTTGTGAGGCTACACACACTACAAGTAATCCAGAAAGATCAAGCTAAAGTACATCACTGAGGAGCTTTGGGATTACCCTACTCTAAACATGTGTCTGTAGCCACTTAACCTCTGGAAAGACCAACATTTGCAATATTAATACGGTCTAACTATAAAGGTACATCTACTGCACTTGTATTTTTACTGAAGAAATCCATCAGGGAGAAATGAGTAGTTTCCTAATCCTGAGTAAGGCAGTATAGTATACAGAACTGATGCTGTATTTTGCAAGTATCTTTTAGTGGACAGTAGGCTCACTATAATAAACTATAAAGATCATAATTCACCATAACAACCATTATTTTCAGCAATGAGAGCAGGGAATAATACAGATTTTTATGGCAAAAAACCCATGAGTCATACATAGCTTAGTGAATTGGGGCTTGTTTTAAGATGTTCTACAGAAGGTTTATTTTTGCTAGTATGGCACATATATTTACTGTTTGTACACTTGTATGACACATAATTTACTGTATGTACACTAGTATGTCTTGTATGACATAAATTGACTGTATGTACACTGCCAAGAAAAAAAAATTGCCAGAAAATCAAACAGTCGCTGCACCTCTGCCTGGAGAAAATTCCAGCAAGGCATCGGATAGTGATAAATCAAAAAAGTAACCAAACGCCTAGGTATTGTATATTATTAGGTATGAAACAATACTTTACCTCACGGGTGTCATCAGGTAATCTCAGACCTAAAGAATTTACTATTCTACCATTTTACTAGGTGCTCTGCTTTTTGTAAAGTATTTACTGCCCTTTCAGGCAACTCACCAGTCCTAACAGATTGTGCCACATGCAAAATAAAAGATGACCTGAACTTGTAAGCTTTGCCTTAAAAAAGGCATGTAGACAGCACAGAAATAGTCACCATGTATTGCCTTTGATCTTTTTCCCAAGTACTGATTTACCATCCTTTCTTTTGCATGGCTTCCCTGAGTGAAGGTGGCTATCTAGATAGAGGCAGGCCTTTGCTTCTTCTTTTTTTTTTTTTTAAACTTCTCCCCCTAATGAATGGTGATCAAATAACTTGAGGGGTAATTCAAGTAGTAGCAGGAGAGGTGCAGATTACATAGATCCACAGATTAGATGAAGCAGAAAAATGGAGGTCTTCGGGTACAGCTTTTCCACCAGCAAGTAGATATACTGTACACCTATGAGGATTGTTTGATGTATGGGTACATAAGTATGAAGTATCACAGAGGGTTTAGTATATTAACTAAGCTGGGGCACAGGGCTTTGGATTAGAGGGACTACGCTGGAGGGTCATATATTTGAACCTCTGATACCCCGATATGTTTTTAGAAACACAGGCAAATAAGTTCTCCTGGTTTCAAGGGTCACTTACTTGATGATTCAGGGGTCTCACACTTACCATAACCTGTTAACCAGATACCCAAATATATTAATAAAGTGAGCTGCAAGCTCATTCCTACCAGGAATAAAACGCATGGACTGGGTGCAGGTGAGTGACATTCAGGTTTGTCCATGCTAACACAAATTTGCATACACATAACTGAAACCCGGAGTATTGAAGGTTGGTTGTATGCACATGCGCAGATCTTTGAGCATGGTCATACACTCAATCAGCCTAACAAAGACACACCAAACCTCATATAGTGATAGTAGGGGAGAGTATGTAAACTACCATCAGTAAAAATATTTTTTTTGCTCTACATACTGGTGCTTTTTCTGGCTGAATGTCTTCTGTTATTGTTCAAGGGAATTTTGCTTTCATTTAAGATGTATGGGTTCTGCCATTGCTGACCTCGTTCTCGAAGTTTCAATAGCATGACCATGATTCTAACTCACCGTTTTCAAGACTTGCTTAGATTGAAATCAAATGCCCATATTGTTGTTTTTTAAACTATAATTCAGTTTTAAACATTTCCATAATTTGGGGAATATATATATATATATATATATATATATATATACACACTAAAAGTGATTTATGACTTATATCATAATATATTTGCTTCCTTCTTGCTTTACTCACTTTTTTGGTTCCTAGTCTGCACACTTAGTAGTGTGGTCACCCTTTTGTTTGGTATAGTTGCATGCCTTATATATTGTTCTGCAGCCAAAAGATTACTTGCGTTTTTTTAGGAGTAGAGGCTGTTCACTTGGCAAAGTAATGTTTGTAAATAAAGTGTAAAGAATGTTCACCTAGCATGACTGAGCATTTAAAGTTAATACCCGATTCATGATGAGTGAACATACTTTACCCCATTGGAAAATCAATGCCTGCGTTAGACTCAGTTTACATCAATAATGTTCTATTCCATGTTCAGAGTTCAGATGAAGCCTGTAGGTCCAAAATGTGTCCATAACACCCCTAGATACAAGCAAAACTTTATCTGTGGCCTCAAATGTTAATGAAATGGGATTACCATTTCGTTAGAACAAACAGTGTCTTGCAATAGGTGTTGACATATGGGTGCATTTTAAATCATTCAAGTGTCTTCGGAAGCTTAAACAATGTGAGGTGGACACAGATTGCAAAGACAAAAGTATGTTAAAATAACTAAAGAAATGCAATGAACAAAAATACATTCTAAAAAAAATAAAAAAAAATGCAGTGCTATAATGTACTGAATGGTATATACAGTATAAATCATCAGAACTCTTTCATTTAACTCTTATGCCGCATACACACGATCGAAAATTCCGACAAGAAAACCGTGGATTTTTTCCGATGGAATGTTGGCTCAAACTTGTGTTGCATACACACGGTCACACAAATGTTGTCGGAAATTTCAACCGTCAAGAACCCGGTGACGTACAACACGTATGACGAGCCGAGAAAAATTAAGTTCAATAGGCAGTGCGTCTCTTCTGCTTGATTCTGAGCATGCGTGGATTTTTGTGCGTCGGAATTGCATACAAACTTTTCTTGTCGGAAAAATTGAGAACCAGCTCTTTTTTGGTGTCAGAAATTCAGATAGAAAAAGTCCAATGGAGCTTACACACGGTCGGAATTTCCGACCAAATGCTCGCATCGAACTTTTCTTGTCGGAATTTCCGATCGTGTGTACGCGGCATTAGAGGGATAAACAGGCATTTTCCGTTCATGTTTGCGTATTAAATGTATAAAAAGATACCCTATTTACCTTCTTTAATGGTTTATACATATTTACTAGAAATGTGGATGGTGCCTACAGGACAATGTTGTAGTGGGTGGGAAGGGCTTTTAAACCATTTCTACAAACTCTTGCATAACGCTATCAATAGTGCCAGCATGTAAGCAGCTACAGCAGCAGGAAAGGTCCTGCTGTGAATTGACTGTAGAAGAAAGAGTACTGTCATAAAAAGAAATGCCAATCCAATTGTTCTACTGACAGGATCCACAGGTATTTATAAAATGTTCCAGGAATTACCATATTTATCGGCGTATAACACGCACAGGCGTATAACACGCACCTTAACTTTAAGAGGGAAGTTTCAGGAAAAAAAACTTTCCACAGCCCCTGCGTATAACACGCTTGGACAATTTACCCTCTATTTTCAGGGTAAAAAAAGTGAGTGTTATACGCCAATAAATACAGTACTTAAAAAAATAAAAAAATAAAACAGAGGTCTTATTGCTGGGCAGCTTACATCACAAATGTGATTTTATAGCTTGACTATCGTTTTCCTTTGAAGATACACACCAGTGAAAGTTAAAAATCAATCCATGACAGGCATATAGGGAGCATAGTCATCTGTTTACTAGTTCAGTTTTTAAATCAGACATTGCGGTAGGCTGGATTCACATATATTTTTTCATGTTTTTTAAGGCTGATTGTATTAAAGCTTTAAAGAGCATACAGTTACATAGAGCAAAATAAGTTTAGTGATAACAACACGAAAGTTGTATATTGCTAGAAATACTGTGCAATAACATCGTCATTCAAATTCCTTTATATGCCAAGAAATTATTGAGAGCATTATATTTCTATGCCAAAAAAGCTATTCTACTTACCTGGAAATATTTCCCTTCAGTAACCCCCCCCCTTTTTCTCCTTCAATGACCCTCCCTCTATATCAAATTAGATACTCTAATGTGGGCCTCCACAGACAATTGATAAAATCTGGGGTCCATGGTCTGTCACCACTTACAACATCATCAGCAGATGGTTGGAACCAGGAGACTTTATCATTATTATCAGTCTGTTCTGATATGCTATATGTATATCTTGGTGTACTTTACCTTAATGACTATTGACGTTGTCCAGTATTGTTTAATGAAGGAGACAAGACTACAGTATATAGGTTGTTTCTTGTATAGTTTATTGTAGGATGCGTTGTTGCGTTCATGGCAGTGTCGGAATGTATTTGTTGTTTGATTACAGTTGTGCTCATAAGTTTACATACCCTGGCATAATTTATGATTTCTTGCCCATTTTTCTGAGAATATTAATGATAACACAAAAACATTTCTTTCACTCATGGTTAGTGTTTGGCTGAAGTCATTTATTATCAATCAACTGTGTTTACTCCTTTTAAATCATAATGACAACAGAAAGTACCCAATTAACCCTGATCAAAAGTTTACATACCCTGGTGATTTTGGCCTGATAACATGCACAAAATGTTCACAAAGGGGTTTGGATGGCTATTAAAGGCAACTATCCTCATCTGTGACCTGTTTGCTTGTAATTAGTGTGTGTGTATAAAAGCTCAATGAGTTTCTGGACTCCTGACAGACCCTTGCATCTTTCATCTAGTGCTGCACTGACGTTTCTGGATTCGGAGTCATGGGGAAAGCAAAATAATTGTCAAAGGATCTGCGGGAAAAGGTAGTTGAACTGCATAAAACAAGAAAGGGATATAAAAAGATATCCAAGGAATTGAGAATGCCAATCAGCAGTGTTCAAACACTAATCAAGAAGTGGAAAATGAGGGGTTCTGTTGAAACCAAACCACAGTCAGGTAGACCAACTAAAATTTCAGCCACAGCTGCAAGGAAAATTGTTTGGGATGCAAAGAAAACCCTACAAATAACTTCAGGTGAAATACAGGACTCTCTGAAAACATGTGGTGTGGCCGTTTCAAGATGCACAATAAGGAGGCACTTGAAGAAAGATGGGCTGCACGGCCGAGTGGCCAGAAGAAAGCCATTACTACGCAAAGTCATTTAGAGTGATAAATCCAAAATGTAGCTTTTTGGCCACAACCATAAACACTACATTTGGAGAGGAGTCAACAAGGCCTACGATGAAAAGTACACCATTCCTACTGTGAAACACGCAGGTGTATCACTGATGTTTTGGGGATGTGTGAGCTACAAAGGCACAGGAAATTTGGTCAAAATTTATGGCAAGCTGAATGCAGTATGTTATCAAAAAATACTGTAGGAATATTTGCATTCATCAGCTAGGAAGCTGCGCATGGAATGTACTTGGACATTCCAACATGACAATGATCCAAAACCCAAGGCCAAGTCGACCTGTCATTGGGTACAGCAGAATAAAGTGAAGGTTCTGGAGTGGCCATCTCAGTTTCCTGACCTCAATATCATTGAGTCTCTGGGGAGATCTCACACGTGCAGTTTATGCAAGAAAGCCCAAGAATTTACAGGAACTGGAGGCTTTTTGCCAAGAGGAAATGGCAGCTTTACCATCTGAAAAGATAAAGAGCCTCATCCACAAATACCACAAAAGACTTCAAGCTGTCATTGATGTTAAAGGGGGCAATACACCGTATTAAGAACTGGGGGTATGTAAACTTTTGATCAGGGTAATTTGGGTAGTTTCTGCTGTGATTAGGATTTAAAAGTCGTAAACGCAGTTGATTGATAATAAAAGGCTTCAGCCAAACACTAACCATGAGTGAAAGAAAAGTTTTTGTGTTATCATTCAGATTCTCTGAAAAATGGCCAAGAAATCATAAATTCTGCCAGGGTATGTAAACTTATGAGCACAACTTGTACGTACAAAATCAATTAAAAGCATCTTTAATACAAAAACATTGTCATATTTGCATCTTTCTTCCAAGGTGAGATTTTGTTGGAATGTGTAAAACATTGATTTCTTACTATCCAATGTACAGGGACAAATCATACCTGTAATCTGGCCATATAATAATTTAGGAAGTATATGGATGTATTGGGCTAATAGTGTTTTCAAAGGTTTGAAATGTGATTTAAGATTTGCAAAATTTCTGTTGACAACCTCTAGCCTCATGTGTAGGTTTATAGGATAAAATGTCTTTATCTATGGTGAACAATTTGCATTATCCGCAGGGTATTTCGATTTAGGTGTACAGTTGGACCACATATATTGGGTATGTTAAGTAGTTGTTAAATAAATTGAGTTACTCTCAACCAGAAGGATCTGAGTTTGACACAGGACAAAGCCACACACAAATATTCTCCTGGCTCAAAAAATGGACTATGCACTACATGATGGTTCTCGCAGTCACCAATCAGAATCAAATCTGCCTTGGAAGTTTGAATCCTATTTGTAATATATTGTGTAGAGTTGGAGGCAGTGGTGGTCGGTCAGTCAGAACCTCCTGGGTCAGTCAGTCGGTAGTCGGGGTTCCACATTTACCCCATCTCGCGGGCAGCACTCCAAATGGCGGTGGGCTTCTCTCCTGGTTGCAGGCCGCTGCTTTCTCGGTTGCCCTGCGTCTCCTCCCTCCTCCTCCTGGCGGCCAATCTGATCGAATCTCCTTTCGGCCAATCGGGTGACGGGTCTCAGAATTAATATTCACTATTGTCACACAACTGGGTGGGCTTTTTTTAAGCCTATTAGATCCTCTGGCTCTAATCATGTGCTTCAATAATTTTTTTTTGTTTATAAACCCCGATTTTAATCCATGCATCTGGCGCCCTGCATGTAGATGAGGGGGCCGGACACACGAATAGGGGGCGGTGCCGTGCACCCCTAATGGACGGGCTGCCACTGGTTGGATGAAGTTAAGTAAGAAGACCCGCTCACACACCAAAAGTTGAGGTTTCGTGCAGTTGAATACATAGAATACAGATTAAAGACCACTCAGGGATGAATTTTAAATAATCACAAAAGATTATGTATTGGATAGATGTGTCAGAACAGCCATGTCAGCTCTATGTCAAGCTGTAAGGTTCCTATAGGGGCTGACCTAACCTCGGGTTGAGGTCAGGGCTGGCACACTGTCCAAGCTGCTGGACGAGAGAAAATCTTTCTGTTAATAAATATTTTTGTCTTAAAATTACCTGCTTTTTTACATACAGTTTGCTATTAGCATTCAGTTCAGGCAGGTGATAGGACAGCCCATATGTGGGCCTTTCAGCTTGACACTTAGCAAGACAATTCTGCTCTGAATAGCAGAAAACATGATTAAATGATCAAAAAATAAATCAAGCCACCTCTGAGAAGCAAGGCTGCATTATAAAAATAAGTAAAGAGTGGAAATTCAGAATATAACAGATTGGTGACAATGGTATTTTTTATCAATTTAACGGATCCTCTGAATCCTAGAAATGCTGCAATAATTCTTTGTTAACCAACGTAGTTCATGTATTTCAACTGTTGCATAGAACTGCTCTTTAGGCTGCTCTCACACTGCTTCATTGCAAAAACACATAGGCATTTTTGCCGCATTTCTGGTATGCTTTGGACCTGTAAAAAAAGGACTCCAAAATTTTTTTTAGGAATTTTCTTTTCAGTTTAATGGGGAGATGCATTTTTTTATGTCACCAAACATGCACCAAAAATGCAACATGCATTACCGGATTTAATGGTCTTCTGTTTTTGGTTAGGCAAAAGCGGAAGAAAAACTGATCAGTGTGAAAGAGGCCTTAAAGGAAACATGATAAAGAAGAAATATGGGGCTACCGTTGCTCTTATTTTCTGTGTCCTGGCCCTTATTATCACTCATTTGTATCAGTAATTTCCCCAAAACGGGTATGCAGATCAGAAGTCAAAAATCTTTATCTGCATATTTGTTCTGGGTAAATGCCTTAAAGGAGGCTGATCTATAGGGTTAACATATCTTGAATATTCTACTGCCACCCAATACAATCTGAACAGACATGGGATTGTTGAGAGATTACCTTCAGTGCTTGTATTCTGCAGAAATAAAAGAGATTTCATGAGGCACAGTGACGGGAGTTTTATTAACACAAAATTTTGGGCACACACAAAGGGATACGTTTAAATACAGAGAATATTTGTTTCACTTCACAGTTAATCAGCTGTTATCTCTCAATACTGTAACCAACACTAAAAAAATATAAATCTAACTGACTGCCATGGTCAACAGCAGTTCTTTCTGCGCTCCAAATGAATACCAGAATTTGGTTTACAAAGATCGACAAAATATGCAACAAAAGGCACCAAAAAGATTTTCATAGCACGGACAGCACTCAGCAAAAGTGAAGAGCTATAATCATAATTCCCTTTAGATGAGGACAACTCACAAATGAATAACTGGCTGAATAAAAAACCCAGGCATTCTTGATCCAAAATCAATAATGTCTTATATATAGGGCTATGGAAAATAGATGTTATCAAGTCAACATAAGATCACCTCCTAAACTACCATCCTAACAATATTTTTCTCATCTGTGCCTGCAAAAATTCATTCCACATTTAAAATATGTCATCTTTATTTTCAAAAAACAATAGCCGTCTGGCAGGTTGTGAAGATAAGTGAATTATCTGCCTGTGGGAAAATAACTGCCAAGCATGCTGAAAAATGGCCGCAGAATATGATGTTGATCTATTGCATGTAGAGAATAATGGAAGGTGGAAACACTAAATCCAGCTCACACCAACAGCAATATAGACATCATGGAACTAAGTGATTTACTTTACATCTCTTCACAATGTACATTTACTTCTTTTGAGGCATTGGCAAGCAGTTGTGAACATTTATGATGCCATGTCATCCAGAGGAAATGCCAAGCCATCAATATACACTGAATGCCATACCTTTGATGATTCTATCAAAATGGAATTCTGGGCATGTTTTCTCATTTCCACTTCTCATTAAACGACTCCCCTCCAATATCATAGATCATGCAAGTTAAAATCAATACAGAAATAGGTTTTATGCAATGACAGAGATGTGATTTTTTTTTTCAATCTAGGTATACCTTCATAATTTTAAATCCAAATAATATTAATTTCCACGTTCTTGTAATTCTTGTTTTCTTTTAGTATTATGTGTATGTCAAAATAATACCAATACACTAATATAAAACAGACACATAAGAGCCGGTTCACACTGGGGCGGCACGACTTTGGGGGCGACTCGGCAAGGCGATCTCAAGACGACTTGAGAGGCGATTTGCAAAATGACTTCTGTATAGAAGTCAATGCAAGTCGCCCCGAGTCGCCCCCAAAGTAGTACAGGAACCTTTTTCTAAGTCGGAGCGACTTGAGCCGCACCTATTAGAACGGTTCCATTGAACAGAGCGGGACGCGACTTGTCAGGCGGCTGAGTCGCCTGACGAGTCGCCCCTGTGTGAACCGGGTCTTAAAGTTCCATGCCAAGACAGAAGCATAATACTTTAGGTCAAGCCCTTCAACAAAGGTTGAACCACTCTCTGTTAACAGTAAGCAAACATTTTTTTTTAAATAGTGCATTGTGCATCAATTACCTTACACTTCAGTCTTCATTCCAAAAACCTTTTACTAAGCTACCCTGCAGTGCAATGGATCAAAGTCACAGTTTTCTCTATGAGCCAAGCCAATTTCCTGTCCTGGGAACCAACCATTCTTCTCTGCTTGTCATCTTCTTGGGCATTGGTCCCCTCAACACCCCCAGGAGTTCCCCTGCACTTTAGAGCCTAAGAGAGAGGACCCGGTTGTTGGAAGTTGCTGACCACGTAATGCAGGCAGTAATGTGCACACCTGAAGAAGGAACCCAGGAGAAGGGAAAGGAGTGTCACATGACTGACTTTGGGTAAGTAAAATTGGCATTTGGACAGCTTTTTTTTCATACCAGCTGGTCTTTAATTATACGTGCATATGCACTTAGTTTTTCTTAGTTCCCTTCAAAGTCCCAGAAATACTTGTTGATCCTGCCAGTGAAATTCATCTAATGTACTATAGCTTCCTGTGGTGCTGTTTTAGTGATGCTGCACTGCCACTCACATGTAGGTTGTGCCTGCTTGCACTACAGTGAGATGAGAAAAAAAGTTGCAGTGGGTGTTGCTATCAGCATTTTCACTGCTGATTCACAACCTGTATCTTGTCATTTAGCACCCACTGCTTTTTGGAATGACAACACTGCTTCTGGTGCTGAACCCTCCAACTGTGAGTTGCAGTATCTGGGAGGGAAGTGTGAGAGGCACAAAAAAAGAAGGATTTGACTCAGTCAGGGATATGATATTTTTGTTCATACTGTAAAATCCTTTTCGCCTTCAGTTAATTGAAGGAAACAGCGGAGATAGAGAAAATTGTGACTAATGGGTTATAGCCTTCAGGTGTAGGACACTAGGCATAAAAAGAAAAGCACAGTCTAGGGGCTGAAAGGCTCAACGTACAGGATTTCCAGAGGTAAGTAGAAAGATTGCACAACGGAATGTCTAAGCACAGGGTGCTGTTCAGCATGCAGGATTCTAGGGACAAGTGAGCACAACAGGACTCCCAGGGACAAGGAGTCACAAAGTACAGGGTTTGGGACAAATATTGCTTGGGCAAGGGTGGCCACTGGTCCTCTATCAAACAGCAGGTGGAATCGATCAGCACTCAAGGCTACCAGACTTGTGGAATAGATGAGAACAGACCGTTGTGTTAGTGGGTTCACAGGAAACAGTTAGGCCAAACAAGGTAGGGAACTGCATGCGCTCACTGGCTAAGCTGGGGAGTCTCCAAGGATCTATATTATTCAGCCTGTCACCCAGCAGTTGATGGAAGGCCTTGAAGACTGAAAGAAGAAATAAAAATAATAATTTGCTTCAAATTTTCCCCAGCAGGGAGCTTAGGTCCTTACTACTTGACACTAGGCACAAAAAAGTGAACTGTCACTTGCTAATGGAATGTGTGGGGCTGTGCTTTGGTTTTGTTTTTTTGCCTAGTGTCCTACTGCTGCAGTTGGACCTAAAACCCATCAATCAAGATCTAGATTTATGCTGTTTAGATGCATGTAAATGTGGAAACTAAGAAATATCTATTCATGTAATATTGTTGGAAGTAAAGTAAATGATTTACCGAGAGTCATTGCCTTCTCATTTACCAATTAACTATTTTCAACAAATTATTCATAAAAAATAGGCAAACAGCCTCATTAGAAAGAACTGTAGCTTCAACTTTATTTAATGAAGTATATTCAATTTCTGCACGGAGATAAATGACTATAGTAAAACATGTTGATGATTTACAGTGGAAAAAGATAAAAATTACATCCTCTGCATATGTTTAAACTGAAACTACAGAGTGATATCATTTATCACATGCATTTTTAACATGCTCAAACCGATCTCAATCCTATTAATCTCTTTCAGAAATAAACTCTTATGCATTCTTTTCTGAGCTGTGGCAAAAAAAAAGATTACACATTATATTTTAACTGAACAGCCCACTTAAATAAATTTTGGCTCCAGAACAAATCTGAAGAGACAGGGTCACTTAATGACCCCTCTGTTTTTCAGCCAGCGGTCTGCAGACAGTTATACCGTGGTTACAGAGCAATAAAGTGGACAAAATTTGAATGGTGTTTCCAGCACCCAGATTAAATTTGGCTTCATATTTCTGTACAAGTTCTCTGGGACACATTAAATAAGCCTGTAGATAGGCTGTAGCTTATAGAACTTTCCAGCCATTGGAACGTTCCCAGTTTTTGAATGGTTACAGACATTTGTGACAACAAACACTTTTTTTCCCAGACAGCGAAGTTGAAAGTTTAGGCCGTCTCTAGACACTTAAATATGAATTAATGTCTACAACTACATGTTGACTGCTACACATTTTTGTACCACCCAAAATGCATAACAAACATGTTCCCACACCATAATCTTTTTTTTTTTTTTAAACTTCCACACTATATTCTTTACAAGTTTTCAATGTAGTAGCCATGTTATGATTTTGTGGGAAATAACCTCAAAGTAGGGACATTTACATGTAATTCAGGCTTTGCGTTAGTTAAGATACTTTAATTTTCAACTCTGGGATCACAATTGGTGTCTATAACACAAGAAGAATGTATTATTGGGACACGTAGAGCAAAATTGTACTTTATAGAGGAAAAGGCGGGCCCAGACAGGATTGAGCCCATCTGGGTGGTAGGTGGCACAAGCAAAAGTCTTTTGTGTTCCTCACTCCGGATCAAAACTGGAGGGGAGGGCAATGTGACAGCACTAGGCTATGTCACTGTGTTAGAAAAGGTAAAGGCACACAGGGTTCTCACCCTTTTTCAGTTTTCTCTGGGTTTGTACTGCCTAGATTGGGGTCTGCAATTCAGAGACTTCGAAGAGCTTTGGGAGGAAAGAAGCTTCAACTCCTGTGTCCAGGTTTTACCAGAGACCAGCAGGCTATGTGTGTGCAGGTATGAATATACTTTATAGTCACAGGGCTGATCGTACTTCAGTTTGAGGTCTGAGCAGTGGCACTGCCAGAGTGAGCCAGAAGGCTAGTTGTTTATTTTCGTGGTTGAAGTTTTGTTTTGTAGAACATTTTACTTTCTTTCTTAAAGAGGTTGTAAAGGTTCATGTTTTTTCACCTTAATGCATCCTATTCATTAAGGTGAAAAAACATCTGATGATTGCAAGCCCCCCAGCCCACCCATTTTACTTACATGAGCCCTAGAAAGTCCTGCATCGCAAATGCGCTCGATCTTTGCCCGGGCTTCTCGGCTCTTCAAAGGATAGATTGATAGCAGCGCAGCCATTGGCTCGCGCTGCTGTCAATCAAATCCAATGACGTAGGTGCCGGGGGGCGGGACCGAGTCATAAACTCGGCGGCTATGTATGCTGAGTGTATGACACGGGAGCACGCCAACAAGGTAACCCCCTCGGGAGAGAGCTTCCCAGAGGGGGTTAGCTATTGCGGGGAGGAGCAGAGAGAGCCGCCGAGGGACCCCAGAAGAGGATGTTCGGGGCCACTCTGTGCAAAACGAACTGCACAGTGGAGGTAAGTATAACATGTCTGTTATTTTTAAAACAAAATACCTGAACCTTTAGTATCATTTCAAATAAAAGTGGGCCAGCAAGCCCTAAACAGTATTCCTGGCTGAAGTGAATGCACTGCACTTAGGTTGAATGAAACCCCTGAAAATATCATAATTAGTTTAGGTCCTTTATTGAAGGTGAATGCTGGTCCTGTGGAGCAGGATGACATGTTTGTGCATGGACATTAGTGATTGCAAAGATCTATGCACTTTTTTTGGAAAACTTCACGGATACTGTTAAATTACTTATTGAGAAGTGGAAAATTTGGGGATCTCTTGATACCAAGCCAAGATCAGGTAGACCAAGAAAGATTTCAGAAACAACTGCCAAAGCAATTGTTAGGGATACAAAGAGAAACCCACAGGTGACCTCGGGATAAATACAGGCTGCTCAGGAAAAAGACTGTGGTTTTTTTAAACCACTTCAATGCCGAGCACTTTTACCACTTCCTGCCCAGGCCAATTTTCATCTTTCAGTACTGTGGCATTTTGAATGACAATTGCGCAGTCATGCAATGCCGTATCCAAAACATTTTTATAATTTTTTGAGACAGATAGAGCTTTCTTTTGGTGGTATTTAATCACCACTTAATTTTACATTTTTTGCTAAACAAATTAAAAAAGACCGAAAAAAAAGTTTTAGTTTCTGTTATAAAATTTTGTAACTAATTACGTTTTCTCCTTCATTGATGTGTGCTGATGAGAATGCACTGATGGCCATTGATGGGCGGCACTGATATGCAGCACTAATGGGCACTGGTGGGGCTGCACTGATAATCATTGCACCGATTAACAGCACAGACCCCACTCGTCAGGAAAGCCGCTCATCAGCTCTCCTCTACTTACATGCTCTCAGTGTGAGCAGAGGAATGCAGATAACTGGCACTAGTTACATTGTGATCAGCTGTTATTGGACACAGCTGATCACATGTGTTAACCTTTAAAATGTATATTTAAGATTTAATATCTCAAAGATATGATATGGGTTAAATAAGAGTTCTTTTGACCAGAAGTGAAAGCTTCAACATAATAAACATTTATTAGAGAATTGTTAAAGTCTAATCTAATACACAGAAACGATCTATAGTCTTAAACAAGCAGGAACTAGTAGTTTAAAATACAAACATTTACATGAAGGAATACAGAGTATATTCCTCTAAAACATTAAAGTACAAGCTTGTGCAGTTGTTACGAGTAAGACAGACCTTTCCAATAGTTACCCTTTTAGAACCATCCTTCAGGTACCCTTCCATAAAAAGAGCTCCCTTCTCCTCTCCTCTTGAGTATATCTCTCTATGCTGATGCCCCATAGGTTGGCCTAGCTTGGATCATGATTGGAGGGCTTACTACATAAGTCAGCCCCCTTTCATGCAAATCCTGGTGTCTCTTATGGGCAGGAGATTTAATTGAATTTCCCCAGGATTACAAGTGGGGCTCTCTTCATTGCATATCCCAGCATGGGATCCATTGAAGGGAGTATCTGAATTGTATCTCCATGGCTTGTATATACAAGTCTGGCCCCGCATTGTCTACTCTTAACAAGCTCTTCTGCAACACCCTTTTGCCCGGCCTTTCATAGATGCAAGCCAAATGAAATATATTCATAATTACAATATTTTACAGCTATTAATGGAGATTTCACATAAAACCATAAGGCAACAGATGGCCCCTTGTGGCCAGTTGAGAATATGAGACTCGGCCACACCTAAAATAATGGTTTATGTGTAATCTCCTTTAATATTTGGAACTTTTGGCTTTCCCCTCTGAAACAAAATAAAACTCTTTGAGAAGAAAATAAAACTTTTAAACTCTCCCTCTCTACAGTTCATATTTCTGGATCCCAGTATTGGTAGTCATCACTTGTTCTGCATGTAATAAGTCCATAATAAAAATCATAAGATACATAGGCTCTTTACCGTGATCAGAGCTGCGATGTTTCCAAGCAACACACTGCACCACTGATCGCTATAGGCCAGACAGGATGTGATTAGAGAGCATAATGCAACAATACTTGAGCAAATATAATCTGCATGGTCGAGTTCCCAGAAAGAAGTGTCTACTGTACCAATGCCACAAAAAATCTCGGTAAGGCATGTCAAGGTGTTGTCGGGCATATAGTAACCGGGCTTTCTGGCAACTAGACCATGCAGATAATTTTTTGGTTCAAGTATCATTGTATTGTGATCCTTAAAAACAATCAAACCATTTTTTTCCAGAGCCACCTGTATTTCTCTGGAGATTTTTCTTAGTATCCTGAACAATTCTGGCAGTTGTAGCTGCAATATTTATTGGCCTACCTGACCGTGGCTTGGTATCAAGAGATCCCCAAATTGGCAAATTTAAGGCTTTGGATGTCTTTTTACATCCTTTTCCATTTTTATAAAGTTAAACTACCTTGTTATGCAGGTCTTTTGACAGTTCTTATCTGCTCCCCATGGCTCAATATCTAGTCTCCTCAGTGCATTCACATTAGAGCTAACAAACTCATTGACAATTTGTACAGACTCGAATTGCAATTTAAAAACCCACAGATGTTGGAAATGAAGCTTTAATTGCCATTGTAACCTATGTTTGTCACCTTGTGTGTCTGTACCAAGGCCAAACATTCCAGGGTATGTAAACTTTTAATCAGGGGCATTTGGGTGATTTCTGTTATCATTGCGATTTAAAAAAAAAAGCCAAACAACTATGTGATAATAAATAGCTTTATATGATCACTATCCATAAATGAAAGACAGTTTTTTGGCATGATCAGTCACATTTTCAATATTAACATTAAAATATTAAAATTTCTGCCAGGCTATGCAAACTTTTGAGCAACACTGTATACAAAAAACATAAATTTTATTTTTTTGTCTTAAAATGCATGTATGTTAATGATGTGGTACTGTTAGAGGTCAAGACATATTTCATACTTTACAAGAGCAGGTTATGATTTGGTAGATGGCAGCGCTGCAATTGAGAAAACACCAGTTCCTGTGTTCACCCAGAACTTTTCCCATCAGATAGCCTACTGTATGTACATCTGAGACAAATGGTATACAGAAGACACTTGGGAGGGTTCATCTGATAGTAATAATCTTCCATTTTAAAGACATTTTATCACTGTAGGAGTTACAGATAAGTAAGACATTAAAACAGTAAACGTAGACTAAAATATAAATAATTCAGAGCCATTGCAATATTTCACTTTTTACTTTGCACACAAATGTAGCCCATAAGTGACAGAAGAATAAATGGTAAAACTGACTGTCTTTTGAACTTGCTATTTAGAGATTAGTGGTGCTCACTTCAGCAAAATTAAAAGGAAACTAAATGTGCACCTTTACTGTGATAAGATAATACATGTATTCACTGAAAACAATGCAGTGTAAGTACTTTGTTACCACTACTTATAGTTATAATTATAGATGCAGTAAAAAATTAAGTTAAGCTTTCTTTTTGTGCAAAAAAAAAAAAAAAGAAAGAAAGAAAAAGTATATATATAAATATAATTTATTTAATAGTGTAAAGGCACATTAGTTCACTAAAATATTTGTCTTAGATGGTTATTTTATATTTTTGCTACATTACTATCACAATAGGTAAAACATAAGTTACAGTTCCCAACATATTATGCAACAAGTGAAGCAATGCAATATTTTAATGTTCTCCTGTATCTAATCTATATTTTTTTTATTTAAAAAGGGATCTACCTTCAATCCTCATATACTGTATCAAAACTGCATCCGGCTTGTCTCCTGGTGATGTAGACACCGGCATAGTTGTCTTCAGAAAAGTCCATCCCCGGGTTTATACTTAAGCCCTCGCTGCCAGGGTGACATCATGATGACATAATCAATACCATACCAGAAGGAGTACTATGGAGAACATGTGACAGCAGGTTTGGTTGAGTTTTTCTGGGGTTTAGGTCTTAAACAAATATACCAAATGAGTTCTAATGATTAATGACATACTGTGAAGGTCAATTAATCGAAACAGACAGCTGTTTAGAGGGGGTAAAACTGGGCAAAGGACAATAGTAAGTTAGTTACTAAATAGGTAAGGTTGCGGTTGACGTGGTGGTTTAATCCTCAGATGTCACCCCATAGCAAAAGTTTTGCACAGAAACAAGGTTGTTATCCCACATCAGTCTACTATGCAGAAGCATGAACAGGTAAAATTAACCACTTAAGGACCAGTGCACGGCGATATATGTAGACACAATGGCTCCTGTGGGCAGATGGGCGTGCAGGTACGTCCCCTTTAAGAAGCGAGCTCCGTGAGTCCGACCGCGGGTCCCGTGGACTCGATGTCCGCGGGGGGTTCCCACGATCGTCTTACAGAGAGCAAGAACGGGGAAATGCTGATGTAAACCAGCATTTCCCCATTCTTCCTAGTGACAAGACACTGATCACAGCTCCCTGTAATCGGGAGCGTTGATCAGTGTCGTGTCACACACAGCCCATCCCCCCTACAGTTAGAAGCACTCCCTAGGACACACTTAACCCCTTCAGTGCCCCCTACTGGTTAACCCCTTCACTGCCAGTGTCATTTTTACAGTAATCAGTGCATTTTACTTTCAAAATATATATTTTTTTCTTAAAGTAAACAATAAGAAACAATACATATTGATACAGTAAAGTTACATCCCGGAGGACAATAAAGTAGTGATAACATATAATATCCTATGAATAATAAGCAGGAGACAGCATATAAATAAAATACAGTAAATTTAAAATTACACTTTAGTCTAGGAAACGCTAGGGAGGCCTCAATATAACTTTAAAGGGCTAAAGATTCACGTCTCTCCGTAGCACCCCTATCGGGATCAAGCTGTGCCCGAAGAGGGAACCTCCAGTCATCCAACTCTTAGTGTAGCCTTCCCAGCTTCACTTACCAGGAAGTATAACTAAACGACACGATAACTCTCCTAAATGAAAGCTTAGAAATTCAATAAAATTATAGAAATTAACTAAGGATATGTACCTTAAAAAAAACCAAAAAAAACCATCCAATGTGCCCGCTTTAATGTCGCAGTCACGATCAAAAAAACGCTGATCGCCGACATTGTTAGTAAAAAAAAAATAATTATTAATAAAAATGCCATAAAACTATCCCCTATTTTGTAGACGCTATAACTTTTGCGCAAACCAACCAATAAACACTTATTGCGTTTTTTTTAACCAAAAAATTTGATTTTTATACTCACCATAAATCCTTTTCTCTTTCGTTCATGGACAGACACAGCCTTAAAGGAGTAGTAAAGTTACATGTTTTTTCAC
The DNA here is from genome assembly GCA_029206835.1 of Rana muscosa. Taxonomy (NCBI): domain Eukaryota; kingdom Metazoa; phylum Chordata; class Amphibia; order Anura; family Ranidae; genus Rana; species Rana muscosa. The sequence continues at coordinate 1,003,595,903 of CM055116.1, read as the reverse complement.
CTTAATGCATCCTATGCATTAAGGTGAAAAAACATTCGACAATACCGCCCCCCCCCCCCCCCGAGCCCCCGTTTTACTTACCTGGCCCCTCGAAAGTCGCACGCTCGTCCCCGTCATCCTCTTCGTTTTTCAGCCTGGCCGCCGATTGGCTACACTGGATGGATTGAAAGCAGCGCAGCCATTGGCTGGCGCTGCTGTCAATCACATCCAATGACGCGGCGCGCGGGGGGTGGGGCCGAGTGATACAGTCGGCGGCTATGGCCGCCGCTGTATCACGGGAGCGCGCCCGCAATCACTCCACACCATGCGAGCTCACTCGCATTATGGTGTGGAGTCCTTGCGGGGAGGAGCCAAGACAGCCGCCGAGGGACCCCAGAAGACCAGGATCGGGGCCACTGTGTGCAAAACGAGCTGCACAGTGGAGGTAAGTATAACATGTTTGTTATTTTTGGGCAAAAAAAAGGGAAGCTTTAGTGCTCCTTTAATCTTGACAAAGTGGGTATTAGCCTTCCTTCAGGAGTGACTAGGCAGAATGTGTTAACAACTTCAAAGCTGAACAGCCCCGCCCAGGGGGCGGTCCTACTGGCTATATCCCCTCAGCCTGCACTAAGCAGCTCATTCATCAAAAGCAGTACAAACTTAAAAAGGAGGGGTGGGTGCTGTGTCTGTCCATGAACTCAGAGAAAAGGATTTTACGGTGAGTATAAAAATCATATTTTCTCTCTCATTCATGGACGGACACAGCCTTAATCTTGACAAAGTGGGACGTCCCAAAGCAGTGTCAAAAATGAGGGGTGGGAACAGCATTAAAACAACTTCACCCCAAAACAAAACAGAGCTCCTCAACTGAGGAGTTGTAACTCTAAACAGCCGCCTGCAAAACTTTGCGGCCGAAGAAGCATCCGAAGATGCACTCACATCAACTTGTAAAGTTTAGTGAAAGTGTGAACGGACGACCAGGTCGCCGCCTTACACACCCGGGAAACAGACGCTTGATATCAGAAAGCCCAAGAGGCACCTCTTGCCCTGGTCAAATGCACCGGAGAAAGGGAGGCGCCCGACCCTTATGGCGTAAGCCTGATCACGATCTGTCGGATCCACCTCGGAATGGTGGCCGACGAGACCGCTGGGCCCTTCTTGGGATCAGCCACCGAAACAAACAGTGAGTCTGAACTCCGGAATGGAGCAGTAACAGACAAGTCTACTCTCAGAGCTCGGACAACGTCCAAGGAATGCAACATCGTCTCCTTAGGATTCAACGGATGATGACACAAGGATGGCAGTACAATGTATTCCTTGATGGAAGGTCGAAACGACCCTAGGAAGAAAAGAAGGCTGCGGACGCAGCACCACCTTATCCTTGTGGAAGATCAGATAGGGAGCCTTGCATGACAAGGCTGCCAGCTCAGAAACTTGTCTTAACTGACATAACAGCCACCAAAAGGACCACTTTCTGAGAAAGTGTCAACAAGGGAATCTCCCTGATGTTCTCAAACAGTGGTTTCTGAAGCACCGAGATGCCATGCCGTTAAAGCCATTGACTGTAAAGCAGGATGGCGTATAGGACCTTGCGACAGCAGGTCCTCTCGTAGCGGTAGACGCCAAGGGACGTCTACTATACAAGCCCCACGAAGGTAGTGGAGGGCGGACCGGAGGGGCCGCATGCCGAACCACCTGTACAAATGTTCTCACTAGAGAGTGAGCCACTAGGGGTCATTGAAACAAGACAGCCAGGGCAGATATCTGCCCCTTAATTGTACTTAAAGCACATTTTTGGTCCGCCCCACGCTGTAAGAACAGCAGGACTCTGGAACCAAATAATTACGCGGATGCCACCTCATTTCCTCACAAATGGATATGTAGGTCTTCCAAGTGCGATGGTAAATCTTCCTAGAGGACAATTTCCAAGCACTCCTCATGGTAGAGATCACTGAGTCTGACAGGCCCCGGTCTCTTAGCACCTGGCTCTCAATAGCCATGCCGTTAAAGCCAGTGACTGTAAAACAGGATGGCGTATGGGACCTTGCGACAGCAGATCCTTTCTTAGCGGTAGACGCCAAGAGGCGTCTGCTATCAGACACACTAGATTGGCGTACCAAGGATACCGAGGCCAATCCGGAGCAGTAGGGATCATTGGAATCCTCTCTGCCTCCAGTCTGCGAAGCAGATGAGGAAGGAGCTTCAGAGGAGGGAAGGCATAGATTAGCCGGTACTGACTCCACGGTGCCACCAATGCATCTGTCGCGTCTGCCCATGGGTCTCTTGACCTGGCCACAAACCTCAATACATTCTGATTGAGTCGAGAAGCCAGGAGATCTACGTCTGGCGTGCCCCCCCCCCTTTGGCAAAGGAGCTGAAACGCCTCCGGGTGTAGAGACCATTCTCCTTGGGCCAGCATCTGGCGACTCCGCTTGCCAGTTTTCTATGCCTGGAATGTATACGTCCGACAAGGCCGGTATGCTCCTTTCTGCCCACCTTAGGATGCGAGCGACCTCTGATGCTGCACTGAGCTTCTTGTTCCTCCTTGATGGTTGACATACGCCACCGCCGTGGCGTTTTCCGACTGGATCCTGACTCCTGTAGCCTCTGAGACCATGTTGAGAGGCACACCACCATCCAGTAAAAAGGAAGGAATGACTTCCCGGACAGAAGTGCCGGTGATGTCAGCCAGCAAACTAGGGAGGTCCTGACTAGGTGGCTCACCTGGATTTGACAATCCAGAGATAAAGGGCACTTGTCCCTTCTGGACAGAATTACCTTCTGTGACACTCGCGTGTGAAATTGCGCATACGGTACCGCATCGAAGGAGGCTACCATGAGGCCCAGGTCTCGCCTGCAAAAGCGGCGTGATGACCATCTTGGGGATGTCAACTGCCGCACCGCAGCCCGAAGGGTCTGCAACTTCCCCATAGGGAGAAAAACTTTTGCCTCTGAGGAGTTCAGAATCAACCCCTGATACACTAGGAGTTGAGTCGGTACCATACTGACTTTTGAGTGTTCAGCACCCAACCAAAGTATCGGAGGGTCTGACAGGTTATAGGCACGCTCACCTCTAATTCTGAGCTTGAAGTGGCCCTTAGAAGAATATCGTCCAAGTAGCCCACGATAGCGATGCCACGCTGTCTTGGTAGGGCCAGAATCAGAGCGAGCACCTTGGTGAACACCCTCAGTGCCGATGCCAGGCCAAAGGGGAGAGCCACAGATTGGTAGTGGTCTTCCCCGGCCGCAAAGCACAGACATCTCTGATGCCTGGTGCATATGGGGACATGCAAGAATGCGTCCTTGCCAAGGATGCCAGAAAATCCCTCGGATGGAGGGCAGCGACAACAGAGCAAACCAACTCCCTCCGGAATCTTTGTACCTTCACAAAGCAATTGAGGGCCCTGAGATCCAAGATTGGACGAACCCCCTCCTTCGTGGTACTACGAACAGATTTGAGTAAAACCCCTGAAACCGTTCCTGTACTGAAACAGGAATTATCACCCCGCGTATTAGCAGGTCTTGAACCGCCCCATATAGGGCTTCCCGACGAGTCGGCTGAAGCTGGCAGTTGGAGGGAAAAAAACTAAATCTGAAATAAACCTCCAGGCCTATGGGCCCGAAGGGAGCCAGGTCTTCTCCTTAGCTAGGCAGAAAAAAACTGAGCTGCTTAGTGCAGACTGAGGTGATATATCCAGTAGGACCGCCCCCTGGGTGGGGCTGTTCAGCTTTGAAGTTGTTAACACATTCTGCCTAGTCACTCCTGAAGGAAGGCTAATACCCACTTTGTCAAGATTAAGGCTGTGTCCGTCTATGAACGAAAGAGAAATATGTAGAAGAATATGTATCGGCCTAAACTGAGGAAAAAAATAGTTTTTTTATATTTTTTTGGGGATATTTATTATAGCAAAAAATAAAAAATATTGCTCTTTTTTCAAAATTTTCACTCTATTTTTGTTTATAGCGCAAAAAATAAAAACCGCAGAGGTGATCAAATACCACCAAAAGAAATCTCTATTTGTGGGAAAAAAAGGACGTCAATTTTGTTTGGGAGCCACTCGCAAAAAGTGCTCTGGTCTTTGGCCAGCCAAATGGTCCGGGGCTTAAGTGGTTAAGGACCAATAAACACAGTGATCATACAAAGTAGAGGAGAAATGCATAAATTATTCTTAATCTCACCATACACTAATCAAATTGCGTTCAGTTCCTGAAGATTTCACAAGCTGAAAAAAATAAAAATCTAACAGTATATGGCCAGCTTTACCTTCTAAACTGTCAGATGTCTAGCACTGCTATTAGCTTAAAACTAGTGAAAGGCCAAGGACCTCAATAGATGCCTCTAAAGCCTGGAGAAGTCTTATCAGAAGTGTTCTTCATGGAGAAGTTGCAATTCTCTCTGCCTTTCTCTGGAGGTGGAAACAAAATCAAATCACCCATCAATGCACAAAAAAAAAAAACTCCCAGAAGAACTGGTTGCAGACAATTTGTCAACCAAAGAACTGGTACATTAAAATGATAGATGGATGAATATCTGCAAACAATAGCCAAGCACAGTGGACATTCTCTTCATGGAGATTCTGGGGCTCCATTTCTGCAAATAGAGATGGCGAGTTGATTAAAAAAAAAAAAAATTAACACTGCTGAGAAGTACAGGCATTTTCTCATCCCATCAAGAGTGTCTTCAATGAGGGCTAGTTCGCAAAATGTGCAGTGGCTCGCATTTCTTTGCGCTGGGTAAAGGCAAATCACCGCTAGAGCACATTAACAAAAAAAAAAGTTTTCTATGTGCCCCATTTACACCGCAATGCTGGTATGATGTGCAGTGCGTAAAAATGCAAAATATCTGCATTTTTCCCCACCACACTATATGGCAGTGATGGTGAACCTCGGCACCCCAGATGTTTTGGAACTACATTTCCCATGATGCTCAGCTACTCTGCAGAGTGCATGAGCATTATGGGAAATGTAGTTCCAAAACATCTGGGGTGCCAAGGTTCACCATCACTGCTATATGGCAATGGATGTCAGAGAACAGCGACGCCACACATGCTGCTGTGCAGTGACATGAATGAAGTGATACTTCAAATAAAAACAAGCAGTGCACTGAAAGCACGCATCACACTGCTCCCTGCACTAGCCTGCATAGTAAAACGCTGCATATTACCGTTCAGACTAGTGCGAACTTAGTTTAACTATGTTGTAAATGCAAGTATACATAAGACAATTACTTTATCTTAAAGGCAAAGGGTGGTCACACCAAAAATTGATGCATGGGTTTTTTTCTGTTTATATTGCTTTGCGGCATTATATGTTTTATTACAAGTGCCTAAAACTTTGGAGATTTTTGTTCACTTTGGCAGCATTTTTTGCAGGCATTTTGAATTTACTTCCTTAGCTGCACTTCATTCTCCTCCCAAAAATATCACATGTAACTTTATTCAAGTATGTATTTGTGGTGGAATTAAAAATATTCAGGTACCATCCCAATATTCTAAATGAAAAATTTTCCCAAGAAATGGGTGGAAATCAAAGTGGTAATTTAGATGTACACTGGGGTGTTTTTTCAACACAGACAATTTATCGCATATGTTAATGTGATTGTCTGAATTTGTTTCCACATTTTGTCTCTAATAGTTGAGGTATACCTATGATGACAATTACAGGCCTCTCTCATCTTTTTAAGTGGGAGAACTTGCACAATTGGTGGCTGACTAAATACTTTTTTGACCCACTGTAAATGCAGTGCAATAAAGATATTAATGTCCTTCAATTAAAAGATAAAAATCCACTGAGGAACCACAAGTCCCAGACCAAGGATGAAGAAGACCATGTGAAAGAGTGAATCCAATCCACTAATGGCGAGTGACAATCCCTCCACCAGCTGATAGATACGCACTTACCAGATCGAGTGGACCCCTGAATACCAGGAAGTCAAACACGCTTTGTCTCCTCAGGAGAGATAAATGGATCGCTAGCACTCACATTGTGTGGAACAGCCCAAACGGATATATAAAACAAAATCTAAGTGCTCTCCGTTGATACACTTAAAATGGTATTTATTTAATAAAATTTGCGCTCACATAAATAGCCATAATACAAGCATGTAGAGCGCCAATAGTAACGAGTTGCCGTAACTTCGTTTGTGCGCACAAATTAAGTTACATCTCCTGAGGAGACAAAGTGGGTTTGACTACCTGGTATTCAGGGATCCACTGAATCTGGTAAGCGCATATCTATCAGCTGGTGGGGGGATTGTCACGCACCATTAGTGGATTGGATTCACCCTTTCATGTGGTCTTCTTCATCCTTAGTCTGGGACTTGTGGTTTCTCAGTGGATTTGTATCTTTTAATTGATGGACATTAATATCGTTATTGCGCTGCACTTATTTCTATTTTAACATGTTAACATATTTTAACATGTATCTGAGGTGATGTAATTAACCTGTGTTCAGCTTGCAATTTTTAAATGAAATGCATATATACATTAAGACCCCTTTCACACTGAGAGCGTATTGCAGGCGCTATAGCGTTAAAAATAGCGCCTGCAATCCGCCCTTAAACTGCTGCTCTATTGTCTCCAGTGCGAAAGCCCGAGGGCTTTCACACTGGAGCGGTGTGCTGGCAGGGCGTCAGGAAAAGTCCTGCCAGCAGCTTCTTTGGAGCGCATTAGGAGCGGTGAACTCACCGCTCCTGCCCATTGAAAGCAATGGGCAGCACCGCTATACCGCCCGCAATACGCCGCTGTATCGGCGCATTGCGGGCAGTTTTAACCCTTTATCGGCCGCTAGTGGGGGTTGAAAGCGCCCCGCTAGTGGCCGAAATGCGCAGCAAATCCAACGGTAAAATATTGGTGTTTTACCGCTATTTTACCGCCGACGCCATAAAAGGCGTCACCAGTGTGAAAGGGCTCTAAAACCACTTTACTTTTTTAACCACTTCACCCCCGGACCATTTTGCTGGCCAAAGACCAGGCCCCTTTTTGCAATTCGGCACTGTGTCGCTTTAACTGACAATTGCGCGGTCGTGCGACATAGCTCCCAAACAAAATTGACAGTTTTTATTTTTTGCACTATAAACAAAAATAGAGCGACAATTTTGAAATGCATGTTTTTTTACTTTTTGCTATAATAAATATCCCCACAAAATATATAAAAAACATTTTTTTCCTCAGTTTAGGCCGGTACGTATTCTACATATTTTTGGTAAATAAGCGTTTGATTGGTTTGCGCAAAAGTTATAGCGTCTACAAAATAGGGGATAGTTTTATGGCATTTTTATAAAAAAATTTTTTTACTAGTAATGGCGGCAATCAGCGATTTTTATCGTGACTGCGACATTATGGCGGACACATCGGACACTTTTGACACCATTTTTACAGCGATCAGTGCTATAAAAATTACACTGGCAGTAAAGGGGTTAACCTGTAGGGGGCGCTGAAGGGGTTAAGTGTGACCTAGGGAGTGACTCTTACTGTTAGGGGGCGTGGCTTTCCGTGACACGTCACTGATCGCTGTTCCCGATGAGAAGGAACATGATCCGTGACAGTGTCACTAGGCAGAACTGTGACCCGATTGCGGGACACTGGCGGTGATCGGGTCCGCGGGTGCGGTCTCGGAGCTTGCGACGCGCGCGACCACGCGGCTGGAAATTTAAAGGGGACGTGTATATATACGCCCTTTTGCCTGTCCGTAACATTCTGTTAACGTAAATGTTCGTGTGGCGGTCGGCAAGCGGTTAAAGAAAAAGTTCACCTCTAGAATTTTTTTTATTAATACACAATTTTTTTGCAGGTTAAAAAAAAAAAAAATAAAAGCATTTATTATTATAAATTTTTTTGTTAGGAGCTTGTAAAGCATTACACCCACATTAGCAGATCTGCGTGTAATGCCACAGTCCTGCAGACTGTCTGTGTAGCTGTCTGTCCATACCTCCGATACGGGCAGGCAGTTACTGAATGACAGGAAGCTTAATGAACTACCTAGAATGCCCAACAGCACCCTGGTAGTTCATTGAGAACTACAAGTCAACAGCCATAAAGGCTGTCAGTACTTGTAGTTCATTGATTCAGAGGGATCTGGGAATCAATGATGCGACGGGTGGAGCCTCACATTGCCACGCTCCCTTTGAATTGTGACAGCGAGTGCATTGGTATTTGGTGGTATTTGATCACCTCTGCTGGGTTTTTTTTGGTTTGCGCTATAAACAAAAATAGAGCGACAATTTTGAAAAAAAATCAATATTTTTTACTTTTTCTTTAATAAATATCCCCCAAAAAAAAATAAAAAAAAATTATTTTTTCATCAGTTTAGGCAGATACGTAATTCTTCTACATATTTTTGGTAAAAAATAAAAAATAAAATCGCAATAAGTGTTTGATTAGTTTGCACAAAAGTTATAGTGTCTACAAAATAGGGGGTAGTTTTATGGCATTTTTATAAAACATTTTTTTTTTTTACTAGTAATGGCGGCGATCAGCGATTTTTATCATGACTGCAGTATCATGACTGCAGTATAATGTGTCAAGTGCTGAAAAAACAAAAAACTAATATTCTATCCATGCTCCTCTCTGTGTGCCCTCTCACTCACCAGATGTAATGGACTCCCATGACAGAAGTCACAAGCGCTTGTGTAGATGGCTGGGCTCTGTTGTCCCACAGGCTTTATCTCAGACTGTAGCGGAGATTGTTCTCAGTGTATCGTCATACGATGTAAATGAATGGCAAAGAAAAGCAATACACCAGAATTCTGTTTATTTAACCACAAAAACAAACAATATCCACTTACATGTTAAAAACGCTGTGACAAGTGTAAAAACCCGGAATGGGAAGTAACTATCGACTTGGGTCTTACCGACCAGAAAATTACGTCACCACAGATGCGTTTCGTCCCTCCCATGAGACATTATCAAAGGATCCTTTGATAACATCTCATGGGAGGTACAAAACGCGTGTGATACTGGTGTTCTACGGCAGTACACATTTGCGTGTACACCCATTTACTATATTATATATACACACACACACACAAACAAATGGCGGGTAAAATTAGTATTGAACCCGTCATAATTTTTTTTAGGTAAATCAATTTTTAAAGATGCTATAGGCATGAAGTTTTTACCACACGTCGGTAACAACCCATGCAATCCATACATACAAAGAAACCAAAACAAATAAGATCAGAAATTAAGTTATGTGTAATAAAATGGAATGACACATGGAGAAGGAGGTGCAAAAAGGCATGGAAAGTCAAGACACCAGCTGAAATCCATTAGTAATTAGAAAGCAATCCTGCCCCTTGTGAGTGCAAATTAATCAGCTGCTTCAGTCTCAACTGATGGCCTATAAAAAATGTGTCATTACCAAGGTGTCACACAAGAAACATCCTATAATGCGTAAAAGCAAAGAGCTCTCTCAAGACCTTTACAACCTTATTGTTGCAAAACATACTGATGGCATTGGTTACACAAGGATTTCTAAACTTCTGAATGTTCCATTGAGTACTGTTGGGGCAATAATCTAGAAGTGAAAAGAACATAATTTCAATAAACTGGCCACAACCAGATGCTCCTTGCAAGATTTGGACATGAGGCGTGAAAATAATTATCAGAAGAGTTGTCCAAGAGCCAAGGACCACTTGTGGAGAGCTTCAGAAAGACCTGGAATTAGAAGGTACAATTGTTTCAAAGAAAACAATAAGTAATGCACTCAACCGCCATGGCCTGTATGCACGCTCACCACGCAAGACTCCATTGCTGAAGAAAAATCATGTTGAAGCTAGTTTAAAATTTTCTGCACAACATTTAGACAAGCCTGTCTAAAAAAAAATATATATAGTCTGGTATAGAAAATATAGTCTGGTCAGATGAGACCAAAATTGAACTCTTTGGATGTCATAATACACACCATGTTTGGAGGTCAAATGGCACTGCACATCACCCCAAAAACACCCCCGTATTAACAGTGAAGTTTGGAGGTGGGAACATAATGATGTGGGGCGGTTTATCAGCATACAGTACTGGCAAACTTCAGATCATTGAAGGAAGGATGAATGGAAAAAATGTACCAAGACATTCTTAATAAACATCTGCTGCCATCTACCAGGATAATGAAGATGAAATGAGGGTAGACATTTCAGCAAGACAATGATACCAAACACAAAGCCAAGGAAACTCACAATTGGTTTGAAGGAAATAAAATAAAGCTGCTAGAAGTCAAGCCAATCACCTGACTTGAATCCAATAGAAAATCTATGGAAAGAACTAAAGATCAGAGTTCATAGAAGAGGCTCACGGAACCTTCAAGAATTGAAGACGGTTTATGTGGAAGAATGTGCCAAAATCACACCTAAGCAAAGCATACGACTAGTTTCTCCATAAAGGTGTCTTGAAACAGTCAATTCCAACAAAGGATTTTCTACAAAGTATAAGGTAAAATACCTAATTTCTGAACTTATTTGTTTTGGTTTCTTTGTATGTATGGATTGCAGGTTTGCATGGGTTGTTATGGTGACAATTTCATGGCAATAGCACATTTAGAAATAAATTTGCCTAGAAAAATGGTGACATATACTTATCTTAGTTTGTGTGTATATATATATATATATATATATATATATATATATATATATATATATATATATATATATATATATATATAAATTAAGGGAACACTTTTAATCAGAGTATAGCATCAAGTCAATTAACTTCCTGGTATATTGATCTGGTCAGTTAAGTAGCAGAGGGGGTTGTTAATCAATCAGTTTAAGCTGCTTTTGTGTTAATGAAATTAACAAAAGGTGTACTAGAAGGGCAACACAGAGATTACCTCCAAAACATGAATGGTTTTACAGGTGGAGGCCACTGACTTTTTTTTCCCCTATTCATCTTTTCTGACGTTTTTTCACTAGTGTTGCATTTGGCTAGGATCAGTGTCACTACTGGTAGCACAAGGCGATACCTGGACCCTAAAGACGTTGCCCAGGCAGTCCAACTCCTCCAGGATGGCACATCAATACTTGCCATTGCCAGAAGGTTTACCGTGTCTTCCAGGACAGTTCCAAGAGCATGAAGGATTCCAGGAGACAGGTAGTTTACGCTAGGAGAGGTGGACAGGACTCTCCTAGAGTAACTAGCAGGACTGGTAGTGATGCCCTGGTCCAGATCTGTGAGGAAAAACCCCAGGACAGCATCCTTAGTCTCATTAGGAGCATGCCCTGACATAATCAGGCATACATACAAGCACGTGGGGACCATACAAACTAAGAGTACTATTTTGAGTTGCTGCAATGAAATTTCAGCAAAATGGAATAGCCTACTGCCTCATTTTTTCACTTGGATTTTTGGGGTGTCTTTGAATTCAGCGCTCTGTAGGAAGATAGTTTTAATTTCCATCAAATGATTTGGCATCCTTTCATGTGTGACACAAATACAGTGATCAGTGCTAAAAAAAATATTCACTGGCAGGGAAGAGATCAACATCAGGGGCGATTAAGGGGTTAAATGTGTTAACTGGGAGTGATTACTAACTGTGGGGGGGGGGGGGTGCTTTGACTGGGGGAATGTAAAGATCCGTGTTCCTGCTTAGTGATCTGCCTTGTTTACATAGGTAGAACGGCAGTCTGCCTTTCTCTTGAATCACTGATTGACTCCTGCTGTGTCCAATCACAGCGGGAGCGGGTCGCCAGTGTGTCCCAGACCCAGGAGTGTCAGATCACGTACCAGGTACGTGATCTGGTGCAGAGCGGCCGCCCTGCCCTAGTATATCTACAGTGGGCAGTCGCCAAGCGGTTAAAGGAAAGCTACACCCAAGAGTTTTTACTATGTGTTTGACATGGAATATTTATGTGAGAAATGTGAAAAAAAAATGCCCATTACTATAATCTGTTATGAAATAGGATTTGTCTAATTAGAGGAGATTTTAGAGCAGAGGGCCTCTCTTGTAGCGTTTACCTTCATTCTGAGAGAAAAAAACAAACACTGAACTTAAAATATTAAACCCTGGAGATGATACACATTCCTTCAAATGCTCGAGATTCCACAGTCATTAGATAACAGTCATGATCCAGGCATTTTTCGGGTACCAGCATTACTGTCAGTGATTCATAACCATAAAAACGCACGTGATGAAATTATTTGCATACAAATTTAATAAAGAATTGTTAAGAAATCATAGGAGACAAAATGTATACTTTTCAAGGCACAACTATATGCAATTCTTTCAGCTCCTGCATTCATTCATTCAAAAAACAAACTGAACAAAATGCAAATGTACAAAACATAGCAATATAACTTTTATAAATAAAACAGGTATTTAGTACAAACTTAAATTTAAAAAAAATACTTATCTTGTGTTAAAAAAAAAAAAAACACTGCAAAGTCTATGTACAGTATTCTTAGTGACCAATATTACGTGGTCAAATAAAACAAGCACTATCTAATGCTCCTTTTTGCCATGGTATCTCTGATCTGACGATCCAGTTCACTAATGATTCGGTCTTCATGAGTATACACTCCAGTCCTTAACAAGGTATCCCTTTCTTCAATTAGCCGAGATAAAAAGTCATCCAAACCTTCATCTTGTTTGTGGGACCCTGAAAAGGCCAGTCTTGGATCAGCAACATTTCCAGTATCAGGGGCTTGCTTTCTGTCATCTTGTAGTCTTAACCTAAAGACAAAAAAAGGAATTCATGATGTGTCAAAGAACTACTAACACACTATTCAATATGTATGGATGGATTGCACTAAGGGCTTCTGTGGATAGGACAGGACAGAATGTCACCAAATACCCCTATTCACCCTTCCTTGGCTACCAATGCACCATAGCTTAAAAACTATAAACCCCATTTTCATTATTTTCTGTTTCTGGGGTTCTGTTAAATTCTCTGAAGGCCTCATTTCAACGCATCTTTCTGTCCTCAAAATTCTTCATTGCACCTTATTTCCACCTGCTTTTGTGGAAATAGGAAGCAATCTCTTTGGCCGTACAAACAAGGTTTCCATAATATTTATTTAGACTTAAGCCCGTATGCAGAGCGAATTTATAATATCCAGCAAGCTAGTTTTACCCAAGTTGATCGCCCGATCAACATGGCACATACTGCCTGCCCATACATGGCTTGAATTTCGCCTGATTCCTCCTTAACCAGCCGAGATTTGAACCGTTTATGGCCGGCCTTAGGGAATCAAAACCTATCAATAGCGTTAAAGCTTCCACATACTCCTAAGAGAACATTACATTCAAAATTAGAAGCTAGCATCACATGATACTTCACAATTAAAATTCTTTTAGGCTTACGCCTTTTGAGAGTAAGTGTTGCTCTTATCTTTATTCCCTGGTCTGATACGATTCATTTATGCCTCAATAACATCATCTAAATTCACCATCACAAAGAAGTATTAAACTTAATGGAAGACTGAAGCCCCTGCATTATCTCACACAAAATTATTATTAAATCATATATTTGTACTGCCACTAAATTATCAATAACCAGAGCCTGGAAAACACCTACCTTAAAGCAGCGTTCCACCCAAAAATGGAACTTCCGCTTTTCGGATTCCCCCACCCCCTCCGGTGCCACATTTGGCACCTTTCGGGGGGGGGGAGCAGATACCTGTGTAATCCAGGTATTTGCTCCCACTTCCGGGCATAGATCGTCGCCGTCATGTCCGGCCCCTCCTCCATCCCCCCGCTGTCTTCTGGGAGACACACAGGTCCCAGAAGACAGCAGGGACCAGTGGGAAAGCGCAGCACGACTCGTGCATTCGCAGAAGGGAACCAGGAAGTGAAGCCACAAAGCTTCCCTTACCGAAGATGGCGGCGCCTCCACCCGAGAGGCAGATTGGCTTCGGGTGCCGACGTCGTGGCCGCCCTGGACAGGCAAGTGTCCATATATTAAAAGTCAGCAGCTGCTGACTTTGAATTATTTATTTTTTCGGCGGAACTCCGCTTTAAGTAGGTATCGATAATAAAAACATAATAGTCATATTGGCCGATGTCCATGCCAAGTTCCTCCTAAATCCCAAACCCAATAAACAATACAGAAAAAACACCAAAAAAAACACATTCCTGTGCAAACAAATCTGATCAAAAATCTGCCAGCAATAAATAATTTTAGTGTCCCCACAGTGACCATCTTTTGTGCAAGTCTATAAGTGCCACACACTTTAGTGCACTGTGTAAGCAAATCTTTTCCTTTTCAGGTGTACAACACCAGCATGTGTATAAAACCAGATTTTATAGCACTCCTCCAGTGTTCTTCTCAACAAGATGCATAATATACCTCAAGACACAATAAGGCTTAAAGTACACAGGATGTTTTACAACCTCTCCTGAACGATTTAACTTAGCAGATAGTAACAGACATCTAAAAACGTCCACCATGCCGTGTTTAGCCACGTTTGCGTTTAGAAGCTTTTTTTTCTTTCAAATAGTCAAAAAATGAAAAACGCCTGTAAATGAAAAGTGGCTAAACACGAGTTATCGCGTTTACAAGCGGTTACAGACGTTTGGCGTTTAGAATTCCTCTGAACATCCACCCTGAACGCATTTTTTTGCTTTCCAAAAATTGCTTCGAAACTCAACTGCCTAGAAGCGACTATAAAACGACCATGTGTACATGTACTGATAAGATAACAGAGGAGAGTTCAGGGGCAGCTGAAAAAAAAACGCCCAACTGCTCCTAAACATCCGTTTACCAGCAGCAGTGTACATGAAGCCTATGCTTAATTTATTTAAAACCAGCTGTTAAAAACGCTCACATTAACCACTTAAGCCCCGGACTTAAGCCCCGGACCATTTTGCTGGCCAAAGACCAGGCCACTTTTTGCGATTCGGCACTGCGTCGCTTTAACTGACAATTGCGCGGTCGTGCGACGTGGCTCCCAAACAAAATTGACGTCCTTTTTTCTTCCCACAAATAGAGCTTTCTTTTGGTGGTATTTGATCACCTCTGCGGTTTTTATTTTTTGCGCTATAAACAAAAATAGAGCAACAAATTTAGAAAAAATATCAATTTTTTCTATAATAAATTTCCCCCAAAAACATATATAAAAAAAAAAAATTCCTCAGTTTAGCCTGATACGTATTCATCTACATATTTTTGGTTAAAAAAACAAACAAAAAAAACAACAAAATTGCAATAAGCGTTTATTGGTTTGCGCAAAAGTTATAGCGTCTACAAAATAGGGGATAGTTTTATGGCATTTTTATTATTATTATTATTTTTTTTTACTAGTAATGGCGGCCAACTGCGATTTTTATCGTGACTACGACATTATTGCGGACACATCGGACACTTTTGACACCATTGTCATTTTTACAGCAATCAGTGCTATAAAAATGCACTGATTACTGTAAAAATGACACTGGCAGTGAAGGGGTTAACCTGTAGGGGACGCTGAAGGGGTTAAGTGTGACCTAGGGAGTGCTTCCAACTGTTAGGGGGCGTGGCTTGCCATGACACATCACTGATCGCTGTTCCCGATGACAGGGAACAGACGATCAGTGACAAGTCGCTAGGCAGAACGGGGAGATGTTGTGTTTAAACTAACATCTCCCCGTTCTTCAGCTCTGCGACACGATTGCGGTACACCAGAGGACATAGTCTGCGGGTCCCGCGGGCACGAAGCTTGCGGCAGGGCCGCCGGCGGTGCGCGACCACACGGCGGTAATTTAAAGGGGATGTATATATACACGTTCATTTGCCTGTCCGTGCCATTCTGTCTACATAAATGTTCGTGCGGCGGTTGGTAAGCGGTTAAGAGACTATAACTGGAGTCATAAAATGACAGAGATGATTTGTTTAATTTAGTCTGTGAATCAAATGTAGTGCTGGCTGTCTCTCACACAGAATTTGAAAAGTGGGTGGCAGCACAGGGATAGCTTAGTTAATTATGTTTGGTCCTCCTAAAATAGCAAACCTGGATAACTTACTCTCAAAGGTCATAGTTTGACAACCCATTTTATTTTCCATACTATCTGACATGATGACCAAGGCCTGCACCCCAAAATCCACTGCACATCACCTTGTCTTGCATCATGAAAAACATGTCTTTAACATGCAATGATAAACTTTATGAGAAGTTAACTTCCCGGTAAAGTCAAGCACCCAAGAAGCAGCGTGGTAAACAGGCCCTTGGGACAAAAGATCTGGATAATCTGGGAGGGTCCACTGAGAGTTCCACATCCATCTCAGTCAGTCAAGTGCTAAGAGAATCACTGTACTGCCCTCCCTTTTATTGCTGAGGAACAAGCGATGAAAATTTTAGAAGAGGAAAGGGATAGATTGGGTTGAACTGATCCCAGAGAATCCACTGCAAAGGCTAGATTATCAAAAGGACCTTGAGACAATCAGCATTCCTCACCTGCATCAGAGGTCTTAAAATATCTCAGGGGGATGGGATCAGTCAATCAAGGCTGATGAGGACAACCGCCTGCCAATTTTCTATGTCTGAGATGTGCATGCCAGACAGGGCTGGAATGTGAAGTTCTGTCAAATTATAGATAGGTAGTACCAGAGGAGCACTAACCTCAAAAAGTAGCCTTATGAAGGGACAAACTGCAGCACAGGTATGAACTTAAATAAACTTTGAGTTCAAAATCCAAAACTACAAAAATCAGCACTTAAGGCACATTGCTTCAAGATCCTCCAAACACCATATTATAATCAAGGACTGACAATGTTGTCACCTTAAAATTCTTAGAGCAGAAAAATTCTGCTCAAGCTAGAATCAGATCCACTTCTCTTTCAGCTGAGAGATTTCTCATTTTTCCCTGATGGAAAGTTACTGCCGTGGAATTGTTGGTCTGAACCCTAGTTAGACCTCTTATCTATAAGATCATCTATCAGTGAAGGTATAAATGAATTACAAAAAGTTCCAGAATATACTGATTACGAGATGTGCTTTCTCTAACAACCAAGACCCTTGTACCAAGAGGGTATCTAGGACTCCACAAAGCCCAACAGGCTAGTAGCGAGAACCCTTCAAACAATTGTGACTAAAGATTTCCCAAAAGTCAGCATTTAATTTGTGACCCACCATGCCAGGGCATGTCTGGCTTTGTTGGTAAGGAATATGGGATAGTCCAGGGACAGCGCCTTCTTGTTCCACCCTGCCAGAATGTTGAGTTGCAATCATATGGAGTGAAATTGGACAAATGGGGCTGCCTCAAAATTGTTCACTATTAAGCCCAAAATTCTCAAACGAAAGTGAAGGGTTGGTTAGCTGTTGGAATGTAGTGTACGAAAATGAGAGCTGGTGTTTGTCCAGGGGGAGGAAAACATTGGTCAGATTGAGTCTAGATGCTCCAAGCGATAAGACCACCTAGCACTGATTTCTGGAGATTTAGCATGCACCTGAATCTCTAAGTCCATTAGACAATGGATGACAGGGCCTAAGTCACCTGCTCCCTCAGAAGATCATCCACATATCCCATTATGGGGATGCCCTGCAAGTAGACAGAGCAAGAACAGGCGCTAGCATCTTGGTGAAGACGATGTGCAGTGGAGAGCACAAAAGTGAAGGGCAACAATTTGGTGCAGTGCTTTATAGACGTCCTTTTTTACATGAGCCCTTATTGGTATATGGGGGTGGGCTAAGTGTTTAGACGCGTTTTAGTAGAGAGAATGCTACTTAAGGGGGCTGTAAAGTTATAATTTTATCTTTGCTTCAATAGTCCAACATAAAAAAAAAACTACAAAGCGATTGAACTTCCAACACCAAGAACAAATGCACCTTATTTCCTTGTGATAAGCAGAATACCATACACTAAATGGAAAAGGGTCGCCCCCCCCCCCATTACCAGGCTACGTTATAACTACTTGGCTGTCTTTATGAAACAAACAGGGCCTAAAGTATATGGCCTGTGAAGGACGGCCAGCATTTTCCCTCCTAAAAAAACAAAAAATTGGCTTGTCCCTTTCATTATTCTAGGGTAAGGAATAACACATATTAAAACAGCAACTGATTCATCAGTTCATGCACTACATACTGACAGAGTGTCAACCGATGCATTATGTCCCAAAGTTGTCGTATACAGCCAGCTTCTTGAACTCACTATCACTAAAAGCCCCATGTTCACATTCAAATTAAGCAGTGCAAATCATATTCACACTACTTACTTTGAACCTGTCATCATTAGTGATACCTCTGGGTTTAGGTGCCTAATGATGGGTATATCTGGGAGGTAAGACACACCTCTTCGCTGTTCTGCACAGAGTGGGAGCATACAAGAGGACAACAGTTGAGGGATGG
Source organism: Rana muscosa (assembly GCA_029206835.1). Lineage (NCBI taxonomy): Eukaryota > Metazoa > Chordata > Amphibia > Anura > Ranidae > Rana > Rana muscosa. Next base: position 1,003,577,673 of record CM055116.1, on the reverse strand, counting down.
GTGCAGTGTATTTCCAGGTAGGCAATGTGAAGTCACCAATGAAACTGCTAAATGTACCTATTTAGTTCGTTCCTTATCTCCTCTAGCTCCAGGCGTTCATTCTTCACTATGTCCTTCTCTTCTGCTGCCAGATAACGCAGTCTCATTTGCTCCAGTTCTTCTTGCTGCTTCTTTAGACGTGCCATGGCATTCTCTTGCTCCCGCTAGAACAGAATGTTATCAGTAAAATTAACAAGAAATGCTTACATTTAAATTTTAGAAATAGGTAAATGGATGGTTTAATATTTAAACATAACCTCATATCAATTTCTCTAGAGAGTAAAAATAATCAAGAGAAATGCGTTTCTCATTTCTGCTTTAACTGCTCATACAGTATTTTTTACCTGTTATGGAAGAAAATTATTTTATTTCATTATAAGTTTAGCAAGTGTTACAAGTATACACAATTTTTATTTTACAAACACAAACAGACCTCTAATAAATACCGTATATTAGAAGTACCGTATATACTCGAGTATAAGCCGACCCGAATATAAGCCGAGGCACCTAATTTTACCACAAAAAACTGGAAAAACGTATTGACTCGAGTATAAGCCTAGGGTGTCCATCTGCATGCCTCACTGTGTCCATGCCTCACTGTGCCCATGCCTCACTGTGTCCATGACTAGACTGACGTTTAACATGGGAGTCTATGGAAGGGGTGCTTGGATTTGAAAAATCTGTGCTCCCCGGCCGTAGGTCCTCCAGGCAACAAACTTTGCACACACGTAGAGCAGAAATGGGGCTACATGTGTGCCAAGTTTCGGGTCCAGGGGACCTACGACCGGCCAGTACCGAGTCACCAGAGAAATTAGCATTTAACATCTGAGTCTATGGAAGGGGGGCCCGGCTTTGAAAAATTGGTGCTCCCTGGCCGTAGGTCCCCCGGACAAAAAACTTTGCACACTTGTAGAGGAAGGGTAGTGTGGCTACATGTGTGCCGAATTTGGGGACCAGGGGACCTACGGCCGGCCGGTACCGGGTCCCCAAAGTCCGGGAGATCAGGCGCAAAAAGGTGACTCGAGTATAAGCCGAAGGGGGGCATTTTCAGCACAAAAAAATGTGCTGAAAAACTTGGCTTATACTCGAGTATATACGGTAATAGAATTACACTAGTTAATGAGGCAAAATATATTTCATTGCTATGCTTCCATACAAGTCCTTTTGTGTTTATGTTGAGATCCCTTAATATGAAAATCAGGAGTGAACACTGGAAGCCACATATTCAGCTTGGGAAACTATTTTTCCTTCTCTAGTAAATAAGCTTTCGTAATAAAAAACACACACACACACACACACACACACACACACACACAACTTTACTATGGAACAACAAAAAGCATACTGAGCATTTGCAGAAGTATCGGTACTCATGCAAATGCTTCGATACTTGAAACCGATACTTTCATGCGTAGTTCTTTCAGCTGTCAGCGGGATTCCCCCGCTGACAGCTAAAATGTTAAAAAAAAAGAAAATAAAAAAAGCCAGCAACTAACGGTTGTTAAAGAGCAGGGCCGCCGCATCCTTAACAACTGAGGACTCATTCAGCTGTCAGTGGGGTTCCCGTTGACAGCTGAAGTGTAAATGAAGTCCTGGCGATTGGAGCTGTCAAAGAATAAAAAAAGCGAGACAATGTTTATTGACAACATTGCTCATCCGCTAAAACAGAAAGATAAAAAGAAACATGATTTCTTTTTGTATCAGTTTAGTCATCTACAGATCAAAAAGGGATGAACTTCGGTCTGCAGATGAAGTCAGTTTAAAGCAATCTGCAAAGTAAAAATAATATGTTTTTTATTGTTTCTTATTAAATGTTCCTCTGTTTAACCCCTTATTAACCCTTACTTTAATCAGATGTAATTAACTTCTTCCCCTTCTTCATTTAATTATTTTTTTCCTGATTTTTTTTTTTTCACTTCTAAACTATTAATAATTAAAACTTTTTTTTTTGTTTGCTTTTTGTTCGTTAATAATTTACACATTAAAAAAAATATATCAAAAAAGCACCATTGCCGACAGTTGAAGTGTAAACAAAACCGTTGCAGTAGGCATCAGTAATTGGTATCGGCAAGTAATAAAAAAAAAGTTTATCGGTACTCAGAAAAAAAAAAAAAAGTATCAGTACATCCCTAGTTTAAAACTGCCAAATAACTTCCACCAAATGTATGGTGAGATCTCATGCCTCATAATAAATTCCTGTTTCAAAAGGTACACTTTTATATTTATACAGTACAAATGTGTATTCCATTTAATAAAAACTAAAACTCTGTAAGGCAAAACACAAACATTTTCAAACTTTACACCAATTATTCAGATGTGTAAACTTTATATCATATAGCATTTAGACAATACAATCTTTAGGATTTTGACAGAAGCCTTCTGTAAATGCTCAGCTCATACCAAACTTGTCCCAACTTACTCACAATACCCTGACAGGTCTGTTTCATAAAATTAACAAAACTTGTGTCCTGAAATACTTTACACTTTATTCAAAATGGACTAGCTGCAAGAGGCTGCCCCCATTCGCAGATGTCTCAAATCATCCAGAGTTAAAAGTATGCTAAAGCATACAGAAACGAGCTATGAACACATCCAATTATCATATTAAAAAAAAGGATTATATATTATACCCGATTATTTAAAAGGCATGTATCCCGTTTATGAGAACTGCGATTTAGCAGTGTAATACAAGTAACCAGTAATGAATCTGTCATTTCCTTTACAGTCAAACAGAATTTTACCATGAAAACTTTCTTGAGCAATTTGCCAGGTTATTAAAAGTGTCCACCGTTATTTATTAAGCCAATATAATATTTCATGCCTATGAAGTGAACTTGAAACCCCACGAGAAACCCTTCCACTAACTACGCCATGTCATAGCAATGTAAATCCCAGTCAAACTGGTACAGAGATAATGTGGAGTAGGAGAATGTGTAATTCTTACAGTCCATTAAGTACACTGTTAAATTCCACAAATCAGCCGTTCTCAAATACCCCGACTACGACTCAGAAGTTAGGCATTAACATTGAACACATTATGGAAAGGGGTGCTGTGATCGCTTTCGTTTGCTGTGTTCTGGGATTGTGCCTAGTGACTCTCTGAACTACGTCTGGCTCCACATGATACTATCAATCTTTCACTCATATAAGCTGCATCTGAAAATTAATTATTGCCTTCTATACATTCGGTGTTTTGGCAAGCTGACCGAGTCATTAATATATGAACCAACTGTATGTGTAAAAACATGAGTATGACTGTTTATTATGGTACACTTTCGGGCATTCTCAGAGACGGTTTTACTTTAATAAGCAGCGAGAATTAAGCGGATGGTTTTACAAAAGCTGGCCGACAATTATACGGTTTAATAGGACATGATTAAAGATTAAAATAAAAAACTCATATGTAGAAAATGCAAAGCCCGTAAAGTGTTCATTTATTTTACATTTGTATCCAAGTATGCCAAGTCTAACAATTGAAATAAATAATCACATGGTAAATTGAAATAAAATGTACAATAATAATTGCTGAACAAGGCAGTTTGCTACGTAGATACAATAAACCAGTAACATTATTATTATTTAAAAACTAGCAGCTTTGGACTGCTGCAATTGAGAAAAACAGTTGGTGAAAACAGTTACATAATTCACGAATCCCACATGTAGTTCTCATTATTTCTAGGTTGCTCTATATAAAAAAATAATAATAATAATAATAGTAAAAAAAAAAAAAAATTGCAATAAATGTCCAGTTCCTTCGCAGCACTCTAAATGTACAGCTATATAATAATTGGGATCCTTTGCAAGATGTAACAGTTTGACAGCTTGGAGAAAATCAGCAGAAATAAAACTGCAGACTAATATTAGGTCATTATTTACTATCACAGTGTTTTACATCAAAAACAACTTCCCCACTCATGTTACTGCAAGTAAACTAAACAGCAGCATAAAGCACAGGATATGTGAAATAGCAGCAAGATAAAGTGTTATCTGGCTCTCAGGGAGATTGCTGATACTGTAGCTTTATCTGGAGCTCTCATACAGTAGGATGCCATGCACTCTATGCTTCCATCACATTTTCAACACTGCATAGGTGCTAGATTGTTTGCCGGCAGTGTTGAAAGTTCAGAAATCTAGCGGCAAACTTACTGAAACACTGTATACATATACAAGATGCAAAGGAGTCTTAAGGAATTCTTCAATAAAAAATACAGCTGTCCAAAGAAGAATTTTGTCTTTTAAAAAAAGTTAATTTACAAATGAAAACAAAATGATTAGAATATTGTTTTTTTAAAGCGCAACTTCAGTTTAAAGCAGTATTAAACCAAAAATATTTTTTTTCATATATTGCAGCTTACTAATTATTATATATGTGGTGGGTGCTTTGCTTTTTCCCCTTTGTCTTCACCTGGTGATCTGGCCAGTAACACACTGCCTGTATTAGTGCCCCCAACTCTGGAGAAAGGAGCAAAGGGGGCACCTTTGGATGGCAGCATTGTCAGTCTGAGGGAGGGGAGTGTTCGATGTAATATCAGATTTAAATACACTAACAAATTGAAGCCAAACTCCAGCTAACACTTTGTAAGAAATTACAGCAAACTGTGTTTTTCTTTTTGGGATAAAGGTTTTATATAAATAGAAGCTGATCATTGCAAGTCCCCCTGTCAGTGTTAAATTGTTTGTCTCATCCCTGTAACCGCTACATCTGCAGGACAGCTTGTTCTTTAAAAAAAAAAGAAGAAGACTTGCTGGCTGGATAACCAGGTGAAAATAAAATAATTCAGAGCTCAGAGAGAGGAAGGAAGAGGCAGCACAAAGAGAATGACACACACATGGGCTGAAGTGAATGCCGATAGGAGGAGACAGCAGAATGATAGAGGATATTATCAGTGTGTTTCTCCCTCTTTCAAGATCTAGTTCTCATGCCGCGTACACACGACCGTTTTTCATGGCGTGAAGAATGCCATTTTTTAAATTGGTCATTAAAAACGATCGTGTGTGGGCTCCAGAGCATTTTTAACGACGTGAAAAGTGGCCTAAAAGAAATTAGAACCTGCTCTATTTTTTCACGTCGTTCTTTTTAACTTCGTGAAAAATAGGATTTTTATAACAGCTTACCTGTAAAATCCTTTTCTTGGAGTACACCACGGGACACAGAGCTAGTCATTACATAATGGGTTAAGGGTCACCAGCGGTGATTGGACACTGGCACAACCAATGGAAGACAGTTCCCCTCCATTAAACCCCTCCCATCAGGGAAGTACCTCAGTTTTGTAGCAAAGCAGTAAGGTTCCCATAAGAAGGGTGGGACCTCTGTGTCCCGTGGTGTACTCCAAGAAAAGGATTTTACAGGTAAGCTGTTATAAAAATCCTATTTTCTTCATCGTACACCACGGGACACAGAGCTAGTCATTACATAATGGGACGTCCCAGAGCAATGCTCATATGAAGGGGGGGAGACACAGATCAAAACAGGCCGCTTGCAGACCAGAAGCCCTATACTGCTGCTTGCAGCACACTTCGCCCAAAGGCGGAATCCTCATGTCCTTTCACATCTATTTGATAGAATTTGGAAAATGTATGGACTGAAGACCAAGTTGCAGCTTTACAGATCTGAGCCATCGAAGCCTGGTGGTGTACTGCCCATGAAGCACCTATCGCCCTGGTAGAGTGCGCCTTAACAGGAAAAGGAGGAGTCCTGTTCTTTAAACCATAAGCTTGAATAATTACTTGTCTAATCCACCTGGAAATGGTGGATTTTGATACCGCTTGGCCCTTCTTGGGCCCATCTGGTAAAATAAACAAAACATCTGTTTTACGTATCTGAGCTGTTGCTTGCAGATACACCTTTACCGCTCTCACTAGATCTAGAGAGTGTAATAATTTTTCCCCCGCCGTCCGCGGGTTTGGAAAAAAAAAGAAGGCAGAACAATGTCTTGATTCAAGTGAAAAGCCGACACCACCTTAGGCAGAAAAGCCGGATGGGGTCGTAGTACGATTTTGTCCTTGTGACAAATTAGATAAGGCTCTTTACAAGAAAGAGCTGCTAGCTCTGATACTCTCCTAGCAGAAGCTATAGCAATCAGAAAGGCCAACTTCCTACTCAATATAATTAAAGGAATATGGCGAATAGGTTCAAAAGGTTGCTTTTGCAACACTGACAATACCAAATTCAAATCCCATGGACACAAGGGAGTCCTAACTGGAGGATTTATCCTCAATACCCCGTTAATGAATGTCCGAACTAGGGAGTGAGATGCCAATGGTCTCTGAAAGAAGACTGATAGAGACGATATTTGCCCTTTGATGGTGCTAAGGGCTAAATTCATATCCACTCCTAACTGGCAAAAAGCAAGAATCCTACTTATTTCATATTTCTGAGGATTCCAACATCTGGATTCACACCAGGAAACGTATGCTCTCCAGACTCTATGATAGATGAGTCTGGAGGCTGGCTTTCTAGCATTAATGAGCGTAGAAAGAGCCGGACCAGAGACACCTCTCTTTTTAAAAATGTGGGTCTCAGCAGCCAGGCCGTCAACTTTAGCCTTTGTAAGGAAGGGTGGAATACTGGACCCTGTGACAGCAGGTCGTGTCGAAGTGGAAACTTCCAGGGCCTTCCTATCGCCATTTTTACAATCTCGGCGTACCAAGGCCTCCTGGGCCAGTTTGGGGCCACTAGGATTACTGGTATTCCCTCCTCCTTGATCCTGCGAAGCAGTCTTTGTAGAAGAGGGATCGGAGGGAATGCATAGATCAGTGAGAACTGATTCCATGGAGTTATTAGAGCGTCTGTATTATTAGAGCGTCTGTCCCGTAGGCTAGAGGATCTCTCGTTCTGGACACAAAGTTGTCCAATTTCTTGTTGAACCTGGCAGCTAGCAGGTCTACATCTGGGTTTCCCCATCTCAGACATATGGCCTGAAAGATCTCGGGGTGAAGAGACCACTCTCCTGGTAGCAGCTGCTGACGACTCGGGTAGTCTGCTTGCCAATTTTCTATCCCTGGAATGAAGATTGCAGAAAGGCAAGGTACATGCTCTTCTGCCCATGCCAGGATCCGGTTCACCTCTCTTTGGGCTGCCCGACTGCGGGTGCCTCCTTGGTGATTGATGTAAGCTACTGCAGTAGCATTGTCGGATTGAACCCGAACTGGGTAGCCCTGTAACCTGTATGTCCAGGTTTTGAGGGCTAGATATACCGCCCGGATCTCTAGCACATTGATGGGCAGGATCCCCTGAGTCTTGGCCCAGGTTCCCTGGGTAGAAGCCTCCTCGAATACTGCACCCCAGCCCGATAGGCTGGCATCCGTAGATACCACCTTCCAGGCCACTGGGAGGAAGGACTTTCCCTTCCGTAAATTCCTGGCTTCTAGCCACCAATCGAAGCTGTGGCGTACTTGTGAGGACAGGCGCATGGGTATATCCAGAGCTTGGCTCTTCCTGTTCCAGGAAGCTAAAATATTGCCTTGAAGTAGTCTCGAATGAAACTGGGCGTAAGGGACCGCCTCGAAGGAGGCTACCATCTTTCCCAATAGTCTCATGCAAAGGCGAATAGACGGCCTCTTGTTTGCTTTGACCTTGTGGATCAGGTCTTTCAGAGACTGTATCTTCGGTTCTGGCAGGTATACCCTGTTTTGGGCTGTATCTATGATCATGCCCAGGTACACTATCCTTCTTTGGGCCTGGAGAGAGGATTTTTGTAAATTTATAATCCATCCTAAATGCTCCAGGTATCCTACTGTAGTGTGTACAGCGTGACCCAATCCCTCCTTTGACTGATCTATTACTAGTAGATCGTCCAGATAGGCTGTTACCGCAATGCCCCGTGTTCTTAGGTTTGCTAACAGAGGAGCTAGCACCTTTGTGAATACTATGGGCGCGGTGGCTACACCAAACGGCAGAGCCACAAATTGAAAGTGGCAATCTTCTACCGCAAACCTTAGGAATCTTTGGTGAGCGGGGAGGATGGGTATGTGTAAATGTGCGTCCTTGATATCTATGGGCGCCATGAATTCTCCGCCCTTTAAAGTGGCGGCCACGGATCGGATCGTTTCCATTCGAAAATGGCGAACGTTCAGGAACCGATTTAGGGATTTTAGATCCAGGATGGGTCTGACATCTCCATTTGGCTTTGGAATCACAAAGAGGTTTGAGTAAAAACCTGAACCTCGCTCTTTTTGGGGTACGTCTGTAACTACCCCTTGAGCCATTAAGTGATTCAAACCTTTGAAGAAGGATTCTCTTTTTTGTGGATCCTTGGAGAGTCTTGAACCTCGGAATTGAGAAGGTGGGATCTCTCGAAATTCCAGTTTGTACCCTGAGGATATTGTGGATACCACCCAATTGTCCTGGATTTCTGACCGCCAAGTCGCTGAGAACTGACAAAGCCTTCCTCCCACTCGGCCGAGCGGGGGCGCCCCTTCACTGAGAGGTTTTGGGGGCTTGCTTATTAGCTCTTGCACCCCACGGCTTCTTGTTCTTCTGAGCTTGCCCCTTGGCTTTTGTGGGCGGCTAAAACAGGCCGCCGCCACTGGTTGGAGTCAGATTTCCCGGGAGCTGGGGAGAGAGAGCGTTTAAAACAAGGTCTCTTGTTTTTCTTTCTCTCAGGTAAAAGTCGTTTTACCACTTGATATCTTCTGTATATATTTTTCTAAATCTTCCCCAAATAGGCGTTCGCGATGGAACGGGAACTTGCCAACAGCTTTTTGCATGGGGTTTCCGCTGACCAATGCTTAAGCCAAAGTACTCTGCGCATCTGTACCAGCTGGAGTGTAAGGCGTGATGCCTGTATGATAGAATCTCTCATGGCATCCACTGTGAAGCATAAGGCTTTAGGCAAATTTTCCCAATTTCTAGCCTGCTCTGAAGGCAGTTCCTTCAGCCCCTGCTTTACCTGTTGGCTGATGACCTGACACATACCGACTGCTGCTACTGCAGGTTGGGTAATTGAGCCGGCCAAAAGGAAGGAGGATTTCAACTTCCTCTCAGAAGGATCTTTTAAACCCTTGTACATTATCCACCGGACATGTCAGGTTTTTATTTACACAAGAAATAGCCGCATCTACCGCAGGCAGGCTCCATTTCCTTAAAAAAAAAATTTCCCCCATAGGATAAAGAATGTTAAACCTTTTTGGAGGTGAGAAACGCTTATCTGGATGTTGCCAGTTTGCGTATATTAGATCCTCTAGTAACGGATGAACCGGGAAGGAGCATGCACCTTGCAGGGATCTTAATGACCCTAGGGAGGAGACAGGTAATTCCGTTACCTCCGCAGAGGTTAACTTAAATGCACTGCTATAGCATTGTACCTGTGACCTTAAAATCTGGCTCCTCATCCTCTGCTGATGTAGCCTCCTCCTCCTCATCCTCCTCCCTCAGGTACTTCTGAAGGGAGGTCCAATACGGGAAGAGACCTGCTTCGCTTATTGTCCCTTTTTAGAGGACTTAGCGATTAAGGTAGCAATTTTTTCCTCCAGATTATTTAGGGCAGCTGATAAAGTGTCCTCAGTGACATATACAGGCCCAGGCTTCACTGGGGAAGCCGCCATACCTGACAGAGGTAATGGCTCATCCTGAACAGGTGCATTTAGCAACACAGGAGAGAAAGGTACCGAGTCAGCACAGTTAGAGCCTCCTCTCAGGCGGTGGTGCTTTCTTACCTCTTTTTGTCCGCATTACTTCCCCTGGAAGGCTTACTGTTTAGACAAAATACAAGGTACCTAAATGCATATACTACCGTGTTCAGTTTAGCAAATACATTAAGTATGCAACTTTTAACACATAACTATGCATAACATGGATGTCTTCTAGGAAGTACCCAATCCAACCACATGGAGTCTTACGTCCCTGTATAGCTGCTGTGTTTCTCTGCCAGGAACAAGAGAACTAACGAGCTTGCTTGCTGCTGCAGTGCTTCTCACACTGACAGTCTTTTAAATTTGGCGCCGTTTCTGTGCCTGCGCGCACCACGTGCCCGCGCACGCCTTAGCCCCCCCCCTCCGATAAAGCGCGCGCGCGGCCCTTAGCGCTATGGCGGTGGCCATAGTGAGAGAGGACTCTCATCAGCCCTTGTTCCCACTTACCTGCATCTGCAGGTGTCTGGTCGGCCACCGAAAGGAGGATCGGGGTGCCCCAGCAAGCTCAGCAGCGGAGGTGACGAGCAGTGTACTTCGCCGAAGCCGACACTGAACAGAGTGAGGTGAGTATATTCAGCTCTTTACTCCCCCCAGTGGTGGAAAAAAAGAAGACATCCACTTTTTGAAAAAAGGTCCCAACCTAGTTATGGACCTTCTAATCTCACCTTATCCACGCCGCAGGTTTTTCTGCTGAAAGATTTCAGACAGATACCAAACTTCACCCTTCACGGTGGGCTATGTGTGCCAACCTTCAGGGATATGGGTTCCTATTTAAAGGATACCTCTCCCCTGGGCCTTGTACAAGACTCTTACCAGGACTTTATAGCGAAATAGCGAAAGTGCTGGATCTTAGAGCCCAGTCCTCCGAAGAGAGACATTACAGGCGACGCCTCATGGATGAGGCCCGGATCCCATCCAGATTCAGCTCATTTGTAGGCGTCTTGGATGGATCCGAAAGCATAGCTCTTTTACCCCCAGAGGGTCTCTTTGGTAGAGCTTTCCTTTAGCACCTTCTAACGCGTCCAACACCTTTCGACACTGGCGAAAAAACTGAGGTACTTCCCTGATGGGAGGGGTTATATGGAGGGGAACTGTCTTCCATTGGTTGTGCCAGTGTCCAATCACCGCTGGTGACCCTTAACCCATTATGTAATGACTAGCTCTGTGTCCCGTGGTGTACGATAAAGAAAACGGTAGTGTGTATGCTTTTACGAAGGGAAAAAAAATGCGCATGCTCAGAATCAAGCATAAGACGGGAGCGCTCCTTCTGGTAAAACTAACGTTCGTAATGGAGATAGCACATTCATCACGCTGTAACGGACTGAAGAGCATGAGGCTGAAAAGCGCGAATCGTCTCACCAAACTTTACTAATATGAGGATCAGCAAAAGCAGCCCAAAGGGTGGCGCCATCCGAATAGAACTTCCCCTTTATAGTGCCGTCGTACGTCACCACGTTTTGCTCGAGCATTTTTTTTCATGATAGTGTGTAGGCAAGGCAGGCTTGAGAGGAAACACGAAAAATCACGTCAATAAAAACGTTTTTTTTCAATGACATTAAAAACGGCAGTGTGTACGCGGCATTAGGGTGCAACAGACAAAAAAGGGTCCTATGTGCTGCACATGACTGCAAGACCCTGTGGATAGGTAAAACGACTGTCTCAGCTTTGCTTAAGCCCAGGGGCAGAGTGAAACGCGCTTGAGGAGTGGCTTGGTTGGAGCCTGGGCTGAGGCAGTCATTTCACATATCCATAGGGTCTTGTAGTGATGTATGACTCATTGGACCTTTTTGTATGTTGGACCATTGAAGATGGGATGAGCTCTGTCCTTACCAGCACTCCCAGCGGTGTACTACAGGAGAGGACCCAGCTGAAGACTTGAGCAGCACCCCTTATTTGCTGTCTAGTTCTCAGGGTGGAAGTGGGGACTGGTAGTGAAAACAAAACTGGAGCAAAGAATGATCAGGTTCAGTTCACTACTAGAAAGGGTTGTACTGAGGGTTAAGGCTGTGTAGATCTCAGAATTGGATAGACAGTAATATAAATCCTCTGGCAGGTAAAAAAAAACAGCTCATATGTATTTCATTTGTTGTGGGGGGAAAAAAAGGGTATGTATTCCAAAAAGTAATAAAAGGAAATACATTGGGGTGTTCTAAGGGAATTGGGGCTCCAACCTGGGGATGAACTTTAACAGGCTTCTCCACCAACGTGTGTCATGAGGGGACGCCCCTGATGACACACGTTGGTGGAGAAACGTCGGGCCAGTGGAGGAAGGCCAACGCTGCATTGCTGCTGGATGGAGGAGTGCCATCTTATTGGTACGCTTTCCTTATTTCATGCCTACTTTTTATGACATACATGTGAGTGCATTTCTACATCTTTAGAAAATAAATATTGCTAAATGGGATGTCTGCGCAATGAGTCTTGTTTCTTTTGTTTTCATCTCTCAAACTCATGTTGTTATGCCATTGGAGCCGCTGAGGTATTCACTCTCTGCTGATTTCCAAGCACATTCTGATTGACTAAGCCTATAGGAGGATTGATGGAATTTATTTTAGAATTACAATAGCCTTGAGAAGTGAGAGTTCCATCTGTTACTACCTGCTACATGTGCATTTTATATGTACTGACGGTAAGAGTCAGTGTGTTTGGGTGCTGGTGGCAGCTTTCTCATTACTTGATCACCTGCCCTCTCCTTGGACTCTTGGGACTTGATCCATTCTTCAATTTTCACGTATTGGAGTGCTATATATGAACTGTTTTATTTTTCTAGGGCTACACCACAAACTTTCATGTTTTAAATTTATCCGATTGGAAAAAAAAACGATAGCAAATTCCAATCATCTGTGTGGAACTCCATCGGACAAAAAACCCACGCATGCTCAGAATCAAGTCGACGAATGCTCAGAAGCATTGAACTTAATTTTTCTAGGCTTGTCGGAGTGTTTTACGTCACAGCGTTTGGGACGGTCGGATTTTTGACTGATGGTGTGTGTAGGCAAGACTGATGGAAGTCAGCTTCATTGGATTTCTGATGGAAAAATCCATCGGATTAGAATCCATAGTAAATCCAATCGTGTGTACAGGGCTTTACAGGAGTGAATTTCCTTTCCTAAGGGTAGATTTCCTGTCACTTCCTGTTGTCTCCCTCCGATTGCAAGTAGGAGTCATTTGTAAGTTGGATGTTTGAAACCCGGGGACTGCCTATACTTCGTATTTCCTTAGCTGCTGTGCATAGCTATACATGGTAAAACACTTCATGTATGCAATAATAAAAAAAAAAAATGCTATATTAGTATATATTTTCAAAAAATAATGACCTAAAGAACCACGGCTGTGCTAATCAATGTGATATATGGCATTTTCCTAAACAATTTAAATTTGCAGGTCCTAAATCCTTCTTTTCCTCAAAATATTTTTATTACACGCGTGGCCTTCCACGAATACCCCTAATCCTTTTAATGTATACAACTCTCTGGAGTGAGAAATTGAAGCTAAGCAGATATGCAGATTTAATGTTTTTCTTAGCTAAACTGGACACTAAGAAAAGATTTTAATCCTCTTCAAAAGGTAAAGACAGGTTTTGTGTTCTAATGTATTATTACATCTATTTTTAATCTGCAGAAAGATAGAATATCCTAAAGCTGTCCAAAATGTCAACTTTCTCTTCTTTTGCAACCATGGCAAAAGCACTTTGGGGTTTATTTATTAAGACTGCATGGTGCAAAATCTTGTACAGCTCTGCATAGAAACCAAGAAGCTTCCAGGTTTTATGGTCAAAGCTTAACTGAACAAGCTGAAGTTAGAAGCAGATTGGCTACCATGCACAGCTGCACCAGATTCTGAGTGCACCAGTTTTAGTAAATTTCCCCCTTTGTGCCCACGGCTTTACATAATTCTCATGTTCCTACTTGTGCATTTGGTTTACTTCTTTTCCCAAAAGTCTGATTAGTGCTTGGGAGGTAAGAGAACAGGAATCCCTGGCAATGCTCTCAGGCTATGTTTAATGCCAAACTAGGCCTTTTGATATATTTATAGCCCTGATGACCATGATGGAATTACGGTACCTTAATAGCTATTTCTCTTAGAAAACAAAAAAAGAATCAAAAGGGTATTAAAAAAAAAATAAAATAAAAAAATAAAAAATTCTATTTGTGCTATGTTTTAAGCCATACACATGGGCCGATTCAATAACCAGCCGACATTCGGCCTATGTGGAAGACGAGCTTGTTGGAAAACCAGACGCCGACCGGGTCCTGATTCAGCACTCTCAGCCAGTGGTGGACAGCACTGATCGGAGTGTTCCGGCAGGGGGGAGGGCTTCCCCCTGTCAGAACACAACAGCTCAGCGGAGGAGATCGCTATACTAACATTGGATCAATATGATCCAAATTGTGTTTTTTTCTTTTTCTTTATCCTATACGCCCATCTATGGGGATGATTTTGGATGTGTCCTCCTAGGAGACTACTTCCTCCTGGGTGTCTGTGTCTCTGGTGGGGTCCCTTGTCCCTGATGGCGCACCTGGTTTGGTGATCCATCGATCCACATCTCAGCCTATTGGCCCAACTCCCATGGTGAGAATATGGATGCAGCCTGGCTCTAGGGTTCAAATATTGCTTGTGTGTTTTTTCTATTGTGAAATGTTATTATATATATATCCACATTTTTTCTCTATTTATCTATTTTATATTAATCATGTTTTTTCTTATTTATAGTCACGTGATAATTCTTTTGTATAGCTACTGAAAATAGTACTTGTATTCAGCTCCTGAAGAAGCGGATTCTTTTTGGAATCACTAACGCGAAACATGTTGAGCACTGTATATCATGTAACTATATCTGTATGATTTCCCATTGGTCACAATAGTATGATTTGATAATTGTCACAAAACTATCCTTTTTTCTATAAATATGTACATGACACAAAAAAAAAAAAAAAAAACATACTTTTTATATACTCTTGCAATAAAAAAAAATTGAAACGTATACTTTTGACTGTTCATCAGTTTACCTATGGTGCCAATATAGTCCACCCAAGCCTCTTCTTTTTCCATATGGCATAGCTGAGTAACTGCCCCATCGCTAAACACAAGCAATTGATACACACTTGCACTACAGAGGAAGAGAGGAGCATATCAGACTGTTTATTACAAAGTGCTGAATAATAAGAGCACTGGGTTTAATTCTTGTGCTTTTTGAACAGTCATATATAGACACCCTGTACAACTGCTGTAACAGTATTATTGTACTGCCAGTACAAAATTTATCGGACTGCATATTTCAATTACTTCAGGCTTGCCTTTATAGGCTAACTGAATAGACTGGGAATGATTGTGTGCTACCAGTCCAATCAAGTGCATTTTGGGATCGTCTATATTTACTATCAACTATTTTTGAAATGTTCTGTATATAAAAAGTTAACCTGAAAGAGACAGCTTTTTTTTAGTTTTCAACAAAACTTGAATTTTATTTTAAAGTCCACATAAGCATTTTTCTTGCTGCAGGTGTCAGCAAAGGTCTGCCTGCAAAGCAGTTTTCCTCTTCTACCAGCATGAAAGAAGTTAAATCCACAATTCAGACATGCCGATCGAGTGAGTGTAAAGGACAAGCGGCTCCTCAATCAAGCAAGCACAATCTTTATTTTGCTATGGCTGCCTATAAATCCTGAGAAGAGGGGTAAACACACATACAGTAGACTAAACAATCACTAAATAGTGGCCACTGCTCACTCTCCCACTCATACATACCAAGTCAGGTCTGTGGGAAAATAATTCTATGTTCTCTAAAGAAACTCAAGTCAAGTTTTCTGAAAATAACCCAGATCTGACAAGCCAGTAGGCGGGCCTGGATGGTTTCAAGACACAGTTTTCAACCTAGCCCAACATCGCCAACTAATATATTTCTAAACAAAGCCTTGCTTCCCATGTTTGGCTAAATGACTTAATAATGAATCAAATTAATTATTGTGAGTGGATAAGCACGGGACAGGAGCAGCAAAGTCCAGATGTCAGACAGAAAAATCTGTGCTGAGCAAACGCAGCAAAAGAGCTTGTTGTCTGATTACACGACAAATGACCTGGACTTGCTTCTTCTACTTGCCCTTAAAAAAATAAGGAAGAGAGATAGGCACCGTCCAGACAGCACAAGATAATTAACATTTATGCTCCCCTGTTTTATATCCCAAACCACACAATTGTCTTGCTCTGCAAACCATCAACAATTTCGTAAAGCTACTAGCCATACTTTTCATAGGCAGTGATTTGTACAATATTTTTTTGAAGACATCCATTCTCTAATGAAGTAGGTCTTGTAGCTAGCGTAATATACTTTATAGAAGGTATCAAAAACCTGTACTTGTTTAAAAATCAGTGATGATTTTCTTGTATGACAGTAATTAACAAACAATTGTAATACTCAATGCTTATATGAAATCAAAAAAGTTTGCAGCAAGTTGTCACAACACTCCTCCACACCCCACTGGTAATGCCCAAATTCTCCAGGATCCGCATTACATCCACATATGTGTAATAAACCAGTAAACCAAAATGTATGTTATTACACCTACAAAGGCTTGCGAGCAATAGAGTACATAAAACTTTCCATAAAACTGGGTTTTCCAGCAACAATGATGGCTGCCACTCACTGCGCATGAGTGATAGCGTGTGACCTAGCTCAGCCCTACGTGTTTCATCACATATGCCATCCTCAGCTGCCCCCGATGACGTAATATGTGGTGAAACATGCTACCATGCACGTGCAGTGAGTGGGGGGCCATCTTTGTTACTGGAAAACCTGGTCTCATGGAAAGTTTGCTGTATTGCTTGCAAACCTTTGTAGGTGGAATCACATAATACATTTTGTTTTACTGGTGGTTTTACACTATGGGGGGGGGGGTTATTATAAAAATGTGGATGTAATGCCGATCCTATTGAGCTGATCCAGGGGAATGTTGGCGGTCCTAGTGAGGTGTGTTGTGACAACCTGCTGCAAATTTTTTCCCTATGGCTTTGAGGAAACAAAAGAGGTGCTTGAGGCCATAATAATCTGGGAAGCGTCCGTTTTTCCATTAGCGTTTATGAACACTCTTCAACTGAGTGTTGCAATTTGTCTGGTACGCCTTACATGCAAGTGAACAGTGTCACACTGGAGATCTGAGGGGTGGAATACTGCCCTGTTTACAGGACAGAATAGGGAACTATCTGACATTAATTATTTTCCCACTATGGTTGAAAGCTCTCTATATGGACTCCATCATGGTTATATAATGTCTGCTAATGGTGATCATTAATTATAATTTTTTTGGTTCAAGCTTTACATTATTTTATCAGCACATTGCACTTTCTGAATGATGTTCACGTCTAATCAGTATTTATGAGGACTTGTATGCATTTTTATTTCATTTTATTGGCACATTGCACTTTTTGAATGATGTCTACATTTAATTAGTACCCATGAGGTTAAAGGTTAAATTATTCTAGATTGTTCAGGCACACTGTGAAATGTTCACTGTTTGAGTGCTGCAATTTGTGTTATTTACATATACAGTTTTGTTCATTCAATAACAGCACACAGAGCAATAATTATGTGTAACCCACAGACAAAATTACATTTCTGTTTACTAAAGGCTCCAGGAAAAAGATCATTTGTGTTTGGGTGCTTTTGCACATTACTTCTAATCTCTATTCAGTTTTTTTAAATAAGCCCAATAAAACAGAGATGATCCTTACAGCATGAATAAATTCAGGGAAGAGAACGCAGTGAAAAATCTTTACATCTGCATACACTTAATATGTAGACTGTATGCTGACCCTTTACATTTACTAGACAGCCATATTAGTAGCCAGCAAGTTTAAATCGTAGTACATAAAATCGATTTAAAAAACAAACAAAAAAATTATTTTGAGGCACTCTTCTCCCCCCCCCCCCCCGTTGAGTGGAGGGGCCCCTGTGTTTCTGATCCTGGGATCTGAGCGTGACGGTTTGGGAGTTGGTTTGGGTAAGCATGGTCGCCCATTATGTTTTAAGCAAATTTGTGACCCCTCCATTGACCCAATGAGTATTTTGGAGATTATCTATTGTAACCCATTAGTGATTGTGTTTCTTTATTTCTCTGTACAGTTATAATTAACTCTGGATTGTTATCGCATACCCCTGAAGAAGCGTTCAGCGAAACATGTCGGGTATATGCGATTCCTTTTGAGGTGTTTGGTTTGATTGTAGCCCACTAACTGTGACCACCACTCTCAGTATACATCCAGTAAGGATTTTTTATCTGCGATGTTAATAAAATATTTTTATATACTAAATAAATTTGTATCATCGTTCGATTCTTCTCATCACTACATGGATGAATATTGCACCGTTAAAATCCCACTTTTTCCCTCCCTTTTCTAAAAAAAAATTATGAATTTTTGTATCATAGTGCAGGATTTATTAAATAGGTTTCACCAAATACATTAACATATACTGCTCACATTTATAAGTGCCTATACTAACCGGCACCAGTGTGTACAGCAGAAAGTGCAGAGGGACTGCTCCGTCACTCCACTCGCTGGAGCCGGTGTGCGTTCCAAAAGCCAGAAGTTCACAACCAGATGTGACATCACTCTGAAGCCAGAAATGACGGCAAAGGTTTCACCAATGCAGCGTCTTCAGCTTTTTACATTTCCTCAGTTTGCTTCCTGGTTTCTTGCCTAGACCAAAATTATGTCATACATCTCAAGAGTCTTCATTTGCATTTATTTTCTTTCATCTGGAGGAGGGGCTTTCTCAGCTAGCCCACCCCCTGCCTGCATGCCTGAGCTAAGGGTAGATGGATTCCAATAAGTAAATGCTACATGAATCACTCGCTATGCGATCACATGATCACAATGCCAACAAAGCTGTTATGAATGAATGTCATTCATAACAGTTGTGCTTCCTATACAGTGATGCTGTGATTGGCCCACAGCTATCACAAGGTACCTGGGCCAATCACAGCACCCTTTACCGTGTGAATAGCTGTAGCCCATCACAGATCACTAGTAAATCACAGCCGTTATGAATGTAACCCATTCATGACAGTTCAAAAGACTGCTATTACAGTGATATTCAATGAAAAAAAATTAATCCCTCGTCACCCCCCAGGGTAGAAAAAACAAAAAACAAAAAAAACAAAGCAAAAATACAGCCATATAGGCATCAGAGTGCAACGAAGGGGGGGGGGGGAAACTTGGGACTTTACATAAGGCTCTTGGTAACAAATTGATAGAGTGGTGGGTGGTAAAGCATTTATTAGTACAAGGATGCATGTTAGAATACATTGATTACATATACATAAAGCGCACATTCGATAGTGCCAATTCCTGAAACGGTAATTTCAGGTAGTAACGCATTACAGACTTCGAATACATTTCATATACATAAAACGCACATTCAATAGTGCCAATTCCTGAAACTGTAATTTCAGGTAGTAACGCATTACAGACATCAATCACATTGTAGGTTTAAGAGGGTTCCACCACTATTCATAATAAGGTATGCATGATTTATATGGACTTATATGGACAGCTGCCGTGGTGGGGTCTGGATGTTATCTGGCTCTCTCTCACACCTACCTCATGTCTCTTCGTTTGGACTGGATTTCTTTGCTTCCCAAACACCAGGTATCACTATACCCCTCCACACACTCCCCTTCCTTCCCCTTTTCTCCTACTTTGATTTTATTTTTTTCCCCCCCTTCCCATTCTTTCATCTTCCTCACTTCCCTTTTTCCAGGTAATGGGTGTTTTGGTGTCGACCTTGTTTGTGGTCTTCCACCTGCACCCTCGTCCAGCACCTTCACACCCCTTTCATAGGCACTCACACTATCGCCTCACATAGTTTCATTTCTATCATTGCCCCAATTATACACATTTTATTTTGCATTGTTCACATAGGAGTGCCTGGTGCGTCTGGATCCTGCTGGGGCGCTGCCTGTGTGGGGGGTGCCGCCGCTGGTCATGCCCTCTCAGCTCCCAGTCCTGTTACCCTCGGCTCACGGTCCCCGCTATTGTACCCCCAAGTGCACATACAATTGTAAGTGACCCCTCCCTGTTTCAGGGATGGCTATATTGTCATTTATATTTTCTTGTAACAGACTAGTTAGTCTACCAAGATTTTTTACCATTCATTATTTTTCTTATTGCAGATCCTTCATATACATGCTCCTGACGAGCGGCTTAAAGCCACGAAACGCGTAGAGCTATTACCTGCCGTGTATACTATACTTTACACGCTTCCCTAGTTATGTGCCTATCACTTATCATTTTACAGGGACCAAAAAGACCCCAGATCATGCAGACCACAATTGCTAATCATGCATACCTTATTATGAATAGTGGTGGAACCCTCTTAACCTACAATGTGATTGATGTCTGTAATGCGTTACTACCTGAAATTACCGTTTCAGGAATTGGCACTATCAAATGTGCGTTTTATGTATATGTAATCAATGTATTCTAACATGCATCCTTGTACTAATAAATGCTTTACCACCCACCACTCTATCAATTTCTTACCAAGAGCCTCATGTAAAGTCCCAACTTTTTCCCCCCCTTCGTTGCACTCTGATGCCTATATGGCTGTATTTTTGCTTCGTTTTTTTTTTCTCTAATTAACAGGGATGGAGGCACATGGCCTTACCAGGCCTATGGCCTCATTCAAAGTCCCAATGGGATGGAGGCATTGGCCTTACCAGGCCTATGGCCTCATTTAAAGTCCCAACTTCCCCCCCCCCCCGGCCATTTTACCCCCCAGGGTAGTACAGTGTTACTATGGTGACACTGAACTACTCTTATTAAAATATGTGAAAAATATAAAAATTGTTAAAAAAGAAAAAATGTAATACATTTTTTTTTAGCATACTGTAACCAGTTAGTGTCCCTGATCACAGCCGCGCCAATAATACGATGATGCTGTATTGCACTGGTGACAATATGTAATAAAAAAAAAAAAGTTTTATTTTTTAATTTTCCAAAAAATTGTGACCGTCCACTTTCTAAAAAAGGGGTAATTTTGGGGGCATCTGTACTGTTCTGGCATTTAAGGGCCTCAAGAAAAGAGATAATCTGTCAGTACATCAGAACTGATCAATTTTCAAATATTTATACTATAGTTTGTAGACACTATAACTTTCACACTAAACCAATTAATATACACTTATTGGGATTTTTTTTTTTACCAAAGACATGTAGCAGAATATATTTTGGCCTAAACTTATGAAAAGTTTTTGTTCTTATTATTGGATAGGTTTTATAGCATATGGTAGAATGAATATGTATATATATATATATATATATATATATATATATATATATATATATATATATATATAAAAAATTAAAAAAAACTCTGTCTTTTTCGTTTGTATAATAAATAATTTCAAAACACTACAAACTTACAAAGTCTCAAAATACCAACCTAATAGTGCGTTTTGTTCCTCCCATGACCTCCCGTTTTCAAGTTCTCTGGTCACCACCTCCCATGCTCTCCCCCAGGACTTTTCCCGAACCTCTCCCATCCTCTGGAACTCTCTACCCCAATCTGTCCCACTATCTCCTAATCTGTTCCACATTTCAACGATCCCTGAAACCCCTTCTCTTCAGAGAAGCATATTCTGCCTCCACCCAACAACTGTACTTTTATTTTCTCAATCAGCTTACCCCCCCCCCTCCCCCCACAGTTATTACCTTCTATAACTCCCGACCCCTCTTCGATTGTAAGCTCTAATGAGCAGGGCCCTCTGATTCCTACTGTATTAAATTGTATTGTTATTGTTCTGTCTGCCTTTATGTTGTAAAGTGCTGCGTGAACTGTTGACGCTGTATAGATCCTGTATAATAATAATAATAATAAAAAAAAAAAAAAAAATAACCGTGATGATCAAATGCCACCAAAAGAAAGCCCTATTTCTGTGAAAAAATTATATAAATTTCATTTGAGTAGTGTTGCATGACCGCACAATTGCCATTTAAAGTAACGCAGTGGCAAAAGCAAAAAATGGCCTGTTACAAAGGAGGTAAAAACTTCCAGAGCTCAAGTGGTTAACAGTATTTGCACCATCATCTGCACCAGACCACCATCAGTTAAAGTAGAAAACTAAAAACTCTATAAAATATGAGCAATACCATAAATTAAAAAGTTCCATTGATAGAGGAAATAAATCTGGAGATGCAACTCCAGTGACTATGGTTAGGCACATTGCTAAAATAGAAGATAGACACCAACTAATCAAATCAAAAATTGTTCCAGAGCTGGTTACATTTTACACCCCCCCCCCCCCCCATGTTTAATTAACAGCTTTTTACACTTTCAGCTGAGATTAAACTTAAACCCACACATAACACAAGCTCCAGTTGGAAAAAAAAAAATCTGCAGTCTGGCTTTGTTGAACATTATACCAACTTTTCAAGTGGCAGTAATAACTCAAGATTTATTATTTTTTTAATGAACGAACACAGAACGGGATCTTTCAAATCACAAAGCAGGCAGCTTTTCCAAATGTTTACTCTATAGTCTAACTCTTACAATAATTCACGAAACAGACTTTGCAGAGGCACAACTTGGTAATGGAAATCATTACTCATTCCCCGTTGGCAGTGGGCACTCACGCTAGTAAGGCAAGTCTGTAAAGCGCCTACCAACTGGGTTTTATCATTAACATTTAGTAACAATAGACATTAACTCTTCCATCTAATTTGTTATATGTGCGAGAATGTGGACAGTACTTAGGGGAAACAAATGACTAGTTAAAAATGCTGTCCAAGAGCGGTAATAATTACTTCTATTGCTTTAAAAAAAAAAAAATCTTACTGGCAGACATGAGTGAAAATGGAAATGCCAAACAACCAGAGGGCCAGGACTGCTAACAAAGATACACACAGAAAACTTTCAGTTGTGCTCTTCAAACTAAAAATGACATTTCTCTTCATATTCATTTTTTTTTTTTTTTTTAAGATGACATAAATACAGTTGTAGCAGGACCTATAACAACCACAACATACAGTACATTTATCATAAAAGTGTCTGGCCAGCATTTAAAGCGGAGTCCCCACCCTCAAAAATGAAAAGTCAGCCGCTTCAAATACTGTCTAGACAGCCAGTGGTGTCCTCACCCGAGCGGATTCTTGCTTCTGATTCTGTCGGCAAAGGGAAACTGGCAGTAAAGCCTTGCGGTTTCACAGCCAGTTTCCTACTGCGCATGTGCAAATTATGCTGTGCTCTGAATGTGCCAGTAGCGGGGGTGGGGGGGAGGAGAGTGGCTGAACTTCCAGCACACTTTGCCATGGAGAACTGAGTCAGAAGTGGGAGCGGTTACCCGCTCCCCCCTCCCTCAAAAGGTGCCAAATTTGGCACCTTTTTGACCAAATTTGGCACACAAGCGACGCTTCCCCCTCTTTTTGGGTGGAGCTCCGCTTTAAGTCAAAGCACATTTAAATGCAAAAACAAAATGAAACAAACATTCTGTAGCTTACAAGTCCTTAGATGTGGTGGCTTTCTAACCTTTATGTGGTAATTTGTGAATACCCTTATAGAGGCTGGGTGGTTACACTCAATCTTCCATTGCATCTATGGAGAGAGCCATGGTTGACTCCCAGGCGTACTATGATTATTTTGAATACAAATAGGACTTATTTATCTTCATTATATGGTGAAATAGGAATAGTTCACAGAAGATAGCTTGTAGCTTGGAAGGCAAATAATATTTGTGCTTTTAGTTCAGCTCACAGGAAGTGATGAGGTCACTGCATTTCTGGCAAGATCAAAAGGTTTTTTTTCTCTGTACTTGCTGAATATGTTCTTAACCTAAATAAGAAAAACAAATGCAGCCACCAGATCTACCGGTGGCGGAGCTGTGGTTTTCCTGTCCCTTGGCCATTCACCCGAATTCTGCCATTACAGCCGGGAAGAGCTGCACACGTGCTGCGGCCGAGATGCTTTGCTTCGCAGCATTTTTAACTCGGGCTGCAATATTTGACACGCAGCACCTCCTGTCAAACTCTCTCATTCAGATCAACGGGGCCAGACCACAACCGCAAGGCAAATGCGCAGTCTCCCCAAAAAACAAACAAACACAGGCACCTGGAGCACCTCCAGAACCCCTCTCAGCCACTGCTACAGTATATAACCCTCCAAAATGTGATTCACAGATTGCGTTTCAGCACTCAAGCTTACTGCCTGTCTAAATTAACCCTCAATGATACCAGAAAGAGTGATATGTATATAAACCCTTTTTGATAAAAAAAAAAAAAAAGTTTGTATGCTCTAATCAGAGAGAAAGAGAAAAAGAGAAAGAGAGAAAGAGAGAAAGAGAAAGAGAGAAAGAGAGAAGGAGAGAAAGAGAAAAAGAGAAAAAGAGAGAGAAAGAGAGAGAGAGAAAAAGAGAGAGAGAGAGAGAGAAAGAGAGAGAGAGAGAGAAAGAGAGAGAGAGAGAGAGAGAGAGAGAGAGAGAGAGAGAGAGAGAGAGAGAGAGAGAGAGAGAGAGAGAGAGAGGCATGCCTTGGCAAATACAGTTAGGCCTCATGCACACTGGGCATAAAACAAATTTTGTTTATACAGGCTTTTGCCGGGTTTTTTTTCAGCCTGTATAAGCAACTCTATGTTAGTCTATTTGTCTGTGCACATTTGGGTGTTTACAAGCATATTTGCAGACAAATGTTTTCAGGCTGGAAAAAAACACATCACAATTGTGTTTTTCAGAGGAGCTTTAAAAAAAAAAAAAAAAAAAACACTTGACGCGCATAAACACAGCGTTTACGTTTAGTGCGTTTTTAAGTGTACATTGACTATAGTAAAAAGGTGAGCAGAAGCAAATGTTTTGGAACAAAAGCTTATAAAAGCAAATGCCCAAAAAAGCTCATAAACTCTTATGCAATACAAGCCACTGAGCGTTTTTTTTTATGCAGCTTTTTCTGCCAGAAGTTCTGGCAGTTTTTCAGCTGCCTAGTGTGCATGGGCCCTTTTAGATACATGGGCAGCCAAAGAAAATTATTAAAGTAGTTATTTTCAATTCAAATATTACCCACCTGTTTTATCCTCGCTAGTTCCTTCAAGGCTCTTCCCCATTGCTGTTTATAGTGCAGTTTAGACTTTGTTGCAGACTCTAATTTTCTTTCAAATTCAACCTGTAAATATAAAAAAAAAAAAAATAATAATGTATTGTTGATTAAAAAAAAGCCAGTACCTCTAATCAAAGTTGGACAGCTATCAGCGAGCTAGAAGCATTCACAGGATATAGTAAATAACTCTGGCAAAAAGAATAAACAAGAGCTTGTCCATCCCTATGCTTTATTATTCCTCTATACCAGGGATAGGCAATTAGCGGACCTCCAGCTGTTGCCAAACTACAAGTCCCATCATGCCTCTGCCTCTGGTTGTCATGCTTGATGCTGTCAGAGTCTAGCTATGCCTCATGGGACTTGTAGTTTGGCAACAGCTGGAGATCCGCTAATTGCATATCCCTGCTCTATACAATGTACACAAGACTACGATACCTTTTTACGCAGCACTCTGCGTCACTTGCTGACTGTCCAACTGTAAATGTACGTCATTATTTTGATGTTAAATACCAGGGTTATGGCAGCAGCTAGCTGCCATAACCCCCAGTATCTTTTTTTCAGCCAGGTGGTCAGCTTTCAAATAAAAGTGGTCCTAGTAGCGGATTCACTGCAAGATCACTTTTATAGGCAGCAGGAGAGGACCAGACCTCCTCTAACTCTAAACCAGTAAAGCGTCGCCTATGTCGGTTTTTAAGTACCATAGTTTGTCGCCATTGCACAAACGTGTGCGCAATTTTAACGCATGACATGTTAGGTATTAATATTGGCTTCTCATGACATCAGTGTCACATGCTCCCATGACGTCACAGTCACATGCTCCGGGGCCACCCGAGCATGTGACTGTGACGTCATGAGAAGCCTATATTAATTCGGAGCGGGGCGAACAGCCAGTATTACAGCGGGAGGAAGCGACAAGTCAACATCGAGGAGGAGAAGAGAGAAGAAGACGGCGACGGGAAGACCGGCCCCATCACTAGCAAAAGAGCTGGAAGAACATAGTGGAGGGGCCGGCAGAAGGACAACGGAGAGCCGGACGAGATGGCGGAAGAAAGAACCAGAGAGCGAGAGAAGAACCGGAGAGCGGGAGAAGAAGAAGGCGACGGAGAAGACCGGGCCCCGCTAGCAAAAGAGCTGGAAGAAGGTAGCGGAGGCCCGGCAGAAGAAAGAACCGGAGAGCGCGGAGATGACACCGGAGACCCCCGGAGCTGTGCAATAAATTACTTTAAAAAGCTGTGTGTGTTTTTGATTGACATTTTTTTCCCACCAGGTGAATGGGTAGGGGTACGATTTACCCCATACCCATTCACATAGGATGGGGGGCCGGGATCTGGGGGCCCCCTTATTAAAGGGGGCTCCCTGATTCCGATAAGCCGCAGACCCCGACAACCAATGGCCAGGGTTGTCGGTAAGAGGCCCTGTCCTCATGAACATGGGGACAGGGTGCTTTGGGGTGGGGGGGCGCAGGTCGCCCCCCTGCCCCAGAGCACCAAACCCCCCATGTTGAGGGCATGCGGCCTGGTATGGTTCAGGAGGGAGGGGGCCGCTCTCTCGTCCCCCCCTCTTCCCCTGCGGCCTGCCAGGTTGCGTGCTCGGATAAGGGTCTGGTTTGGACTTTGGGGGGACCCCCACGCCGTTTTTTCGGCATAGGGGTTCCCCTTCAAATCCAGACCAGACCCAAGGGCCTGGTATGCTCCTGAAGGGGGAACCCATGCCGGTTTTTTATTTAAAGTTTGGCCTGGAGTTCCCCCTCTAGAGCAGCACAGCACAAGTCGCATGCCAAAGTCGGATCATGCAAGACTGCGGTCCGACTTTGATCCGACTTCAATGATAGTCAATGGGCTGAAGTCGGATCAAAGTCGGACCAAAGTAGTACAGGGAGCATTTTCAAAGTCGGACCGACATGTGTCGGACCTGTTAAGACGGCTCCCATAGGGAAACATTGATTTTCACACGTCACGCGACATGAGCTCCCAATGTCGGAGCGTTTGTCGCCCCAGTGTGAACCCGGCCTTAAAGTCTATTTATTGTCAGTTATATATAAATATTTGAATGTCCATAACTGGTCACAGTTCTATTTTAAACTATCAATACACACACAATGACCTAAAGACATGTAAAAGATGCAATTAATTCATCCAACATGCACATCCACACTTCCATGCATACTGGGAAAACTCTCAATTAAGAGAGAAAATGTGGGCTATCATCATTCGTCTCCTGAAAATGCTGGGGAAAAGCTGTAATTCCATTTCTTTAGGCTTGTTTCAAATCAATGAAACACATACTTTACTCATATCATGTTTCCTTTACCTTGGAGATAGTTATTGTGGCATGTTATATTACTTCTATCCACCTCTAAACGGACTAATATGGTCAAAAATTTGGGAATACCTGATCATCGCACATACAGTGGGTACGGAAAGTATTCAGACCCCCTTAAATTTTTCACTCTTTGTTATATTGCAGCCATTTGCTAAAATCATTTAGGTTCATTTTTTTTTTTCCTCATTAATATACACACAGCACCCCATATTGACAGAAAAACACAGAATTGTTGACATTTTTGCAGATTTATTAAAAAAGAAAAACTGAAATATCACAAGATCCTAAGTATTCAGACTCTTTGCTGTGACACTCATATATTTATAACAGGTGCTGTCTCTTTCTTCTGATCATCCTTGAGATGGTTCTACACCTTCATTTGAGTCCAGCTGTGTTTGATTATACTGATTGGACTTGATTAGGAAAGCCACACACCTGTCTATATAAGACCTTACAGCTCACAGTGCATGTCAGAGCAAATGAGAATCATGAGGTCAAAAGGAACTGCCTGAAGAGCTCAGAGACAGAATTGTGGCAAGGCAGAGATCTGGCCAAGGTTACAAAAAAATTCTGCTGCACTTAAGGTTCCTAAGAGCACAGTGGCCTCCATAATCCTTAAATGGAAGACGTTTGGGACGACCAGAACCCTTCCTAGAGCTGGCCGTCCGGCCAAACTGAGCTATCGGGGGAGAAGAGCCTTGGTGAGAGAGGTAAAGAAGAACCCAAAGATCACAGTGGCTGAGCATCAGAGATGCAGTCGGGAGATGGGAGAAATTGTAGAGTCAACCATCACTGCAGCCCTCCACCAGTCGGGGCTTTATGACAGAGTGGACCGACGGAAGCCTCTCCTCCATGAAAGAATGCATGGAGTTTGCTAAAACAAACACCTGAAGGACTCCAAGATGGTGAGAAATGAGATTCTCTGATCTGATGAGACCAAGATAGAACTTTTTGGCCCTAATTCTAAGCGGTATGTGTGGAGAAAACCAGGCACTGCTCATCATCTGTCCAATACAGTCCCAACAGTGAAGCATGTTGGTGGCAGCATCATGCTGTGGGGGTGTTTTTCAGCTGCAGGGACAGGACGACTGGTTGCAATCGAGGGAAAGATAAATGCGGCCAAGTACAGGGATATCCTGGATGAAAACCTTCTCCAGAGTGCTCAGGACCTCAGACTGGGCCGAAGGTTTACCTTCCAACAAGACTATGACCCTAAGCACACAGCTAAAATAATGAAGGAGTGGCTTCACAACAACTCCGTGACTGTTCTTGAATGGCCCAGCCAGTGCCCTGACTTAAACCCAATTGAGCATCTCTGGAGATACCTAAAAATGGCTGTCCACCAAAGTTTACCATCCAACCTGACAGAACTGGAGAGGATCTGCAAGGAGGAATGGCAGAGGATCCCCAAATCCAGGTGTGAAAAACTTGTTGCATCTTTCTCAAAAAGACTCATGGCTGTATTAGATCAAAAGGGTGCTTCTACTAAATACTGAGCAAAGGGTCTGAATACTTAGGACCATGTAATAGTTCTGTTTTTCTTTTTTAATAAATCTGCAAAAATGTCAACAATTCTGTGTTTTTCTGTCAATATGGGGTGCTGTGTGTACATTAATGAGGAAAACAAATGAACTTAAATGATTTTAGCAAATGGCTGCAATATAACAAAGAGTGAAAAATTTAAGGGGGGTCTGAATACTTTCCGTACCCACTGTATACTTTGACCAAAAGTTATTATTATGCGATTCAGATGTTCACAGTGAAGGGCACTATCGTGTTGCTATGGCTTTTTCGTGATTTTTATAGCATAAATATTTGGAATAGTACATTTTGGTTACCATGCATTGTTTTAAGAAGCTAGGTTTCCCCTATTGATATGCTCGTGAACTTAGACTGGCTCATTGCACTCATGCAGCAGGAAGTGATGTTAGCAGGAAATAGGGGGAGGGAACAAAGGAACTGAACACAACTGTGTACTGAAGACAAAGAGGAGTAGCTTTGCAGGACTCTAATGCCGTGTACACACGGTCGATTTTCTCGACGGTGAAAACACAGCCGAGAAAATCGACATGAAAAACGAGGACCGGCTTGGTCCCCTACACACGGATGGTTTTCATAAAAAAAAAATCTTTTGGTCGAGAAAAACGACCGTGTGAAAACCATGGGAAAACTGCCGCAGAAAAAAATGCCGTGAATCACAACGAGAAAAATTAGAGCATGTTCTAATTTTTCTCGTCGTGATTCTTGCCGTTTTTTCTCGTTGGGAAAAATGCTGGAAAGCCCACACACGGGCGTTTTTCTCGTCAAAGAGAAAAAATTAAATTTTTCCTCGACGAGAAAAATGGTCGTGTGTACGCGGCATTAGAAACAAGGAGCAGTCTGGAGAGATCATGGATAAAATAAATTGGACTCCATCATCAGAAAAAATAGGATTTTTTACTCACCGTAAAATCCTTTTCTCTGAGTCCATGGACCGACACAGCTTCTCTATTGACAAAGTGGGTATTATCCGTTAATTAGGAGTGACTAGGCAGAAAAACTTGTAAAAAGTGTTGCATCACACCTTCTACAGTACCGCCCAGGGGGCGGACCCTCTGGGTATACCCTCTCAGTCTGCACATCGCAGATCAGTTCGTCAAAAAGCAGTACAAACTTAAAAGGAGGGGTGGGTGCTGTGTCGGTCCATGGACTCAGAGAAAAGGATTTTACGGTGAGTAAAAAATCCTATTTACTCTTTCGTCCATGGACCGACACAGCTTCTCTATTGACAAAGTGGGACGTCCCAAAGCAGTGTCAGAGAAAAAACGAGGGGTGGTATCAGCATAAAAACAAACTTCACCCCAAAACACAAAACAGCACTCCTCCAACGGAGGAGTTGCAACTCTAAACAGCCGCCTGCAAAACCTTGCGGCCGAAAGAGGCATCCGAAGATGCACCTACATCAACTTTGTAGAATTTTGTGAAAGTGTGAGCGGACGACCAAGTCGCCGCTTTACATAGTTGGGAAACAGACGCTTGATGTCGGAAAGCCCAAGAGGCACCTATTGCCCTGGTCGAATGCGCCGTGACAGGAAAGGGGGGCGCCTGACCCTTTAAGGCGTAAGCCTGGATTACTATCTGTCGGATCCACCTAGAGATGGTGGCCGATGAGACTGCTTGGCCCTTCTTGGGACCAGCCACCGAAACAAACAGTGAGTATGACTTCCGGAACAGGGAAGTAGCAGATAGGTATACTCTCAAAGCTCGGACAACGTCCAAGGAATGCAACGCCGACTCCTTAGGATTCGACGGCTGAGGACACAAGGATGGAAGTACAATGTCTTCGTTGAGATGAAAAGCCGAAACGACCTTCGGAAGAAAGGAAGGCTGCGGCCGCAGCACCACCTTATCCTTGTGGAAAATCAAATAGGGAGCCTTGCAGGACAAGGCTGCCAGCTCAGAGACTCGTCTAACTGACGTAACAGCCACCAAAAAGACCACCTTCTGAGAAAGTGTCAACAGGGGAATATCTCTAATATTCTCAAACGGTGCCTTCTGAAGCACCGAGAGGACCAGGTTCAAGTCCCACGGAGGTAACGGGGGGCGGACCGGAGGGGCCACATGTCGAACCCCCTGCACAAATGTACTCACGAGAGAGTGAGTCGCCAGGGGTCGCTGAAAAAAGACAGCCAGGGCAGATATCTGTCCCTTAATCGTACTTAGGGCAAGCCTTTGGTCTACCCCATGCTGTAAAAACAGCAGGATTCTGGAAACCAAATAGGTACGCGGATGCCATTTCATTTCCTCACACATGGAGATGTAGGGCCTCCAAGTGCGGTGATAGACCTTCCTAGAGGACGGTTTCCGAGCACTTCTCATAGTAGAAATTACTGAGTCTGACAGGCCCCGGTCTCTCAGTACCTGGTTCTCAACAGCCATGCCGTTAAAGCCAATGACTGTAAAGCAGGATGGAATATGGGACCTTGCGACAGCAGGTCCTTCCGTAGTGGTAGGCGCCAGGGGACGTCTGCTACCAGACGTACTAGATCGGCGTACCAAGGACGCTGAGGCCAATCTGGAGCGATTAGGATCATTGGAATTCCCTCTGCCTCCACTCTGCGGAGCAGAAGAGGAAGAAGCCTTAAGGTAGGAAGGCATAGATTAGCCGATACTGGCCCCACGATGCTACCAACGCGTCCGTTGCGTCTGCCCATGGGTCTCTTGACCGGGCCACAAACCTCAATACCTTCCGATTGAGTCGGGAAGCCAGAAGATCTACGTCTGGTGTGGCCCATCTTTGGCAGAGGAGTTGGAACACCTCCGGGTGTAAGGACCATTCTCCCTGGTCCAGCATCTGGCGGCTCAGGTAGTCCGCCTGCCAGTTTTCCACACCCGGAATGTACACGGCCGACAGTGCCGG
Organism: Rana muscosa; assembly: GCA_029206835.1. NCBI lineage: Eukaryota > Metazoa > Chordata > Amphibia > Anura > Ranidae > Rana > Rana muscosa. The sequence continues at coordinate 1,003,546,205 of CM055116.1, read as the reverse complement.
TACGCTCCTCTCTGCCCACTTCAGGATGCGAGCGATCTCCGATGCTGCAGCTGAGCTTCTTGTTCCTCCTTGATGATTGACATATGCCACTGCTGTGGCGTTGTCTGACTGGATCCTGACTGGACGCCCTTGCAGTCTCTGAGACCATTTGAAGAGGCACAGCTTGATCGCCCGGATCTCCAGGACATTGATCGGCAGGAGGGCTTCCTCTGGGGTCCAGCGACCTTGCGCCGACTGGACACCCCAGACTCCCCCCCAACCTGTAAGGCTGGCGTCCGTCGTGATCACTATCCAGTAAACCGGAAGAAATGACTTCCCGGCCATTAGAGCCGGTGCTGTCAGCCACCATACCAGGGATCTCCTGACTAGGTGGCTCACTCGGATTTGATAATCCAGAGATGAAGGGCATCTGTTCCATCTGGACAGAACTTCCCTCTGTAACACTCGAGTGTGGTATTGAGCATATGGGACCGCCTCGAAGGAGGCTACCATGAGGCCCAACACTCGCATGCAAAAACGGAGTGACGACCAATTCCTGGAAGTCAGCTGCCGTACTGCAGCCCGGAGGGTCTGCAACTTCTCCACAGGGAGGAATACCTTTGCCTCTGAGGAATCCAGAATCAACCCCAGGTACACTAGGCGTTGAGTGGGCACCAATACTGACTTTTGCGTGTTTAGTATCCAACCACAGTCTCGAAGAGTCTGACAGGTAATGGACACGCTTACCTCTAATTCTGAGCTTGAAGGGCCCTTCAGCAGAAGGTCGTCCAAGTAACCTGTGATAGCGATACCCCGCTGTCTTAGAAGTGCCAGAATCGGAGCGAGCACCTTGGTGAACGTCCTGGGTGCTGAGGCAAGGCCAAACGGGAGGGCCACAAACTGGTAGTGGTTCTTCCCGATAGCAAATCGCAGAAACCTCTGGTGTCTGGAGTATATGGGGACATGCAGGTATGCGTCCTTGATGTCCAAGGAGGCCAGAAAGTCCCCCGGATGGAGAGCCGTGACTACAGATCGAACCGACTCCATCCGAAAACTTTGTACCTTCACAAAGCAATTGAGGGCTCTGAGATCCAAGCTTGGACGAACCCCCTCCTTCTTCGGCACAATGAACAGATTTGAGTAAAAACCCCGTTCCAGTTCTGGAACTGGAATAACTACCCCGCGTTCCAGTAGACCCTGGACCGCCCCATACAGGGCCTCCCGACGGGTCGGTAGTAGCTGGAGATTGGAGGTGTTGAATCTGTCCGGTGGACAAGAGAGAAACTATCTTGTAGCCTGAGGAGATTACTTCGCAAACACACCTGTCGGAGATTAGTGCTGTCCACTGAATCGCGAATTTGCGAAGACGTCTCCCCACCCGAGAGCTGGGTGGGGGTGGACCTTCATGCGGACGCAAATTTGTCCGCAGGCTTATTGGGTATGCGGGACCAGGGACGCTTTTGTCCTTGGGCAGGCGCTTTATCGGCCTGGGGTCTTTTCCCTGTCGCCCTAGGGGGACGAAAAAACCACTTGTGTGCAGTAAAGGAGGGCCCTTGCCCTTGGCGTGGCCCCTTACCCTTGCTAATTTGGGGAAGCAAAGTGCTTTTACTTCCTGTGGCATCCTTGATGATGTCATCCAGAGAAGCCCCAAAAAGTCTGTCGCCCTTAAAAGGCAGATCCAACAGGGCTTTCTTGGAAGTCTGGTCCGCAGACCAGCCTTTTAGCCAGATCAGGTGGCGTATTGCTACTGCATAAACCGAAGTTTTAGACAGCAGGGGAATAGTATTCATGTCTGACTCGCAGACAAACCTAAGGCCCTGGACCAACAGGTCGGCCAATGTTATCTCATCAGGAGGAGCATCTCGCTCCTTAACCCCTGGAGTAGCAATCTTGCCCATTCAGTAAGTGTGTGAGACACTAGGGCCCCCGCCAATGCCGGGCGTACTGCCGAGCCTACCACTGAGTATAGGTAGCAAGCGAGTGCTTCAGCCTTCTTAACCACAGGGTCCTAGAAAACAGGAGCCCCTTCTACAGGAATTGTGGTGGCTCTATTAAGTCTGGACACCGGAGGGTCCACTATCGGGGGGAGAGGTCCATTTCTTCAGAAAACTCTCCTCAAAAGGGGTACCGTACCGCAAACCTCTTTGGGGCTGTAAAGACCCTCAGTGGGTTCTCCCATTCCTTGTATAAGAGTTTATCAAAAGACACACAAGGGAACACCTTAGCAGTGCGGGCAGGTCTATGAAACCCAAGTGGACCGGAGTCTCTGCTGCTTCTGCAGTATTTTCCAATTTTAGCATATCCCGCACTGCAGTAATAAGGTCAGATACCAAAGCCGTCTCGCGTACTGACCTGGACTTTGAGTCATTCTCACTGTCCGGTCACGGTCTGCAGTCTCTGGTGCGTCAGAATCTGGGCCCCGAGCCATAGCTGGACCTGGTTCTGCACCAGAATTATCCCCAGAAGCTTGCAGGGGATGGGGCGTTTACTACCCCTTGTATTCCCGTGTGCTGCTTCCACCCTGGCAGCAAACGCCTCTAGGATTGCCGACATAGCGTCCATAGACACCTCAGGGACACCAGCTGCTAAATCTGGTGTTTCAGGGGAGAAGACATCTGGCTCAGATGCCATGCTGACCACACGCTGACACTCACAGGGCTCCAGGCAAGATATCAATAGGCCACCCTCCTGCGCTGCAGAGATGCTGGGTCACCCAGAGGACTCACCACCCTGGATAGGTACTGCTATGCTGCGCCTATGATGCTGTCCCCTTGCTGCTGTGTCAGTCTGCTTCTTTTATCAGCACTTCCTGTGTGAATTTTCGCGCCAGTGTAATGCACCCTAGAGGCCGGAGGCTCTCGCAAAATGGTTGCCAAAACCGTCTGTATGGAAGATAATGTGGGCTCTAAGAAAATGGCCGCCGACAGAAGATAGAGGTCAGGCAGCCATAGCCCACAAAAAAGATGGCCGCCGAACGGCAATATCTGCATACAGGGTGGACAAACATGGCCGCCGATCACCTGATAGGGGCCAGTGGGTGTGGCCGAACTACAGGAAGATGGCCGCCAGGCAGTTACAAGAGGCCAAACTTGGCATGGACCACCTCAAAATGGCCGCCGACAGCATGGAGACACAGAAACACAGGTAAGCAAAAATGACATTTCTTTTAAATGTTAGTTACAGCCAGCCCCGCTCCAGTGGGACCCCCTAGGTGACCCCCAGCACCCAGCAACCTTTAGCTAGAAGCCCAGGGAGGAGGGAAAGGCAGGGAGAGAGGGAAGAAAGGGGCCACAACCACTTACTTGATCTCTCCAGGAATGTCCAGCTAAATCACCCAGCCGAGGCAGGGGAGTTTTACTTACCTATCCTGCATGTATTCTGCTGGAAGACATTCCAAACAGATCATCGTCCGCGCACGGAAGGTGACTGTTGGCCAGGCATGCTGTGATTGGACCCAGAAGGGACGATCATATGTATGCCCTGGAGCATGACGCTCACCGGACAGGCTGCTGCGACTCGGCCGTAAGGTCAGCCGAAGCTGAGCGGTCCGATGCAAGCCTTGGAGCGTAAGCTCACCGGCCAGGCTGCTGCGACTCGGCCGTAAGGTCAGCCGAAGCTGAGCGGTCCGATGCAGGCCCTGGAGCGTAGGCTCACCGGCCACCCGTGGAGCGACGGGCATGTCGTGGAAAACCCAGCGCGTAGCTAGGGTCGGCACACGCTCGATGGCCGAAACTGGGGAGACTACAAGGATCGAGGATCCAGCCTGTCACCCAGTCGGCAGTTGATCGAAGATCGCAGGAAACAACAAATGTAGCAAAAAAATAAAAATATATATATCTTTTTTCCCCGGACCAATGAGCCCGAAGGGAGCCATGTCCTACTCCTTGCTAGACAGAAAAAAACTGATCTGCGATGTGCAGACTGAGAGGGTATACCCAGAGGGTCCGCCCCCTGGGCGGTACTGTAGAAGGTGTGATGCAACACTTTTTACAAGTTTTTCTGCCTAGTCACTCCTAATTAACGGATAATACCCACTTTGTCAATAGAGAAGCTGTGTCGGTCCATGGACGAAAGAGTAATACAAGTTACCATATATACTCGAGTATAAGCCGAGTTTTTCAGCACATTTTTTTGTGCTGAAAATGCCCCCCTCGGCTTATACTCGAGGCACCTTTTTGCACCTGATCTCCCGGGATTTGGGGACCCGGTACCGGCCAGCCGTAGGTCTCCTGGACCCCAAACTTGGCACACATGTAGCCCCATTTCTCCTCTACAAGTGTGCACAGTTTGTTGTCTGGGGGACCTGCGGCCGGGGAGCACCGATTTTTCAAATCCGGGCACCCCTTCCATAGACTCCCATGTTAAACGTCAGTCTAGTCATGGGCACAGTGAGGCATGGACACAGTGAGGCATGCACATGGACACAGTGAGGCACAGTGAGGCATGTAGATGGACACCCTAGGCTTATACTCGAGTCAATACGTTTTCCCAGTTTTTTGTGGTAAAATTTGGTGCCTCAGCTCATATTCGGGTCGGCTTATACTCGAGTATATACGGTAAGTTCCTGTTTAGTGCATCCCTATTCCCATTGCATACAATGTCCACACTCATTTGCTAGGAAGGAAAGGTAGCATGTGCATGTGTATATTCTATGCATATTTTTGTAATGATTTGTAGGTCATGTATTGTTTCCTAAAATTGTACATTAGTTTGTAGGTAAAGCATTTTTGTTTGGTAAACCAAAGCACATTAATATACTACAGAGGTTATTATTGCTTTCTTACTTTTACTACAAAGTAATCTTAAACGACACAAAGCAACACATTTATTAATGCTACTGCACGCCAAACATTTTTTTATAAAACAAACGTGCACTTTATAGAAAAAATGCGTTACCGGCGCCAAGATGCTTTTTACTGAGAACAGTTTGCTGCAATTAAATAAAACATACAACCATATAGGTTGAATGAAAATTATATGGAATAAAGTGAATTGCGCTAACTTATAAAATAAATGTCCAATCCTCTATCCCTATGTTTGTCAAAACAATTAGGTGTGTAAATTAGGGCCGAAACAACTAATCGATTAATCGACAACTAATCGATTATGAAATTAATCGATTATTATTTTCATAATCGATTAATCGGCCAGTAACATAATGGGGTTAAAAAAAAACGAAAATTAGCCCTTTATAGTACAAAAAGAGCAAATCGCTACTGTAAATATTTCTTTCACTGTCCCACAGTAAAAAATGAACCCCTTACAGTAGCGATTATTTGCTCTTTTGGTAATTTTTTTTTTTTTAACCCCATTATGTTACTAAACATCTCAGGCCTGGGTCACACAGAAACGCACTACAGTTCATTTACATGGTTTCCTATGGGACACGTTCACATCCATGATTTTTTCAGCTGCTGCGTATTTGGAAAAGGCAAGGACTTTTTTTTTAACGCTAAACAGTGCCATTTTGTTTTTTTTGTTCAATACACTTCAATGAAGAAGCTGCAGAAAAGCATGTAATAGGATTTTTATAACAGCTTACCTGTAAAATCCTTTTCTTGGAGTACATCACGGGACACAGAGCGACATAGTCATTACTAATGGGTTATATAGATACCGTCAGGTGCTGGCACTGGCAACTTCCAAAACCGGAAGTACCCTCCCCTATATAAGCCCCTCCCATCCGGGAGCACCTCAGTTTTGTAGCAAAGCAATAAGTGTCCCTAAAGAGGGGCGGGAGCTCTGTGTCCCGTGATGTACTCCAAGAAAAGGATTTTACAGGTAAGCTGTTATAAAAATCCTATTTTCTTTCTCGTACATCACGGGACACAGAGCGACATAGTCATTACTAATGGGATGTCCTAAAGCAATGCCAAATGAGGGGGGGGATACACCATATATAAGCTGAGCGCTATCAGACATGAGGATCTTTTGCGGCCTGCAACACACTGCGCCCAAAGGCGACATCCTCCTGACTTCTAACGTCCACCTGGTAGAACCTAGTAAACGTGTGTACCGAAGACCATGTTGCGGCCTTACAGATTTGAGCCAGGGAGGCCTGGTGATGCACTGCCCATGAAGTTCCAACTGCTCTCGTGGAGTGCGCCCTAACTTTGAACGGAGGCGGTCTACTTCTCAGGCCATAGGCTTGTATTATGACCTGTCGAATCTACTTGGCTAAAGTAGATTTTGACGCTGCCTGACCCTTTCTGGGGCCTTCCGGCAGAATAAACAAAGTATCCGTTCTGCGAATCTGAGCAGTGGCTTTTAGATAAGCTTTAACTGCTCTTACTACATCCAAAGAATGCAATAACTTTTCCTCTACCGAAGTAGGTTTGGGGAAAAAAAGAAGGAAGAACCACATCTTGGTTCAAATGAAACCTCGATACCACCTTAGGAAGAAAGGCTGGATGAGGACGTAACACTACTCTGTCCTTATGGATAACCAGATATGGCTCCTTACAGGACATAGCTGCTAATTCCGATACTCTTTTAGCCGAACAAATGGCTACTAGAAAAATCAATTTCCTGGTGAGAAGCACCAAGGAAATATGCTGTAATGGTTCAAATGGTTGTTTCTGTAGAACCGACAGAACCAAGTTTAGATCCCATGGACATATGGGAATATTAACCGGAGGACTAATACGCCTCACTCCTTGTATAAAGGCTTTGACTAGTGAATGCGAAGCCAAGGGCCTTTGAAAAAATATTGACAAGGCCGAAATCTGACCCTTGATAGTACTCAAGGCAAGCTTCCTATCTACAGCCCACTGTAGGAAGTCCAGAATCCTACCTATTACGTACTTATGTGGATGCCATTTCTTGGCCTCACACCACGCGATGTACGCCTTCCAGATTCTACAGTAGATCTGCCTGGATACCGGCTTCCTGGCATTGATCATGGTAGATACCACAGCATTAGAGAGCCCTCTCTTTTTTAGAATGTGGGCTTCAATAGCCAGGCCGTCAAACCTAGGGCTGGTAAAGAAGGGTGGTATATCGGTCCTTGCGAAAGCCGGACGACGTGGGAGAGTCCAAGGACTCCCCACTGAAATTTTACAATCTCCGCGTACCACGCTCTTCGGGGCCACGCTGGAGCCACCGGAATCACTGGTTTCTTTTCTACCCTGATTCTGCGGAGTAATCGAGGTAACCATTGTGGCGGTGTGAATGCATATATCAGCTTGAACTGATCCCAAGGGAACACTAGGGCATCCGAGCCGCAAGCTAGGGGATCCCTTGTCCGAGAGACAAACCTGTCCCCCTTTGCGTTGAATCTGGATGCTAGAAGATCTACATCCGATGTTCCCCACCGCTGACATATTGTCCAGAAAACCTCGGGGTGAAGGGACCCTTCCTCTGGGCCTAATTGCTGGCGACTTAGAAAGTCCGCCTTCCAATTCTCCACTCCTGGAATGAATACCGCAGATATGGCTGGGACATATTTTTCTGCCCATTTCAGGATGTAATTTACTTCCCTCTGGGCTGCACGACTCCTGGTGCCCCCCTGATGATTGATATATGCCACTGCTGTGGCATTGTCTGATTGAATTCTGACAGGGGACCCTTGGAGTTTGGATGTCCATGCTACTAGGGCATACCGGGCTGCTCGTATCTCTAAGAGATTGATGGGCAGGGCCTTTTCTGCATCCGACCATCTGCCCTGGAGAGACTATTGCTCCAGTACTGCTCCCCAGCCTATAAGGCTGGCATCTGTAGTGACCACCTTCCAAGAAATCGGACTGAAGGATTTCCTTTTCTCCAGATTCTGGGGAACCAACCACCAACGGAGGCTCTTGTGAACGGAAGGGGACAAGGACATTGTAAGTCTAGGGCCTGAACTTTTTTGTTCCAGGCTGACAGTATGGCCCCTTGCAAATTCCTTGAATGGAATTGACCGTAGGGTACTGCTTCGAATGATGCCACCATTTTTCCCAGCAGCCTCATATACAGGCGTATGGATGGCTGTCTTTTTTGTACCCACTAAGTGGATCAAATCTTTCAAAGACAACACCTTTCCTCGAGGCAAGAATATTTTTCTCTGGCCTGAATCCAACCTTAGCCCCAAGTATTCCAGACTTTTGACTGGTTTTTAGGGCTGACTTGTCTCGGTTGATAATCCAACCGTGAGATTCCAGATACTTGATCGTCTTGTGAACGACCACGTCTAGTTTTTTCACTGAGTGGTCTATCAGCAACAAGTCATCCAGATATGCCATTATCATTACACCTTGTGTTCTTAGATTGGCCAATAAAGGGCCAGAATTTTTGTAAACACTCGTGGTGCTGTGGCCAAACCGAAGGGTAAGGCTCTGAACTGAAAATGGCGCCCTTCTACTGCAAAGCGTAGAAATTTTTGGTGGACTGGAAAGATGGGAATGTGCAAATAAGCATCTTTGATGTCGATCGTGGCTAACCAATCCTCCCCTTGTAGGGCAGTGGCCACCGATCGGATCGACTCCATCGGAAAGTCCTGATATACAGGAATTTGTATAGCCCTTTTAGAATTAATATGGGCCTCCCGTCCGCGTTTGCTTCGGGACTGTAAAGAGGTTTGAGTAAAACCCGAACCCTCATTCTTCCAGGGGAACCTCCATAATTACTCCTTGGAGCAATAGTTGTTCTAGTTCCAACAGGAGGGACTCTCTCTTCCGGGGATCCCTTGGCACGTTTGACCTCAAAATGGGAAGGAGGAGAGTCTTTTAACTCCAAACTGTATCCCAAACCTACTGCGGAGAGCACCTATCTGTCTTGATCGTGTCCCGCCAGGTCTCTTGCGAACAACTGGAGTCCTCCCCCCACCTGACTGAGTGGGGGCTTCAATGAATTTAACTTTGGGGGAGGTTTTGTACCTCCCCTGACCCAGGGTTTCTCATTACCCTGCTACTGTCCCTGTTTTTTACCCCCGGGATTTGACCGAGGAGGCTGTCGGAACTGTTACACAGCCGATGCCCCAGGGACTGGAGAAGCAGGCCTCTTAAAGAGGGACCTCTAACTCTGCTTTTAACCGGCAAGAGCGTATTTTTACCGCTGGAAATTTTCTGGATATATTTGTCCAGGTTTTCCCTGAATAAGCGTTCACCATGAAATGGGACGCTAACCAGCCATTCTTTACAGGGAGCTTCAGCAGACCAGTTTTTGAGCCATAGGAGCCTACGCATATGTACTATAGACAGCGTAAGGCGGGAGGCCTGATGGACTGAATCCTCTATGGCGTCAACCGCAAAGCCTAAGGCTCTAGGTAGATCAGCTAGGGCAAAGCCTGCTGATCTGTCAAGTCCCTCAAGACCTGTTTCAACTGATCCTTCACTGCTTAGCAGACCCCAATAGCTGCTACTGCTGGTTGTATCACCAAGCAGATTTTCATAAGGACTCCAATCTTTTATCTATTGGGTTCTTGAACATTTGGACATTATCCACTGGACATGTCAGTGATTTATACATACAAGAGATGGCTGCGTCCACTGTAGGGACCTTCCATTTTTTTTTTTTTGATGAACTTATCCTCCATGGGATAGACCACCGGAAATCTCTTGGGGGAATAAATATTTTCTCAGGACGTTCCCAATCCTGGTAAATGAGCCCTTTCAGTAAAGGGTGAAGTGGAAAAGAACAAACAGTCTGGGGGCTTCTAGCGACCCCAACGAGGATACAGTAGTGGTTGATGGTTCCGCAAGGTGCATTTTTAAATGCTGATCGGACCATGTTAGTCAGAGACTGAACCCATAATCTTTCAGCTTGAGATGCTGAGAAAAAGGTTCCCCCACTGTTGATTCCTCTATAACAGAATCAACCTCATCCTGATCCCCTTCAGGCAGGTCGATCCCTGTATGGGACTGTTGCTCTGCTAACAGGCACTCTGAAGGAGGAGACGGAGATCGGGCGTGCTTTCCCTGACAGGGAGGCAGCGATAAATGTTGACAATCTCTCTCTAATCCTCCCAGAGCTGAGGAAAAAACCTCCTCTGTTACATACACAGGAGCAGGTGAACTGAGGACAGCCACAGTACCAAGTACCCCTGCGGGGTCTCTACGGTCACTTACCTCTGAACTTCAGGGGAGACTGGTGCAGCAGGAGTATGCCCAAGATCCTCCGAGCCCGATGAGACCCCCTTCGCTTCCTGGAAGATTCAGTTCCGGAGCTTCTGGACGGCATATTCCTAAGCCTAAAGCTGAGGTATTCCAGCCGTAATACACCACTTTTACTGAGAATAGTCTAGCACAATTGCTGCTATATCACAGTTGGTGTCTACTAATGTGCCTTTCTAGGGGATGCCTGTATCAACCGCTTGCTGTATGCCTTTAAATGTTGCCAGCTCTGTCTCTGTACTTCATAGCCAGCTCACTACAATATTGTGGTTTTTTTAAAACTGCTGGGATGCCCGCACATGCGCAGAAGCGCTGCGGCGCGCACAGAGCGTCATCCCCCAGGCTCCGCCCCCTTTCCCGGCTCACCTCTATATATAGAGGCGCGTGCACGCGCACGCGCGCGGCCACGTGCGCCTTCGGCGCTAATTTCAAATATGGTAACAAGGGACAGGAGCCAGGGCCCCTCTTTGCCGCAGGCCGGGGGATGGACGAGCACTGCAACATGGCAGAGGAAGCAGTTTCCTATAAGAGAACTCCCCATCTGCCTGGACTTTGCTCTGCTGAGAAGAAGCTAGTCCACATGACAAGAAAACATTCCACAGCGGCCTCTAGTGGACAAACACAGGTACCGCAGTCTAATATATTAAATATATATATAAAAATTTTTTTTTTTTTTTTCTTGACCACCATTAAAAATTATTACATTTTTTTAGTAGTTACAGGCATGCACAGAATTTTGCGGGAATACCATTAGGTAACAGACAGAAAGACAAATTAGGCTTGGGGGTCCCCTAATAGAACCAAGTTCCTGGGGGCCCCCACTTACCTGTTCCCCGCCGCAGGACTTTGTTTGGTCCACAAAAAGCCCAAACTTCACCTATCACGGCAGGCATTGTAATCAAACCTTCAGGGACCGGGTTCCCAAGGATTCCACTCCCCTGGACCTGTATAGCACCCTGCACAGAAAACATCTTGGTCGTGGGTATGACCAGAGCTCTGGATCCCAGGGTCCAGCTCTCCTAAGAGAAGCATTACAGGCAAAACCTTGCTCTTCTCTGCAAGGCCCGGGTACCGACCGTTTAGCTATGAAGCTTTTTTGGTCGGACCCGGAATAGCTTACTGAGGCCCAAAAGAACCTGTACGCAAGCTCAGTGAAAAACACATGTTTCTTCTTGGCCAACACCTTAGACACTGGCAAAAAACTGAGGTGCTCCCGGATGGGAGGGGCTTATATAGGGGAGGGTACTTCCGGTTTTGGAAGTTGCCAGTGCCAGCACCTGACGGTATCTATATAACCCATTAGTAATGACTATGTCGCTCTGTGTCCCGTGATGTACGAGAAAGAAAATGCGTTTTTGTTGCCAATTTTTGTTTTTTTATCTACCCAACAACAAATTGGGCAAAAAATAAATAAAAAAATGCAAATCGCAGCAAAAATTACCCTTTTTTTTTTTTAAGGTTATTAACCGATTAATCGAAACAATAAATCGGCCAACTAATCGATTATGAAAATAATCGTTAGTTGCAGCCCTAGTGTAAATCATGTAAACTTTATGCTCTAAAAATGTGGTATCCACAATTACTTCTATAATACCAATCAAATTATATGTGCCAAAGAATCCTGCTGTGATTTTAAAACATAAAATATAAAGTGCAATGTGCAAAAAAATGTGCCAAAAAAACTTATATTATACAATTCATTGATGATCATTATTATCTGCTCGTCACTTCCGGTATCATAACGAGGCTTGGGACGCAAGCGAGCTTGTTAAGGAACCATAGAGGCACACGTACGGACCAGACATATATCTTCTATACACGGCTGGATCAGCTCAGTGCCGGCTCCAAGGCACTTTTACATGTGAGTGGATGAATTTTTTTTAACCTCAATAAATTTTTATGATATATTGCACCATGATAGTCCTTTATATGTTCCATGAGCGGTCATAGAGCAAGATTTTCCACCAGTACATTGTGAGGGACTGCTGACAAGTCTGAGATACGGAGTGGTTATCCTTATGTACCAAAGGCGCATAATCTAGCCTATCTGGTGAGTGGCCATTCTACTTGGTGGCGGTGTAGGTACACATACGGTGAAGGTGGAAGCACAGCAAGTCACCTGTGAAAAGAGCAATTGTTTTATAAGTTGGCGCAATTCACTTTATTCCAAACGTGCACTTTAGAAGTGTGGGAAAGGTCTGACTTTATCCCTACTGAACCCCTTTGGAATAAATTGGAATACGGATTTTAGAGTGGCGTTTTATTGTGGCCAGCCTAAGGCACAACTGTGTAATAATCATGCTGTCTAATCAGCATCTGGATATGCCACATCTGTGAGGTGGATGTATTATCTCGGCAAAGGAGAAGTGCTCACTAACACAGATTTAGACAGATTTGTGAACAATATTTGAGAGAAATAGGCCTTTTGTGTACATAGAAAAAATTGTAGATCTTTGAGTTCAGCTCATGATAAATAGGGGCAAACACAAAAGTGTTGCGTTGATAATTTTGCTCACTGTATATTAATTTGTCCACGGTTTTGGAAAAGGATGTCCAACATGGCTAGGTGTCCACAAACCTCTGCTTTATCTACACCAGTGGTTTCAAAACTGTGGCCCTTTGCTTGCCTTAATCCGGCCCTTGGGGGCCTTTCCCCCCCACCGATACAAGACGCTATTCATCCCACTAACATCAAAATGGAACACAATTCTTGCAACTAACATGAGCTTTGGGGTACTATTTCTCCCATTGATGCCAACAATGGGGCAATATTCCACAAACGGACACCGATGATGGAGCACTATTCCTCCCCCTATTACCAAAAATGCATTGTTTACTCCCACTGACCCAAGGACAATTTCTATTCCCAATGGCTACAGTTCGGCCCCCTAAAATTTGAAGGACAGTAATCTAGTCCTTTGTTTGGAAAATTTGAAGACCCCTGATCTGCACAATATTGTGTGGATTATAAAAAGGCAAAAAAAACACACACACCAAAAAAATTCAACCTGCCGATTCTTCATTGACACAGCTTTCTTGGTGTCACCATTTCAATACCATAAACAAACCAATTTTTAAACAATATGCCCCATCCTGTGAATGTCTCAAGTGCAAAAGTGTTTGATCTTCCAACCTGGACTTTCACTACGCAGGGCTACTACCAAACTGACATATGAATGAAGACGCCTAAGATATTCATAGGACCATCAAAGCATGGGTAAGTGACGGCATATTGCCTGACATTTCATAAACGTGCCAGAGTTTTGATGATGCCAAGCACTACCCCATCCCCTCATCACTCATGTGTCAAAGCCGTTAGCAGAGACTCGACTAAAAACTAGCAGACACTTCATCAAGAGAAGGGAAAGCTTTTATGGCATGAAATGTTCCCCCCATAGTACTGGATGTTCCAAGCTGATAGCCGACTGGGCCGTCTATGTATTTTGTAGCCCGTTCAGCTGGGAGAATTATGGACAAGAGACTGAATCATAATGCTTATTTTTACTTGCCATTGTTGATCTGTTATAACTGAAACCGAGCCAAACTGGCCTTGTTTTAGGAATGTACTTTCTCAGTCTCAAACAGAGAAACAAGTTGGCTATAACACTTAGCAGACAAACTTTTACTCTTTATTTTAATAGAATGATAGCAAGTTTAAAGAAACACAAAATGTCAGCCCTCCTTTAACATGTATTTTCAAATAAGATACAGAGGCCAAAATAAATAAATTATATATTTAACTCTGCTCAGAAATGAAGCCTCTGCTGTGTCGACTAGTTAATATCAATACACAACTGGGAAAATGAATGGCTATGTTTGTATGCTTAACCTAAATAAAAACAGTCCACTCACTAGTTTCATTATGAAACCGTTTAACATCATGTTTATATTGAAAGCTGTTAAATGATGGATTAAGTCATTTGACAAAATAGGCCTTAGATCAAGCCAAAATTTGTCAGTGTTTTCATAGCATACAAATACTGCAAACCATAAAATCTCTAAATGTTTGAAATAAAAAATAAATCCTTACTATTTATTAAACAACATCCTTCTGTAGTCTTTTTCATGGATCTACTACTCTTTTCTACCACTGCAGCTACGTTTTCTACCAGTAAACTTGAGACCATGTGATCTTCTCTTGAAAGTCTAATGACTAAAATCTCATAGAAGCTTAATTATGATAATGTATTTCCAAAAGTCATTTTATTTTTTAATCTGCAGCTTTCATAAAAATAACACATAATGATCCTGCCAGGAAGTTCCTTGTTCACTATTGTGTTTGTCTCCCAAAATGTGCTCCTGCATTGTCACCATGCCACACAGGCTTCTGATAGAGACTACAAGTGGCCTTTTTAAAACACGTACGGTCCTCTGTTGTCACCGTTAGCAAACCCTACCTGGGAAATGTCACACTGCCTCCACTAGAATTCATGTACAAAGGAAGTGGTAGCAAAGAGTTTGCCGCACTAACCATGCAACAAAGGATGAAAAAAGGTACATGTCCATAATACACAGTGCTTCCAGGTAAAATGTACATTCACATTAATGTGGACCTTTCATTAAAGCAGAGTTCTGGCCAAAAGTGGAAGTTCGGCTTTAAAGGACTCCTAACCCCCTGACATGCCACATCTGGCATGCCATTTTTTTTTTGGGGGGGGGGTACATAGTTTTGACAGGTACCCAGCTCCCACTTCCACTCGGGCCGCCTAGGTGACTCAAGTGGAAGTTCTCCTTTCCCCCCTCCCTCCCTGCAGTCTTCTGGGACATGTCACAGGTGCCAAAAGTTTGCCGGCCATTGAGGAGGCGTACAGCGACTCTCGCATGCGCAAGCTGTCAAAGCCGGGTGCCCACACTTGTGATGTCAGAGAGGGAGAGAACACTTTTTGTAGCTGCTGACTTTAATAAACACAACCATGACTGTAACTTCGCTTTAAGTCAAACTTTACATGTATGAAAAGTGCATATTACCATTAGCAAAGTGCTTTCATTTTCAGTACTCATCTCCCAAATGTCTGGGGGGGGGGGGGAACTTTGTATATATAGAGGGTTCCCGACGTACATATCCAAAAGACTGCACAAAGGTGCATTCTGTATACATAAAGATAAAAAAAAAAAAAAGGGGGGGGGGGACCTGCCCCATTGTTTCAAGACAGCAAAGCACAGATGCACTGTGGTGCACAAAAAGAGTATTTGTATACACAAAAGTGTATATGTATATTGTGGGAACCTTCAAAATGAACAGTCTTCTGTTTCAAGTGCCGCTTTATGCTTTGGCATACCTCCCTAGACCCAGTTTGTTTGAACAGTATGGCCACCTGTTGACAGCCAATGGTGCCAATAGTGTTGGACTTTGAATCCAATACGATTTTACCTAAGCTAATTGCAGTATAGAGGACTATTCTAAGCCCTACCTCTGCAAAGCACTAACACTGACAGAGGGAACATGGCAAAAACAAGAATGGTCTAGCTAGGACTGATCTAACTAGCTCTAAACAGGAGGGGGAAGACCAGAGGGGAAGCCATATTGTATACTGTAAAGTAGTAAGCATAGTTCATACTTGGACTGCTGAGGAAGCTGAAAATCTCTGTAGTAGTCAGCAGTCACTAAAAGTGATGGCCACAATCTTCTGTACTGCTGGGGTTCTGCATGAGCAGCTTTCCCTCAGCACACTGACCACAGGAAGTTGCTTACAGCCGCCATTCATAGAATGCCAGGAATTCAGCAACTCTGTAAAGTTTGCAAGCTTACTATGAGTTAAGTCCAATGATATGCAGGTCACCTTGTGGACTTATCTGGATTATTTACAACTGACAGCTTTACTGTGCACCGGGAGTACAGCTGTCACTACACTCCTAGTGCTCTAACAGGAGAGTCACTGTTTTTTCATATACAGCATCTTTGTTCACCCCTCCCATCTGCTGTTTATTCACAGAAGGCTTTGTATTTTGTGACTTTTGTATTTGTTAACATAATACAAAGCGCTCTGTGATTGGGCAGTGGGGCAGGCACAGAAGCTTCATGCAACTTTGCAGCTGATGATGCTGAGACCAGAAGGACCAGCATTGGAGAGTTGAAAGTATAGCAATAGTTATACTCCTAGTGCTCGGTAAAAATGTAAATTAAAGAGATAAGTCCACAATGACATGCACCCCGATGGCATTAACCCATAGTAATCCAGCAGATTTTACAAAGTGGCTAATTCCTGAGTTAAAGTGATATTAAAAGGATCTCTCTCACACTCACACGCTCTGTGCAATGGCTTTGCACAGAGCACCCACGATCCTCCTCTTGGCTCTTCCTGCCTTAGAGTACCCACCTAGCAAGCCACTTGCTAGGGGGGGTACTCGTACAGGCTCGCTCTCGAGCCGCATCTATTGACATGCACAGTGAGGCTCTGCCCCTCCCCCCACCACCGAATTTGATTGCCTGCAGCAGCTGCTCCCACTGAGTCCAGTGAGGGGGGGAGAGAGAGGGAGAGACGTGCCGCTGTTTTCAGACAAAGCGCTGGACCAAGATCAGGCATAGGCAAGTATTTGGGTCCCTAAATAAACAAGAAAGAAATATATTATGTAGCTGCCAAGAATCTTTTTTTTTTTTTTTTATTGACACACCCTTTAGCTTAGGAGTAGATGGACCTTAAGAGGTCACCTGAGTCATGCTTGTAAGTACTGCTGAACACAGTGCAAAGGATCTCAACTTCACTCTGCAAAACTGACAAGAGCACGCAAACAGGAGGACAAGAGCACGCAAACAGGAGGACAAGAGCACGCAAACAGGAGGACAAGAGCACGCAAACAGGAGGACAAGAGCACGCAAACAGGAGGACAAGAGCACGCAAACAGGAGGACAAGAGCACGCAAACAGGAGGACAAGAGCACGCAAACAGTTTAATGCAGGAGGAGCTCAGATGGTCTCTAAATCTACTGCCTTTAAACAGCCAGGCCTAACTCACTCTTTTACAACTTCTGAGAGTGCAGTACCTTGATTCCAGCAACTGTGAGAGTTTAGGTGACCTCTGAAGTGTTTACAGATTTTTTTTTTTTTTTTAATCATTCATTCTGAAAAGGCGTGTGAAGAAGAAATGGAACACATGGGTAAACTAACAGAAAACGTTGGGAAAATGTTTGGCACCAGCTGCAATTAATTAGATACATCATCTACTTGGTTGGTGGTAAATGCCCATCCCTGTTCTGATGAGCATTAGACAGTATAAAAGGCAAAGGATCCCTTCCTTCAGATCCCCACTGTTTATGGTATTTTGTGTGGAAGGAGAGATCAATCTAATGGCATACCATCTATAATTGAAAACTTTCCATTAGCTCCTCAGTATTTCTGATATTCTGCGTGTTTGCGTCACACCCTGCTCCTTTCTGGCCTGTAATAATCTTATACAAGATGTAACTGTATTGTGAGAGTCCAGTTACATCATGCATTTATTATAAAGAAGCTGTTCTCCCCCCCGTACCAATTTTTAGACAAAGAGGCGTTTCTCATAATCAAGGACATTTTAACCGACTGGTAATGTACACATGAGACAGTGCTAAAAGAAAAGCAGAGATTCAATATCAACGTATTTACAGCACATCCTCTCTTTCTGGAAGTAGTCTGCATTTGTGCAAATAAAATAAAAAAATAACCAAAAATAAAAAAGCCACCTAACACATTAAAGAACAGAGTACAAAACCAAAGAGGTACTCTGAAATTTAAATACAACTATACCGGCCATACACGGTTCGAATCTCTGCTGGTTCAGCAGGGTTCGGACGAGATTTGAACCCTTAATGGGCAGGCTGAATGTACCAAGTTGATTGATCGATCAACTTGGGTAAAACCAGCCTACCTGATTCTCTTGTGATTATAATCATCCCCATCAAATCATTCTCTGCAGTGATTACATTTTGTACCACCACCCCCTCCCTTTAGAATGTAAGCTCTACCAGCAGGGCTCTCCTGTACCTTTTGTATTGAACTGTACTGTAATTGTGCTGTCCCCAATACATTGTAAATCGCTGCGTAAACTGTTGGCGCTATATAAATCGTGTATAATAATAATCATCACTGTTTATCCCAGCAGGTACGGCTTCCCCTGCCCGCCCCCACGCCTGGAGAAGACAATTGCCGATTTCCCTGTCACCATTGTCAGTATTGACGGGGGAATCGTGCACATTTCTTTCTGTGTATGGCCTCCCTATAGACAAATGTCAAAAACGCAAATTTACCCCCGATAAACAGTAAGTTTATACAAACTAAACTAAACTGTATATAACAGCCTTCTGTAATTCTGAACAGCAGAACACACTGGGTCAGAAAGGGGCAGCACAGGAAACCACACTACACTGCAAGCTTGCCGACAGGAGGATAGAGGGATGACCTCAGAAGTGTACAGAGGTGATTAACTGGCCAATCATAAGCGGGGGTAAGTCCTTGACCAAGATGGATTAACTAAACCATTAACAAAAATTTAGGTCAGTGGCCTAGCTTTGCTCTGGCAGGATGGAGTGAATGTCAACATTAGCTAAAGAGCATTATATATCCTCTGGCATATAGAAAAGAACATTAGTCATTTAAATGCAAAATACGTCAGGTAGAAGAGTTATAATTTATTTATTTTCTATTGTGCATTTAGCTATTTATATTTCTCATTTACAGAACTATAGATACAATCTATAATGAGTTCAGGACCAATGCCATGTTTTTTTTTTTTTTTTCCTAAAATCGATTGTCTTGAAAATTATCTTTCACCCGAGATTAGGCATCTTAAAACAAATGATTCATAGTGTTTTGATTTACTTCCCCAATGAGTATCATCTGAGCTCTAAAAAGGGAGGTTTGGAACGCATCGGGACAATACACAATGACACAACCACGTGTCACGTCCGCCGATTTGGAACGCACACGGGAACCCGGAAGAGGGGTCACATGGAAACAATCGCTCTTTGTGGTAATTCATGGTTCTATTTAAGCGCAGTGAGATGGGGGCGAGTGTGTACCCCAGTTGAAGTCTGAGGATGAAACGCGTAGGGAACATACGCTGGCTCCAGCCATCTCAACACTGCGCTTCCAATTTTATAGATTTTTTTGGTTGGTTGTTTTGGATGTTTTTTATTTTGATGTTTTTACTCGATTTGTATTTGGCTGTGAGAAATCTTTTATGGGAATAAATTTTTTACCCACTTTTTTACGCTATGGAGGAGGCATCTTTTTTGCTTTTTCCCCTTATAACACACCATTGTCGGTGAGGCGAATATACGTCTTGGATTTCCTCCATTAACATCGTGTTTGTGATCGAATGCTGCATGCATGGGATAGTGTATGTAATACACCACCGATCCATTGAGGAATCAGAAAGACCCATTGGGATTTCCGCTGAAGCATTAGTTGGCTTCCCATGCTTGTAAGATCCACCGCCGTACGGTGAGCTGGATCCACATCATCCGGTAAGAGTATCCATCTTTATTCCCCATTCGGATGGTGAAGGCACTCCCGGGTGTTTTATCAACTCACGCTATTTTCATCTATGTTGAAACATTTGTGGCTATAATAAGTTTATTTTCACAAACCGTGAGGATATTCAACATCCATTCTTTGCGGACAATCACATTGCTCACTACTGTTGGCGTTTACTTTAGTAGTTTCAAGGATAGTCTATATCCATGTTTGTGGACAGTCACATTGCTCACCACTATTAAGGTTTCACATTTATATGTGATTAACATACATTATTGTTTAAAGTTTTTTTACTTTACATGTGTTTTTTTCTGATTTGCATATCTTATTGTTGCACATATGTTTGGGTGGTGTAGAATCACTAAAGTGTTCCCTTTATAGGTTGTCACATACCTTTATAGCAGGGATATGCAATTAGCGGACCTCCAGCTGTTGCCAAACTACAAGTCCCATGAGGCATAGCGAGACTCTGACAGCAGCAAGCATGACACCCAGAGGCAGAGGCATGATGGGACTTGTAGTTTTGCAACAGCTGGAGGTCCGCTAATTGCATATCCATGCTTTATAGGGTTCTTCTACTGTAGTTGAGAAAAAACATGCAATTATATCTTCTCCCACAACAGTATGAAGCGCCACACTTTTATCAATATACATTTTTACAATTACCGTATATACTCGAGTATAAGCTGAGTTTTTAAGCACAATCTTTTGTGCTGAAAATGCCCCCCTCGGCTTATACTTGAGTCACCTTTTTGTGCCTGATCTCCCAGACTTTGGGGAGCCGGTACCAGCCGGTCGTAGGTCCCCTGGACCCTAAACTTGGCACACTTATAGTCCCACTCTTCCTCTACAAGTGTGCAAAGTTTCTTGTCCGGGGGACTTATGGCCGGGGAGCACCGATTTTTCAAAGCCGGGCACCCCTTCCATAGACTCCCATGTTAAACGTCAGTCTAGTCATGGACACAGTGAGGCATGGACAAAGTGAGGCACACCCTAGGCTTATACTCGAGTCAATAAGTTTTCCCAGTTTTTGTGGTAAAATTAGGTGCCTCGGCTTATATTCGGGTCGGCTTATACTCGAGTATATACGGTAGTCTTGTTGTTTGTGTTGGCAGCCATTTCACTTATTTAGAGGTTTGGCGCATTATTTAAATTTTTATGATTCATGCTTGTAGCCTGTGTAGTCTATCTGCAGAACACTCCCCAATAAGCTGCCTACTACACAGCTAGGAAGCTGTACAATCTCTTATGCCGCGTACACACGATCGTTTTTAATGACGAGAAAAATGACATTAAAAATGATCGTGTGTGGGCTTTCCAGCATTTTTCCCGACGAGAAAAACGCAGAGAATCACGAAAAGAATAATTGAAACATGCTCTAATTTTTCACGTCGTTTTTTACATCGTCGTTTTTCTCGTCATGAAAAACGGCCGTGTGTGGGCTTTAACGACGTGAAAAAAAATGCGCATGCTCAGAATCAAGTATGAGACGGGAGCGCTTGTTCTGGTAAAACTTGCGTTCGTAATGGAGATAGCACATTCGTCACGCTGTAACGGACTGAAAAGCACGAGGCTGAAAAGCACGAATCGTCTCTCAAACTTTACTAACATGAAGGGTGGCGCCATCCGAATAGAACTTCCCCTTTATAGTGCCGGCGTACGTGTTGTACGTCACCGCGCTTTACTCAAACATTTTTTTCCACGATAGAGTGTAGGCAAGGCAGGCTTGAGAGGAAACACGAAAAATCACATTGAGAAAAATGCAGTTTTTTTCATTGACATTAAAAATGATCGCGTGTATGCGGCATGACCCTACATATTGCTATGAATGAGCTTGACACAAGTGTAAAACATATACATACAGTAAATCAAATAGCAAGTTCTATAGAAATTCAGTCTCCCACTGATCTATTGCCTACAATTGATAAATATGCTGTCTACACAAAGTCATGACAAACACTGATTTGTTGTATGCTGGACAGGTCATTGGAAAGTTGATCTATCCCCAAATAGCAGCATGCAACTTTTCTGCTCTTCTTGTGAGTGTGCAAATACAAAAAGAGCTAGTTAGTGCAATAAAGTAAATTATCATGAAGCTGCTTACAATTTCCTTTCCAACTGCAAACAGAAATCGGTACGATTTGAAGAAAAAGGGGGAGAAACTCCATTCAAAAATGTTTATGAAGAAAGTATATGAAAACCAAGCTGTTTTTGTTCACCCAGGGAGGTTACCAGTGTGAAGATGTGTTAAAGACTGACTTGAAACAGATCTTGCAGCCTGCAGAGCAGCCCACTGTCTACAGCAGGGTCTCCAATCATAATGCATTACACCTTAAAGTGGATGTTTTCCCGAGTCACGAAAATTTGAGCTGGGCACATCTATTTGTAGTGTTTTTTTTTATCTCTTTTCAAAGTACCGAGTCCCATAGCTGTCTCCTGTTCTGTAGCTCTGTTATCAGCCTGATAAAATCTGACAAGTTCTTACACCCGTAAGCTGTCACAGTCAGGTGCCCCCGCTTGTGATGCCGGCGCTGGAGAGAACCAAGGGCTTCGGGCGGCCGCATCGCTGGACCGTGGGACAGGCAAATGTGTGTTTATTAAAACACAAAACCAAGTGGAACTCCACTTTAAGTTGTAGCTGCTGTCCTCGAGACCCAGTTTTAACTTAAAGCCTAGTACACATGGGCCGACTGTCGGGTGGCATCGACCCGTTTAATAGAAACATTTGGCCTATGTTTACTGCAGTGTGTGTACCGAAAAAGTTCTGCCGGCTGGCAGAACACAATAGAACAGAAGGGGAGATTGCTGTACAGTGGCACCAACCTGAGCAACCCGCTGGGTTGAACAAAGATTGTTTTATTTATTCTAAGCAAAAAAATTGAGATTCTCATTTTAGCCAGAATCGTGCAGCTCTAGTATATACTCTTTGCTTAACAGCGCTTCTGATTGGCTCCTTGTGTTACTTTTCCCTTCCAACATCTGAGGTCTTATTTAGGGGACTGCAAGATGCTGATATTAAGCCAATTACAGGTACTTACACTTCTTTTACAAACTCCACTCCTATTAAAATAAGATTTTTCACCTAGTCTCTGACCTCCTGGGATCAAACATGGCACCTGACCCATCCCTTGCATTACTTCACCTTGGTCTTCCCCACTACCCTAGAGTGTAATGTAATTAAATTTACAAATTTTCAAAAAAGAAATATTCATTTAAAAAATAAAATGTAACTATGTATTAATGACTACAGAACTTTAATTAATTTGTGTCTTTTAATTCTGTCTGCTGTCCCTTTATTAGGGTCTGCACGCCCGGGGGGGGGGGGGGGGGGGTGGAAAGGATCAGTGATCACAAGACCACCGATAGGCTGTCACAGTAGTTACAAGATCAGGATTGTTAGTGGGGACAGAGAGCTTTCTGACAGTTTAGTTTCTGTGCTATTATTTTTCTTTACAATTTATATTTAAACATTGAAACTGTTAAAAAATAAATAAAAAAAATGATAGAGATATATATATATAAAAACAACGCTTTGGTCCAGAAGGGGTATATTATGTATGGGAGCTTAAAGTGGTTCTTAACCACTTAAGCCCCGGACCATTTTGCTGGCCAAAGACCAGGCCACTTTTTGCGAGTCGGCACTGCGTCGCTTTAACTGACAATTGCGCAGACGTGCGACGTGGTTCCCAAACAAAATTGACATACTTTTTTCCCCACAAATAGAGCTTTCTTTTGGTGGTATTTGATCAGCTCTGTGGTTTTTATTTTTTGCGCTATAATCAAAAATAGAGCGACAATTTTGAAAAAAAAATCAATATTTTTTACTTTTTGCTATATTAAATATCCCCCAAAAATATATATAATTTTTTTTTCCCCCTCAGTTTAGGCTGATACATATTCTTCTACATATTTTTGGTAAAAAAAAAAAAATCGCAATAAGCGTATATTGAGTGGTTTGCGCAAAAGTTATAGCGTCTACAAAATAGGGAATAGAAGTATGGCATTTTTATTATTCTTTTTTTTTTTTTTACTAGTAATGGCGGCGATCTGCGATTTTTATCGTGACTGCGACTTTATGGCAGACACATCGGACACTTGACAAAATTGTAATTTTTAAAGCGATCAGTGCTATAAAAATGCACGGATTACTGTGAAAATGACACTGGCAGTGAAGGGGTTAACCACTAGGTGGCAGTGAAGGGGGTTAACCACTAGGTGGTGCTGAAGGGGTTAAGTGTGCCCTAGGGAGTGCTTCTAACTATAGGGGGGGGGGGTGGGCTGTGTGCGACACGACAGTGATCACCGCTTCCGATTACAGGAAGCTGTGATTACTGTCCTGTCACTAGGAAGACTGGGGAAATGCTTGTTTACAATAGCATTTCCCCGTTCTTCCTCACCGTGACACGATCGCGGGTATGCCCGCGAACATAGAGTCCGCGGGACCCGATGCGGCGCGCGCGTCCACAATGCCGCTTCTTAAAAAGGGGATGTATATATACACGTCCTTTTGCCTGCCCGTGCCATGCTGCAGACGTATATCTGCGGCAAGCAGTTAATGTTCATTCTCTGCATTAAGGTAAAAAAATAAAATTAAAAAATAGCAGCTCCCCCTAAACCCCCTTTAAAAATGAACTGCAGTCTTCTCACATAATTTGTAATAGAATTTGCCATTCTGAAGCTTCCCTCCAACCACTTTGCATATTGTTTTATACATACTGTGATTCTGTACGTGCCAAATATGCTGCAGAAATCTCCATTCACCAAGTTTGGCTGCTTCCATTTTAACTGTGGGCAGCTGAATCTGTTGCCTGTTCACTTCCTGGATTTCCGCAGACAGACACACACCTCCAGCTCTGCAGCTTTTATTGGCCCTCTTATGACTCATTCCCCCTCCCTTCCTGGCAAACTCTCAGAAGAGTGAGAGAGAGAGAGAGATGTGCATGATGTCATAAGCCTGGGCTTTTTACCAGACAAGAAATGGGAAGTGGTCTGTATAAGGTATTTACTGGAAGAAAAAAAAATATATGTTTTACTATCCAAAGTTAAAACAACAAGGGCAGAAGATTTAATAGATGGAAAGTTGAAAAAAGTACTGAAGGTCCACTTTAAACCCCGAGTCCATTCTCGATCCAATGCAGTGCCCATCTGCTTCAGTTCTTTTCTCCATATCCGGGTCTCACTAAAGGCTCAGACGACAGTGAGACATTGGCTCCTGCTGTCGTTAGTCAAAGACAGTCAATAGACACACACAGCCCGGCTTGGAATCGCGCTCGCACAAGTGCCAGTGAGGGACCCCAGAAAAAGAGGTTCAGGGCCACTCGGTGCAAAACTATTGCAGGTTTGTTAAATAAAAAAAAATAAAAAAAAAGACCTTTAACCACTTCCACGGGCCTATTCTGGCACTCCTCTCTTACATGTAAAGATCATAATTTTTTTGCCAGGAAATTACTGAGAACCCCCAAACATTATATTTTCTTTTAGCAGACACCCTAGGGAATAAAATGGCGGTTGTTGCAACTTTTATTTCTCGCACGGTATTTGCGCAATTTTTCAAACGCATTTTTTTGGGGAAAATAAAATTTCATGAATTAAAAAACAACAAAAAACAGTAAAGATAGCCCAATGTTTTTGTATAATGTGAAAGATAATGTTATGCCGAGTAAATAGATACCCAACATGTCACGCTTTAAAATTGTGCACACTCATGGAATGGCGCAAAACGTCGGTACTTAAAAATCTCCATAGGCGACGCTTTAATTTATTTTTTTACAGGTTACCAGTTTAGAGCTACAGAGGAGCTCGAACGCACGTGGCAATACCTCACGTGTCGTTTGCACAGTGTTTACATATGTGGGCGGGACTTGCGTGTGCATTCGCTTCTGAATACGAGCTACCGGGGACAGGGGCGTTTTTAAAAATTTACTTTATTTATATATTTTTTTATATATTTTTTTTTTAATCACTTTTATTCCTATTACAAGGAATGTAAACATCCCTTGTAATAGGAATGTGTGTGACAGGTCCTCTTTATGGAGAGATGCGGGGTCAATAAGACCCCACATCTCTCCTACAGGCTGGAAAGCATGAGATTGGAAAAAAAAATCACGATCTCATGCTTACCAGCCGTGATCGCGGCTTTGTTTAAAACCGCGGCCCGGACGTGATGTCATAACATCACTCCCGGGCCTCCGACGGTCATAGTGATGACTGGTGACCATCTGGTCACCGGAAGTCTCCATGGACATCATCCGGCGGCGGCCGATTCTTTCTCAGGGTCCCCGAGGGCACAGGAGAGACCAGAGAAGCACCGGATGGCTGCGGGATGTCCCCTCCCGGCTCCTGTAAGAGCGATCAAGTGGCGGAACTACCGCTAGGATCATTCTTATGGTGCACAGAATCCCCGGCTGAAAAAGAGGATATCTGAATGATGCTTGTAGCTGCAAGCATCATCCAGATATCCCCACTGAAAGTCAAAGACGTCATATGACGGCCTTGGGCTGGAAGTGGTTAAAAATGCTTTAAAGCGGAGGTCCGGCTAAAAAAATAAAAAATTAAATGAAAAGTCAGCGGCTACAAATACTGCAGCTGCCGACTTAATAAAAAGGACACGTACCTGTCCAGGGTGCCCGCGATGTCGGCAGCCAAAGCCAATCAATCGCTCGGCTCTTGACTGCCCCCACCTCCATCCTCGGTGAGGGAATCAGGAAGTGAAGCCTTGTGGCTTCAATTCCCGGTTCCCTACTGCGCATACGCGAGTCGCGCTGAGCGTCCTCACTGGTCCCGGCTATCTTCTGGGACCTGTGTGTTTCCCAGAAGACAGCGGGGAGGACAGTGTAGGCGCCAGACATGACGTAGGTCACCACAGTGATCTATGCCAGGAAGTGGGAGCAAATACCTGTATTACACAGGTATCTGCTCCCCCCCTCCCCCCTGAAAGGTGCCAAATGTGACATCGGAGGGGGGGAGGAATCCAAAAAGTGGAAGTTCCATTTTTGGGTGGAACTCCACTTTAAGCAGTTCAATAGGGGTTGAAGATTTTTTTTTTTTTTTTTTTAACAGACTTTGCAAAAGAAAAAAAAAAAAAAAAAAGGCGGTCCCTCCGTACATAACCCTCCTACCTGCAGTCAGCAGCCTCAGTTCGTAGTAAAGCAGTACAAACTAAAAAAGGAAGGGTGGGTGCTGTGTCCGTCCATGGACGAACGAGAAAAGGATTTTACGGTGAATACAAAAATCCTATTTTCTCTTATCGTCCATGGACGGACACAGCTCCTGAAATCTTGACAACGTGGGACGTCCCAAGCAGTGTCAGAAAAAAACGAGGGGTGGGAACAGCAATCAAAAGAAGACTTAACTTCACCCCAAACAAACCGAGCCCCTCACGGAGGAGTTGCAACCTCAAACAGCCGTCTGCAAAAACTTGCGGCCAAAGTTAGCATCCGAAGATGCACACACATCAACCTTGTAAAACTTTGGGAAAGTGCGAACAGACGACCAGGTCGCCGTCTCACACACCTTGAAGACCGATGCTAGATGTCGGAAAGCCCAGGAAGCACTAATTGCCCTGGTTGAATGCGCCGTGACAGGAAAGGGAGGCGCACGCCCCTAAAGGGCATAGGCCTGGATGACGATCAGCCTGATCCACCTAGAAAGATGGCCGATGAGACCGGCAGGCCCTTCTGTGGACCAGATATCGGCACGAACAGTGAGTCAGAACTCCGAAACGGAGCAGTAGCAGACAGGTACACCCGTAGGGCATGTACCACATCCAAAAGGTATGTAGCGCAGCCTCCTGGGATGCGATGGCCGAGGACACAAGGATGGAAGCACAATGTCCTTGTTTATGTGAAAAGCCGAAACCACCTTGGGAAGGAATGAAGGTTGCGGGCGAAGCACCGCTTATCCGTATGGAGGACAAAGTAAGGCGACTTGCAAGACAAGGCCGCCAATTCCGAAACCCTTAGGACCAAAGAAAGGGCAACTAGAAAGGCAACTTTTTGAGAAAGAGTGGAAACTCCCTGATGTTCTCAAAGGGAGGTTCCTGAAGTACAGAGAGCACTAAAGTCAAGTCCATGGAGGAAGCGGTGGTCCAAACGGGGGAACCACGTGTCGGACCCCCTGCACACACGTACTTACCAGTGAGTGAGCCACTAGAGGCCGTTGGAAGAAGACAGCCAAGGCTGAATCTTCCCCCCTTAACGGTGCTCATGGCAAGATTCAGATCCACTCCGCACTGTAAGAACAGCAGGATCCGAGAAACCGGCCATCTCATCACACAGAGATGTAGGCCTTCCAAGTGCAATGGAAGATAGTCCGGGAAGAAGGTCCCCGGGCCCCCCCAACATAAAGAGGATTATCGAATCTGCCAGACCACGGTCCCTTAGTACCTGGCTTTCAATAGTCAAGGCGTTAAAGTCAGCGACTGTAAAACAGGATGAAGTATGGGACCTTGAGACAGAGGGTCCTCCCGCATTGGCAGCCGCCGGGGAGAGTCAGCCACCAGTCTCCCGAGGTCGGCGTACCAGGGACGCCGGGACCAATCTGGGGCGATCAGAATCACCAGAATCCCTGCGGCCTCCACTCTGCGGAGCAGACGAGGAAGCAATTCCAGTAGGGGAAAGGCATAAATTCCCTATGGAGCCACCAACGCGTCCGCCCAGGGAGCCCTGGACCTGGTCACAAACCTTGACACCTGCGATTGAGTCGAGAAACCAGGAGATCCACAACTGGTGTGCCCCAATTCCAACAAAGCAATTGAAAACACCTCCGGGTGAAAAGACCATACCCCCTTGGTCCAGCATCTGGCGACTCGGATAGTTCGCCTGCCAGGTCTCTACGCCCGGATGTAAGCAGCCGATAGCGCCGGCACGCTCCTTTCGGCTCAACTTAGGATGCGAGCGACTACCGATGCTGCGGCCGTCCACCTGAAACCTGATCAGACGCCCCTGAAGTCTCTGCGATCTTTTGGAGAGGCACAGTCTGATCGCTCGAATGTCGATGACATCGATCGGCGGTCGAGATTCTTCCAGACCGTGAGGCTGGCGTCTGTCGTGATCACAGTCCTATGGAAAGGAAGGGACGACCTCCCGGACTGAAGAGCCGGGAAATGCAGCCGCCCTCTCCGGGAAGCCTTGACCAGGTGACTTACCTGAATCTAGAGACAATGGAGATCTGTGCCAAGTGGACAGGATCTCTTCCTGCAATACTCAAGTGCAGAATAGGGCAGACGGAACTGCCTCGAAGGAGGCCACCATGAGGCCCAGAACTCGTTCAAAAAAGGGGGAGAGACAATCATTTGTGGGATGCCAACAATTTCACCGCCGACTGGAGCGTCTGCAACTGCTCCAAAAGGAAGGAAGACCTTCGCCTCCAAAGAATTCAGGATCAGGCCTAGGGACTTCAGACACTGAGTCGGTACCAACACCGACTTCTATATGTTCAGTACCCAACCAAAGTCCCGGAGGGTTTGACTAGCTATAGACATGTCCTCCTCTAATTCTGAGCCAGAAGCAGCTCTCAGAAGAAGAACGTCCAAGTAGCCCACGACATCAATGTCTCGCTGTTTCAGCAAAACCCAGATCAGGGCGAGCACCTTGTGAACAACTCTTGGTGCCGATGCCAAGTCAAATCGCAAAGCGCAGAAACCACAGATGGCTGTTGCAGATGGGGACATGCAAGTATGCGACCCTGGTGTCCAGAGACGCCAGAAATCCCCAAAAACAATACATACACACACTATGTATGTATTAATGCATATGTTCATACTGTGGCGCCGAAGACGCGCATGTCTTTGGAGTGTGGGAGGAAACCGGAGTACCAGAAGGAAACCCACGCAGACACAGGGAGAACATGCGAATTTAAAGGCAGTTGGTGTCGGGGTCCGGGTTTGAACCAGTGACCCTCTTTCTGCCAGGTGAGGGAGTTAATCACTATCCCACGGTGCTGCCCTACAAGGTATTGAGGGCCCTGAAATCCAAGATTGGACGGACACCGTCCTTCTGTGGGACTACCAACAGATTTGAATAGAATCCCTGAAACCCTTCCACCAGGTGCACAAGTAAAAGGATTCTGCACCAGAGCAAGTCTTGTACTGCTCCCATCAAAGCAGACCGACGAACTGGAAGGAGAGGAAAAAATTTGAGGGAAAGATCTGTTTGGTGAGGGATATCTTGTACCCCTAAGTGACCACCTCGCAGACCCACGGGTCAGAGAGCAGAGAGGTCCACCGAGCTGCAAACTCGCAAAATCATCCCCCCCCCCCCACCCTTGAGTCAGGCGAGGACAAAATACTATGCGTAGCATGGTATGTTAGCTGGCACATTCGTCCAGGGATGCTTCTGTCCCCCAGCTAAAGCCTTGTCAGCCGGGGAGGATCTACTTATGAAAATACCGCTTCCGCGCGGAATCGGGGGGCCCCGGCCAACGTTGCGGCTCCTTCCCCTCAGAGGACTGTGAGAGAAGAGGGCTCTTACCTCCAGTGACTGCTACAATGTCGTCCAGTGAGGTACCAAAAAGCCTCAGAAAGGCAATCTGCCAGAGCTCACTTAGGAGCTTAGCCAGCGCACCAGCATTCTAGCTAATCAGGCGGCGCAGCACCGCAGATACAGAGGTTCTGGAAATCATTTACATACACACCGAGTATGTATTAGTGTATACGTCTTTACCGTGGCGCCAAAGGCGCGCGTGTCCTTGGAGTGTGGGAGGAAATCGGATCACCCGGGAGGAGACCCACGCAGACACAGGGAAAACATGCAAACCCCATGCAAACCGCGATGGGGCCATTTAAAATACACACACCGTGTATGTATTAGTGCATATGTTTTTACTGTGGCACCGAAGGCGCGCATGTCTTTGGGGTGTGGGAGGAAACCGGAGTACCCGGAGGAAACCCACGCAGACACAGGAAGAACATGCAAACTCCAAGCAAATGGTGTCTGGGTCCGGGTTCGAACCAGTGACCCTCTTGCTGCCAGTTCAGGGAGTTAACCACTACACCACTGTGCTGCCCTACATGGAAAGTCGCAGCCATATATAGGTCGCAACACTGACCGCAGCATCACCGCCTTGGACCTCTTATCAGAAGGGTCCTGTATGATAAACGGACCGCCATGCGCTGGGGGACCACAAGGACCTCTGCGGCTGTTCCCATTCCTTATGTAAGAACTATAAAAGAAAGTAACATAAGGAAAAAACGTCACAAAGCAGGCAGATATGTGTGACCTAAGGGAGACAGACTCCTCTGCGGAAGTCCCAGTTGCATTCCCAGCTGGAGAGTGTCCCTTACAGCATCAGAAGTGCCCTGACAAACATTTCCCAGAAGATGGCGGGGGGAGGGGGCGCTTTCTTACCCCCCCCTTACGCCCGCAATCCGTTTTTTCCTTGGCAACAAAAGGTTCCAGGACTATCTATAAAGTATCCAAGGAAACCGCAGGTGCAGGGGCACCATTTGCTGCCTCTGGCAATGTATGGGGAAGAAAGGTCACATATTGACTCCATAAACACCCACTGACAGCCCTCAGGGACCAAGTGAAACACACATAAGAGTCAACCCTCCATGCTGCACTGACCGGGGGGGGGTAACCCAGGGGACTCACCACCCAGAAGGAGACCGCTCCGCACCGCTGCCCGCCTTGTATACACAGCGTGTGTGATGAAAAAGCTGTGAGGAGAAAGAACTGCGCTGTTCAGAAGCCAGTGCTAGAGGCCAAACCCACTCCAAAATGGCCGCCAGACGCCTCAGATAAAAAAAAAGGGCGCGGACCACAAGAAAATGGCTGCCCGCAATACCGACCTGCGCCACAGCACAGCTACAACAAAATGGCCGCCAATGGAAGTTTTAACACAGAAAAACACACTCAAAATGGCATCAGCGCCGCAAATATATGGCGCCCGAGGCCAGGGATGTGGACAAGAAGGCCTGCAGAGACTCCCAGGAGACAGACCCCCCTCACAGAAAGCAGACCCTGGCGCCCCACAGGGACTCTGAGCCCCCCCCACAGGTACACCCCGGTTGCAGCGGGCCCTAGGGCAGGAGGGGAAAGGGCGACAGAGAGCAGGGAAAGGGAGGACAGGAGAACCCCTTAATCCCGGGAAAGCCCAGCTGTTCCATCCTGCCGAGACAGGCGGAACCGTACTTACTCGTCCTTGCGAGGACAAGCTGGCGCGTCCCTGACAGACCCACAACTGATGATACGGAGTAGCTTTCAGCCCGGTCCACTGTGAGTGAGGCAACAAGCAGCCCAGTCATATGTGGACCCTGGAGCATGTGCTCACCAGCCACCCCTGGAGCCATGGGGTATGTCGTGGTCAGTACCAAGCGTGAAGCAAGGGACTGGCACGCTCGATGGCCAAATCTGGGAAGACTACAAGGATCTATATATCCAGCCTCTCGCCCAGCCGGCAGTTGATAGAAAATATCACAAAAGAAAAATAAAATAAAAAAAATCCTTCGGGACTCTGGGCCCAAAAGGTAGCCACGTCTTTCTCTGCTAGGCAGAAAAAAAATGAGGCTGCTGACTGCAGGTAGGAGGGTTATGTATGGAGGGACCGCCCCCTGGGCGGGGTTGTTCAACTCTGTTAAAGTTACATGTTTTAAGATAACTAACATGTTCTGCCTAGTCCTCTCCTATGAACAGGAACATAACCCACTTTGTCAAGATTTAAGGAGCTGTGTCCGTCCATGGACGATAAGAGAAATAAGCAGAGTTTATGCATCTCTTAGAGTTGAGCATATTATTATTATTATTTCTAATTTGGATGAACAAATACATTTATTCTAGGGATCTCCACTATGACAAGACATCTGTGAAATATAGGTACAAGGTTGCCAATTCATCCAAGTTCAATACTACATACAATGCAGAATCTCTGCAGCTTCTCACTCCATGTTCTTTATTGTCAGGTATCTGAACACCAATTGCTTCTTAGGTTAAAAAGGCTGGACCAATAACCCTTTTCCCATTATAAGCTGGCACTGTTTGCAACCCTCCTCCCCACACATTGACTTGACTTGGCATTCAGACCTATCATTTGTTTAGGAGTCCACCAAGCACAAGCAAGTGCCCACAGGTGGTGTGTGTTGGCATTTGTCTTTCTAACCCACTTCCTAGTATGTATGATCGCCTTTACTAGTCTACACCTTCACCTATCTGCTTTTAAAAGAAGAAGCACCAAATATGCAGGAAAAGGTTTAATTCATGAGACCAGCGAGTCAATATTACCTTTTCTAGTGTGAGAAGATTGATCTCAGACTGCAATCGGATTTCTGGTTTACTGCTTTGTTGCTCTTTGTACTGATGAAACTCCTTGTCCAGTAATTTAAACTTATGTTCTGCCTCTTGAAGCTAAAAAGCGGCAAAAGAAAGAAAGGCCTTGATATAAATCCATTAAAATGAGCTTCTTAAATAAGCAAACTGTAGATGCAGAGCATGTCCGTACCTAGCCCTTGAACAAATAGACATTAAACAGATATCAAAATAACATTACCACCATAAATTACAGCTCTTCTCATTGAAGCAGAATAGACAAGGAAAGAAAAGACAAATCTGAAAAAAGCTGCTTTTAGGAAACAAATGTGAAAAGTTATTTATTCCCTTGTGACATAGGAAAACACAGACAGCTGATAAAATGCAGAAACAGCCCTTCACTAAATGCTATTACGTCTGACAGTTTAGTTACTGCTGTTTTATCACACTGGAGTTTTAGGATTTCCTGCTAAAATACATAGCATACTAGCAGTACTATTAAACTGGCCTTTATTTGGCTTACTACCAACCGGGAAATTAGGAAATCAAGCTTCAGTGGAAAAACTGATAAAAATAAATATATAAAAAAAAAGGACAAACTCAAAATTCCTGTTTTAGGACAATGTGGGGTTGATTTACTAAAACTGGAGAGTGCAAAATCTGGTGCAGCTCTGCATAGGTTCAATCAGCTTCCAGGTTTTTTGTTGAAGCTTAATAGAACAAGCTGACGCAAGAAGCTGATTGGCTACCATGCACAGCTGCACCAGATTTTGCACCCTCTAGTTTAAACCATCCCCTTATGTCATCTACTACTAAAACTCTGCAGAATCTGTATCAAGTTTAAGCCCTGGTTCACACTGGTGCGATTTGACATGCGATTTGACATGTCAAATCGGCGAAATTTGCCGCAAATTGCGGGCAATGGCACCCTCCTAATCGGTGCGACGCCGCATCTGCGGCGCTGCACCGATTACAAAAAGTAGTTTTTGTACTACTTTTTGCGATTTCAGCCGCGATTTACATTGACATCTGTTTCAGATGTCTTTGAAATCGTGGCTGAAATCGGGACTGCCAGCGGGAGTGAAATCGTGCGAGTTCAGCTGAACTCGCAGGCTTCACTCCCGCAGCCCCAGTGTGAACGTGGGTTAAGGCTGGGTTCATACTGCTGCAAATTCTATTGTGAATTTAAGCCGTTGCGATTGCTCAAGTTCACAAGTCATTTAAATAACATTGTTTTACATTAGTGCCGTTCACATCAATACGTTGTGAATCTAAGCTGCGGGGAAAAAAAAGAGTCCTGTGCGAGTTTGATCCGTGTGCGATGCAAATTCATAGACTGGCATTCCCTGAAATCGCAGCTGCGAATCGCGGCAAAATCGCAGCCGCAAAATCGTGGGATTTTGAATTCGCAGCAGTGTGAACCTAGCCTCAGTTCACACTGCTGCGCTGTGAGTTTTTTGTCCTGTGTGAGGTGCGAATTTACCACGAATATACCGCGATTTTACCACGAATCTCAGGAGTTGGACATACCTGCGATTGATGTTCTAGCCAATGGAATCATGAATCATGGAAAAAATAATAAATGCACATATTTTTGCAGGGAAAAAAATGTGCATTTATTGTTTTCTCCCTAAGGAGCCTGGAAAGCATTGATCAGTGGTGCAATGTCAGACTCCTGCAGACAAGCCCTTTCAGCTCGTACCTGCATACAGGCTGGCTGTTTACAAGCTGCAGGGCTTGTCAATGAATTATGGAGGCAGCTCATCATCACCCTCACAGTCCATTCAGAACTACAAGCCGTCAGCTGCAAAAGCTGAAGGTACTTGTAGTTCAAGTCATCCGCAGAAAACTGGTGGAATCCCACACAGCCACATTATTTTCAAATAGTGACAGCGGGCACCGAGAGAAGATCCCTGCTCGCTGTCACCCGGGGCGGGCTGCAGCTGCTGAAACATGTTCCACCCTAAATATGAGTGAAACATGTAACATGTTTCAAAATGTGAACTTATCCTTTAATGATAAAAGCCAGATTGCAGCACTCAAATTGTGCAAGGACAGCCAAATATAGTCCTGACCATTGTTCTTATGGCATTTTCTGCCCGTTTATTTATGGCCTTGCCTCATGTATTAAAAGTTTTTGGAACCATGTGACAAAATATTGCATTAATCATCTCATTCTGCAATGAGCAGTCAAGCACTCTACAGGACCAATGACCATGTACTGCTTAAGCTGGCCATACACCGTTTTTTGATCAGCCAGCAGGATGAAAAAAACAAAAACAAAAACAAAAAAAAAAAAAACACCACATACACAGACTTCTCTATCCACACAAAGAAGTGGATGGAAGAATCCCCTCATCGGGACATTGTACAACTACACTGCATTGTCACACAGCTTCGAATGGAGACTAAAAGTGGCCGTTCTAACAAACCTTAGGCTACCTTCACACTGAGGCGCTATAGCGCTAAACATAACGCCTGTAAAGCGCCTCTCCTGTCACTCCAGTGTGAAAGCCTGAGTGCTTTCACACTGGAGCGGTGCACTGGCAGGACGCAAAAAAAAAGTCCTGCAAGCATCTTTGAGGCGCTTTAGGAGCGGTGTATACACCGCTCCTAAAGCGCCCCTGCCTATTGAAATCAATGGGAAGCACCACCAAAGCGCCGCTGCAGAAGTGCTTTTAACCCTTTATCGGACGCTAACGGGGGTCAAAAGCACCCCGCTAGTGGCCGAAAAGCACTGCTAAAAATAGCTGCGCTTCACCGCCGACGCCCCCAACGCCCCAGTGTGAAAGTGCCCTTACACAGGCACGATTCCATTTTACCACCATCAGGAAATTTACTCAAACAAATGCCATGCAGCCACCAATGGAGTGCATATAGACAGGAAGTTACTGAAAAGAGGCTGCATGCAAGCAGCAGTTATGAGACGCGACAACGGATAAAAAATTTGGCTAGAAAACCGATTGCTAGGTACTAGATCGCCTACACCAGGGGTAGGCTACCTTGGGCCCTCCATCTGTTGTGGAACTACATTTCCCATGAGGCAGTAGAAGGTTGGCAGTTACAATTACTCCCAGAGGCATGATGGGACTTGTAGTTCTGCAACAGCTGGAGGGCTCCAGGTTGCCTACCCTTGGCCTACACAATACCGACTAGGAGACAGTGGGTGGATTATGTTAACTCTCTCCTTTTAGGAGAAAAGCTCGCCCATGGCCACCGCAGTGCCCTGCATAAATCATTTAGTCTGGTTTGGCAGGGTTAACTAGATACACCTGGATTGGCCCCACTGCAATTAGTAATGAATAGGCTGTTACGTATGCGAGTACTGGTGGTTCTCCTCCACACTGTACTGCATTTTGGATGTTCCCACCTGTTGTATGCTGCGCTGTCATTGCTTATTTTGGTATATATCCTGTAATAGTTGTTAATATGAGAACTGCTATTTTGCATTGTTCCTACTGGTTGTAGTATCGACCCACTGTTATGCTTGTCTTAGCCTATTTTAGGCATGTACACCTGTACAAGTCTAGATGAACTGTACTTTGTGTGAAATGTACCATTTATTGTCTTTTGATACTAATAAAAGAGCCTGGATTAAAAAAAGAAAAACACATTTTAAAAATGTGAAGTCGTATTTAATTTTATTTAAAAAAAAAAATACTGAAATGTTTTATGATACACAAAGCACACTAATGTCAAAAGATAACTAAACCCAAGAACAAAAAAAGTAATAATATAATATATCTTACCAATCCTTATATGTCGTGGCTGTATTAGAACATTTTGAGCAAGTACAGAAAATACCTGATAACCATAACAGAAATGCAGTGTTCTTGTCACTTTCAAATAGATAAAAAAAAAAGAAGATTTTTCCTATAAATTATTAATTCTATCCTTTGCCATGAGACATGTTTGAAATCCATCCTGTGGCAACCATGGCTCCTTCCACAGATGCAGTGGAATTAAGCATAGCTACACAGGGACAGGAAGTTAGAAAAACAGAGGATTGTTAAATGAAAATAAAAGGTTACAAAACCTTAAAAAAAAAAAAAAAAACTTTTGCAAACGCCACATTCAAGGACTAGTAATTTGCGACATTAGTCGGGCACATGTACAGGGGTTGATCAAAATTATAGAAACACCAGGTAAAAGAAATACCGTTACCCAATATGGTGTTGGACCGCCTTTGGCATCCAAGACAGACTGAAGTCTCCTGGGAATTGACAAATAAGTCTTGGATGGTGGATAATGGAATCTGATACCAATCTTCATGCAAAAATCATTGCAGTTCTTGCAGAGATGCCGAAGACAGTAAACGAGTCTGAACCTTGCTCTCCAAAACGGACCATAGTTGCAATATGATATTGAGGTTTGGCGGCAAGGAGTCCAGGGAAGGTTTGAGACTTTAGCTGGATACACACTACACAATTTTCTTTCGATTTTTTTTTCCTTTAGATTTACCAAAACCATATAATAAGGAGTTCAAACCTAAAACTTTCAATTTGTATGGAATCAGGGAGGCCATTTCACTACATAGTTGAAGTTAAATCTAAAGGAAATCAAACAACAATTGTTGTATACTGTGTATCCAGCTTTAGTCTGCATGCTTGTCAAACCATGGATTTTACAACACCAGCTGTTTGAATCGCAGCATTTTCGTCTTGGTATATGGCATGGTCTTCGGAAAACAATGCCTGCACCGTAGGGTGAACATGGTCAGCCAAGATTTGTACATAGTCGCTGGCAATGTCTCCAGCTTTCAAGGTGATGATGGGGCCTGCAGAATAGCAAGATATGGTGGCCCAAACCATGAAACTGTATATGCCGTCATAACCTTCGATACTTTACCTCGAGACACAACAAATAAATGATACAAAAAAAACGACAAGAGAAATAATTGAATAAAAGGCAAACAGTAGCGCTGAGGGTAACAAAGTTACCAAGAATACATTGAGTTACACACCAAATAGTGAATATCTGCAAACTCTACATACAGAACCATTGGTCCTCATTTACCTGATGCTGCAGTCTGAGCTTGTCCTCTTCCAGCGGTTTAATCTTTAACCTCTCCAGCTCAATTTGATGAAGACAATCTTCTCGGACTCGCCTTATTGAGTCCTGCCTTTCCTGAACACTCCGTTCACGCTCTAAATGAAGTTCTGCTCTTGCTTTGTTGAACTACAAAAATATAAAAGGGGTTTCTTTTATAAAAAAAAAAAAAGACTTTTTCCACTTAGGAAATACACTTCCAGAAGAAAACAAACACTTTTGTTATTTTGTATTCTTACCTGTGCTTTATTCTAAACCAGCTTTCTGTTTGCCTCAAACCTTTGTTTTAGGGGTACATTAGTTCTCATTTGTGGGACTGTCCTAGAATCAAAGGCTTTTGAACTAGGGTTTATCAATGAACACGCTGTGCTGGGCCATAGCATCCCTAAAAATCCATATAATGTGTTACTAA
Source organism: Rana muscosa (assembly GCA_029206835.1). Classification (NCBI taxonomy): domain Eukaryota; kingdom Metazoa; phylum Chordata; class Amphibia; order Anura; family Ranidae; genus Rana; species Rana muscosa. Next base: position 1,003,507,988 of record CM055116.1, on the reverse strand, counting down.
ACTTTAGACTAAATGGGGTGTACCGCTAATGAATTTCGAACCATACCCCTTATTTTCACGGCCGCTAAACAACCCTTGCCAAAGCCTGGCGGTCTGGAACTGAAAGCTTACAGAATTCTACTGAAAAACGTGAAGTGGAAAATTCTCTCGACCATTTTTAATCCTCATGCTGCTAGCGATATTAAATAGATAAGGAAGTAAACCATATTCACTTGTTTTAAACTTTTTTTTTTTTTAACATTTCTTTAATAACTTTCTGTTTTTTTGCCTTAGCAAATTATGTAATACATTACAGAAGTCTTCAGAAGGGAAGGAGATGTTTTCTCAAATAAAGCACTCTCCCCTGCATGCACGCTTGTGCTAAGGGCAGATGTATTCCAGGAAGTAAATGCTACATGACTCCTCTGCCCATACTGAAGATGGCCAAGGCCACAAATGATAGGGGGTGTTTTTCAAAGTGATTTCTCAACAAAATAAATCATGGTCTTATTGGATTACCCCACTGCCGCTCCTTACACTATAGCAGTGGTTCCCAACTATTCACACTATGTCAGCGTACTAGGGACGCCGGGGCCAATCTGGGGCAATTAGAATCACCAGAATCCCCTCGGTCTCCACCCTGCGAAGCAGACGAGGCAGAAATTTTATTGGGGGGGGAGTCATAAATCAGCCGATAATGCCCCCATGGAGCCACCAACGCGTTTGCCGCGTCCGCCCATGGGTTCTTGTACCTGGCCACGAACCTCAAGTACCTTCCGATTGAGTCTAGAGGCCAGGAGGTCCACATCTGGCGTGCCCCATCTCAGGCAAAGGAGTCGAAAGACCTCCGGATGTAACGACCATTCCCCTTGGTCCAGCATCTGGTGACTTAGGTAGTCCGCTTGCCAGTTTTCTACACCCGGAATGTACACGACCGATAGAGCCGGCACGCGCCGCTCTGCCCACCACCGAAGAGCCAGAGACCTCAGCCACCAGACCAGGGATTCCCTGACTAGGTGGCTCACCCGAATCCGACAATTCAGAGACAACAGAGACTTGTCCCATTTGGACAGAATCTCCTTTTACAAGACTCGAGTGTGGAATTGAGCATACAGTACCGCCTCGAAAGTGGCCACCATGAGACCCAGGACTCGCATGCAAAAACGCAGCGACGACCACTTGCGGGACATCAACAGCTTCACCGCAGCCTGAAGAGTCTGCAGCTTGTCCGAAGGGAGAAAGACCCTCGCCTCTGAGGAGTTAAGAATCAAGCCCAAGTACTCCAGGAGTTGAGTCAGTACCAACACCGACTTCTGGGAGGTTCAAAACCCAACCCAGCTCCCGAAGAGTCTGACTGGCTATCGCCACATCCTCCTCTAATTCTGAGGCGGAAGCTGCTCTCAGGAGGTCGTCCAGGTAGCCCACGATTGCAATTCCTTGCTGTCTCAGCAAAGCCAGAATCGGGGCGAGCACCTTGGTGAAAAACCTTGGTGCCGACGCCAGGCCAAAAGGGAGAGCTACAAATTGGTAGTGCTCGTTCATCCCCTACCGCAAACTGCAGAAACCTCTGATGCCTGACGCATATGGGGACATGCAAGTACGCGTCCTTGATGTCCATGGACGCCAGAAAATACCCCGGATGGGGTGCAGCGACCACAGAGCGAACGGATTCCATCCTGAATCTTTTCACCTTCACAAATCTGTTGAGGGCCTTGAGGTCCAGAATCGGACGGACCCCTTCCTTCTTTGGGGCTACAAACAAATTGGAGTAGAATCCCTGAAACCTTTCCTGCGACGGTACTGGCACTATCACCCCACGCAGCAACAGGTCCTGCACTGCCCCCAACAAAGCTTCCCGACGAGCCGGAAGATGAAGGTTTGAGGGAAAAAACCTGTTTGTTGGACAAGAGAGAAACTCTCTTGTACCCAGATGAAACCACTTTGCAGACTCACTGGTCACAAAGCAGGGAGGTCCACAGAGCTGCAAACTCCCGAAGGCAACCCCCCCATCCGAGAGTCTGGCAGGGGCAAACCTTCATGCTGTCGCAGATTTGTTCGCAGGCTTGTTCGGCTTGCGAAACCAGGGACGCTTCTGTCCCTCAGTGGACACCTTGTCGGTCTGGGGACGCTTACCCACTGCCCCGGGCAGACAAAAAAACCCTTCTGAGCGGAAAAGGAAGGTCCTAGCCCACGGTGAGGCTCCTTACCTTTTCTGGATTGTGGGAGCAACGTACTCTTGCCCCCAGTAACATTTTTAATAATGTCATCCAGCGAGGCTCCAAAGAGCCTCTCTCCCTGGAAGGGCAAATCCGCCAGAGCCTTCTTAGATGCCTGGTCCACAGACCAGCATTTTAGCCAAATCAGGCGCCGTAGCACCACAGCAGATACTGAGGCTCTAGAAAGCAAGGGGGCCGTATCCAAGGCTGCATCGCAGACATACTTAAGGCCATGCACCAACTGGTCCGTCAGTTCCATGCAGACCGGGGAAGCCTGTTGCTTTTCCAACTCACGGTGCAACAATTTTGCCCATTCACTAAGTGTCTGGGACACCAGGGCCGTGACCAACACTGGAAGCAATGCTGACCCCCACCACCGTAAACATGGACCGGTCAACCGCCTCGGCCCTCCTATCGGCAGGGTCCTTAAAGGCAGGGGTCCCCTCCACCAGAATCATGATTACCTTATTTAACCTGGATACCGGGGGGTCCACAATCGGGGAAGATGTCCATCTTTTCAGGAAATTCTCCTAAAAGATGTAACGCACCGCCATGCACTTTGGGACCGAAAAAGCCCGCTATGGGCGTTCCCATTCTTTGTAGATAAACTTATCAAAATAGGTCAGGTAGGGAAACACCCTAGCCATGCGGGCCGGCTTGTGAGACCCAAAAGGGACCGACACCTCTGTAGATGTCCCCGCCGTATCCTCCATCTTTAGGGTATCCCACATCGCTGTGATAAGTGCTCCTACAAGCGCCCTTTCTGGCGCTGACCCGGACACAGTGTCACCCTCACTGTCCTGGTCCGCATCCTCTGAAATGTCAGAACAGGGGCCGTTTGCCACAGCAAGGCCCGAGTCTGATTCAGAGCTTTCCCCAGAAGACGGTGGGGGGAGGGGGCGTTTTTTACCCCCCTTGCGCCTGCACGCCGCTTCCACCCTGGCAACAAAGGACTGCCGACAAAGCGTCCATAGCTACCGCAGGTGCAGGGGAACCGGTTGCCAACACAGGGATGTCTGGAGAAGAAGCGCCAGCTTCTGACACCATACTGACCCACACTCGCCTGACACCCGTTAGGGACCGCAGGCCAGATACACAAAATGTCCACCCTCCTAGCTGCCACAGACTGAGGGGCCCCCCGCAGGACTCACCACCCCGCCCCAGGTACTGCGCTGTGCCGCCGTCCGCTCTCCTTCATGAGGTGTTCTGTGCAATTCTCGCCATTCCAGAAGGATAACCAGCGCTAGAGGCAAAACCCAAGCTGAGACAAGAAAATGGCCGCCGGCCGCCTGAGCAAGAAAACGTCTGAGGGCTCCAGAAGGATGGCAGCCGGACTTCCTGACCAAGGCTACAGGAAAATGGCCTCCGAACTTCCTGACTAAAACCACAGGAAAATGGCGCAGCCACGCTGACCCTCCGCGCTGTGGCCTCCCACAATGGGCACACCAAAAACACCCCACTATGCTCAAAAATAGGGAGAGAACAGCGGACCCCCAACACCCGACGCAGCCCCCTCGCCGGACACGGAGCCCCCCGGAAGACCCCCGTTCAGTCGCGCAGCAGCTCAAGCATGGGGAGGAGGGAAAGGATGGGGAGAGAAGAAGAGGAGAATGAGAGACCCCCAATTTGACCTCCCAGGGAATGCCCAGCTGCTCCGTCCTGCCGAGACAGGTGGAACAATACTTACCCCTCCTGTGGGGACTGCTGGACGCATTCCAGACAGACCCATCACCCGAGCGGTACGGGGTGGCTGTCGGCCACGGCACACTGTAACACGGACAGCAGTAGCCCGGTCATATGTGTGCCCCAGAGCATATAGCTCACCGGCCACCCCTGGATCAGACGGGGCATGTCGTGGCCGACCCAGCGCATAGCTAAGGCCTGCTCACGCTGGCTGGGGAGGCTACCAGGATTTATATTATCCAGCCTGTCACCAAGCCCGGCTTTTGTTAGTAGATCACATGAATCAAAAAGCAGAAAAAAGAACGAAAAATCTCCAGGACCAATGGTCCCCACCGGGAGCCAGGTCCTTCTACACTAGGCAGAAAAAAACTGAGCTGCTGGATGCAATGTGAGGGGTTATAGCCAGTAGGACCGCCCCCTGGACGGTACTGTGCAGTTTTACCGTTTTAACATGTTCTGCCTAGTCCTCTCCTGAAGGTGTGGATATAACCCTAAGGTCAAGATTTAAGTTGCTGTGTCCGTCAATGAACGAAAGAGAAAAATGTGCACTTCTTTTTTTGTAAAGGTGAACTTATCCTTTAAGCAAAAGGGGAGATACATTTTAAAGTTAGCTTATTAAGTACCATAATTAGCCCTGATTCATCAAGTTGCAAGAGCTGTTAATTAAAAATTTAAAGTGTACTTAAGGCATGCTAAAATGCACTAAAATAAATATTATTGTACACCATTTAATAGCATAAATATGTATTTTCTGTTCTGCTTAACCTTTGGACCAAAGCCCCATACACACAGGTCAAGTGTTGGAGGACATTGACCAGTTCAATAAAAACGGTCCGACATTCGGCCTGTGTATATGGTACCCTGTCCGACAGAAGCTGGCTGTTCAGCCGCCTTCTGTCAGACGTGCATGCTGGAAACCCAGTCGACCGGCTCCCGATCAGTGAAGACAGGAGTGTTCTGGCAGGGGGGGGAGCTGTCCCCCTGTCAGAAGACAACAGCTCAGTGGGGGAGATTGATGTACCATCATCAGATTGTTAGTACAGTCGCACCAACCGGAGCAGTCGGGTTTCTTTTTGTTTAACCCGCTGGGGGTTTATACTAGGATTAAATGTAAACATCAGCTCACTTGTGCCTCCCATACTGAGGTCGCCCTCTTAGTAAGCCTGCATCTCCATTTTCTGCCCAGCTTATGCAGCTGACACTTTCCCGGCAAGCCTGATCTCTGCTGTCAGCTACAATATGGCAACTCGTTGTGCAGACAGACATTAAGTAATCCAAATGAATAAAAAAAAAAAAATGTTCATGACATTGAAAGGAATATTTAAGCCAATTAGAATATTTTATATTCTTAAAGTTTAAGCAAAAGTTTATGAACTATATAGGAAGCAGACTGTTTCTTCCAAGAACACATATAAGTGTCAATAAGCTGGTTTTCAAACAAAAGAGAAAGATGAACATCACTGAAAATAACAAAAAGGAATTATGAATAAGACAGAGTTATCCCACTGATCCTTTTATATGTAAAAACTTACATGGTAACCAAAGACAATTTTCATAAAACTTTCCAGTATGTCAACATGTCCAGAATAAATTAATGCGTCTTAGATAAGGAAATGTTTAAGGCACCAGAGTTACTCTCTGCTTTATGTCTGCATCCTAACAGATGTCGGATTTTACCAATAGGATTGTGCCAAGAACAGAAAGCAGGATATTCGCCCTGACCCTGATAATTTATGGCTTTTCTTCCCCTTCCACTCCTAGGCGGAAAACTTTACACTTCATAGGTAAAGCTCTAGAAGCCTGATCATATTTTACAATATATGAGGCTAAAGAACAAAAGTGAAAACAAATAGCGCTGACATCATCACAATACGATTTACTGGTTTATTTGTAACTGTATATTTATAGAATAGAGTTCTTTATAGTGGCCCATTTAGTAACTTTACAAGTCTCCAAAAATACATTTCTGACATGTCATTATAAATACATAGGACTGTACCATTTACCATTAAAAAAGGTAAACTCCAGTCAGTGTCCAAAACAGACCCTGTCACTAAATTAAAAAATTGCAGGTAAAAAAAGTATTTCAACATTTACTTGCAGTGTTTTTGTTGTAAATACATTTTTTTTAAACCATTTGAGCGCCGGAAGATTTTACCGCTTTCATGACCAGGCCATTTTTTGTTATTTGGCACAGCGCTACTTTAAGACCCCTTTCGCACTGAGGCGCTTTACAGGCGCTATATCGCTAAAAATAGCGCCTGCAAAGTGCCCTGAAAGAGCCGCTCCTTTTCCTCAAGTGTGAGCGGTGCGCTGGCAGGATGTTAAAAAAAGTCCTGCTAGCCGCATCTTTGAGGTGCTATAGGAATGGTGAATACACCGCTCCTAAAGCGCCCCTGCCCATTGAAATCAATGGGCAGCGCGCTTTGCGGGTGGTTTTCACCCTTTTTCGCCCGCTAGCGGGGGTTAAAGTGGTTGCAAACCCACTTTGTAAACAAACACCTACAGGGTAAGCCTAGATTAAGGTTTACCTGTAGGTGCATGAAATATATGATATTTGCATTTAAACCCGGCGCCGCTGACGTCACGCGCATGCGCATGGGGTTAATCCCATTCACAAATTCGGCTAGGTCGCAGCATTAGACGGCTCCCGCGCGCATGCGCGGAGTCACGTCTTCGCCGCTCCGGCCAATTCACAGCGCCGCGAAGAGAAAGTGCTCTAACTGGTACTTGCGTGGTCATGTAATGCTGTACCCAAACAAAAAAAAAACTTATATAATTTATTATTTTTATCACACAAAGAGCTTTCTTATGGTGGTATTTGATCATCACTGGGTTTTGTTTATTTTTTTTATTATATAAATGAAAAAAAAAAAAGACTGAAAAATTTGAAAAAAAAAACAATATTTTTTAACTTTCTGCTATAAAACATATCCAATTAAAAAATTAAAGGGGCATGGTCTGGTGTCGTACCAGGATGGACATGTAGTCTGGAGCTCCCGTTCCACGAGGTCCAGCAACTTCAGCTTTTCAGCTACCTTCTCCCTCAGACATGGTGAGAACATCCTGGAGTGCCTCAGTAACCCGATCCCGCTCCCCGCTGGGCACCGACACGCAGCTAAGCCAGCACATCCCCAAGATCTTTCGGTCCCGGCCTAGAGACAAGATGCAGGCCTCACAAGCGGCTTCCTCGCATGAGACTGCTACCTGAGCGCGAGTCCACAACGCTCCGGAACTCAGAGCTTACCCGGACCAGCAACGGGGAAAGAGCTACCCCCCGGCAGTAAGCCTGGATGACCTCCGTAGTGTCGCAACGGACATTAAAAGCACTCTCATGGCAGCCATCTTAGTCATGAAATCGGACATCCAGGCCATGACGTTTAGAGTGGAAGAAGTAGAAACGACACAAGCCCGCCATGACACAGCTATATGCCATGTACAGCAGATAACCGTGTCTCACGCTGTTCATCTCAGAGAGATTAATCGGCACATGGAGGATTTAGACAATCGCGGGAGACACCGCAACCTCAGGGTAAGAGGAATCCAGGAATCAATTGATCCCAGCCAGCTCCCCGCGGAAGTCATTAACATCTTTAATGATTTACTAGAGAGAGGTCCCCTGACACCACAATTATCTTTGAAAGACTACACAGAGCTCTGCGCCCGAGGGGAAGAGATACAGACCCCCCCCCCCCCCCCAGAGACACGGCCTGCTGCCTCACGGATTTTCCCCTGAAGGAGGAAATCCTCCGTAAGGCCAGAAACCACAATCAACTGTCTTTTCATGGGGCAGAAATAAAGATCTAGCAAGACCTGTCCAACATCACCCTGCAACGCAGATGTGAATTCCGGCCCCTTCTAGAAACACAGAGCCAGATCGGTGGAAATTCCCCTTCTGCTTAACAGCGACTCACCAAGGCCGCCCAGCCAATCTTAAAAGTGCCAGCGGACCTGGAGCATTTTTGTGCTACTTTGGATATCCTCCTTATTGATGTACCAGACTGGTATAGCGACTGACGTATACCCTCGCCCAGAAGAGCCACCTCCATGGAAGGCATCGCTGAGGCAGGCAACTTCAGAATTAGTCGCCGCCGATCTCATCCGCCTCCTCGTTCTCCTCCAAAGGACCCAGGAGCACCACAAAATGGCAGCCCCACTGCCTCACCAGCGCACCGCAAGGCTTGCATCATCTAAGGAGGTAAACATTATATTCTTTTTCCTTCCTTTAACATGGCACAGAGACTTAAGTTCCACATCCTAATACCTTCATACCCAGGAGATAAACAATATAGCTACTCAATCTGTCGAGACTGATCTCCACGACCTGTTGATCACCTTCGGACTATGTGTTCACATACAGGATGAACCTTTCCCTGCCTCTCACTGCTACATTCGCTCAGCAGTAGCCCACAGACTTACTTCTCCTTTCTCTCTTACGCTTTACCCATTGGATGACCAAAGATATGATCTCCCCACCCTGAACATTCTTATTGCATAGTATATGAAGCAAGGATCCCCAACCATTTAACTTTCACCCACTCATACGCACCGCTCCCACCGCGCCGCGCCAGAAGGATACCCCATATGACAAGCCTTAGACGGGAGTCTTGTTTCCCCAAGCTAACCGTCCGCTCCCACTGTTAGTGGCTCATAGTGCTTTGGACATTCTTTCCTTATTCCATCACCGACCTGCACCGCGGATCCATACTCCATCTGAACATTCCTTCAAGCCAACTTATATACACTGGGACTTCAGTAGTACACCGTTAAGATTAGCTCACCTTCCAACGGATGCTTCCCAGATAATATACGAACACTGCACTATACTCTGCAACCGTTTCCCCTTTTGTTCCAGGTCCGCATACTTCACAGCCCCAAGCAAAGACAGACGGATACACATCTCTTCCAGGTATCCCTACCACAGTAAGAACCTAGACACCACGGCAACTCTGGTATCTCCATACAGAAGATCTCACTGATCTCTCCAAGAACTGCCTTATGACGTCCCCCTCCCCTGGCACCCCAAGTAAGAACTGGATGTAACCCCAATCCCCCTCAAAACTGGCCAGAGACTTCCTTGCTCCCCCCAGCCACATATCCTTCCTCTCCCTTTCCCCTCCCCCTCGATCTCCCATCTCCATATCTGCTTACAGATTGTACCTTTCCCCCTCCAAAGTCTTCCCCCTATATCTTCCCATGTTTCCTAAAGAGGACAACCACAAATCAGTTTGTTTCTTTTCCATGCCGCCTTATTTACTCTTTATTTTCCTACAGAGTTCCATGGTTCCTGAACCCTATGCCCTTCAAGCTTGAAAATGGTCGGAGATCCGAGGGGGACATGCCCAGGTATGAACTTAAATATGCCATTATTCACACAATAGCGCCCCTTATCGTCAGGGACACACATTCACTCTCAAATAAAACGCACCACCCACCCCCCATATTGGGGCTAAAATGGCTACACACGAGATATTGTTCTCGGGTTTAGGATTGGGTGTGTCCCCCTCTGAGCTTAAGGACCTATGCTTATCCCCCTTGGGTATGTTTATTTGTAAATAAATCTATGACAGCAGTTAGGACCAGAGTTATGAATATTAATATTGTTACACCTGTCGCAATTACTGTTTTTACTAATATTCTTGTTGTTGTTGATTCTATATTTTAAACGTTTAATGACAATGTTTACGTTTCTTACTCTATGCCATGTAAACCCCAATTCTGAGTTACACGTTACTTTTAAAAACAAAATCCCCATACTTCCACATGTTACAGTACTCCCTCTTCCCTCTCCTACTCGTGCTTTCACCTCATGTCCTACTAGACACTCCACGTACATCTATACATAATCTCACGATCTTACGAATTCTACAAAATCGTAAAGGCAAACTACAATGTACTTCCCTCACAATGCTAAATCACTCATCCTCTCACAACATGATCTACCCGTTGTCAGCACTGACTGGTATTTAATTTAGCTTTCCACCTAGCACCTGATGACGCCCGCATCCAGTATTACACATTACCCCAAAAGACCTCATAGGGACGCAGAACTCGCCTCCCTCTGGTTGAACGTCACCTACTACCCTCACACACAGTGGACTCTGGTAGACACCGATGAACCTAAATCGCATCCCCCCTTGTCCAACTGGTGGGTTTGCAGGTCAATTCCAAAATCCGGTATAATTTCCTGACTCCTCCTACTGACCCTTCTCTCCACCCTTGATCCTCTTTCCATCCCCTCAACTTTGCCCTAGGCACATCCCCCAAATCTTATCCACACCCCTTCTCTTTACCCTTATCCCCCCTGCCCCCATACTCACACTACTCCTCGGCCCCCTAACTTCTATTACCAACATGAGTCCTGACAAACCCCGAACCTCCAGCCTCTCCCTGAAGGTGGTTTCCCTCAACGCCAAAGGCTTGAATACACCAGAAAAACAACTGCTCTCCAACATGCGCAGCATGAAAGCGGAAGTGATCTTTCTGCAGGAAACACACTTTTGCACGAATAAAATACCCAATTTAACAAACTGCTTCTTCCCACACAGTTACCATGTCACTTCCCCTATAATCGAAATCTAAAGGCGTCTCTATACTCTTGTCCAAAAATGTGCCCATACAAATCACAGATACTCATATTGACGAATAAGGCAGATTTATCTTTAAGGGTACCTTTAGAAACAAACCACTCACATTAGCAAACGTATACATCCCCAACTCGTCCCAAGTTCCCTTCATCCGAGCTGTATCGCGACACTTAGCCAATTTCCAGGAGGGGCTTCTGATCCTAGGAGGAGACCTTAATGTACCCCTAGACCCTCTTCTAGACACCTCTTCCGGTAAATCCCATCTACCATACAGGGCGCTTAGACAAATTAGAACATTTTTACAAGATCTGTTACTCCACGACACATGGCACACTCTAAACTCGAATGAAAAAGGATTTTACCTTCTTCTTTGCCCCACACAACAAATATTCACATCTCGACTATCTCTTCCTTACGCAACAGGATCTCCCGGCCTTGACAGCGGCAACCATCATCCTATCTCAGTGACTCTCACCTTCCCTGATAAAACTAATCATACACACATCTGGAGGCTAGATCCATCCATTCTGACGGATAAAACCAAGGAGCTAGAGATTCGCACCTGCTTAAGCAATTATTTCACTGAAAACAATACCCCAGACACCTCTAAGCTAATGCAATGGGAAGCTCATAAATGTGTAATTAGGGGTAAATTGATAGCCCTTGCAGCCGCAATCAAGAAAAAAAAAAAGCCAAGCTAGCCAAATTATTCTCCAAACTTCAAAAGCTAGAAGTGCTCCATAAACAAAACTTAGCTCAACGAACCCACTTAGACCTTCTCAAGACCCTTAAGCTCATCCAAGAGGAATTAGGTCACCACCTCAGGAAAAAAATTCACCCTATCCCAGAAACTATGAGTTTGGCAACAAAAGTAGCCATCTCCTTGCACAAGCTTTATGCAAGAAAAAAGCCGCCAACACGATACATCACTTACACTCCCATACAGGTAAGACGATCTCAAACAATAACGACATAGCAGGAGAATTTGAAAAGCACTACTCACCCTTATATGATCTCAGCAAGTCCGAACCCCCTGTGACCCCACCCAAAAAAATAACTAACGATATCAGATCATTCTTAGACCAATTTGCCCCAGGGAAAATACCCATAGACACTGCCACACAGACATTGAATCCTCGATCTCCACGCATGAATAGGAACAAGCAATAAAAAAACAACTTAAACCGGGCAAGAGCCCCGGTCCTGACGGCCTCCCCTCTGTATATTACAAAATGATCTCTGAACTCCAACAACCCTTTCTGAGCGCTTTCAACTCCCTCAAACCCTCTCAAAAGGGAGATGTTAGAAGCCCATATAGTTGTCATTCCCAAAGACGACAAAGACCCCACACAAACCGGAAATTATAGACCAATATCGTTACTAAATGTAGTTATTAAGATTTTTTCTAAGATATTAGCAAACAGACTATTACCGCTTCTCCCTTCCCTTATTTCCCAAGATCAAGTGGGCTTTATTCCTGGCCGTGAAGCCAGGGATAACACTATTAAATCAATCAACCTACATCACCTGATGACACAAACAAATTAAAAAGGCCTATTCCTGTCACTCGATGCAGAGAAGGCATTCGACAGAGTAGCTTGGGACTATATGACAGCGGTTCTGCGGGCATAGGCATTGGTCCGCACATGTCCAGCCTAATTATGTCATTATACACAGAACCATCAGCTAAGGGCCAGGTCAACAATACTCTGTTGAATGCCTTCCCCATCCGTAATGGTACGAGACAAGGCTGTCCTCTGTCTCCTATCCCTTTTTGTACCCACACTTAAACCATTCCTCCATAAGCCAAGTTTTAACCCAGGTATCCAAGGCATCAGAACCCACAAAAGAGAATATAGATATGCCTCCTTCGCAGGCGATATATTGCTATTCCTTTCAAATCCACTGACCTCTCTGCCAAACCTCTTATCAGAATTCAAAACGATTCCAATGCCTCTCCCACCTCAAAATCAACTTTCTTTATCGTACATCACGGGACACAGAGCTTAGTAATTACTATGTGGGTTATATTCCACCTTCAGGTGCTGGACACTGATGTAATCAATTAGACAGGAAGTTCCCTCTCTATATAACCGCTCCCATACTGGGAGTACCTCAGTTTTTTCATCAGTATCTAAGGTGTTGGTCACGAGTGAAGATATGCTCTGAGGAGCTTCACTGGAGGGATCCATGCTGGATTTAAATAGCCTCCATGAAGACCAGATCCATCCAAAGTGCTTTATAGCCAAAATGGATGGTACCTGGGGCCTCGTATCCGAAGCGCAAGGTTTTTGCCTGTAATGCCTCTCTTAGGAGGGCTGGATCCTGGGTTCCAGTACTCAGGTCAGACCCAATACCAAGAGTTTTCTGGCAGGGTGCTGTACAGGTCCAGAGGAGTGGCGTTCCTTTCAGTAGGACCCCGGTGCCTGAAGGTCGGCTGACATTTGCCCGCTGAGAGGGGCGAAGTTTGGGCCATCTGTTCCTAACAGTGTCCTGCGGCGTGAAAAAGGGATTTTTATAACAGCTTACCTGTAAAATCCTTTTCTTGGAGTACATCACGGGACACAGAGCGGCATAGTCATTACTAATGGGTTATATAGTTTACCTTCAGGTGCTGGCACTGGCAACTTCCAAACCGGAAGTACCCTCCCCTATATAAGCCCCTCCCATCCGGGAGCACCTCAGTTTTGTAGCAAAGCAATAAGTGTCCCAAAAAGAGGGGTGGGAGCTCTGTGTCCCGTGATGTACTCCAAGAAAAGGATTTTACAGGTAAGCTGTTATAAAAATCCCTTTTTCTTTTTCGTACATCACGGGACACAGAGCGACTTAGTCATTACTAATGGGACGTCCCAAAGCAATGCCAAATGAGGGGAGGGATACACTATACATAAGCTGGGCGCCATCAGGCATGAGGATCTTTTGCGGCCTGCAACACACTGCGCCCAAAGGCGACATCCTCCTGACTTCTAACGTCTACCTGGTAGAATCTAGTAAACGTGTGTACTGAAGACCATGTTGCGGCCTTACAGACTTGAGCCAGGGAGGCCTGGTGATGCACTGCCCATGAAGTTCCAACTGCTCTTGTGGAGTGCGCCCTAACTTTGAATGGAGGCGGTCTCTTTCTCAAGCCATAGGCTTGTATTATGACCTGTCGAATCCACTTGGCTAAAGTAGATTTTGATGCTGCCTGACCCTTTCTGGGGCCTTCCAGCAGAATAAACAAAGTATCCGTTCTGCGAATCTGAGCAGTGGCTTTTAGATAAGCTTTAACTGCTCTCACTACATCCAAAGAATGCAATAACTTTTCCTCTACCGAGCTAGGTTTGGGGAAAAAAGAAGGAAGAACCACATCTTGGTTCAAATGAAACCTCGATACCACCTTAGGAAGAAAGGCTGGATGAGGACGTACTACTACTCTGTCCTTATGGACAACCAGATATGGCTCCTTACAGGACAAGGCGGCTAATTCCGATACTCTTTTAGCCGAACAAATGGCTACTAAGAAAATCAATTTCCTGGTGAGAAGAACCAAGGAAATGTGTTGCAATGGTTCAAACGGTTGTTTCTGTAGAACCGACAGAACCAGGTTTAAGTCCCATGGACATATGGGAATACTAACCGGAGGGCTAATACGCATCACTCCTTGTATGAAAGCTTTGACTAGTGAATGCGAAGCCAAGGGCCTTTGAAAAAATATTGACAAGGCCGAAATCTGACCCTTGATAGTACTCAAGGCCAGCTTCCTATCTACAGCCCACTGTAGGAAGTCCAAAATCCTACCTATTACGTACTTACGTGGATGCCATTTCATGGCCTCACACCATGTAATGTACGCCTTCCAGATCCTATAATAGATCTGCCTGGATACCGGCTTCCTGGCATTGATCATGGTAGATACCACAGGATTAGAGAGCCCTCTCTTTTTCAGAATGTGGGCTTCAATAGCCAGGCCGTCAAACCTAGGGCTGGTAAGGAAGGGTGGTATATCGGTCCTTGCGAAAGCAGGTCCGGACGATGTGGGAGGGTCCAAGGACTCCCCACTGACATTTTTACAATCTCCGCGTACCATGCCCTTCGGGGCCACGCTGGAGCCACCAGAATCACTGGTTTCTTTTCTACCCTGATTCTGCGGATTAATCGCGGTAACAATTGTGGCGGTGGGAATGCATATATCAGCTTGAACTGATCCCAAGGGAACACTAGGGCATCCGAGCCGCAAGCTAGGGGATCCCTTGTGCGAGACACAAATCTGTCCACCTTTGCGTTGAATCTGGATGCTAGCAGATCTACATCCGGAGTTCCCCACCGCTGGCATATTGCCTGGAAAACCTCGGGGTGAAGAGACCATTCCCCCGGGCATAATTGCTGGCGACTTAAAAAGTCCGCTTTCCAATTTTCCACTCCTGGGATGAAAACCGCGGATATGGCTGGGACATATCTTTCTGCCCATTCCAGGATGCAATTCGCTTCCCTCTGGGCTGCACGACTCCTGGTGCCACCCTGGTGATTGATATATGCCACTGCTGTGGCATTGTCTGATTGAATTCTGACACGGGACCCTTGGAGTTTGGATGTCCATGCTACTAGGGCATACCGGGCTGCTCGTATCTCTAAGAGATTGATGGGCAGGGCCTTCTCTGCTTCTGACCACTTGCCCTGGAGAGACCATTGCTCCAGTACTGCCCCCCAGCCTATGAGGCTGGCATCTGTAGTGACCACCTTCCAAGAAACCGGACTGAAGGGTTTCCCTTTTTCCAGATTCTGGGGCACCAACCACCAATGGAGGCTCTTGCGAACGGAAGGGGACAGGGACATTGGTAAGTCTAAAGCCTGAACTTTTTTGTTCCAGGCTGACAGTATGGCCCTCTGCAAGTTCCTTGAATGGAATTGACCGTAGGGTACTGCTTCGAATGAAGCCACCATTTTTCCCAGCAGCCTCATGCACAGGCGTATGGATGGTTTTCTTTTTGTACCCACTAAGTGGGTCAAATCTTTTAAAGACGACACCTTTTCTGGCGGTAAGAAAATCTTTCTCCGATTTGAATCCAGCCTTAGCCCTAAGTATTCCAGACTTCTGACTGGTCTTAGAGCTGACTTGTCCCGGTTGATAATCCAACCGTGATATTCCAGATACTTGATTGTCTTGTGAATAGCTACTTCCAGCTTTTCCACTGAGTGGTCTATTAGTAGCAGGTCGTCTAGATATGCCATTATCGTTACACCTTGTGTTCTTAGATTGGCCAATAGTGGGGCCAGAATTTTTGTGAACACTCGTGGTGCTGTGGCCAGCCCGAAAGTTAAGGCTCTGAACTGAAAATGGCGCCCTTCTACTGCAAAGCGTAGAAATTTCTGGTGGGCCGGAAAGATGGGAATATGCAGATAAGCATCCCTTATGTCGATCGAGGCTAACCATTCCTGCCCTTGTAGGGCGGTGGCCACCGATCGGATCGACTCCATCCGAAAAGTCCTGATATTTAGGAACTTGTTTAGCCCTTTTAGATTTAATATGGGCCTCACGTCCCCATTTGGTTTGGGGACTGTGAAAAGGTTCGAGTAAAACCCGAACCCACTTTCTTCCAGGGGAACCTTCATGATTACACCTTGGAGCAATAGTTGTTCTAGTGCCAGAAGGAGGGATCCTCTCTTCTGGGGATCGCTTGGCACGTTTGACCTCATAAATTGGGCAGGAGGAGTGTCTTTCAACTCCAGCTTGTATCCCAGACTTACTGCGGAGAGCACCCATCTGTCTCTGATGGTGTCCCGCCAGGTCTCTGTGAACAACTGAAGTCTTCCCCTCACCCGATTGAGTGGGGGCAACCCTTCATGACTTGGGGGGAGGTTTTGTACCTCTCTTGACCCAGGGTTTCTTGTTACCCTGTGATTGTCCCTGATTTCTGCCCCCTGAATTTGACCGCGGAGGCCGTCGGAACTGTTTCACAGCCGATGTGCCAGGGACTGGAGAAGTAGGCCTCTTAAAAGAAGGACTTCTACTCTTGTTCTTAACCGGTAAGAGTGAACTTTTACCGGCAGAAATTTTCTGGATATATTTGTCCAGATCTTCTCCAAATAAGCGTTCTCCATGAAATGGGAAGCTAACCAGCAATTTCTTACAGGGGGCTTCACCAGACCAGTTTTTGAGCCATAGAAGCCTACGCATATGTACTACAGACAGCGTAAAGCGGGAGGCCTGTTGGATTGTATCCTTTATGGCGTCCACCGCAAAACACAAGGCTCTAGGTAGGTCAGCTAGGGCAAGAGCCTGCTGATCTGGTAAGTCCCTTAAGACTTGTTTCAACTGATCTTTCACCGCTTGGCAGACTCCAATCGCTGCTACCGCAGGTTGTGTCACCATGCTTGCTGTAGAGAAAGCAGATTTTAGTAAAGACTCCAATTTTTTATCTATTGGGTCTTTGAACATTGGAACATTATCTACTGGACATGTCAGTGATTTGTTCACAGAAGAGATGGCTGCGTCCACTGTAGGGACCCTCCATTTTTTTATGAACTTATCCTCCATGGGATAGATCACCGGAAATCTCTTGGGGGGAGTAAATATTTTATCAGGATGCTCCCAATCCTGGTAAATAAGCCCTTCCAATAAAGGGTGGATTGGGAAGGAACAGACAGCCTGGGGAGCTTTCAGCGACCCCAGCGAGGAAACCGTAGTGGTTGATGGTTCCGCCAGAGGCATTTTAAATGCTGATCGGACCATGTTAGTCAGAGACTGAACCCATAATCTTTCAGCCTGAGATGCTGAGAAAGGTTCTTCCACTGTTGATTCCTCCATAACTGAATCAACCTCATCCTGATCCCCTTCAGGTAGGTCGATCTCTGTGTGGGGCTGTTCCTCCACTAACAGGCACTCTGAAGGAGGAGACGGAGATCGGACGCGCTTTCCCTGTGACAGGGAAGCAGCGATCAATGCTGTTAATCTCTCTTCCAATCCTCCCAGAGTTGAGGATAAAACCTCCTCTGTTATATATACAGGAGCAGGTGGACTGGGGACAGCCGCAGCACCAGGCACTCCTGTGGGGTTCCTATGGCTACTGACCTCTGAATTCTCAGGGGAGATTGGTGCAGTACAAGCATGCCCAATATCCTCAGAGCCCGATGGAGACCCCTTTGGCTTCCTGGAAGACTTATTTCCGGAGCGTCTGGACGACATATCCTTTAAGCACAAAGCTGAGGTATTCCCGTAGTCATACACCAATTTTGCTGGTAATAGTCTAACACAGTTGCTGCTATATACCAGCTGGTGTCCACTAAAGTGCCTTTCTATGGGGATGCCTGCATCAACCGCCTCTGTGTGCCACTGTTTGTTGCTAGCTCTGTTTGCATCCAGCTGACACTTGTACTGTGTTCTTTTATACATGCTGGGACGCCTGCACATGCGCAGAAGCGCCGCGGATCGAGCGTCATCCACCCGCCCCGCCCCTTTTTTTTCATAGGAGGCGCGTGCACGCGCCCGCGCGCCATTGGCGCCCTTTTCGAAAACCAAGCAGGGACTAGGAGCCAGGGCCCTTTTTGCCGGAGGGCCTGTGCGGTGGATGAGCGCAGCAACAGGGCAGAGGAAGTGGATTCCCACAGAGAACTTACCAACTGCCTGGATCTTTTGACTTGAGAAAACCAAAGATCCACATGACAAGAAAAAATGGACCACAGCGGCCTCTAGTGGTTTAACACAGGTACCGCGGTCCTCTTTTTTTTTTTTTTTTTTTTCTTGACTACTATTAAAATTTTACATTTTTCAGTAGTTACAGGCATACACAGATATTAGCGGGAATACCGTTAGGTAACAGACAGAAAGACAAATTAGGCTTGGGGTCCCCCAATAGAACCAAGTTCCTGGGGGCCCCCACTTACCTGTTCCCCGCTGCAGGACTCTGTTTGGTCCACAGAAGCCCAAACTTCACCTATCACGGCAGGCATTGTAATTAAACCTTCAGGGACCGGGTTCCCAAGGATTCCTCTCCCCTGGACCTGTATAGCACCCTGCACAGAAAACATCTTGGTCGTGGGTATGACCAGAGCTCTGGATCCCAGGGTCCAGCCCTCCTAAGAGAGGCATTACAGGCAAAACCTTGCTCTTCTGTTGCAAGGCCCGGGTACCGACCGTTTAGCTATGAAGCTTTTTTGGTGGGATCCGGAACAGCTTACTAAGGCCCGTAAAAGAACCTGTACGCAAGCCCAGGAAAACACATGTTACTCTTTGGCCAACACCTTAGACACTGGCAAAAAACTGAGGTGCTCCCGGATGGGAGGGGCTTATATAGGGGAGGGTACTTCCGGTTTGGAAGTTGCCAGTGCCAGCACCTGAAGGTAAACTATATAACCCATTAGTAATGACTAAGTCGCTCTGTGTCCCGTGATGTACGAAAAAGAAAAGGTAAGTGAAGGTCCCTGGCGAACTTGGTTCATCGGGGAACCTTCAAGCTAATGTGTTCCTTGCCTCTAACTAACCTATGTGGTTTTGACTTCCAGCTGTAAGACTTAATGCCTAGACTAGTTAAACCTGAAATGAATTTCGTTTGGTTTTATTTTGGACATTGTTGTAGTACATTGTGCCACTAGAGGTTGCTCACGCCCCTCCAAAATGTCTAAACATGGGGCTTTACCTTGTTTCAAGTGTATGCCTGGGGCAGTATGGAAGTGCGTTTTTTACATAAATATAGCTCCAAGAGTCCAACTGCTTATTACTGCCACTAAAGACTACTTGCCATGACATTCGGCCTCCCTGCTCCCTCTCCAGGCAGACAGTGATCCGGGCACGTATATGCGCTATTGCCGGAGATATGGGGAACGGAGGGGGGCCGGGCTTGGCGTAAAAACGCTCCGTGTCCCCCGGCTCGCTTCTGGGTCCTCTGCCTTAAATTACAGTCTCTAGGAGACACCCTGGCGATAGGACAGACACAGGTGCGTGGCTTAGTAGTTGGTGGCAGTGCTAACAAACTAGTAATGTGATTGGCATACAGAAGGCAGTGATACAGGCATCCCCCAAGGCACATTAGCTTTACACCTGACTGACTTTCATAGCAGCTTGTACGCTGGACTACAGCTTAGTAGTGGGTGCAATTTGGCTGCCAGTACCTCGGCTTTGAGCTTGGGACTTTGCCTTCTAAGGGCTCTGCGACTAAAGAATCCTAAGAAGCAAAAGGCTGACATTTGTTGGTCTATAAGAGGTTAATTGCTATATTGCAGCTTCCTCACAGAAAGCAGAAACTGGGGTGTGCCCCTTTCCCTGCTCTAATTCCTCAAACAAATGGATTAAAAGTCCTGAGGATGAAAGTTCACCGTCAGAGGACAGGGAACAGGTGCAGGCTAACGAGGCGGAGGTATCAGAAGCCTCACGAGCTCTGGAGTTGCAGCTGCAGTCTTTTCAGAGATTCATACTGCATACAACTTACTCTCAGCCTAGTTAGCTAAAGCCTCTGTCTCCTCCTTGGGGTTTAAAAAAAAATAAAAAAAATAAAATCCCATAGGTTGCTTGTACCTTCCCACTCCATCCATTACTGCAACAGTTTATTCTGCTGGTTGGGCACCCGCATAAGCTGTTTTTTTCTCCTCCTAAAAACTCTAGTCGAGGAGTATAGGTTGCTAGGAAAACCTCCACAGGATCTTCATCCTGGTGCTGGCTTCAGGCTAGCCAAACGCACAACTGCTGGGATGCACTGTTGCACATTGCTAACGCACAACAGCTATATCGCATGATTGCGGAAACGCAGGTCTACAGAGGATAACTTCCTCTTTACCAGTCCACATGTTGGCATAAAATACATGAGTTTGGAATGTACAAAATGCATGTGGGGGTAAAAAGACAAGTTATAGAACATGTTTATTGTTGATCACATAAAAATACATGTTTCTGTTTGTATAGATTACATGTTTTTTACATAGTCGAATGAGGATGCTTAATCATATTAAAGTGCTTAAATCGCACAGAGAGGCTTGTTTGCACAGAAATGCCTAAAATCGCATAAAGATGCTGGATCACACGAGTCCTTGATTACCCAAGGATACTTGATCACACAGAGAGGCTTGTTTTTACAGAAAGCCCTAAAGTCGCATAAAGATGCTGGATCGCACAGAAGTCCTTGGTCACACAAGGGTACATGTCCGCACAGTAGTGCTTAAAATGCATAAGATGTTTGATCGCATAAAAAATGCTGAATCGCATAAGGATACATGATCGCCTAAAGTTGCATGTTCGCCTACATTTTGCATGGTTGCATAATGAGGCATGATAATTTAAGTTTCCTTAATTATACAGGATCCTTGTGTTCACATAGGAATATGTGTCTGCATGGGTACATGTTGCATAACACGTTCTCAAACGCATGCTTGCTTGCAAGATGCCCGTTCCATAGCACACGTACTATATGTATGCGTGTATACAGCGCACACTTTTTTAAGTTGTGCCTAAAACATATTTGTATGAATTCATGCTTCAATGAACGCACGCTTCCATAGAGCATATGGCTTAACACTTGCCACATACACATATGCAGAGCCATTTGCATATGTGTTTATTTACATGGGACTGCAGAGGTTGTCTGCGTTTCGCAGGAGAGCAGCACCTCTTCCAGTTGGTGGCCTTTGGGTTAGCCACCTTGCTCAGGTTTACAGGGTGCTAGGGCCCGCCTCTAGCAGGTCTAAAGGCCCAGGGTATAGCAGTAATGGCATACCAAGGCAATCTGCTGCTGATAGATCAGTCAGTAGCATGGCTGGACCTAAGTGTGCCCACCATGGTCAAGTATCTGGGACTCCTGGGTTAGGATCCCAGTCCACAAAGTACATTCTTACGTTCGGTAAGAAACTTGGAATGTGTGGGACACAGCCCAAAAAAGAGAGGTTTTTGCCTCAGACAAAAGGCAGCGCTATAAGAAAGCTGGTCTATGTGGTCAAGGCAAGGAAGAGTTCCTTACATTTGCCTTTTTGCTTAAGGTGCTAGGGAAGATGGTGGCTTCATTCAAAGCGGTTCCCTAAGCTCATTTTCTTTCAAAACTGCTATAACCATTATTCTGTCAGCCTGGAGTAATTAGATCCTAACCTAGCATTATCCAAGGGGTCTGGTCCCAGGGATACGCTGGAGTCTTAGTTGGTGGTTCTTAACCAAAAGATTGGCAGAAAGGAAGATCCTTCATGCCGGTTACCTGGGAGGTGGCGGCTACGAATGCTGGCCTCTAGGGATGGAGGCCAGGCCTGGAAGAGACCAGTGCCCAGGGGAAGTGGTCAAGCTCCAAGTGAACTTTATCCGTCAACATTCTAGAGCTACGGATGGCACGTCTCTGGCTTAAGGGCCTGGGCATTAAGGTTGCAGGATTGTTCTGTCAGAGTACAATCTGACAATGCCACACCAGTGATTTACTTTGAATACCAAGAAGGCACTAGAAGTCACGCAGCCAGAGGGAAGTGAACCATGTTCTGGCTTGGGCAGAAGAGCTTGTGCCTTGCCTATTGACAATCTTCATTACATGAAATGGAGAATTGGCAGGCGGTTCTCTGGAGCCATCAACAATTGTTTTCGGGAGAATGACCTCTTACACCCCGACTTTTTTCTGGCCAAATGCCAGAGAAAGTGTACCCCGGACATAAAATTTATTGGCGTCCAGGTTCAACAAGAAGTTGGACAGCTTTGTGGCAAGGACAAAGGATCCACTCGAATGTGGGACAGAGGCGTTGGTGATCTCGTGGGACCAGTTGTCACTGGTTTATGCGTTCTCTCCCCCCAGTGCCGTGACTAGCGTGGCTTCTATGCAACATCTGAGGGGAACGGAAGCCGGCCTAATAGCTCCGGCATGACCCAGACAACCTTACTGTGCAGGAATCGTAAGGGTGGTAGTAGAGGACCCAGGGTCCCTTACATCTTGTCCAGACCCACTTCACAAGGGGGTATTCCATCCCATCTTCCAAACTTGGGAATTAATGGTCTGGCTGTTATAGCCCGCATTCTTGAGGATCGGGACTTTCAGAATCAGCGGCAAATTACCTTGATTCATACAGGAGAGCTGGCCTCCAGGACCATGCATCAAAGGATCTGGAAGGCCCATGTTCCTGGTGTGAAACCAAGGGATGGCATCCCTGGAAGTATGTCATAGGTAAAATTCTTGCCTTCCTACATTAGGAAAGGAGATGGAGCTAGCCTTAAGTTCCATCAAGGATCCGATTCGGCCTTGTCAGTGTTTTCAAAGGCCGCTTGCGTCGCACTCTTTGATCTGGACCTTTATACAAGGAGTAACGCGTATAAGTCCGCCAGTTAGGGCACCCTTGTGCTCGGAGGATTGAGTCTAATTTGGTCGGCTTACAAGGTCAGCACTTTGGGCCGATGCACCATATATCCCTTCATCCTTCTAACAAGGGAATTGGTGTTCTTTTTTGCGGTAGCCTCCACAAGAGAGTTTCAGTATTGGCAGCTTTCTTTGTATAGAGCCATACTTGATTATTCTTAAGGATAGGGTGATGGTAAATCTTCACCCGGCCTTATTTCCTAGAAGGATCTAGTTTTCATTTCAATCTAGATATTCTTGCCTTCCTTTTTTCCCAGAGCCTTGTTCTGCGGAAGGAAAGGTTATTGCTTTCTCTCAATATAGATGAGAGCAGTTAAAAATCTATCTGAAGGTTTCAGATATAGGAAACCGACGTTTTGATTGTGCTGCCAGAAGACCCTAGAAATGGGCAGGCAGCGTTCAAATCAGCTATTAACCACTTGCCGACCGCTCACGGTATAAATACGTCAGCAGAATGGCTCGTACAGGCACAATCACGTACCTGTACGTGGCCCTTTAACTGCCGACGTCGCGCGCGCCGCCGGCGGCGTGCTCGCGACCCCCCTTGCCTTCCCCGTGAGTGGGACCGCGGGTCCCGCGGACTCGATCGTCTCACGGAGGCTTGGAGCGGGGAGATGTGTGTGTAAACATAACATCTCCCCGCTCCTCTACTGACAATGTCAGCGATCTCCGCTCTGTGTAATCAGAGCGGAGATCGGTGATGTGTCAGTCGTAGCCACGCCCCCACACAGTAGTAAACACTCCCCTAGGCACACTTAACCCCTCCAGCGCCCCTAGTGGTTAACCCCTTCACTGCCAGTGTCATTTTCACAGTAACCAGTGCATTTTTATTGCACTGATCGCTGTGAAAATGACAATGGTCCCAAAAATGTGTCAAACGTGTCCGATGTGTCTGCCATAATGTCGCAGTCACGAAAAAAATAAAAACGCTGATCGCCGCCATTACTAGTAAAAAAAAAAAAAATTAATAAAAGTGCCTTAAAACTATCCCCTATTTTGAAAAAGCTATAATTTTTGTGCAAACCAATCAATAAACGCCGATTGCGATTTTTTTTACCAAAAATATGTAGAAGAATACGTATCGGCCTAAACTGAGGGAAAAAATTTTTTTTATATATTTTTTGGGGACATTTATTATAGCAAAAAAGTAATATGTAATTTTTTTCAAAATTTTCGCTCAATTTTTTATAGCGCAAAAAATAAAAATCGCAGAGGTGATCAAATACCACCAAAAGAAAGCTCTATTTGTGGGAAAAAAGGACGCCAATTTTGTTTGGGAGCCACGTCGCACGACCGCGCAATTGTCAGTTAAAGCGACGCAGTGCCGAATCGCAAAAAGGGGCCTGGTCATAATGGCCCATATTGGTCCGGGGCTTAAGTGGTTAAAATGGTTACACTCTCTCATTAGTGTGAGAGCAGTCAAGGCCTATCTGAAGTGGCTGCTCCGATACGGAAAACTGATGATGGGGCGCTACCAGGAAGCCCCAGGAAAGGGCAGGCAGCGTCTAAATCAACTGTTTTCAATGTTGATTCATCAGATTATTATTCAGTTAAAGAGAGGGTTCCTTCGTTTCTTTTAGAGTGCACCCGAACAGGATAGTAAGCGCTTCATGCGCGGTGCATTACCAAGCCTTTTTGACTCAGATTGCAAGGCCGCAACTTGGTCGCCAGTGCATACGTTCACTAATTCTATCAGGTGAATGTAAGGTGGCAAGCGGATGCCGCTCTTTGGCGCAGTATGCTGCAGGCAGCAGTATAGGTCCTCACGTCTGATGGCGGTCTGCGTTAGTTGTGTCTCCCTCCCCTCAGTAGGCATTGCTTTGGGACGTCCCACATAGTAATTACTAAGCTCTGTGTCCTGTGATGTACAATAAAGAAAAATAGGATTTTTATAACAGCTTACCTGTAAAATCCTTTTCTTGGAGTACATCATGGGACACAGAGCTCCCGCCCCTCTTGTTTGGAGATATTGGGACACTTATTGCTTTGCTACAAAACTGAGGTACTCCCAGTATGGGAGCGGTTATATAGGGAAGGAACTTCCTGTCTAATTGATTACATCAGTGTCCAGCACCTGAAGGTGGAATATAACCCACATAGTAATTACTAAGCTCTGTGTCCCGTGATGTACTCCAAGAAAAGGATTTTACAGGTAAACTGTTATAAAAATCCTATTTTTAAAAATCCTACGCACTTAACATAACGTTACCCCAACAGGTAGTCGATCAATGTAAAGCGAACTTCCCATTCAAATGGAAACAGGACTCCATCCCATATCTAGGCATACAACTCCCATCCAAACTTTCAGATCTTTAAACAAGGATTTATGTTCCCCTTTTAAAACAAACTAACCTCCAATCTCAAAACCTGAAACAAACCGCTGTTCTCCTGGTTTGGCAGAGCGGCAATCTTTAAAAAGGAACGCTCTTCCGAGAATGCTTTACATTCTACAGACAATCCCCATACATATCCCGACTGCCTTAAATCTTACAGAAACATTTGTTCTAAATTTCTATGGGGGGATCGTAGACCCAGAATCAGCTTCGCACACCTTACTCAGCCCAAACGACTTGGGGGGATAGGCCTCCTGAATCTTCACAATTATCACACTGCTACACACCTCACCAGGATAGTAGATTGGAATGCTCACTCCTTACACAAAGACTGGGTCCCCTTGGAAGCATCTTTCACTACTCTTCCCCTGTAATCTCTCACATGGGTATCCCCACAACAGACCCCTTTGGAACTTCGCCTTCACCCCTTAATAGGACCCACATTACACTGCTTCCGACTGACGTGCAAACAAACATCCATATCTTCGATCCCTAGCCCATTGATGCCTGTAAAACTCAACCCCGATTTCCCACCAGGAATAAACAAACAATTCCTCTCCGACAACTGGACACATAGTCAAATTAGGGCTCATCAGTTCTTTCTCCAGGGTAAATTACTAACTGCATCCCAAATCTCCTCCCGGCTAGAGAAGTCACCCATTCCCCCTTGGACATATCTATTGCTTGCTCACTACCTGAAATCTCTTGACGGGTACGCGCAATTTTCAAGACAGCTTACCCCTTTTGAAAGGTTTTGTACCCAAACGACACCCCAATCCCACTTGATATCCCCCACACACGAGCTGTTTTTCGCCGACATGAAAGCCAACGAGAGCCTAACTTGTAAAAACTGGGAGTTGGATCTCTCGATTTCACTTTCGGCAGACCAATGGGAACAAATTTTTTTCAACATACATAAAAGGGTCGACCAATGTCACTACTAAGGAAAATGGATATAAAATCCAATCCAGATGGTACCGCACACCTACCCTCTTACACAAATTCTACCCCACTAATCCGGAAACCTGCTGGAGATGTCACCAGGAAAAGGGCACCCTTCTCCACATCTGGTGGGCATGCCCTTCCCTAACAACCTTTTGGGACGAGGTTTGCCGCATCACTTCCCAAGTCACTTCATATAAGCTAGACTTTTTCCCCAGCCCAATTTCTTCTTCACCACTCACCCTTGTCACACAAATCTTACCACAAATTCTTAGCAATGCATATGATCAATGCTGCGAAACAGTGTATCCCCTTGCATTGGAACTCAACACGACAACCAACACTGAAAGAATGGTTTACTAGAATTCGCAAAGTCGAGGAAATGGAAAACCTTATCCATATTGCACGAGACACCCCAACGAAATTTAGCAAAAAATGGGCCTGTTGGATACACTACCAGACGACACCCGAATTCTTAAACATACTAAGCACAAACACTTGATGAACCCTACAATTCGGGTTAATTCCGGACTATTGAGACTTGTAACGTCGTTTCTTTATCCTCCAACTCTTTCACTGGTTTCTTTGCATCTTTCTGGATCCCCTCCTATAGATTTACACCTGATTGCTCACTCCATGCCCCCCTACCCATATGCAAATAGTTGGGGAGGTCAGAGACAGTCCCTAACCCACTTTCTGCCCCCTTTCCCCCTCTTTCTCCCCCCCCCCCTCCCCACTCAATTTCCTCTAAGATACTTAGTACATACATCCACACACCTAATTCTAACCTTCACTTCGCATAATCACACATTCCCCTCATCAAAAGCTTGGACAGGGATTCACTCCTGCCCGCAATAATACGCTCATCGGTATTCCCTATCGCCACACAACAATAGCGCTTCCTGATCAACTCACCCTCCCCCATAATACAGTCCCTGACTTCACTGGCAACAGTTGATCATAAACGGGCCCCATCTCTGCACTATAACTTGTGGGGTCCCTTGTACTCGCACAGGTCCATGGATTGATCCCCGACATCCTTACACATTTAAATTAAAAAATTACATTTTATGTTGAAGTGTTTTCATCTCATATGTAATGTTATCTTGTGGGTGTATATTTCCACTTTGTATTACTGTTGTTCAAGATATATGACAGTAATTGCGTGATAATTCTCAATAAAAATTGTTTGAAAAAATAAATAAATATAATAAAAGGGTCTTCATTAAATTAAAAATGTATTCTGCGTCTTTGATTAAAAAATAAATAAAAATCCCAGTAAGTATATACTGATTGGTTTGCGTGAAAGTTACAGCGCCTACAAACTAGGATAAACACATTGAATTTTTTTAAATACTACCAATGGCGGTGATCAGCTTATAACTTATAAAATGGGACTGCGATAGTGTGGCGGGAAATCCAACACAAACTGACGCTAGGAGGAACAGGCATCGTTAGTAACATTTATACAGTGCTCAGTGATAATTTTCTACACTGTCACTGTACTAATGACACTGGCTGGAAAGGGGTTAACATCTAGGGTGATCAAGGGGTTAAATGTGTGCCTAACTATGTATTACAGTGTGCTGCTTTTATTAACGGATCTCTCAGTTGCTCATCTCTGGACTTGCTGACAGGCTTCCGCTACGTACAAACACAGTGGGTGTCGGGCAGGGGGCATGCCCTACAACCCAGTAGTAGGCAGCGACATTTGATTGGAGGGAGTCAGCAAGTGGTTAATGACCTGCAACGTGCCATTAAGCTTGCTAGCAATTTTGAATATTCCAAGAAGTGTCAATTCCCCAGCCTAGCCACCTCCCTCCTTGCAAATCATAGCCATGTCCTCAGTGTAATCATTCTCTGTAATGGCCCAGCTCCTCTGCCCTTACCGCCATTTCCTTTATGTAGCTGCCATGGGAGGAGTGAAGGAATAGAGTATAGAAGTTAATTTATTAGCCCAATTCTTTTGTATAACGCGAAAGATGTTACCCTGAGAATTGTGATCTTTATTCTAAGCAACAAAAAAAAACAGGATTCTCATTTTATCCAAAATCGTGCAGCTCAAGTGCAGATACATCGCTACTCTTTCCCAGGTCTAACCGGAGATTATATGCAATCTAAGATATCCAAAAGAACATGTTTTATAGATTACAGAATAATCAGTAGTCCCAGGAATTTTCTCAACATGTCTCATGAACTGCAAAACAGACAGAATTCAAATTACCTGAAAAATCCTATATATGTGATAAGTTAGTAAAACAAATCCTCCTTCATAAAAGGCAGCTCATACAATATTTTTATTTCATTCAGTCAGCGAGTTGAACAAATAAAAATTATCCGATTTCCCCATCCACACCCTCAATGTGGATGATGGAATCCTCCCCACTGAGCTATTGTGTTCTGACGGCAGAGAGAATTCCCCACCTTCAGAATACACTGATCAGTGCTGCAGGCTATAGTTAGCGGCACTGATCGACCAGGAAAAACCTGACAGGCTGCTTGTACAGATAATCGTTCTGTAGATCGACTCCTGTACAATCAGGATGCCGATACAGGGATCAAATTTCGAACCGGCCGAATTTCAATCCATGTATGTCTGGCTTAAGTTATACCCGTTTATCTGCAGCCATCTCTTATCCATAGCTGCTCAAAGAGGTCTCTATGAACAAGCCCAATCAGGGTGAAATGGATCAGAAAGGCACAGCCTAAGCAGGGGATTGTGTGGAAGCCAGCTACATAGAGTAAAGCCTACAATGCAATTCAGAAAGCTGCTTGGTCTTCAAGTTTTGCTACAACATCTGCAAACACATCCTTCACAGACTAGAGCTGCAAATCTGGTAAAAAATATGAACTATTCATATGGATTAAGAATGTTATTGTTCCTTTCTTGTGAAAAAAAAAATGAATGTTATTGTAACGGGAGGGCCCGGGGAACCCAGAATCTCTTAGAAAATATGAGATACCCTTGCTTCAGCTTCCCCAATGCCTCTTATGTGTAAACCACCCTGTGTCCCTACTTGGGGCACAGGGTGAAGGAGAACCCCACCATGATCTGTGATAGCCATATCCAATACGGTATTATACAGGGCACATATTGGGTATATACTGTGTGTGGGCTGTTTATGTAATACTTGCTGTGATGGTGTGATTTCATGCTATTGTCTATTGTGGCTTGTGGGAGTTAAGCCTGTAAGTATAGGTTGTGGAACTAGCAGACAGACAGGTTAATTGAAGAGATGCTGAGGTGTTACCGGTCTGCTTATGTAATGGTAATAAACCTCACTTATGCTACAGAGCCTTTCATTGGGAAATGTGCATTGAGAGCCGTTATGTATCTATTGTGGCTTGTGGGAATTAAGCCTGTAATTATAGGTATTGTCCTCTGGCAGCCAGACAGGCTGGAGGAACACAAAAGGTCTTGCATAATCCTTTAAACTGAAATGTGGATTGGATGTGGATTGGGAGACAGAAAGGGCATGTGTCTGAGCCATTCACTGTAGTTAATTGGCTCATGTAAATTGGGTCTGGTCAGAGGTGTATGATGAGAGGAGGGTCAGAAGCTTCTCTCTGTGGATATAAAAGTTGTAATGTTTTGCAATAATAAAGCAGTTCATTTTGGAAAGATACAGAGTGCGTCTCATTCTTTTGGAAGGATTAATTCCTATGGGAAGTGGTCGTCTGACTGTGGAGGATCGGCAGTGAATATCTTTAAACGGCGTTAACCCCTTTCATATTTGGGGTGTCGTTACAGTTATGTTCCATTTACTTTATTCATATATATATATATATATATATATATATATATATATATATATATATATATATATATATATATATATATATATATATATATATAGTTGCAAAAAAAAGTATGTGAACCCTTTTGGAATGATATGGATTTCTGCACAAATTTGTAATAAAATGTGATCTGATCTTCATCTAAGTCACAACAATAGACAATCACAGTCTGTTTAAACTAATAACACACAAAGAATTAAATGTTATCATGTTTTTATTGAACACACCATGTAAACATTCACAGTGCAGGTGGAAAAAGTATGTGAACCCCTAGACTAATGAGATCTCCAAGAGCTAATTGGAGTGAGGTGTCAGCCAACTGGAGTCCAATCAATAAGATGAGATTGGAGGTGTTGGTTACAGATGCCCTGCCCTATAAAAAAACACACACCAGTTCTGGGTTTGCTCTTCACAAGAAGCATTGCCTGATGTGAATGATGCCTCGCACAAAGAGCTCTCAGAAGACCTACGATTAAGAATTGTTGACTTGCATAAAGCTGGAAAGGGTTATAAAAGTATCTCCAAAAGCCTTGCTGTTCATCAGTCCACGGTAAGACAAATTGTCTATAAATGGAGAAATTTCAGCACTGCTGCTATTTTCCGTAGGAGTGGGTGTCCTGTAAAGATGACTGCAAGAGCACAGCGCAGACTGCTCAATGAGGTGAAGAAGAATCCTAGAGTGTCAGCTAAAGACTTACAAAAGTCTCTGGCATATGCCAACATCCCTGTTAGCGAATCTACGATACGTAAAACACTAAACAAGAATGGATTTCATGGGAGGATACCACAGAGGAAGCCACTGCTGTCCAAAAAAAACATTGCTACACGTTTACAGTTTGCACAAGAGCACTTGGATGTTGCACAGCAGTACTGGCAAAATATTCTGTGGACAGATGAAACCAAAGTCGAGTTGTTTGGAAGAAACACATAACACTATGTGTGGAGAAAAAGAGGCACAGCACACCAACATCAAAACCTCATCCCAACTGTGAAGTATGGTGGTGGGGACATCATGGTTTGGGGCTGCTTTGCTGCGTCAGGGCCTGGACTGATTGCTATCATCGAAGTAAAAATGTATTCCCAAGTTTATCAAGACATTTTGCAGGAGAACTTAAGGCCATCTGTCCACCAGCTGAAGCTCGACAGAAGATGGGTGTTGCAACATGACAACGACCCAAAGCATAGAAGTAAATCAACAACAGAATGGCTTAAACAGAAGAAAATACGCCTTCTGGAGTGTACCAGTCAGAGTCCTGACCTCAACCCGATTGAGATGCTGTGGCATGACCTCAAGAAAGCGATTCACACCAGACATCCCAAGAATATTGCTGAACTGAAACAGAATTACTCCTGACCGTTGTGCACGTCTGATCTGCAACTACAGGAAACGTTTGGTTGAAGTTATTGCTGCCAAAGGAGGTTCAACCAGTTATTAAATCCAAGGGGTCACATACTTTTTCCACCTGCACTGTGAATGTTTACATGGTGTGTTCAATAAAAACATGGTAACATTTAATTCTTTGTGTGTTATTAGTTTAAGCAGACTGCGATTGTCTATTGGTGTGACTTAGATGAAGATCAGATCACATTTTATGACCAATATGTGCAGAAATCCATATCATTCCAAAAGGGTTCACATACTTTGTGTGTGTGTGTGTGTGTGTGTGTGTGTGTGTGTTGTATATATATATTGTGAGGGGGTTAGCTCGGCAGTGGATGTGTGTGACCCCCACACAAAAATAGGCACAGCAGACAGAGTTTGTAGTTGCAAAAACAAAAAGGTGCGGTTTATTTAAACTATTTACAGGGGAAAAACAGCAAAACAAAAGGAAACATACAAGAATAAATCCTGGTCAGCTTGACCGCTTACTACACACGTAGGTTCCCTGTCTGACAACTAGGTGCAGCCTTGTGCTGCCCCAGCCCCTATCTCCCTGTTTTTTTAAGGTTTTAGCCACACAGTCTTTGTCTCACCGCACAGGACAGAAACACTCCCCAGTCTTGCACAACACAGAACTGGTTCCAGGATGGAGCATCTCCCTTAGCATGCTGGGAGTTCTTGTAGAGGCCTTAATGAGCCACTTGATTCAGCTGGGCTCATTAACTCTTCCCCCGCAAGACTCCCAGCACTCCCCCTAGTGGTATGAATCTGCATAAAGCCTGAATCTAGGGCATACATACCTACCATCCTGGATGCAACCTGGTGATTTTACCTGCCTGCTGTCACAATATATATATATATATATATATATACTGTGAGGGGGTTAGCTCGGCAGCGGGTGTGGGTGACCCCCGGGATGGGCTCCCCACACAAAAACAGGCCCAGCAAACGGAGGTTGTGGTTTTCAAAATCAAAAAGGTGCGGTTTATTTTCTATTTACAGTGACAAAACACAGCAAAGCAAAAGAAACATAAACAAAATAAATCCTGGTCAAGTTGACCTCTGACTAAACATACAGGTTTCCTAACTAACAACTGGGATCAGCCTAGTGCTGTCCTAGTCCCTAAGTCCCTGGTTTTAAATGTCCAAGCAAATAGCCACACAGGCTTTGTCTCACCGCACAGGGGTTCACTCTCCCTAGACAGTCCACACAGGTCTGGGTCCAGGCATGAGCTAACATCTAATGAAGCTGGGAGTTCTTATAGAGGCCTAAATGAGCTGACAAGCTTCAGCTGGTCTCATCAACTCCCTGTCTGTACGACGCCCCACACTCTCCCTAGAGGTATGAGTCATCCATGAGCCCACTAGCCTTATACAACTCTCCACCTAGTTGTATAAGTCGGCGTAAAGCCTGAATCTGGGCGAAATATATCTACCCCCCTGGATGCAACCAGGTGACTTTACCTTCCTGCTGTCACATACCCCCCCCCCTCTTGTTTTAACCTCGGGGTTGGAACACCAGCAATCAGACATTCATGTACTCGAGACAAAGCATCCACATTCCCCATTTGAACGCCAGGGCGATGCTTTACTGTGAAGTTGAATTCCTGGAGGGCCAGGAACCACCTATTCACTCTTCTATTTGTTTCCTTGTTTTGAGCCATCCACTTTAACGGAGCGTGATCCGTAACCATGTCAAAGTGCCTACCTAGCAGGTAGTACCGAAGGGAATCTAGAGCCCACTTCACCGCTAAACACTCCTTTTCAACGGTGGCGTAATTTACCTCATGGGACTTCAACTTCCTGCTGAGGTAAATGACTGGGTGCTCTTCCCCGTTCCAGACCTGGGACAATACTGCTCCTAACCCCACATCTGACGCATCACTTTGTACGACAAAGTCTTTAGAGAAGTCGGGTGAGTACAACACTGGCTGGCTACATAAGGCTTGTTTCAAGAATTGGAATGCTGCCTCAGCCTCGGGGGTCCATTTAATCATGACCGACCCTTTCCCCTTCGTCAGGTTGGTTAGGGGCACAGCCTTAGAAGCAAAGTGGGGAATGAATCGCCGATAATACCCAGCGATTCCCAGAAAGGCTCGTACCTGCTTCTTGCTGTTGGGACGTGGCCAACTCTGGATGGCCTCGACTTTGTTGAGTTGGGGTTTTATTACTCCCCTCCCAATGGTGTACCCAAGATATTTGGCCTCTTCCTGCCCAATGGTACACTTCTTGGGGTTAGCCGTAAACCCCGCTTCCCGAACAGAGTCCAGGACTGCTTGCACTTTTGGCAGATGTGAGGCCCAATCTGTGCTATGGACAATTACGTCATCCAGGTAAGCCGCAGCATACTTCCGATGGGGCCTCAGCATCTGGTCCATTTTCCGCTGGAATGTGGCCGGCGCATTCTGTAACCCAAACGGCATTCTTTTATATTGGAACGCCCCGTCTGGGGTTACAAATGCGGTTTTCTCTTTGGCCGACTTGGCCAGGGGGATTTGCCAATACCCTTTTGTGAGGTCAAGAGTCGTCATGTATCGGGCTGTTCCCAGCCGGTCGATCAACTCATCTATACGTGGCATGGGGTAGGTGTCAAATTTTGTAACTTTGTTCAACTGACGAAAATCGTTACAAAATCGCCAGCTCCCATCCGGTTTAGGCACCAACACAATGGGACTAGACCAATCACTTTGGGACTCCTCTATCACCCCTAAGTTCAGCATTTTCTGTACTTCCTCCCGTATTGCCTCCCGTCGGGCCTCTGGGATCCGATAGGGTTTTAACTTCACCCTTTCACCGGGCGGGGTAATGATGTCATGCTCTACCCCAGATGTTTGTCCCGGCAGCTCAGAGAATACCTCCTTGTTGCGAAGCACAAACTCCTTAACCTCCTGTTGTTGGGGTTGTGACAAGGTGGCTGCTATTCCAACCTCAGGAATCACGCAACCAGTTTGAGCTGGTGACCAAGTGTCTGCGACTAGGGACTCTCTATCCCTCCAGGCTTTCAACAGATTAACGTGATAGATCTGTTCGGGCTTTCGCCTTCCTGGTTGTCTGACCTTGTAATTCACTTCGCTCACTTTTTCCATTATCTCGTAGGGGCCTTGCCATTTGGCAAGGAATTTACTTTCAACCGTAGGGACAAGTACCAGTATCCTATCCCCCGGGGAAAAGGTACGGGTCTTGGCTCCACGGTTGTACACTCTCTGCTGTGCTAACTGCGCTTGGGCCAAATGTTCCTTCACGATGGGCATTACCTGTGCAATTCGGTCTTGCATCAGGGCGACATGCTCAATCACACTCCTGTGGGGAGAACTCTCACTTTCCCAAGTTTCCTTGGCAATATCCAACAGCCCTCTTGGGTGTCTCCCATACAGTAACTCAAAGGGGGAGAATCCCGTAGAGGATTGGGGCACCTCCCTAATAGCAAACATCAGATAAGGAAGTAGACAGTCCCAATCCTTTCCATCTCTATCCACCACTTTCTTCAACATTTGTTTTAGGGTTTTGTTGAATCTTTCAACCAGCCCATCGGTTTGGGGGTGATACACAGATGTACGTAATTGCGTCACTTTGAACAATTTACACAGCTCCTTCATAACCCGGGACATAAAGGGTGTACCTTGGTCCGTAAGCAGTTCTTTACAAATACCCACCCGGCTAAACACAAGAGATAGCTCTTTGGCTATGGTTTTGGCCGAGGTATTTCGGAGAGGGATCGCTTCTGGATAACGGGTGGCATAGTCCATTATAACTAATATGTACTGGTGCCCCCTAGCGGACTTGATTATAGGACCTACCAAATCCATGGCGATCCTCTCAAACGGGACCTCAATGATGGGTAGAGGGACCAGCGGGCTACGGAAATGTGGCATCGGGGGCGACCTCTGACACACAGGGCAGGAGGAACAATAATTTTCTATGTCCTTCATCACCCCCGGCCAATAGAATCTCTGTAATACCCTCTCTCGGGTTTTCTCTGTCCCCAGATGACCTCCAAGAATGTGCCCATGAGCCAACTCCAACACCAACTTCCTGTAAGGTTTGGGCACCACAAGCTGCTCAACGGTTTCTTCTGCCCTTTTTGCCACCCGATACAGTAGGTCCTTCTCTACGCTGAAGTATGGGTAAGTGCAGGTATTATCTGGGTTCACTAACTCGCCATCTATTTTCACTACGTTTTCCCGTGCCTTTATTAGGGCGGGGTCTTTCAACTGTTCTGTGGCAAAGTTTTCCCTGTGAACCTCAAGATCAGAAAACTCCACAGACGGTAGGTTTTCGTCTGAGGAGGTGGGCTCCTCTCCAGTTTCTTGAGTCTCCCCTGCCAATACTGATAAGGGAAATTCCGGAGAGTCCTCACCACTCTCAGGGGAGTTCTGGCTATCACATTCCTGGTACATAGGGGCACCAGTGGGAGGCTCAGGATCATCCCACAGTTCCCAGAACTTCGGAAAATCCCTTCCCACAATGGCACCATGCGGTAACTGAGATACTAAGCCCACTGGATGAGAGAGGGTACCTTTGGGGGTCTCGAAACACACTGTAGTCACTGGATACTCTCGGGTGTCCCCATGCACACAAATAACAGCTACCTTGCTATTCCCAGAGACCTCTGTTTTAACTAACTCAGCCTTTATCAGGGTCACAAGGCTACCTGAATCCAGCAATACCACAACATTTCTACCATTAACACACATTTTGCATAAATGTTTCTCAGTTCCTCGAATGGCAGTGCATGCGACTGTCGCACACAGCGACTGACGTCTGCCCGTCAGAAAGTCACACTGCATGGGTTCCTCCACAACCGGGCAATTGGCTGCAATATGTCCCGCTTGCCGGCAGCGGTAGCAAACGATCCTTCTTGCCGCCTCTTGAGCCGCTGATTTCCCAGGCTGTTCTCGCCAAACTTGGGGTAGAGCTCCCACCCTCTCACCCTCACCCCTTGGAATCCTCTTATCCGCCCCTGGGGATGGTCTGGTCTTAGGGTGGAAAGTCCGAGTGTCTCTGGAAGAGGCCGTCAGGTTCTCTGTAGCCAAGTATTTCTCCACACGATCCACAAGACCATCGGCCGTCTCTGGGTCTCCATGGCTTACCCACTTTTGGATGGCAGTAGGAAGAGCTCTCAAAAACCGATCCATTACAACACGTTCCACAATCTTTGGTGCGGACAAAGTCTCTGGCTGTAGCCACTTTCTGCTCAGGTGAATGAGATCATACATTTGAGACCTGGGGGGTTTTCCAAGCTGGAAAGTCCAGTTATGCACACGCTGAGCCCGGACAGCCAGGGTGACACCCAGCCTTGCCAATATTTCAGCTTTTAGCATCACATAGTCTTTTGCTTGGTTAGGCTCTAGGTCATAGTAAGCTTTCTGCGATTCACCAGTTAACAGAGGAGCCACCAGTCCAGCCCACTGCTCCTCAGGCCACTTTTCTCTTTCAGCGGTCCTTTCAAATGTGGTCAAAAATACCTCTGGATCATCCTCTCC
The DNA here is from genome assembly GCA_029206835.1 of Rana muscosa. Taxonomy (NCBI): domain Eukaryota; kingdom Metazoa; phylum Chordata; class Amphibia; order Anura; family Ranidae; genus Rana; species Rana muscosa. The sequence goes on along the minus strand of CM055116.1, from coordinate 1,003,471,302 downwards.
AGTCATTTTTGTCAATAAACGACTGACCCCAAAGGACGCGGTATTAGTGGGACGGCTTTCCTCACTGGTCTGCGGACGTTGCTGCATTACTGCTTCCATCTGTTGTTGTAGTCTCTGCTCTTGCTTCTGCAACAGGTCTATGAAGCGGGCCTCAGATTGCTGCTGGGCTTGTTGCTGAGCCTCCAGACTCTGTTGCAAAGTTGCGTTTGTCTGCTGCTGGGCTGCAAGGCTCTGTTGATGAGCTTGCTGCTGGGCTGCAAGGCTCTGTTGATGAGCTTGCTGCTGGGCTGCAAGGCTCTGTTGATGAGCTGCAAGGCTCTGTTGATGAGCTGCAAGGCTCTTTTGCAAACCTGCATTTGTCTGCTGTTGATTGGCATTTGCTAGAGCCAGCTGTTTCAGTATCTCCTCCATGCTGGCTTAAAAAAAAACTGCCACTGGTTCTCCACCAACTGTGAGGGGGTTAGCTCGGCAGCGGGTGTGGGTGACCCCCGGGATGGGCTCCCCACACAAAAACAGGCCCAGCAAACGGAGGTTGTGGTTTTCAAAATCAAAAAGGTGCGGTTTATTTTCTATTTACAGTGACAAAACACAGCAAAGCAAAAGAAACATAAACAAAATAAATCCTGGTCAACTTGACCTCTAACTAAACATACAGGTTTCCTAACTAACAACTGGGATCAGCCTAGTGCTGTCCTAGTCCCTAAGTCCCTGGTTTTAAATGTCCAAGCAAATAGCCACACAGGCTTTGTCTCACCGCACAGGGGTTCACTCTCCCTAGACAGTCCACACAGGTCTGGTTCCAGGCATGAGCTAACATCTAATGAAGCTGGGAGTTCTTATAGAGGCCTAAATGAGCTGACAAGCTTCAGCTGGTCTCATCAACTCCCTGTCTGTACGACGCCCCACACTCTCCCTAGAGGTATGAGTCATCCATGAGCCCACTAGCCTTATACAACTCTCCACCTTGTTGTATAAGTCGGCGTAAAGCCTGAATCTGGGCGAAATATATCTACCCCCCTGGATGCAACCAGGTGACTTTACCTTCCTGCTGTCACAATATATATATATATATATATATATATATATATACACACACACACACACACATACACACACACACACACACACACACACACTACAAGAGCATGACAGAGAAGGACTCTTAAAACCCTCTTTGATGAGCCTGTTAATGTACTTTAAATTTGCATTTGTACACTTTTTTTTTTTTTAACCATCAGCCTTTTACACAGAGTGCTTTGGTGAGACATACCGAGTTAAGTTAATGATAGTTTAGTGATTTTCTTTTAATGAGAATGTAATAAATATAGACCACCATCTTTCCTCTGGATTGTTTCAATGTAGTTAAAATCTATTTTGCAATTATACTGAGCTGCTGAAATAAATAATCATACCTCAATTTCATCGCTGGCAAGCTGACGCTCTCTCTTTTCTACATCTGCTAGAGTTTTTTGTAATTGCTCTTGCAGAGCTGTACATTCAGCAACCTAAAAAAAAAAAATAGATACTACGTTTCACTCGACAAAAATATTGCATTTAATCAACTAAATATTGATATTGTGACTTTTCTAACTTTTAACATGTGTTCAGATTCAGTTTTATCCTTTAAAACAAACAATCATCCTGCTGGGGATTATGAAGAACAGAAACTCATGCTGAGCACTTCTTTCATGTGTTGGGAGTCTTTCAAAGAGTTTATTTTCAATGCATTGCAGGTACATTTCAATTGATGAGAAGGTTAGGCTCAACTTGTCACAGACATACAGTATCTTAATACATATACTTGCGCTCTTAACTAACAAGAAAAATAAAAAGTGATTTGCCCTCAATGACACTATTGTTAATCCCCTTTCTGCCTTTCCAAGGAAAGTAAAAATCCACCACTGCACTGCAATGGTTAAACCTTTGTTTAAAGCAGAACTATACGCACCTTGGCTCCAGCGATGAGACGTCCTGGATCGGTTGGCTTTTTAGGTTTCGAACCCCGTCCGCTTTCATTGGCTGGGTGTGGGTGCGCATGAATAGCTCACTGTAAAGGGTGGTTCAAGGCAGGTAGGTCATTTTAATGCAGAAGAAACAAAGCAAATCTCTCCAGCATTTAAAAATTGCCTGTTCTCTTATTTTTTTATTATTACCTAAAGTTCCACTTTAAGTGTAGGGGACTGGTACAAGCAGCCAATCCGCTCATGTGCTGAGAAGAAGTATGCTAATAGGAAGAGAAAGCAGAGTGACAGACAAAAAAAACGCAGCACAGTGATGAGCTTATCTATTTCATTGCCCAGTCACAGGCTAGGACAGGCTCAGAACAACTTGGGCTGAGAAGAACTTGGTTGAATGATGCTGGCCATCAGTGGCACAACAAAAAGTACTGTACAAAGACATTCTAAAATGAAGGTGAATACTGCAGCTATACTACTTGAGGATGGGCAAGGCACTTTGGTTCAGAAAGTCTATGTTCCAATCATATATGAACCAAAGAACATTTGTGTGTTCCGATTCTGAAAGAACGGTTCAAATTCCAACCATGACACTACCTGCCTTGAGTTTGCATGTTCTCCCTGTGCGGGTTTCTTCAGGGTACTCCGGTTTCCTCCCACACTCCAAAGACATGCTGGTAGGTTCATTGGCTCTAAATTGGCCCTAGTATATGTATGTATGAATGCGAGTTAGGGACCTTAGATTGTAAGCTCCTTGAGGGCAGGGACCGATGGGAATGTACAACATATATGTATAGCGCTGCGTAAACTGATGGTGCTAAATAAGTACTTGTAATAAATAAACAGTTGTCAGGCTCAACCCAATCACTTTACTGGGTATATGTGAATGTGTACAAACACTTTAAATATCACTTTTATGTAGACTGACCATTTAAAGCTTTTTCAGAGAAAACATTCCAACTTGAACTTATGGAGTTCAAGTTTTCCAGACAGTTCAGCTGTGAATCCAGTGAACAGCATTGGAATGTTTTATCTGAAAAAGCTTTCAAATGGTCAGTCTACAAAAAAGTGATATTTAAAGTGGTTGTAAACCTTCAAATATACCCAGTGTAGTGACTGGTCTCAGGTGATACACAGAGAAGAAACAAATCCTCCTAAATAAGTTGTGTCTATCTGCAGTCTACTCTTCTCTACATCTGTTCCAAATGCAGAATTTTTAAGCTTGTCTGAGAATTCCAAAAAAATAAAAAGGGGGTGGAGAGTTACACTCTTCAGAGCTCAGTGAGGAGAGCTCTGAAAGCTGATTGGAGGGAATGGGGCATGCCCCCTCCACACAACACTTAGGAACAGAGCTCAGGCTGTCAAATCAGATGGAGCTCCCTCCCCTGTCACCATTTTTCTCTTGGTGTCAGGAAAACTTGTCAGAAGTGATTTAAGCTGATAGCACAGGAACTAAGCAGCAGACAGAAATGACACTTAGTGCTCTGGATTGAGACAAGTACACACGATATGCTTTGTTCATATTTCATGTCTGAGGTTTACAACCACTTTAAGTTATAGGTGGTGCCTGGAATTAGCCCCTGCCTATTTATACTCCAAGAGTGAGAGATCGCTCCTGTAGTTCCAGTGTGTATGTGGACTGTTCCTGTACACCTTGGAGTTCCTAAAAGTTTCTGTTACCTTCCCAACAATGTAAAATAAATACAACTCCAACAGAGACCGCAGAACCACTTATAATGGCAACAGCAGGTGTGCAGACCCAAAAATGTATAAAATAAAGTACTTCAGATATACAAGAAATTGCCATAGGGTTTAACTTCTAAACATCTATCAAAACTGAAATATTCGTTTTGGGTGCACTTGTGACACTTCACTGGTTAAAGAGATTGAGAAGTGTGCCACTCATCATAGATCTAAACACAGACGACCTCAAAAGAAAAAACAGTTAAATGTGCAAATTCCTTGTTAGGTCTGACCTTTTTCTTCACTATTGCTTCCCTCTCTTTGTCTCTCCGATTCCACTGTTCTGCTAGATCTTGTATGTGAGCCAACTCTTTCTTCTTCAACTGCCATAAAAATGCAAAGACACAAAAGCAGACAGGTTAAAAAGCATGCCGTTCCTATTTTTACCTATTTATCTGCATATAAAAAAAATCCAAGATAAAAAAAAAGGTATGAAACAAGTTATATACAGTATATTTTACTACGCAAGTGAAATATTGTCACGATAAAGCAATTCAATTCTGATTGCACGTATATTTTTTTTATCTCCCTCCAGTCCTTTACGGTGCTTTGTACCTCTACTATCAACATGCCACACTGAAAATGTGGCCAAACTGCATGGAAGTGGTTCCTTCATTTTTGGAAGGCATTAAGAAGAGAGAAAGAGCGTGTGGAAATTGAACTGTACAAATGTCATACAGAGAAAAATCTAATACTGTATATACAGTATGCAATATATAAAAGGCACAAAGGAAGCCAAAACTTCTAAAAGTACTGCTTACACTTAGAGCCGGTTCACATCAGGGCGACTCAGGATCCGACTTCAGGTCGCCCCAAGACACCCAAGTCGCCCCAAGTCGCGCTGTAATGTTAGTCTATGGAGCCGTCTTTATGCACACTACAGAAGTCGCTCCGACTTCAAAGGTTCCTGTACTACTTGAAAACTACTTCTAGGCGACTTGTACCCATTGATTTCAATGGAAGTCGCCTCCAAAGTCGGATCAGTGTCTTAACTGAAGCAACTTTACAGGAAGAGAAAATAGTTTTCTCAGGCAAACCCCTCCCACAGAGCTGATTATTGTTTGATTGGCCACTGGCAAAGTTGCCTGTCCTAGAGGCGACTTGAAGTTGCCTCAAAGTTGCCTCACAAAGTCGTGCAGACTTTCATGTCGCTGTAGTGTGAACCAGCACTTACTGATTTTTGGTTAAGTACATGAAAAAGTGAGAATGAGTTTTGTATCATTAAAATTAAAAGAAACCATTTACACGTCTTAAATTTTCTTCCAGAAGTTCCAGTGTCTCTACCAATAATGGCACAAATCATGTGTGCATTTTCACATGCATTTGCCTCCGTAACCCCCTTAAAGCCTAAAGATAACACAAACCTGAACACCTGAATGCAGTTTTGCAACTTTAGTATGCGTTAGAAAAAAACTGTGCATATCATCACTACTGTATCCAGATGAATTATACCTTTTCTCAGGATGAATTGGGCCTTCATTTGATGGTAAAGGGTAATGCTAGAGATGGTAAATAAAAAAAAAAAGGGGGAGCCAAGAAAAACTGCCCCCCCCCCCCCTAAAAAAATAGGATTTTTTGCACTCACCGTAAAATCCTTTTCTCTGACATCCATGGACTGACACGGTGTCTCTTTACACTTTACACGTGGGTTATGTCCCTGCTTGCAGGAGAAGACCTAGGCAGAATGTGAGATGTTATACATACATTCTAAAAGCCAGAGCTGAACAGCCCCACCCAGGGGGCGGTCCCTCCGGGCATAACCCTCCCACTACAGTCAGCAGACTTCAGTTCCTAACAAAGCAGTACAAACTTAAAAAGGAAGGGTGGGTGCCGTGTCAGTCCATGGATGTCAGAGAAAAGGATTTTACAGTGAGTACAAAAAATCATATTTTCTCTTACCATCCATGGACTGACACGGTGTCTCTTTACACTTTACACGTGGGATGTCCCAAAGCAGTGTCAAGAGGGATGGGAGCAGTATAAATGGAAAAACCAAACTTTCACTCCAAGAAGACAGATCTCCTCAACGGAGGAGTCGCAACTTTAAACAGCGGCCTGCAGCACCCTGCGGCCGAAGGAAGCATCCGAAGATGCAGCCACATCAACCTTATAAAAAACTTAAAAGGTATGAACAGACGACCAGGTCGCCGCCTTGCACACTTGTGCAACCGACGCTTGATGTCGGAAAACCCAGGAAGCACCAATTGCCCTGGTGGAATGCACCGTAACCGGAAAGGGAGGCGCCCGCCCTTTGAGAGCAAAGGCTTGAATGACGGTTTGTCTGATTCCCCTAACAATGATGGCAGACGAAACCGCTTGGCCCTGTTATGGACCAGGGGCAGTCACAAACAGTGAGTCGGACTTCCGAATAGAAGCAGTAGCAGACAGGTACACCCGTAAGGCTCGTACCACATCCAATATGTGCAGCGCAAACTGAAGTCTGCTGACTGTAATGGGAGGGTTATGCCCGGAGGGACCGCCCCCTGGGTGGGGCTGTTCAGCTCTGGCTTTTAGAATGTATGTATAACATCTCACATTCTGCCTAGGTCTTCTCCTGCAAGCAGGGACATAACCCACGTGTAAAGTGTAAAGAGACACCGTGTCAGTCCATGGATGATAAGAGAAATATATATATATTTTTAAACAATTTTAGCTGTATTTTTCCAGCCATTATCATGATCCCTACCAAACTCTGCCCACGAAAAGAAAAAAAATCCTACTCCTGAGATTCACTTGAATACCATATATGTTAATAATTTGCCAAGAAGCCCTACTGTGCATTTTGTTTTTGTTTCCTATCCTACCTAAAAAAACACTGACACCAACAGTAAAGATTAAATGATTGATCACTGTGATAGCCAATTACAAGGCTATCACAGGGATGATGTGATCAAGAGCCAATCCTCTAGCCTTCGAATCATTATGAGACCAGGAGGTGTTGTTGACAGCCCCATCTCCCTGCTGGAGGTATGCTATAAAGCACACTTCCACCACAAACACCAATGCTCATATACGTAGCACCCTGGAAGAGGACCCAATTATGTGACGCCGACGTAAATGGGTTAAGCAGCTCAAAGCCTGTAGGAAATAACAGTGTGAACAGGTACACAATGCAACCCACCATCGTAAAGAATAAATCAACATCACATATTTGCATTTAAAAAGGATTTCGACAAAGCTTTAAGAATTAAAAAAATAAAAAATTTAATTAAATGAGCTGGGGGGGAAACTGAAAGCTGAAAAGTGACAGATTCCAATCGGATGCAGTCACTGTGCAGGCATTCAATATCTGGCAGTGACATTCCTATATGCTCTGGTGACTTGATTTTTCAGTACGGAGGGTGCCTACAAATTTACAGGCATGTACAAATTGGGGCAGCGTTTTGGCAAAGTGGTCAGTGCTCTCGCCTCGCAACACAGATCCAGGGAGTTTGGCTCCTACCAAGGACACCATTAGCATGGACCTTGTATGCTCTAGCAAGCTTGCATGGATTTTCTATTAGGTGCGCTGGTTTCCTCCCACAACTGAAAAAATACTTGTAAGGTACTTACTTGCCTTCCACCCAAAAGACATGGGTCTGTCAGCATGAGATTCAACGAGCAATGGTCTAAGCATTCTACACACCAGGTACTTAAAGACTAGCTCCAACCTTTATCAACATGTTACACATGTATTTAGGGGTTGACAATTTGCTAAGCCCCCCTTCCCCGTGACAGTGTTCGGGGGTTCCACTCCCCACCTGTCGCTGTCACTTTTAAAATTTAATCAGCTTTACAGTGCTCTGCCCGCACAGCTGCATCATTATTTCATGGGGATCTGTGAATTAATAGACTACAAGTGCCATCTTCCACCACAGTAGTGAGGCTACAGCACTTAGGAATAAAGAAATGCATGCTGAATTAGCAAACCAAACACCTTTATACCAATGTGTTGGGGCAGGTCTGGTATAAAATTACTTATGTATAAGAACAGGAGAGAATATTCCCATCTCCTGTTAGCAATCGGCTCACACATGTCCAAGTGCTAAATACCTGACAGCCATAGACATTAATACTACCCGTGTGGTCATCACTTCTACACAACATGCTAAACATTTCAATCTCTGCAACAATACGATTCGCTTAGTGTACTTTATATTCAACATAATATAAGCTCCAAAAAGGCCTGGGAAAGCTATGTAATAAATGCAGCTGTGCCAAAACACCAGAAGGGTAAAGTCCAGAATGTTCCAGCGTTTTTCAATAACAAAGATGCAAGTTTATATTAATAAAAAAAAAAAAAAAAAATTAAAAAAAAAAAAAATCACATGAACAATACACATCTGCTGCCAACAGTATCTATTTTATTACTAAAACATCATGACAGTGTTGGCAAATAATGATTATATGAGGAGCTAATGTAAGTGAAAAATCTATATGTCAGAGATTGAAAAAAAGTGCTTCAGTTTTTGGCAAGATGACTTTGCTTAAAATTTCTAATTTCTCGACACACTGAAAAAATAAATAAATTATATTTTAAAATTTTTGATTTTTTTTATGCATTGAAGTCAGGACTGCAGAAAAAAACCTGGATTTTTTTTTAATTATCTGTAATATACTTTTCATGGAGTACAGCACAGAACACAGGAAGGAGTTAATTCTTATAACATTGGGGTTATGCTCAACTTCCAGGTGGCTGGACACTGGCAAATAAATCTGAACCACAGCCCTACATGACTCCTCCTAGCACACATCAGTTTTGTTGCAAGGAGATTAACACACAGAATGATTTTGCAGGTAAATAAATAATAATGAATAAAAAAAAAACATAGGATTTTTTTCGTCATATATGCCTGTAAAATCATTTTCTTTGAGTACATCATGGGACACAGAGTCAGGGTAATATTCATTACCTGCTGGGTTATACTCCATCTCCAGGTGGATGGACACTGGTAGACTAAAGGTCTTTAGACAGGAAGTGATCCCCTATATAACCCCTCCCATACAGGAAGCACATCAGTTTTGTAGCAAGCACTGAATCCTTAAAAAAAAAAAAAAAAAAAAAAAAAGAAGGAGGGGAGGGACCTCTTTGTCCCATGATGTACTCAAAGAAAAGGATTTTACAGGTAATACTATTTTCTTCTTCATACATCATGGGACACAGAGTCAGGCTAATATTCATTACCTGCTAGGACGTCCCAGAGCAATAGCCTTGAGGGGGGAGGGAGACACCCTGCTAAACAATAGCCATCAGCTTTTAGACGGCAGCTCGCAGTACACTGCAGCCGAAAGCCGAATCCTCGGCTGCTCGAACATCCACTTGATAACATTTTGTGAACGTATGCACTGAAGACCAGGTAGTAGCCTTACAAATCTGAGCCACAGATACCTAATGGCGAAAAGCCCAGGAGGTTCCTACACCACTGGTAGAATGAGCTCTCACCCTAAAGGGAGGAGCTTTACGTTTCAGATCATAGGCCTGAATGACCAATTGATGGACCCAATTGGCAATGGAAGCCTTGTAAGCTGCCTGCCCCTTCTTGGGTCCTTTTGGTAAAAAAACAAAGAAAGAGTCTGATCCTTGAATCTCCGACAGATCTAGAAAAATAAACCTCGACTGCCCGGACAACGTCGAGAGAATGCAGTCGTCTCTCTTCCACCGAACGAGGCAAACAGAAAAAAGAAGGCAAAATAATGTCCTGATTTAAATGAAGGCCGACACCACCTTTGGCAAAAAGGATGGAACAGGTCGTAACATGACTGTCGTGGTGAAGGATCAAGTACAGTTCCCTGCATAAAAGGGCCGCCGACTCCGACACCCTTCTAGCCGAGGTGACAGCCATCAGGAAGGCTAGCTTGCGTGGCCGCAAGTCTAATGGAATTTCCTTAATATGTTCAAATGGTTGCTTCTGTAACACAGACAGCACCAAGTTTAAGTCCCATGGACACATAGGTGACCTAATGGGGGGAAGCAAACAAGTTGCCTCCTGCATAAAGGTCCAGATCAGTGAATGGGAGGCTAAAAAGGCCTTTGGAAGAATACCGATAGGGCCGAAACCTGACCTCTGATTGTACTCAAAGCCAATTTGATTTCTACATCTCACTGTAAAAAAGAGAATTCTCCGAATCACGAATTTCCATGGATGACATTTTTTGGCTTCACACCAAGCAATATAAAAGTCTTCCAGACCTTATGATGAATCTTCCTAGTGACAACTTTTCTAGCAGTCACTAGTAGAATTCACTAGCATTCACTGGAAGACACCACTGGTCCCGAGATGCCTCGGCCCTTTAACACCCTGGCTTCAACAGCCATGCCGTCAAATTTAGAGACTGTAAATTGGGGTGGGATATAGGACCTCGAGACAATAGATCGGGGTGACGTGGAAGCATCCACGGCCTGTCTATTGTCAGTCTCACAATCTCCAGGAACCAGGGCCTTCTGGGCCAGGTTGGTGCCACCAGAATGACTGGAACCCCCTCTCTCTGAATCCTGCGCAACAAGTGTGGAAGGAGAGGGATCGGAGGGAAAGCATAAACCAGGGAGTATTGGCTCCATGGAACTATCAGAGCATCTGCTCCAATTGCCAGAGGATCTCGTTTGAGACACAAACTACTGTAGTTTGTTGTTGAACCTGGATGCCAGTAGGTCGACCTCTGGCCATTCCCAATGTTGGCAAATGCCCTGGAACACCTCTGGATGTAGGGACCATTCCCCCGGGCAGATCAGCTGGTGGCTGAGATAATCTGCCTTCCAGTTCTCTACTCTCGGAACATGGACTGCCGATATAATTGGCACATGTCCCGCCTTGGTGGTTTATATAGGCCACTGCAGTGGCATTGTCGGACTGAACCCTGATAGGGTAGTCCTGAAGCTCCACCGTCCAGGACTGTTGGGCCAGACGTACTGCCCGTAATTCCAGGATGTTGATGGACAGGATCGTTTTGTCCTTGATCCTTTCCCTTGAGCCAAGAGCCCCTCTAGGGTCGCTCCCCAGCCCAAGAGATCGGCGTCTGTAGTCGGTACTCTCCAAGTTACCGGGAAGAAGGATATTCCCTTTTGTAGATTCTGATCCTGCAACCACCAGTTTAGGCTTAAGCTTGCCTGAGGAGATAAGCGCATTGTATAATCCAGGGCTTTTCTTCTTCTGTTCCAAGTCAACAAGATGTCTTGTTGTAAAGTCCTGGAATGGAACTGGGCATAGGGCACCGCCTTGAAGGAGGATACCATTCTCCCTAAAAGACTCATACAGAGTCGGATGGAGGGTTGACTGGTGCCCCTTATCCGATGCACCTGAACCTTCAGGGCACAGATCCTTACAGGTGGCAAGAAGACTCTTGCTTGGACCGTGTTTAGGATCAGACCTAAATACTTTAGACTTTGAGCTGGTCTTCTAGAGCCGTAAACAGGTTTGAGTAAAACCCTGTGCTCCTTTTGAATACAGGAACCTCTACAATCACTACTTGATGCATTAGATGATGTAGTGCCTGAAGCCAAGTTTATTTTTGGAAGATCCTAGGGAACGCTGGATCTTAAAAACCTGAGGGGGAACCCCTCGCAACTCCAGCTTGTAGCCGCAAGATATAAGTGAGGTGACCCACTTGTCCTGAATTGTTTTCCAAATGTCTTTAAAGTGCAGCAACCTTCCCCCCACTCGATGGAGTGGGGGCATCCCCTCAAAAGGAGGGCTTGGTGCTGCAATTAGAAGAGTTTTGGACCCAGGCCTTTTTCTGGCCCTGGCCTTGCCTCTGGCCCTAGCGCCCTGTTGGCTACGGAACTGCCTTGGCACTGAAACATTTGAGAAAGCAGTCCCTAAAGTTTTAAACAAGGGACGTTTAGTGTTTTTCTATACAGGAAGTAGAGAACTCTTCCCTCCAGAAATCGTTTGGATATATTTGTCCAAGTGATCACCGAATAAACGTTCCCCATGAAAAGGGAAACCTGCCAATAACTTCTTACAAGGAAGCTCGGCTGACCAGTTATTTAGCCATAAAAGTCTGCGCATATGTACAGACAAGAGAGCCAAACGGGAAAACTGCTGTATTTAATCCTTTAAAGGCATCAACAGCAAAACACAGCGCTTGAGAAATATCAGTCTTACTTTCAGGCAGATTCTCCTTCTGGTTGAGCCTGTCAGGCCATTTGACCTGATCCTTTACAGACTGGCAAATACCAATTGGTGCAATAGCTGGCTGCATAGCTGAACTGGCCAAAGAAAAGGAAGCCTTTAATAATAACTCCAATTTCTTGTCAACAGGGTCCATCAAGCCCTGTGCGTTATCTACTGGACAAGTTAAGTTCTTGTTTAAGGAAGAGACAGCTGCATTTATGGCTGGCATGCTCCATTTCTTAAAAAACTTTCCATCCATGGGATATAAAAGGAAAAACTTTTTAGGAGGAACAAAAATCCTGTCAGGATGTTCCCAATCATCATATACCGCTTGTTCCAACAGAGGGTGTAGGGGGAAAGCCTGTGTGGCCTGAAGAGGCCTCAGGGATGCCACAGAGGACCAGGGGGGCTCAGTAACCTCTACAAGAGGCAACTTAACCACTTAAGCCCCGGACCATTTGGTAGCTAGAGGACCAGAGGTGAATTCAGAATTTTGCACTGCGCTGCTTTAACTGTAAATTGTGCGGACATGCAATGTTGTACCCAAACGAAATTTGCGTCCTTTTCTTCCCACAAATAGAGCTTTCTTTTAATGGTATTTGATTGCCTCTGCGATTTTTATTTTTTGCGATATAAACGGAAAAAGACCGAAAATTTTGAAATAAAATTATATTTTCTACTTTTTGTTAAAAGAAAAATCGAATAAACTCAATTGTAGTCATACATTTAGGCCAAAATGTATTCAGCCACATGTTTTTAGTAAAAAAAATGTCAATAAGCGTATATTTATTGGTTTGCGCAAAAGTTATAGATTTTACAAACTAGGGTACATTTTCTGAAATTTACACAGCTTTAAATTTATGACTGCCTATCTCATTTCTTGAGGTGCTAAAATGACAGGGCAGTACAAAACCCCCCCAAATGACCCCATTTTGGAAAGTAGACACCCCAAGGAAATTGCTGAGAGGCCTGTTGAGCCCATTGAATATAATTTTTTTTTGTCCCAAGTGATTGAATAATGACAAAAAAAAAAAAAAAAAAATTACAAAAAGTTGTCACTAAATGATATATTGCTCACACATGCCATGGTTATATGTGGAATTACACCCCAAAATACATTTTTCTGCTTCTCCTGAGTACGGGGATACCACATGTGTGGGACTTTTTAGGAGCCTAGCCGCGTACGGGACCCCGAAAACCAAGCACCGCCTTCAGGATTTCTAGGCACAAATTTTTGATTTCACTCCTCACTACCTATCACAGTTTCGAAGGCCATAAAATGCCAAAATCGCACAAAACCCCCCCAAATGACCCCATTTTGGAATATAGACACCCCAAGCTATTTGCTGAGAGGAATGGCGAGTATTTTATAGCTCTCATTTGTTTTTGAAAATGAAGAAAGAAAATATATATATATATATATATATATATATATATATATATATTTTTTTTTTTCAATTTTCAAAACTTTGTGACAAAAAGCGAGATCTGCAAAATACTCACAATACCTCTCAGCAAATAGCTTGGGGTGTCTACTTTCCAAAATGGGAAAATGGGGTCATTTGGGGGGGTTTTGTGCCATCTGGGCATTCCATGGCCTCCGAAACTGTGATAGGCAGTGAGAAGTGAAATCAAAAATTTACACCCTTAGAAAGCCTGAAGGCGGTGCTTGGTTTTTGGGGTCCCGTACATGGCTAGGCTCCCAGAAAGTCTCACACATGTGGTATCCCCGTACTCAGGAGAAGCAACAGAATGTATTTTGGGGTGTAATTCCACATATGCCCATGGCATGTTTGAGCAATATATCATTTAGTGACTTTGTGCAAAAAAAAAAAAATTGTCGTTTTTCCGCAACTTGTGTCAACATATAAAATATTCCATGGACTCGACATGCCTCTCAGTATATAGCTTGGGGTGTCTACTTTCCAAAATGGGGTCATTTGGGGGGGTTTTGAACTGTTCTGGCATTTTATACACAACATTAGGAAGCTTACATCCACTCTTCTAACCACTTGAAGACAAAGCCCTTTTTGACACTTTTTGTTTACATGAAAACATTTTTTTTTTTGCAAGAAAATTATGTTGAACCCCCAAACATTATATATATTTTTAAAGCAAAGGCCCTACAGATTAAAATGGTGGGTGTTGCATTTTTTTTTTCTACACAGTATTTGCGCAGCGATTTTTCAAACGCATTTTTTGGGTTAAAAAATACACTTTTTTTTAATTTTAATGCACTAAAACACACTATATTGCCCAAATGTTTGATGAAATAAAAAAGATGATCTTAGGCCGAGTACATAGATACCAAACACGACATGCTTTAAAATTTCGCACAAACGCGCATTGGCGACAAACTACATACATTTTTAAAAGCCTTTAAAAGCCTTTACAGGTTACCCCAGTAGATTTACAGAGGAGGTCTACTGCTAAAATGATTGCCCTCGATCTGACCTTGGCGGTGATACCTCACATGCATGGTGCAATTGCTGTTTACATATGACGCCAGACCGACGCTTGCGTTCGCCATTGGGCAAGAGCAGGGCAGGACAGGGGTGCTTTTTTTTTTTCTTTTTTTTTTTTTATTATTAATTTTGCTTTTTTATTTTATTTTTAAATTGTTCCTTCCAAGTATTTTTTTTTTTTATCATTTTTATTGTTATCTCAGGGAATGTAAATATCCCCTATGATAGCAATAGGTAGTGACAGGTACTCTTTTTTTTGAAAAAACTGGGGTCTTCTAGACCCTAGATTTTTCCTCTGCCCTCAAAGCATCTGACCACACCAAGATCGGTGTGATAAAATGCTTTCCCAATGGCGCTTTTTATATCCGGGGGGGGCATTCCCTCCCACTGCTTGTAAAAGCAGTCCAGAGGCTAATTAGCCGCTAGGATTGCTTTTACATGAAAGCCGGCCGCAGGCTGAAAAGAATGATACCAAGATGATACCTAAACCCGCAGGCATCATTCTGGTATAAACATTCAAAGTCCAGCAACATACCAGTACGTTGCTGGTCCTTGTTGGACATGTATTGTAATCTTTTTATTTCATGCAGCCAGTTGGCTGAACGAAAAAAGAGATTGATCGGTGGGTATGCCCACCATTAGAATACCGCCCTTCATCCACCCACTTCCAATGATGGGCATACACGCACCATTTATATAGGCCGAAGCATGGGGGCATCCTCCCGCAAAAAAGTTATGCCGCACACACATGGTCGGACTTTTCCACGGGCAAGCCTCCGTCGGAATTTCGACCGTATGTACGCGGCATTAGGAGCAAAATCGCTCCTCCGCCCCTGCTGCCCCAATGCTTCGGCATATTTGCTTTTTTTTTTTAACTGTGGTGGTGAAATCACCTCCTACAGCACTGGAGTCGCAGGGATCTGGCCTGTCTCTGCGAACGCTGCAGTTATGTGTGTTTTTGTTTTGTAAGTGACAGTGATCGATCGATACTGCACTTGGGTGGCCTGGGCTGGACGGAGGGGCAAAACGCAGGTGCCAGCAGGTATCTGGGCTGATCCCGCTAACACTGCGTTTTTGGGAACCCTAAACTGCTGGGGACGCTAGTATAGATCTGATCAGATCAGATATTGATCTGTTCAGATACCATACCACTAAGGGGGGTGTATGCTTCACGCGTGGGTGTTAGCGTTACTGGCACTAACCTGACGCTGCCTGGGGTGTGACTCAGACCCTCTCTGACGCTAAAACCTAATTGATATCACCCGCCGGGCGATCAGGGGGTTAAACCTTTATTGGGTTATATACACGGCGGGTGCCCTGACACTATAAAAAGCAAACTAACTAACCAGCGTCACCCGTAACACTTATATGGTGATCACTGGTGAAAGGGTTAACTAGGGGCAATCAGGGGGTTAAAACCTTTATTAGATAATATATGGGGGTACCTGACGCTATAAAAACCTGCGGCGAACCTAAAAAAAATTACCAGCTACCGATCTGCATCACCGACACTAAGACAGCGTTTAGAAAAACGATCGCTTAGTGACAGTGGTGATAGGGGGTGAAAGGGTTACCTGGGGGGCGATCAAGGGGGTTAAACCTTTATTAGATAATATATTGGGGTACCCGACGCTATAAAAACCTGCGGCGAACCTAAAAAAAATTACTGGCTGCCGATCGGCATCACTGACGCTAAGACAGCGATCAGAAAAATGATCGCTAAGCGACAGTGGTGATAGGGGGTGAAAGGGTTATCTGGGGGGTGATCAGGGGGTTAAACCTTTATTAGGGGGGGTTAGGGGGCTACACTGGACCTAAGACTAAACTTTGGTGACACTTTTACAGTCACAAATGTCACTGATTGCAGTGATCACTAAATAAATGGTCACTGCAATCAGTGACACTGTGACTGGGGGCTGGGGGGTGATCTGGGGTGTCTGGGGGGGCGATTTATGTCCCTATGTGTCCTGGTGTCAGTGTAGTGTTGTGTGCACTGACCTGATATCTTCTCTTGTACGGCGCTCGGTATATGTGAGCGCCGCACCAGAGATGACATCACTTCCTCCTGCTCCCTCTGTCTGACACAGACAGAGGGGGCATTTCCATTCGCCGGGAGCGATCGTGAGGGGGTGGCCAGAAACGAATGGCTGCCCCCTCATCCCGGAACGCTCCCGGACACTTAGCCACCGCTCACTGTATAGGAGGGGGGTCCGATTGGACCCCCCAACTGTACAAAGGCAATCACGTACACTCTACGTGATTGTGCCTGTCGGTGCCATTCTGCCGACGTATATATACAGTGAGCGGTCGTTAAGTGGTTAAAGGCAGAACAAACCATTTTGGTCAGAGTCAGGATCAAAAGCCACTGCGACCGAGAGGCAGACATCAATTGGTTATCTTCTTGTCCAGATTGCTCGGAAGCAGACTGATCTGCCGGGCACTCTGCTGAATCCTGAGCTTTAAGCTCTTCCCCATCCTCAACCCATTCCTGCTCCAAACTAGGAGGCTCCGGGGAGGGGGATCTGTCGCGCTTCTCGACACCCTGCGGGATGGAGGCAATCATGCTAGCAATCCTGTGCTCTAATCCAGCTAGGGCTGAGGACAGTTCATCTTTAGTAATAAGGGGTGAAGCAGCAGTGTTGACTGTGGGCCCAATACCAGACAGGCACAGCGGCTCAGATTGCCCGGAAGTCTCTGGTCTTTCAGGGGATACAACACTAGGGATATGACTAGGTTCATCAGGAACTACTGATAACATAGGTGTGCCCTTCCCTGTAGTGTTTGTCCTGCTCCTTTTTTTTTTTTTAAGACATTTACTAGCCACAAAAAGGGGGGTACCTGGGTGTAGCTTTAACACACCTCAGAAGGGAGACCCTTTAATAGGGCTCACCAAGCCCCTATGTAACAATCCTGCTAAGCACCTTTAGCCTGCCAAGGTGACTCACGTGATCCGGGTAAGGAGAACTGAACCGCTACAAGTGCCTGTTTAGAGCCTGCTCTGTCCCACAGCTGCCTGGAATCACTGCATGCTTGGCCTACACAGCTTAACCACTTCCATACAGGGCTTTTTATACCACTTCAATACCGGGCCTATTCTGGCACTTCTCTCCTACATGTACAAATCATCATTCTTTTGCTAGAAAATTACTCAGAATCCCGAAACATTATATATGTTTTTTTAGCAGACACCCTAGGGAATAAAATGACGGTCGTTGCAACTTTTTATCTTGCACGGTATTTGCGCAATAATTTTTCAAACGCCTTTTTTTGGGGAAAAAAATGGTTTCATGATTTAAAAAATAACAAAACAGTAAAGTTAGCCCAATTTTTTTGTAAAATATGAAAGCTTATGTTACGCCGAGTAAAAAGATACCTAACATGTCACGCTTTAAAATTGCGCACACTCATGGAATGGCGCCAAACTTCGGTACTTAAAAATCTCCATATGCGACGCTTTGAAATTTTTTACAAGTTACCAGGTTAGAGTTACAGAGTAGGTCTAGTGCTACAATTGTTGTACGCGCTCTAACGCACGCGTCGATACCTCACATGTGTGGTTTGAACGGCGTTTACATATACGGGCGGGACTTGTGTGTTCGCTTCTAAGCGCGACCTATTGGGGACTGGCGTTTTAAAAAAATATTATTTTTTTTTTTATCACTTTTATTCCTATTACAAGGAATGTAAACATCCCTTGTAATAGGAATGTGTGTGACAGGTCCTCTTTATGGAGAGATGTGGGGTCAATAAGACCCCACATCTCTCCTCCAGGCTGGAAAGCATGAGATCGTGAAAACATTTTTTTCACTAATCTCATACTTACAGCCGCAATGGCGGCTTTGTTTACATTTGAGGACCCGACGATCATAGAGATGACTGGTGACCATCTGGTCACCAGTCATCTCTATGCTTATCACGTGACCCACCACCGGCGCCGACGATTCTCTCCGGGTCCCCGATCGCACGGGAGAGCCCGGAGAGGAACCGCCGATATGATCGTTCTTATGGTGTGCAGGATCGCCTGCTGCAAACAAGGATATCTGAATGATGCCTCTAGCTGCAGGCATCCCCCCTCAAACCCAGGACGTCATATGACGTCCACCCGGAGGGAGAGAGGGTTCCTGCCGGCGTCATTCTGCTATGGCCCGGTATGGAAGGGGTTAAATAAGCTGGGTGTGCCCCGGAACATTTTGTGCGTGCACACGCACGCACGTGGTCCCGGCAGACGGGTGTGGCTGTATTTGCGTACAACGCAAATCTTCGTGCGCCCAGATAAAGGCTACTGCGCATGTGCGGCGAAGCCGCGTGTGCCATGGCCGCTTTTGCAAATGCACGTGCGTCATTGCCGCCAAACAACAACTGCTGTGCCTAGCGGCACTCTTGCGAATGCACGTGCACCATGGCGAACCAAGGCAAAAAATTATGTACCGTCGTGAGCCATCATACAGGTAAGAATAGCCAGACTCAAGCAAAAAAAGTTCACTTTGCAAACACCCACAGCTAGCCCAAAACCTCCCTGTATGGTCACCGCACACAGGTGTCCAGACTTTAGCTAGCTTGACTGATTGTTACAATCACTGGGACACCCCCAAATTAATAAATAAAGGGGTTTCACTTACCTGTCCAGGCGCTGGGCTACTTAGAAACTAAGTGCCCAATCTTTACCCTTCACGGCGGGTTCCTGTCACTTGGACCTTCAAGAACTGGGTACCCTTTTCATGTTAAGGGTCCACTCCCTTGGACCTGTACAGCACCCTGCAGGAAATGCCCCAGAGCTGTAGAGTCCAGGATTTCCACTCCGCAGGGTCCAGAGCCCGGAGGTCGCATTACAGGCAAAACCTTGCAGGATCTTGAGTCTTCTTTGCGAGGCTCGGGTACCATTTATCCAAGCATAAAAGCCTGTGTCAAATGGATGCGATCGGTCAATCCCTTCATTCATTTTTGGAACCATTTGTGGGAATAGAGACCCGAAGCTCAGAGAGCTCAACAAACCGTGCCATCCACCTTGCAGAGACTGGTAAAAAACTGATGTGCTTCCTGTATGGGAGGGGTTATATAGGGGATCACTTCCTGTCTAAAAAGACCTTTGGTCTACCAGTGTCCATTCACTTGGAGATGGAGTATAACCCAACAGGTAATGAATATTAGCCTGACTCTGTGTCCCATGATGTATGAAAAAGAAAACCCTGTTTTCAAAACTATACATGATAGGACACAGGAAGGAGTTCGTTCTTAGATCTTTGGGACGTTCAAAAGTAATCTCATGAGCAGTAGGAAACACAGCAAACAACAGTCAGCAGCCCCAACAAGGCAGGGACGGTTCAAAGCTTGCCTAAAAAAACCTGGCCAAAGCTGGCATCCACAGGGGCTTGAAAACCCAGCCGTTAAAATTTAGCAAAAGCGTAAGCTGAAGACCAGAAGGTAGCCTTGCAGACTTGTGAACCAAAACCTGATGAGAGGCCCAAAAAGCACCAATGACTCTGGTAGAGGATGCTCCAACAGGGAAATGGTGAAAGAGTGAGGTGCTCATTTTGTCCATGGGAGAGGAGAAACCCTTATAACTTACCCTAGCCCCTTCTCAAACAGTGCTCCCTCACAATCCAGCAGTGGACTGTTACTGGAGTCCTTATGTCCAGGGCTATGGACACTGCTCTGGGTTTGGTAACATCAGGACTCAAGACTGCTAGAGCGTGGGGGTGCAGGAGCTGCAGGGACCGGTTTTGTGTAGAATACAGCTGAGGATCGGGGTAAGTATATCTTCTTTCATCATTCCCTAGGATGTAGTAGAAACATAAACACACAAATTTGTCACTGCATCTTTCTGTTTATTTGCTTAAAGAATTAAGATTTCCAGGGGGTGCTGAGCATTTTATTTATTTTTTTCTGAAAAGGGGACAGTAGGCCAAATAAGTTTGGAACCTCTGCTCTGAAGAATCCCTGACAGGATCAGAAACATTAGGCATCTCTATGACAGATTTCCCTGGGGAAGTTGGCAGTTGGCATTTGAAGTCTAGTGGAAGCAACAAGTTGCATTAACTGCGTCCTAAAACCTCCATAGACAGGAAGGAGGACAGGTGATACAGACAAAAAACTGCCATAGCTCTTGTCCTAATGACCAACAAGGAATCCCCAGTTATACTGTCATAGGCTGAAAACAGAGTTCCATGAAAACTAGACACAGAAGGGTTGTCATCAGTATTTGACTTGGGAAAACTTGTGTATTCATTTACCAACTGGAGAGACTCCCAGGATTTTCAATATCTGGCCCAAATCTACCAGCAGCTGCTGATGGTAGAAAAATATTCCAAATCAAGTAAACAATTTGGATTAGCGGCAAGAATGGGAAGTGTCATTATAATAGGGGATTTTAATTATCCAGACATAGACTGGGTGGAAGGAACCGCGCATTCATCTAAGGCTCGCCAGTTCCTAAATGTCTTGCAGGAGGATTTCATGGGTCAGATGGTAAATGTACCAATTAGAAACAAAGCGTTACTAGACCTACTGATTTCCAACAATACAGACTTGATCACAGATGTGGAAATACGGGGCAATTTAGGAAACAGCGATCACAGGGCAATTAGTTTCAGTATAAATCACACAAATAGGAAACATAAAGGGGAATACAAAGACACTGAATTTCAAAAGAACCAACTTCCCTAAACTACAATCCTTGGTAGAATTAAATAATTAGGATAAAATCTTAGGAACAAAGAACACGGAGGAAAAATGGATATGCTTTAAGAGCATATTAAAAAGGACATTAGCCAGTGCATCTCAAAGGGAAATAAATTTAAAATAGCTAATAAACATCCTGGGTGGCTAAACTCGCATATAAAAGCAAAGGAGAAGGCCTTCAAAAAATACAAGGCTGAGGAATCATCATCATCATCATCATCATTCCAACTTTGCAAAGAATGCAACAAGAAATGTAATGCCGTACACACGATCATTTTTCCTGTCGGGAAAAATTACATTTTTTTTTTTTTTTTTTTACAAGAAAAACGACCGTGTGTAGGCTTTTTGTCATTTTTCCCGACGGGAAAAACGGCATTAATCACGACGAGAAAAATTAGAACATGCTCCAATATTTCTCGTTGTGATTCCCGTTGTTTTTTTCCGCGGCAGTTTTCCCATAGGGAAACACTGCCACGGAGCCCACACATGGTCGTTTTTCTCGACCAAAAAAAAAATGTCGGGAAAAAACGGACGTGTGTAGGGAATCAAGCCGTTCCCTCGTTTTTCCCGTCTATTTTCTCGACAGTATTTTCACCGTCGAGAAAAATCGATTGTGTGTACGCGGCATTAGGGTTCAATCAGGGTGGCTAAGATAGAACACGAAAGGCACATAGCGGAGGAGGATAAAAAAAAATAAAAAATCCCCAAAAATTCTTTAAGTACATAAATAGTAAGAAAGGGAGGTCAGATCGCATACCATTTATCTAAGCATCCCATAAAGAATGATGAAGGGAATCTAGTTACTAAGGATGGAGAAATGGTGAAGGTATTGAATTTATTCTTCTCCTCAGTCTTCACAAGGGAATCGGAGGGCTACAGTAACCAAAACTGCAATGTTTATCCTCATGACACGTCACAGGAAGCACCGTCATTGCTGACAGAGGACAGAATTAGAAATAGACTTCAAAAACTTGACATTAATAAGTCACCAGGACCAGATGGCTTGCACCCAAGGGTCCTTAAGGAACTCGGTCAAGTAATTGCCAGACTATTGTTCCTAGTTTTTACAAACAAACAGTCTACTATGGTATCAGCTGATTGGAGAAAAGCCAATGTAGCACCAATATTTAAAAAAGGGCCAAGATACTTCCCTGGGAATTACAGACCAGTTAGCCTAACATCAATTGTATGCAAGCTCTTGGAGGGGGTGATAAGGTACTATATACAAGATTTTAGTAATGACAAAAGGTAATATTAGCAGTAATCGGCATGGATTCATGAAGAATCGTTCTTGCTAAACCAATCTATTAACCTTTTATGAGGAGGTGAGCTGCCATATAGATAAAAGAAGGACCATAGACGTGGTGTATCTGGATTTTGCAAAAGCATTTGATACAGTTCCCCATAAACGTTTACTGTACAAAGTAAGGTCCATTGGCATGGACCATAGGGCGAGTACATGGATTGAAAACTGGCTACAGGGGCAAGTTCAGAGGGTATTGATAAATGGGGAGGAAAGTGGGGTCCCCCAGGGTTCTTTTCTTGGGACCAATCCTATTTAATTTATTCATAAATGACCTGGAGGATGGGATAAACAGCTCAATCTCTGCATTTGCGGACAACACTAAGCTAAGCAGGGCATAACTTCTCTGCAGAATGTGGAAACCTTGCAAGTAGATCTGAACAAATTAATGGGGTGGACAACTACATGGTAAATGAGGTTTAATGTAGAAAAAAATTTAAAATAATGCATTTGGGTTGCAAAAATATGAATGCAATCTATACACTAGGGCAGGGGTGTCAAACTCAATTTGCTTGTGGCCCACATCAGCATTATGGTTGCCCTCAAAGGGCCGGTTGTATCAGCACCCCACCTCCCTTACATCAGGTGTCAAGCGCCCCTCACCAGTAGAAGTCGAGCATCCCTCCCACTATCCCTTACATCAGTGCATCCCCTTGCCTTGTGCTGCTGCCAGGAGGGCTGGACAGAGAAGGATATGGGAGGAGTCCTGTCCTCTCTTCTGCTGACTGCTGAGACCAGGTGGGGGCAGAGACGAGGGGGGTGTGAGGGCCACATGAAATGACCTGGAGGGCCGGATTCGGCCCGCGGGCCTTCTGTTTGACACCTGTGCACTAGGGGGAGAACCTCTGAGGGAATCTAGGATGGAAAAGGACCTGGGGGTCCTAGTAGATGGCAGGCTCAGCAATGGCATGCAATTCCAAGCTGCTGCAAGCAAAGCAAACAGAATATTTGCATGCATTAAAAGGGGGATTAACGCCAGTGATAAAACGATAATTCTCCCACTCGACAAGACTGGTTCGGCCGCACCTGGAGTATGCTATCCAGTTCTGGGCACCAGTCCTCAGGAAGGATGTGCTGGAACTGGAGAGAGTCCAGAGGACCTTAGTTATGAGGAAAGGTTATGAGCACTGAACTTATTCTCTCTGGAGAAAAGACGCTTGAGAGGGGATATGATTTCAAAGTATAAATACCGTGCTGGTGACCCCACAATAGGGATAAAGCTTTTCCCACGAAAAAGGAATTCAATAAGACACTCGGCCATTCAATAAAATTAGAAGAGCGGTTTAACCTTAAACTGCGTAGAGGGTTCTTTACTGTAAGAGCGGTTAGGATGTGGAATTCCCTTCCACAGGCAGTGGTTAAAGCAGGGGGCATCGATAATTTAAAAAACTATTAGATAGGCACCTGAACGACTACAACATACAAGGATATACAATTTAATACTGACATAAAATCACACACATAGGTGTCTATAGTCATACTAGGGGGAGTAAAACTGGGGGGATCCGTAGTGGAGAAGGATCTGGGGGTTTTGGTAGATCATAAGCTCAATAATGACATGCAATCCCAAGTTGCGGTTTCCAAAGCGAGCAAAGTCCTTTCTTGTATTAAGAGAGGTATGGACTCCAGAGAGAGAGAGATATAATTTTGCCCCTGTAAAAATCATTAGTAAGACCTCATCTGGAATATGCAGTTCAGTTTTGGTCCCCAGTTCTCAAAAAGGATATTGGGGAACTGGAGAATGTGCAGAGAAGGGCAACCAAACTGATAAGAGGCATGGAGGAGCTCAGCTATGAGGAAAGATTAGAGGAACTGAATTTATTCACTCTTGAGAAGAGGAGATTAAGGGGGGATATGATCAACATGTACAAATATATAAGGGGTCCATATAGTGAACTTGGTGTTGAATTAATCACTTTACGGTCAACACAAAGGACAAGGGGGCACTCTTTGTGTCTAGAGGAAAAGAGATTTCACCTCCAAATACGGAAAGGTTTCTTCACAGTCATGCCTCGTACACACAAAAAGAGTTTCTCGCCAAGAAACGACAAGAAAACTGCCGAGAGAGCTTTCTTGCCGAGAAATTTGTTCGTGTGTATGGTTTCTCGTCGAGAAAACTGACAAGAATCTCGACGAGAAATATAGAGAACCTGCTCTCTATTTTCTCGTTGAGATTCTCGTCAGCCTGTTTCTCAACGAGAAAATTGTGTGTGTGTGTGTGTACACTTACCTGTCCGCCAGGAAGCCCGCGCATGTTCGTAATGACGTCGACGCATGCGCGGTAGCTTCCTAGGCATAGATAGGGTGTAGCAAGATGGCGGCGACGGCATCGAATGTGTCGATGACGTCACCGCGTTCGCTCCATTCAAAGAACCGCGGGTTCTTTGAATCGAGTGTGTGTACACTCGGCCGGGACAAGTTTATTGTCCAAGAATCTCGTCAAGAAAAACAACGCGTTTTTCTTGACGAGATTTTCGGCCGTGTGTACGAGGCTTAAGAGCTGTGAAAATGTGGAATAGACTCCCTGCAGAGGTGGTTCTGGCCAGCTCAGTAGATTGCTTTAAGAAGGGCCTGGATTCTTTCTTAAATGTACATAATATAACTGGGTACTGACATTTATAGGTAAAGTTGATCCGGGGAATATCCGATTGCCTCTCGGGGGATCAGGAAGGAATTTTTTCCCCTGCTGTAGCAAATTGGATCATGCTCTGCTGGGGTTTTTTGCCTTCCTCTGGATCAACTGTGGGTATAGAATTGGGTATATGGGATTGTACAATATATATATATATATATATATATATATATATATATATATATATATATATATATATATATATATATATTTTTTTTTTTATGGTTGAACTGGATGGACTTGTGTCTTTTTTCAACCTGACTAACTATGTAACCTCACCTACGCAACTATGTGAAAATATAGCAGAAGGCCTTCAGTTTTCTATGTGCCTAGTGTCCATTTTTCCAGTAGGTGTCAGTTTAACCATAGTTTGCTCATTATCCTCAAACTGTATCTCTTAATGTATGATACAGAAAACCACAAAGTATGTCAAATGCCAAGGCATTCCAATACGCTGGGACGGATTTGTGAGAACTGCAAACAATCATTGCCAATAGCAATTAAGTTTCAAAAGAAACAACCTGGTTTCTATGGACAATAGCTGCACCTTTGCCTAACATTTTAGCACTAAAAATAAAATGTTAGATTTATACGCCCAGCTACCTGGCTAGCAAATATTTCTTCTTGGGTTTCTTTCCATGCTTCCAGCTGCAGAACAGCTTTGTACTCGAGAGTCTCACGGGGTTCTGCTGCAGGTTCTGCTGGAGGCTGTACTGGAGGAGCGGGAGGAGGATTCTGAACAGCTGCACTCTAGAGATTTAAAAACAAGTCATTATATATTAATAAGTATTTACCATGACAAAACGGAACAATATGGTAGAGAATTATACATTTTGACTTTTTATAAACCAATACCTGAGATGACTCTGAAACGACCACCTCTCGTACCTTCACAAGCCCATAATCTGCTACAGTTATGGTGAATGAAAGATCAGCTACTTTGCCATTTGATCTGAAATGAGAATAAATATTGAACGATCTATAAATCCCACAATGGCATAGGAAAAATTAACCAGCAATATTTTCTAAAATGAAAAGACTAAACACTTCAGGGATACCTATGCTGAGAAAAATCTGGGAGGTTACCACTGCTGACCTTCTTCTAAAATAAAACTTCAATATTTTCTCAGTTACTGACCAAGCAGTAGTATGCAGATCAGGAGAGTCCGAGTGATGCAAAAACTCCCTATCTACATGCTTATTCTGGGTCAGTGACAGTAATGAAGCAACCGATCCAGCATGGCAGCAAAATAACCAATATTTTCAAAATTGACTGGCAAGAGATTGGTCTCAGTACAGGTTTCCATTAAAGGACTGCTGTCTTAATAGCAAACAGGATGTGTGAATGGTTATACAGTGGAACCTCGGATTACGAGCATAATCCGTTCCAGGTGAAGGCTTGTAATCCAAAGTACTCGCATATCAAAGCGAGTTTCCCCATTGAAGTCAATAGAAACAAAAATAAATTTGTTCCGCATTGACTTCAATGGCATGCAATACCGCATGTGGCCAGAGATGGGGGGCGCCAGAGAGCCTCGGAAACATACAGAAAGGCTTGAGGACAGCTCAGCTGACCTCGGAAAGGCTTGGGAACGGAGTATTTCCGAGTCTTTCTGAGCATTTCACAACGGCTCTGGCGCCCCGCACCTCAGGCCAAACACGGTACTGCACACTGCTGTGGCTTGAATCCTGCTCGTTTTGCCAGACAACACTCACAAACCGAGTCAGGATTTTGAAAAATACAGCGCTCGTATTGCGAAACGCTCACTGACCACGTTACTCGCAATCCGAGATTCCACTGTACTTGACAAATGATTTGTAGTTCTCAGGCCTGAAATTGGAAACAATATGCAATAGCAAAGCAGGGGTCCCCAAATTATTTTAACAAAGGGTCAGTTCGCTGCCCATCACATTGCTTAGGGGCCAGACTGTGGTCAGTAAGATTTCTAAAAAAATATTTATGTCATTGGACAGTGTAAGCACGCCCCAGTATCAATGGTCAGTGGGAGTAAAAAACACTGCTGTGTCAGAGTAATAAATGCCCCTGCATCTGTGGTCAGTGAAAGCAATAAATGCCCATTTGTCATTAAAAAATGCCCCTAAATATGTGGTAAGTGCAAGCAAGAGAAAAAATAAATGACAAAATGATTTAACAGATTCATTAGATGACTTTAAACACAGGTTGAGAAAACAATTTAAGCATTGTAGGCCTAGCAGAATCATTCAGTACTGGAGAACACCCTAAATTATGCTCCCAGAACATCCTCCAGGCCCTGGGTCTCAACACTGTCTGCAAAGTAGCAAAACCACAGACTGGGGTTCCCGAATCAGGGTATTAAAAATGTGTCCAGTGATGGTGTTTTATCTGGAATCTCTAAGAAATCCATATTCTACAGGCCTACAGAACACACAGTGCAACCTTGTAGCAGAGGGCTACAAGCTGCTGTTTGCAGATTATTCCGCAGACCTTGCAAAGCAAGGAAAAGCAATTAATCATGTATGCCAACTACTAGTGAATAACAGGCTGAACTTTGCACTTAACTACCCAGCCGTGCTTCATAAATTTACACCAGATGGAAAATCCATCACCTTCACTTCAGCTGAAGCCTTGTCAATGTCCAGGATCGGTCAGGTTACTCTCCCTGCACGTAGGGGGCTCCACTTTCCCAACCACTCAAACACCTTGACAGAGCACAAAGCTCAACCTAGACTATGGATTTATGGTAAGCTGGGACCATCTTATTTTTAAAGAGACTGGCTAAGGGATGATATACTCAGTTAAGTTACAACTTTCCACACCTAAAAAAGGCTTGGTGGCAATAATTATTCTGACATTTTTCGCAGGACCAATTGCACTGGGGTCCACGTCGAACCGTTTACAAATGTTGCAGGATGGACATGAGCACCTGTTCATAAAAATTGACTATAGAGACCATCTGGACATGTTTCTACGGTTGTGGATACCTGTTGTGGCCTGCATATTTTTCAGGACAAACTACATGAAAAATGCAAGCCATAAAAACAGCTTGATTCATGTAACGATTCGGTGCAATTTTATTGTTCCATGTTGGCTATGTTTCCTAAGCAATTGCTACTCTACTTACCAGTCGGTCATGCTATATTCTCCAAATGTATGATCACAGGGCATACAGCTGATCTACCACAGGAACACTACCAGGCCTATATTTCTAAATGTTTAACCGGAGGGTGTATCATATGGGGCGGGGACATCCACACCAATATATATTATATTTTAGCTCATGGGTTAAGACACACTATATAAATGGTATCCATTTCTAAGAAAGATATATATTTTGGGAGATGGGAGGATTAACTACAGTTAAACCTCTGACAGATCTCTTTGGACCTGGCAGTTTCCACTCTTGCTTTTTACATTACAAATGTAATCTTCCTCAAAGAATTGTACACATTTCTCCAGCTTTAGTAGGAAGCCAAACGAAAGTGGACTTCTAAAAAAAAGGTACCCAACCAAGTCTTTACAGTTTAAATCATTCTACAGGAAGTCAGCTGCAGGCAATAATATTTATTTTGTGCAGATTACACATCCCAAGACCCTAATAAGTATACAATCCGTGGCAGCACGGGGTGCCGCCCCCCCATTCCTGCACCTGGTCCCTTTCAGGACGCCAGACGCATGGAATGCTATGGCAGGGGCGGGAGGGGGTGTATTTTTTTGACGCACCTGATTAGAACCAGAGGCTATATTCGGCTTCAAAATACGGTGCGCTGAGAGAGTGCCGAGTACTGTGAAAGTGTGGTGCCGATCTATACACTCACACTCACTATCTGTGGTGCTGATCTATATGCTACTATCTGTGATGCTGACCTATATACCGTATCTCTAATGCTGAGCTATATGCCCTATCCGTGAGGCTGAGATGTATACTCTTTCCTGCGATTCTGAGCTGTATACACCTGACACTATGGGTGGACGCAAGTGCAATACAGGTAACAAAGTAGGTGAATTCTATAAGGGGTGGGACTTATGGGAAGTGGGAGGGTTTAAAAAGGAAAGGCGGGGTCTGGCACCCCTCCCCCATCCTAAAAATTCACCAGCCGCCACTGTATACTGTACAATACAGCCAATATTTGAGATTCAGACATAATTGCCCTAGAAAGGAGGCCTAGATTTCCCCTCTATTACTCTTCTGATGTCAATCCAAAATTTGGCATTTTCCTTTACCTTCACTTTCAACGATAATGTTAAAAACATGACAAACAAAGAGTAAATCTCCCTAATGGGGGCACAGACCGCAATAAGAAGTGACAGTGGTTATAATCCCTCTCCACTCTAACGCTAAGAAAAAATGTTTGCCTTTAGTTATACTTTAAGTGATGCACATATGACCAGGGGTGTTAAGAGCTTGCATATGAATTACGTAAGCTTGCTACTGACCTTGGAAATTGATGTCTTGGCTTTGGTTTATGATGTGC
This sequence comes from Rana muscosa, assembly GCA_029206835.1. NCBI lineage: Eukaryota > Metazoa > Chordata > Amphibia > Anura > Ranidae > Rana > Rana muscosa. The sequence goes on along the minus strand of CM055116.1, from coordinate 1,003,441,981 downwards.
CTGTGCTCGCCCTGGGGATGCCATTTTAACAATAATGCTCAAGTATAAGTTGCACGTCTTGCATAATAATTAGCCTCAATCTTACTCCTGAGGAAGTAGAATTCAGTTCTGGGATGCGCGTTGAGAGAAGTCTCCACCCCCACAACATGTCTTGCCAAATTGCATTATATAGTGACCCCACTGTAAGTCATTTGACTACTGAATTTTTAGCTATACAAGTGTATAGAGAGCGAATAGGTGTGGGTTAGGAAACATGATCTCTTTATCACTAACGCATTTAATCTACTCGCCATTACCGAAACCTGGCTTCATGAATCCGACACTGCGTCTTCTGCTGCCCTATCCCATGGTGGTCTTCTCTGGACTCACTCTCCCAGACCCAGTGGACAAAAAGGGAGAAGTTGTCGGAATCCTTCTAGCCCCACATAGCACCTTTCAGGTACTTCACCCACCTCCTTCTCTGTCACTCTCCTCATTTGAGGCACACTGCATTTGTCTTTTCCCTCCAGTTTTTCTAAGGATAGCTGTGATCTACCGCCCCCCTGGACCAGTATTAACCTTTCTTGGTGACTTTTCTGCTTGGCTACCCTACTTTCTCTCTTCTGAAATCCCCACATTCATTCTCGGGGACATCAACATCCCTATTAATACTAACACGCCTGTTACTTCCACACTTCTCAGTCTAACCTCCTCCTTTGACCTGAAGCAATGGATACATGTTTCTACTCACTCTGAAGGCAATACTCTTGGCCTTGTTTTCTCCCACCTATGTGCTCCGTGCAACCCTCCAACTATCATTTCCCTCTCTCTGATCACTACCTTATTAGTTTCAATCTCTCCTTCTCCTCCACCTCTTCTCCCTCCAACTGCCTAACAGTTACTCGTAGAAACCAACGCCATCTCTATCTACTCTTCTACCGACCACCTCTGACAAAATCTCACCCCTGTCCTGCACCAACCTAGCCACTTCTGTCTAAAACACTTCACTTTTAACCTTCCTGGACAAACTGGCCCCCCTCACTACACACAGAATCAAGCCCTGACCCCTTCAACCTTGGCAAACAGATGACACTAGAAGTCTAAAAAAGCATAGCAGTGTTCTTGAGCGCCTGTGGACGCAAGACTCTCTGAAAGATTTTAACCAATATAAATCTGCCCTCCAAAAATACAATTCCAGCCTCCTCACTGCCAAGCAGACCTATTTTATCACTCTCATTAACAAACTTATCATCCTATCCCCACCAATTCTTCTCTACCCTCAACTCTCTACTTTGTCCTCCACCCACTAGCTCACTCACTGCCCAGGAGATCGCAAAACACTTCAAAACAGAAGATTGAGACTATTCGTGGGGAGATCTCTGCTGTTCAGATATCCTCCATGCTTTACACTTCAAGCTCACGGGTACAATCATTAATTCCCTCATTCAACCCCATCACTATATAGACGAGGTTGCTAAACTATTTGCCAACGTTCCGCTAACCATCTGCCCTCTGGATCCTGTTCCCTCGCAAATGCTATGTTCACCCTCTGGCTCTTTTCTACACTCTCTAACCCACATTTTCAATCTCTCCCTCTCTTCTGGCATCTTCCCCAACTCTCTAAAACATGCACTAATCGGCCCCATACTTAAAAGGCCCTCACTGGACCCAACCAATCTTAACAACCTACGCCCCCTTCCTACCCTTTTTATCCAAACTCCTTGAACGTCTGGTCTACAACCAACTGAGTGAACACCTTACCGTGAATAGCCTTCTTGATCCACTTGAGTCTGGATTTCATCCTCAACACTCCACAGAAACTGCTCTCCAAAAACTAACAAACGATCTACTAAGGGCCAAATCCAATGGACACAATTCTGTACTCCTACTCCTGGACCTTTCTGCTGCCTTTAATACGGTTGACCACCCCCTCTTCCTCAAAAAACTCCACGCCTTTTGTCTCTGTGATTGTACTCTTCGCTGGTTCTCTTCCTACTTATCCAACCGCACCTTTAGCGTTACTTACAATTCTACTTCCTCCTCCGTTCTCTGATGGGGTCCCCAAGGTTCTGTTCTTGGACTTTTCCTACACATCCTCCCTGGGTCAACTGATAGCCTCCCATGGCTTCCAATACCATCTCTACGCTGACAACACCCAAATTCATTTCTCTACCCCTCAGCTCACTCCCTCAGTCTCCTCACGTATCACAAATCTACTAACAGATATATCAGTCTGGATGTCACACCACTTCCTTAAACTCAATCTATCCAAAACCAAACTTATAATTTTTCCTCCACCACGTGCACCTTCCCCTGATCTGTCAAAAATCGATGGCACAACGTTTAGCCCATCCCCACATGCCAAGGTCCTAGGTGTAGTCCTGGACTATGAACTCTCCTTAAAGCCCCACGTCCAATCACCGTCCAAATCTTGCTGCCTCAACATCTCCAAAATACGCCCCTTTCTAACCAATGACACAACAAAGCTCTTAATTCACTCCCTGGTCATCTCTCACCTCGACTACTGCAACTCCCTTCTCATTGGCTTACCTCTACATAGGCGATCACCCCTTCAATCCATCATGAATGCTGCTGCCAGACTCATCCACCTTACCTTCGCTCTGTGTCCGCTACTCCTCTCTGTCAATCGGTCCACTGGCTTCCGCTAACCCAACAAATTAAATCGAAAAAAATACTAACAATAACTTACAAAGCCATTCACAATTTAGCCCCCAGCTACATCACTAGCCAAGTCTCAAAATACCAACCTAATCGTTCTTTGTTCCTCTCCAGACCTGCTGCTCTCTAGCTCCCTTGTCACCTCCTCCCATGCTCGCTTCCAGGACTTTTTCAGAGCCTCTCCAATCCTATGGAACTCCTTACCCGAATCTGTCCAATTATCTCCTACTCTATTAGCTTTTAGATGATCCCTGAAAACCCTCCTCTTCAGAAAAGTCTAACCTGCCCACACCCAACAACTGTATTTTCAATTTATCCATCAGTTCATCCCCCACAGACATCACCTTTTGTTTCACTTGACCCTTCCTTCTAGATTGCAAGCTCTAAACGAGCAGGGGCCTCTGATTCCTCCTGTATTGAATTGTATTGTAACTGTACTGTCTGCCCTCATGTTGTAAAGCGCTGCACAAACTGTTGGCGCTATATAAATCTTGTCTAATAATAATATTATTATTATTATTATTATTATTATTAATAATAATTCATACTGATTCTGCATGTTGAGCATAGTCAAGCATAAGGAAACAAGCTGAAAACCACTCAAGTGTGGAAGGCGCTTAAACATATCTGATGGTCTTGCAAACAATTTCTGGCAACAAGCATACAATTTTAACTTTGCAAGTTTGAGAAGAATTTTCTACAAATATCTTTACTAGGTTTAAACCTAGAACGGTCAATGCTAGATTAAGTCTTTAAAGCAGGCATGTTAATTATAGTTATTGCAATGAGAACCACTCATCTCAGATTATAGAGGAAAAAAAAAAAAAGGATTATTATTCTTTTTTTTTTTCTGCACTGCATGTTGTAAACTAAAAACAATTGTTTGAACACACACTCAATAATTTTATAAATATATATATATATATATATATATATATATATATATATAAATTGTCTGTTTCATACTCTATCACCCTAGGAAAGAAGTCTCATATAATGTAACTTTTAAATAAACACTGGGATTGATCCAAGGAATTGAGGCTGCGCATACAATTTTTCCTAAGAATTTATCTTTAGGCATAGTATACTTGCTATAACTGTACATTAATTTGATTTAATATTAAAATATATGCATGTGGACCTACATGTACCTCTTTTTTTTAAACTCTAAAATCATAATAAATATTATTAACACCATTGATAATTTAGAGTGCGTCTTCCCAAGTGGGGTGTACGTTTATGCAATTCGTTATTCTGTGTTTATTCACTGCAAGTAGATTTAAATCGCATTGAAATAATGATGAAAAATTTAAGTCACTGTAATTAATGGTTTTATGACAACAAAGAACAAAACTTCCACAGGGGTCAATACTTGTTATAGGCACTGTACAGAAAAAAAAATAAAAAATAAAAAAATTGTATTTGTATCCATGTTAAAATACAAAACTGTGGTCAATAAAAAAGCCCTTATTTATTGGACATTTACAAATACTTTAACCCCTCATAATGTGGTTTTTAATTAGGACATCAAAAGTCAATATTGTTTTTGCCACCATTTACCTCTACTAGGATCCATCATTGGATCTCCTCTTTAGTTTAATTAGGGGAGAGCGCTTTTCTGATCGGCACCATGGCCTATCATGAGATAGCTCTTGTAATTGACACCGCCTTAAATAGCAAAGCAACTTGTAGCTCTGCATTTGAGCAACAAGTCGCTGCACTTAACACGAGCCCCCCCTGCTGCATCTGTGTCCCCCAGTGCATCCCATGTAACCGAGCAAGGCCTTTGAAGCCCCTAGGTCTCAAGTACGCCCCTGTAAGCCCCACTGTCACCAAATGTGACCCTATGTCTCCAGCACGATGACACCTGCTCCAAGCCGTTTCTGGTACGTGCCTACCACCTCCTAGACGGTCTTTTTCTTGGTGGATATGCACCTCTGGCCATAACAGTTGCACTCCAGTTGTCTGCCTTTCTATGCTTTACTGTCAGTACCCTGTGCTGCCTATCAACCCTCAGGCATGCCCCTGCAATCACTTGGACTGTCCACCTCTGTGTGATACAGATCATTGTTTGTCACAGTTTCCTTATACTCTTACTACGAAGGTTAGATAAAACGATTTCTCACTATATAGATATACACACACACACACACACAGTGACCACCGATTAGAGAAACCTATATAAACTGTGTAAAAATGTGTGACAGCTGGATTTGAATGAGCTTTTGTGTACGTTTATTTCCTTTCAAACAGCACCATCTACTGGCAGTAAATGTTAAACCATTGCTTTAGGGAATTTATAGTGTTTGTACAAGTGACAGGCCAGGAAAACAATATGGAAGCTACCAATTTGTTTCTGAAGGTGCAAACTCTAGGTCTGTCAAGGTTATTCTTCCTTTACTATCCAGTGATTCAAAAGCCTAAAACAAGCATGTGCATACCAGCTGTCAGGATATACATATTTGTGCTAAGTAAGCATTACTAAAAACAGGAATGCATACTATGTATTCAGTCCCCAGCACAATCTATCTAGATTTTAGCAAGAAACAAGTGACAGCATAACGAATGCTCAGCATAAGGGCCCTTTCACACTGGTGCACTTTTGCTATGCTGGAACGCACCTTTCCAGCGTGACAAAAGTGTATCAAAATGATTTACCTTTAAATCCTTTGTGACTGCGTTTGCACTGCATGCTGCATCTTTGGTGCACTAAAGAGCAGACAATCGATGTCCTTAACAACCAGTAAATAGCTGGTTGTTAAGGAGCCGACACATGCTAGCCCCCTCAACAACCAGTGAATAGATACATATACTATGCCCCCGCCCATAACCGTACCTCCATGGTGGTCACCACCAGCTCCCCTTTTCTCAGTCTCTTGAGGTTGGGTTCACATGTGCAAAATTGGATGTGGGTTTCCTCGCATCCAATTCACATGGCATGCGAGTGTGACTGGCTCTCAATGGATCTGGTTCACACACGTGTGGGGCGGCTGCGGAGCGGATTGCAAAAGGGTCCTGCGCGTGTTTGGGCCCGGTTCAGGTGTGAAATCAGGCAAAAATTCGGACCTGAATCGCATCTGAAGCAGTGAACAGACACGCACTGGAACCAAGGCACGAACCCGGCCTCAACGTTTGGTCCAGCTGCCCCCCTCTCCTCCCCTCATTCACAGTGCCGCTTGAGATGTTCCAGGCTGTCCCAAACAGTTTTTACAGCTCCTACCCGACTCAGTGTGCAGTGTGATGTCCGATGCCAATGATGGCAGGCTCAGGTTTCTGTCTGCACCAACAGCAGAGAGGAGCTGGGGGCGACCACCAAGGAGGTATAGGGGGGCATTGGATGTGTAGCTTTAAACTGGTTGTTAAGGATACCAGTAGGCGCCCATTACTTAACAATCAGTGAATAGCAGAGCAGGCACATGTCTGCGTCCTTGACAACCAGCGAATAGTTGGTTGTTAAGTAGGGGACACCCGTCAGTGTCCTTAACAACCAACTATTTGCCGCAGATGTGTTACATAAATTTTAAATGCACAGTGCATTTTAAAGCTCCCTAGTGTGAAGGGGCCCTTACTGTTAACAGACTCTGTATTAGCTAAATACTAATGGCGGTAACAAATGAGCAAAATAACAAGCAACAAAGTGCCCCATTTCCACTTTTACTGTTATCCGATTCTGCCCTGATCTGCTCCTGAAATTTATCAGGCACACATGACACTCCACTCCGCCTCAAAAAAAAAAAAAAAAAAAAAAGCATTGCTTGGTGCCTGAGCAGCCAATTACCAGGCCACAGTGCTTTCACAAGGAGGGTGCGCTTAGCACCGTGCAAGTAACCAGTCCCTGAAAAACTGTAAATAAATACATCTAAAAAATAGTTTGTGTTTAGGATATCACACACATACACAAATCTAAACAGAAGAACTTCAGATCACCTTACCCTTCTACAGCCATAAAAGGGGCCATCCCAATACAGGTTTGTCTCCAACAATGGTCCCCATGAGGTCCTAAAAAACGAGTCTTCTCCGAGGTTAAAACATTTGACAACTGAAGTCTTGCCACTCCAAGCAGAAGATCCTTAGCAAGTCGATCTTTGTGCCAAAACTCAACTAGAAGAGGCAGTCTGTAAAAATATTATAAAAAAATTAATTAGGTGACAGATGCAAGCTTATATTTTTCCTAAATTTAAACATTATAGTCAGTGATGTAAACCATTCTCAGAAAAAAAGGATTTTTGTACTTGTTTTTTTTAGTCCATTGAGGGACACAGAAAATTTAGAAATAGTTATAGAAAGGTTATACCGCCCCCCTATCGGAGTTTAGGACACAAAGAGGCAAATATAAACATGGTAAGTCAACAACTGTGTCCCCATGAGAACAGGTCTCCCTTGGACAAAAACAGGTCTAACCAGAGAAGACCAGCCAGTCTACAAGTGAACGCTCAAGCATTACAGTCCCAACCCATAGACGAGGCCAGGCAACCAATCTCGCAAATGAGAAACTCAAAAGAAAAGAAATAGAAAAATGTAAGAATCATCACAGCATTATATACCATGAGTCGTCCTGCGACTGGTAGAGATCTCAAGGGTACAAACCCTGAAGTCAGCCAGACAAAAAGGGGGTAGGGTGCATGAGAATGCAAAAATAAAAGCTTACATAAAATCTAAAAATAAATATTGACTATGTGAGCTTTTATTTTTGCATGAGCGCGGCTTACATTGGGGAGCAAGTGTTATTAAAAAGGCATCTGATCTGGAATATGGGGTGCATCTTTGAGCACTGTGGAACTCGGTTGACCAATTCCAGAGGAATACCGTATATACTCGAGTAGAAGCAGAGTTTTTCAGCACATTTTTTTGTGCTGAAAATGCCCCCCTCGGCTTATACTCAAATAACCTTTTTGCGCCTGATCTCCCGGACTTTAGGGACCCGGTACCAGCCAGCCGTAGGTCCCCTGGACCCCAAACTTGGCACACATGTAGCCACCCTCTTCCTCTATAAGTGTGCAAAGTTTGTTGTACAGGAGACCTACGGCCGGGGAGCACCGATTTTTCAAAGCCAGGCACCCCTTCCATAGACTCCCATGTTAAACGTCAGTCTAGTCATGGGCACAGTGAGGCATGCACATGGGCACAGTGAGGCATGCAGATGGACACCCTAGGCTTATACTCGAGTCAATACGTTTTCCCAGTATTTTGTGGTAAAAAAGGGATTTTTATAACAGCTTACCTGTAAAATCCTTTTCTTGGAGTACTTGGAAAAGCGTGAAAAGATAGCTCAAAAATAGAGATACCTGGGGGTCGGACTTTGAAGGCAAGGACACATAAGATAAACAAAAAAATATTTTATTTATAAAAGACAAGACAGAAACTATAATAGAGTAGATTAAAACACTGTATACGAGATGATTGTACAGATGTGGTCCCTGTGTGCGTCTACGCGTTTCGCCGTGAGGCTTCTTCAGGACGAACAGTGATAGTAGGTAAACACGCCTTACTATCTTGGGAGCAGGAGGGTATAATATATATTATCCCTTGATCAAAAAGTTTTTTTGTATATATTATTTTATAAGCAGGCCCAGAACCGTTGTAGTGAGCGCGGAAACAATTCACATCTCGCAGAAAAACAGGATGAAATTTCAGATGCTTCTTAGAGCAAAAGGCAGCTAGAGACGAAAACCTCAAGACTCAGCGTACCAGCTGAAATAGCAGTCTGTATGCAGAAAAAGACTGCATGGGGACACCAGTGAGCAAAATTGAGGCTAACAAAATAATGCAGCCAAGCATGTATAGGAAACAAGTAGATCCCTTAGATCCAGCCAGAATTGTAAGCAGAAAGTAGATCAAGCCCTAGTGGCCACAGATAGTATAACACGCAGCTGTACAGCATCCTGCTGTCTCCTGGGGACATCTGCGTGTTATACTATCTGTGGCCACTAGGGCTTGATCTACTTTCTGCTTACAATTCTGGCTGGATCTAAGGGATCTACTTGTTTCCTATACATGCTTGGCTGCATTATTTTGTTAGCCTCAATTTTGCTCACTGGTGTCCCCATGCAGTCTTTTTCTGCATACAGACTGCTATTTCAGCTGGTACGCTGAGTCTTGAGGTTTTCGTCTCTAGCTGCCTTTTGCTCTAAGAAGCATCTGAAATTTCATCCTGTTTTTCTGCGAGATGTGAATTGTTTCCGCGCTCACTACAACGGTTCTGGGCCTGCTTATAAAATAATATATACAAAAAAACTTTTTGATCAAGGGATAATATATATTATACCCTCCTGCTCCCAAGATAGTAAGGCGTGTTTACCTACTATCACTGTTCGTCCTGAAGAAGCCTCACGGCGAAACGCGTAGACGCACACAGGGACCACATCTGTACAATCATCTCGTATACAGTGTTTTAATCTACTCTATTATAGTTTCGGTCTTGTCTTTTATAAATAAAATATAATTTTTTTGTTTATCTTATGTGTCCTTGCCTTCAAAGTCCGACCCCCAGGTATCTCTATTTTTGAGCTATCTTTTCACGCTTTTCCAAGTTATCCAACGGATGTGGCATTGTGAGTGCTTCCCTTTCCCTCATTTATATACATTTTCTTGGAGTACATCACGGGACACAGAGCGACTTAGTCATTACTAATGGGTTATATAGTTTACTTTCAGGTGCTGGCACTGGCAACTTCCAAACCGGAAGTACCCTCCCCTATATAAGCCCCTCCCATCCGGGAGCACCTCAGTTTTGTAGCAAAGCAATAAGTGTCCCAAAAAGAGGGGTGGGAGCTCTGTGTCCCGTGATGTACTCCAAGAAAAGGATTTTACAGGTAAGCTGTTATAAAAATCCCTTTTTCTTTTTCGTACATCACGGGACACAGAGCGACTTAGTCATTACTAATGGGACGTCCCAAAGCAATGCCAAATGAGGGGAGGGATACACTATACATAAGCTGGGCGCCATCAGGCATGAGGATCTTTTGCGGCCTGCAACACACTGCGCCCAAAGGCGACATCCTCCTGACTTCTAACGTCTACCTGGTAGAATCTAGTAAACGTGTGTACTGAAGACCATGTTGCGGCCTTACAGACTTGAGAGAGGGAGGCCTGGTGATGCACTGCCCATGAAGTTCCAACTGCTCTTGTGGAGTGCGCCCTAACTTTGAATGGAGGCGGTCTCTTTCTCAAGCCATAGGCTTGTATTATGACCTGTCGAATCCACTTGGCTAAAGTAGATTTTGATGCTGCCTGACCCTTTCTAGGGCCTTCCGGCAGAATAAACAAAGTATCCGTTCTGCGAATCTGAGCAGTGGCTTTTAGATAAGCTTTAACTGCTCTTACTACATCCAAAGAATGCAATGACTTTTCCTCTACCGAGCTAGGTTTGGGGAAAAAAGAAGGAAGAACCACATCTTGGTTCAAATGAAACCTCGATACCACCTTAGGAAGAAAGGCTGGATGAGGACGTAATACTACTCTGTCCTTATGGACAACCAGATATGGCTCCTTACAGGACAAGGCGGCTAATTCCGATACTCTTTTAGCCGAACAAATGGCTACTAAGAAAATCAATTTCCTGGTGAGAAGAACCAAGGAAATGTGTTGCAATGGTTCAAACGGTTGTTTCTGTAGAACCGACAGAACCAGGTTTAAGTCCCATGGACATATGGGAATACTAACCGGAGGGCTAATACGCATCACTCCTTGTATGAAAGCTTTGACTAGTGAATGCGAAGCCAAGGGCCTTTGAAAAAATATTGACAAGGCCGAAATCTGACCCTTGATAGTACTCAAGGCCAGCTTCCTATCTACAGCCCACTGTAGGAAGTCCAAAATCCTACCTATCACGTACTTACGTGGATGCCATTTCTTGGCCTCACACCATGTAATGTACGCCTTCCAGATCCTATAATAGATCTGCCTGGATACCGGCTTCCTGGCATTGATCATGGTAGATACCACAGGATTAGAGAGCCCTCTCTTTTTCAGAATGTGGGCTTCAATAGCCAGGCCGTCAAACCTAGGGCTGGTAAGGAAGGGTGGTATATCGGTCCTTGTGACAGCAGGTCCGGACGATGTGGGAGGGTCCAAGGACTCCTCACTGACATTTTTACAATCTCCGCGTACCATGCCCTTCGGGGCCACGCTGGAGCCACCAGAATCACTGGTTTCTTTTCTACCCTGATTCTGCGGATTAATCGCGGTAACAATTGTGGCGGTGGGAATGCATATATCAGCTTGAACTGATCCCAAGGGAACACTAGGGCATCCGAGCCGCAAGCTAGGGGATCCCTTGTGCGAGACACAAATCTGTCCACCTTTGCGTTGAATCTGGATGCTAGCAGATCTACATCCGGTGTTCCCCACCGCTGGCATATTGCCTGGAAAACCTCGGGGTGAAGAGACCATTCCCCCAGGCATAATTGCTGGCGACTTAAAAAGTCCGCTCTCCAATTTTCCACTCCTGGGATGAAAACCGCGGATATGGCTGGGACATATCTTTCTGCCCATTCCAGGATGCAATTCGCTTCCCTCTGGGCTGCACGACTCCTGGTGCCACCCTGGTGATTGATATATGCCACTGCTGTGGCATTGTCTGATTGAATTCTGACAGGGGACCCTTGGAGTTTGGATGTCCATGCTACTAGGGCATACCGGGCTGCTCGTATCTCTAAGAGATTGATGGGCAGGGCCTTCTCTGCTTCTGACCACTTGCCCTGGAGAGACCATTGCTCCAGTACTGCCCCCCAGCCTATGAGGCTGGCATCTGTAGTGACCACCTTCCAAGAAACCGGACTGAAGGGTTTCCCTTTTTCCAGATTCTGGGGCACCAACCACCAATGGAGGCTCTTGCGAACGGAAGGGGACAGGGACATTGGTAAGTCTAAAGCCTGAACTTTTTTGTTCCAGGCTGACAGTATGGCCCTCTGCAAGTTCCTTGAATGGAATTGACCGTAGGGTACTGCTTTGAATGAAGCCACCATTTTTCCCAGCAGCCTCATGCACAGGCGTATGGATGGTTTTCTTTTTGTACCCACTAAGTGGGTCAAATCTTTTAAAGACGACACCTTCTCTGGAGGTAAGAAAATCTTTCTCTGATTTGAATCCAGCCTTAGCCCTAAGTATTCCAGATTTTTGACTGGTCTTAGAGCTGACTTGTCCCGGTTGATAATCCAACAGTGATATTCCAGATACTTGATTGTCTTGTGAATAGCTACTTCCAGCTTTTCCACTGAGTGGTCTATTAGTAGCAGGTCGTCTAGATATGCCATTATCGTTACACCTTGTGTTCTTAGATTGGCCAATAGTGGGGCCAGAATTTTTGTGAACACTCGTGGTGCTGTGGCCAGACCGAAAGGTAAGGCTCTGAACTGAAAATGGTGCCCTTCTACTGCAAAGCGTAGAAATTTCTGGTGGGCCGGAAAGATGGGAATATGCAGATAAGCATCCCTTATGTCGATCGAGGCTAACCATTCCTGCCCTTGTAGGGCGGTGGCCACCGATCGGATCGACTCCATCCGAAAAGTCCTGATATTTAGGAACTTGTTTAGCCCTTTTAGATTTAATATGGGCCTCACGTCCCCATTTGGTTTGGGGACTGTGAAAAGGTTCGAGTAAAACCCGAATCCGCTTTCTTCCAGGGGAACCTTCATGATTACACCTTGAAGCAATAGTTGTTCTAGTGCCAGAAGGAGGGATCCTCTCTTCTGGGGATCGCTTGGCACGTTTGACCTCATAAATTGGGCAGGAGGAGTGTCTTTTAACTCCAGCTTGTATCCCAGACTTACTGCGGAGAGCACCCATCTGTCTCTGATGGTGTCCCGCCAGGTCTCTGTGAACAACTGAAGTCTTCCCCCAACCCGATTGAGTGGGGGCAACCCTTCATGACTTGGGGGGAGGTTTTGTACCTCTCTTGACCCAGGGTTTCTTGTTACCCTGTGATTGTCCCTGATTTCTGCCCCCTGAATTTGACCGCGGAGGCCGTCGGAACTGTTTCACAGCCGATGTGCCAGGGACTGGAGAAGTAGGCCTCTTAAAAGAAGGACTTCTACTCTTGTTCTTAACCGGTAAGAGTGAACTTTTACCGGCAGAAATTTTCTGGATATATTTGTCCAGATCTTCTCCAAATAAGCGTTCTCCATGAAATGGGAAGCTAACCAGCAATTTCTTACAGGGAGCTTCAGCAGACCAGTTTTTGAGCCATAGAAGCCTACGCATATGTACTACAGACAGCGTAAAGCGGGAGGCCTGTTGGATTGTATCCTTTATGGCGTCCACCGCAAAACACAAGGCTCTAGGCAGGTCAGCTAGGGCAAGAGCCTGCTGATCTGGTAAGTCCCTTAAGACTTGTTTCAACTGATCTTTCACCGCTTGGCAGACTCCAATCGCTGCTACCGCAGGTTGTGTCACCATGCTTGCTATAGAGAAAGCAGATTTTAGTAAAGACTCCAATTTTTTATCTATTGGGTCTTTGAACATTGGAACATTATCTACTGGACATGTCAGTGATTTGTTCACAGAAGAGATGGCTGCGTCCACTGTAGGGACCCTCCATTTTTTTATGAACTTATCCTCCATGGGATAGATCACCGGAAATCTCTTGGGGGGAGCAAATATTTTATCAGGATGCTCCCAATCCTGGTAAATAAGCCCTTCCAATAAAGGGTGGATTGGGAAGGAACAGACAGCCTGGGGAGCTTTCAGCGACCCCAGCGAGGAAACCGTAGTGGTTGATGGTTCCGCCAGAGGCATTTTAAATGCTGATCGGACCATGTTAGTCAGAGACTGAACCCATAATCTTTCAGCCTGAGATGCTGAGAAAGGTTCTTCCACTGTTGATTCCTCCATAACTGAATCAACCTCATCCTGATCCCCTTCAGGTAGGTCGATCTCTGTGTGGGGCTGTTCCTCCACTAACAGGCACTCTGAAGGAGGAGACGGAGATCGGACGCGCTTTCCCTGTGACAGGGAAGCAGCGATCAATGCTGTTAATCTCTCTTCCAATCCTCCCAGAGTTGAGGATAAAACCTCCTCTGTTATATATACAGGAGCAGGTGGACTGGGGACAGCCGCAGCCCCAGGCACTCCTGCGGGGTTCCTACGGCTACTGACCTCTGAATTCTCAGGGGAGATTGGTGCAGTACAGCATGCCCAATATCCTCAGAGCCCGATGGAGACCCCTTTGGCTTCCTGGAAGACTTATTTCCGGAGCGTCTGGACGACATATCCTTTAAGCACAAAGCTGAGGTATTCCCGTCGTCATACACCAATTTTGCTGGTAATAGTCTAACACAGTTGCTGCTATATACCAGCTGGTGTCCACTAAAGTGCCTTTCTATGGGGATGCCTGCATCAACCGCCTCTGTGTGCCACTGTTTGTTGCTAGCTCTGTTTGCATCCAGCTGACACTTGTACTGTGTCTTTTATACATGCTGGGACGCCTGCACATGCGCAGAAGCGCCGCGGCGCGCATAGAGCGTCATCCACCCGCCCCGCCCCTTTTTTTTCATAGGAGGCGCGTGCGCGCGCCCGTGCGCCATTTGCGCCCTTTTCGAAAACCAAGCAGGGACTAGGAGCCAGGGCCCTTTTTGCCGGAGGGCCTGTGCGGTGGATGAGCGCAGCAACAGGGCAGAGGAAGTGGATTCCCACAGAAAACTTACCAACTGCCTGGATCTTTTGACTTGAGAAAACCAAAGATCCACATGACAAGAAAAAATGGACCACAGCGGCCTCTAGTGGTTTAACACAGGTACCGCGGTCCTCTTTTTTTTTTTTTTTTTCTTGACTACTATTAAAATTTTACATTTTTCAGTAGTTACAGGCATACACAGATATTAGCGGGAATACCGTTAGGTAACAGACAGAAAGACAAATTAGGCTTGGGGGTCCCCCAATAGAACCAAGTTCCTGGGGGCCCCCCACTTACCTGTTCCCCGCCGCAGGACTTTGTTTGGTCCACAGAAGCCCAAACTTCACCTATCACGGCAGGCATTGTAATTAAACCTTCAGGGACCGGGTTCCCAAGGATTCCACTCCCCTGGACCTGTATAGCACCCTGCACAGAAAACATCTTGGTCGTGGGTATGACCAGAGCTCTGGATCCCAGGGTCCAGCCCTCCTAAGAGAGGCATTACAGGCAAAACCTTGCTCTTCTGTTGCAAGGCCCGGGTACCGACCGTTTAGCTATGAAGCTTTTTTGGTGGGATCCGGAACAGCTTACTAAGGCCTGTAAAAGAACCTGTACGCAAGCCCAGGAAAACACATGTTACTCTTTGGCCAACACCTTAGACACTGGCAAAAAACTGAGGTGCTCCCGGATGGGAGGGGCTTATATAGGGGAGGGTACTTCCGGTTTGGAAGTTGCCAGTGCCAGCACCTGAAGGTAAACTATATAACCCATTAGTAATGACTAAGTCGCTCTGTGTCCCGTGATGTACGAAAAAGAAATTAGGTGCCTCGGCTTATATTCGGGTCAGCTTATACTCGAGTATATACAGTAATATTGGAGTGTGTATGGGCCTATTATATGGCCACAACATTTGGTAAGAGCCCTGTGTGCTCACGGATTTGGTGGATGTGCACTGAAGTAGCTGGAAACTGAAGGCAAGAGATTCACATGAATGTTGATATTTAAATGAGGCGTTTCTGGACTTTTTAATAAAAATAAAAAAAGCACCGATTATAAACATTGGTGGCGTTTTAAAGTATTGTTATAAGGTGGAGATTGACCCACATATATAGTATATAATTGTACGATTTTGATGCATTTATAAATATGAATTCATGTGTTGAAATGATTTTGCACATTAAGTTGTGACTATTTGATACTGCATTTCATAAGGGATAGTGCATGTTTAAATTTAGGCACAATTTGTGTTTTTATGCATGTAACTGTTAGAGGCTTTCCATATTGGAGGTGGCGACACAATTAATTTTTTTTAAATCCTTTTAATAGGGTTTTTGTTTGCACTAAGCGCAGAGGTTATATGTTAATAAAATATCAAATTGGGTTTTGGGGTGTCTATAGCGTGGCACATGACCTTTTAGTTTCAGATTTGAAAGTTATTACACTTTTAATACTGCTGATAGTTTCTTTAAATTTTTTTTTTTATTCTTATACACTTTGGAAGAGGGAGCGCAAGGAATTATTCATTAATCATTTATTCTTGGGAACAAGACTGAAACCCCCCTGGTATGGGGACTCCCCAGGAAACAGATCACCCCAATCACTCAAAGAGACCAGTGGGTCCTTCCAGGAACATCCAGGTCCAGAGAGACCATGTTGATGTCTCGCCTCCAGCCCAGGCTTCCAACCACAGAGGGTGAAGCCAAACGGGGAACCAAGAGCCAACGAGAGAAGAAAAGACCATGTTAAAGCCTAACTCTGGGTTTTATGTTACTTTTAAATGGTTTGTTTAGACAAAGCTGGCCCAAACTAACTATTTCTTGTAAAAACTGCTGCAGCCGCTGTCAGCGCTGAATAGATGGGGGATGACACCAGAGCGCGCTTAGAGCCTCAGTGGGTAGAATGCCCCAGCAGAGTCCACCGTGGACATGGAGGACCCCCTTTGGGTATTCTATTCTGTTAAGTGTATAAGTATTTTCTGTAAAGATGAACTTACCCTTTAAGTAAGATGACTAAATGGTGTAGATGAAAACACATATATCTTGAAGTCATTATTCAATGTGCAACAGCAGTCTGTCCACATAAGCACTTTGCAGAAAAGGAGAATGAACTCAAGAAAAACCCTGTCATGCATGTATGGTGGACGTGCAATCTTTCTGGAAAGAAATCTTTGCAATGGACTCTAAAATGTTCCGACAACAGATACAACTAGACCCGTTTACGGCACTACTTAATCTAAAACCGGAATGTTTAACATTTTTTCAATTTAATCTTTTTATTCCACTTCTAACTGCAGCAAAACAAACGATAGCCAAAGCATGGAAATCCCCAACATTGGGGTTGGCAGAAACAATTCATAGAATGAACACCACAATGTCACATGCCAAAATGATGGCCACTGACGGGGACCAAATCCCAAAAAACTTTGGCTCCCTTGGATAAAACACTATTTACCTCTGGATTTCAATGAGGAGGTCCTTCTGCCATGGTAGCTGATTAATCGCTTCAATGCAAACCCCATATACCTAAGAAATGGTAATCATTACGCATCGTACTGGTTCTTGGATCGCCCTTGTGGACTTTCTCTCTCTCTCACTACACTTTTCTTTTCTTTACTCTCCCAATTTATTATAGATATATTGTTCTTCACTACAATAAGTTTAAGCTGTTAGGTCACAACTCATGTAGTTAATAGTAGGATTTTTAAAACAGCTTACCTGTAAAATCCTTTTCTTGGAGTACATCACGGGACACAGAGCAGCATAGTCATTACTATGTGGGTTATATAGAATTACCTTCAGGTGCTGGCACTGGCAACTTCCAAAACAGGAAGTACCCTCCCTTATATAAGCCCCTCCCACCCGGGAGTACCTCAGTTTTGTAGCAAAGCAATACGTGTCCCCAAAAGAGGGGTGGGAGCTCTGTGTCCCGTGATGTACTCCAAGAAAAGGATTTTACAGGTAAGCTGTTTTAAAAATCCTACTTTCTTGTTCATACATCACGGGACACAGAGCAGCATAGTCATTACTATGTGGGACGTCCCAAAGCAATGCCACATGAGGGGGGGGATACACCATACATAAGCTGGGCGCCATCAGGCATGAGGATCTTTTGCGGCCTGCAACACACTGCGCCCAAAGGCGACATCCTCCTGACTTCTCACGTCCACCTGGTAGAACCTAGTAAACGTGTGTACTGAAGACCATGTTGCGGCCTTACAAATTTGCGCCAGGGAGGCCTGGTGATGCACTGCCCATGAAGTTCCAACTGCTCTCGTGGAGTGCGCCCTAACTTTGAACGGAGGCGGTCTACTTTTCAAGCCATAGGCTTGTATTATGACCTGTCGAATCCACTTGGCTAAAGTAGATTTTGATGCTGCCTGACCCTTTCTGGGGCCTTCCGGCAGAACAAACAGAGAATCCGTTCTACGAATCTGAGCAGTGGCTTTTAGATAAGCTTTAACTGCTCTTACTACATCCAAAGAATGCAATAACTTTTCCTCTACCGAGCTTGGTTTGGGGAAAAAAGAAGGAAGAACCACATCCTGGTTCAAGTGAAACCTCGATACCACCTTAGGAAGAAAGGCTGGGTGAGGACGTAATACTACTCTGTCCTTATGGATAACCAGATATGGCTCTTTACAGGACATGGCGACTAATTCCGACACTCTTCTAGCCGAGCATATGGCTACTAAAAATATCAATTTCCTGGTGAGTAGAACCAAGGAAATGTGCCGCAAAGGTTCAAATGGCTGCTTCTGCAGAACCGACAGAACCAAATTTAGATCCCATGGGCATATGGGAGCCTTAATCGGTGGAATAATACGAGTCACACCTTGCATAAAGGATTTTACAAGTGAATGCATAGCCAGGGGCCTTTGAAATAGTATTGACAAGGCCGAAACCTGGCCCTTGATAGTATTTAAGGCAAACTTCCTGTCTACAGCCCACTGCAGGAAGTCCAGAATTCTGCCTATAACGTACTTACGTGGATGCCATTTTCTGGCCTCGCACCAAGTGATGTACGCCTTCCAAACTCTATAGTAGATCTGCCTGGATACAGGCTTCCTGGCATTGATTATAGTTGATACCACAGAGTTAGAGAGACCTCTCTTCTTTAGGATGTGGGACTCAATAGCCAGGCCGTTAAACTTAGAGTTAGTAAGGAAGGGTGGTATATCGGTCCTTGCGAAAGCAGGTCCGGACGACGTGGAAGGGTCCAAGGACTCCCCACAGACATTTTGATGATCTCCGCGTACCAGGCCCTTCGGGGCCACGCTGGAGCCACCAGGATCACCGGCTTCTTCTCCAACCTGACTCTGTGAAGGAGTCGAGGCAACAATTGTAGCGGAGGGAATGCATATATCAGTCTGAACTGATCCCAAGGGAACACCAGAGCATCCGAGCCGCAAGCGAGGGGATCCCTTGTCCGGGAGACAAACCTGTCCACCTTTGCGCTGAATCTGGATGCTAGCAGATCTACATCCGGTGTTCCCCACCGCTGACATATTGCTCGGAAGACCTCGGGATGAAGGGACCATTCCCCTGGGCATAACTGTTGGCGACTCAGAAAGTCCGCCTTCCAATTCTCCACCCCTGGAATGAAGACAGCTGATATACATGGGACATGCTTTTCTGCCCATTCCAGGATGTGACTTACTTCCCTCTGGGCTGCACGACTCCTGGTGCCTCCCTGATGATTGATATATGCCACTGCTGTGGCATTGTCTGATTGAATTCTGACAGGGGACCCTTGGAGTCTGGATGTCCAGGCTACTAGGGCGTACCGGGCTGCTCGTATCTCTAAGAGATTGATGGGCAGGGTTTTTACTACATTTGACCATCTGCCCTGGAGAGACCATTGCTCCAGTACTGCCCCCCAGCCTGTAAGGCTGGCATCTGTAGTGACCACCTTCCAAGATATCGGGCTGAAGGGTTTTCCCTTCTGGAGATTCTGGGGGATCAACCACCAGCAGAGACTCTTCCGAACGGAAGGGGACAAAGCCAACGGGAAGTCTAGAGCCTGAACTTTTCCGTTCCAGGCTGACAATATGGCCCTTTGTAAATTCCTTGAGTGGAATTGGGCATATGGCACAGCTTCGAATGATGCTACCATCTTTCCTAGCAGCCTCATGCACAGGCGTATGGACGGCTGTCTTTTTGCACAAAGCAGACGGACCAAGCCCCTCAAAGAGGATACCTTGTCTAGAGGTAAGAAAATCTTCCTCTGGTCTGAATCCAGCCGTAGCCCTAGATATACCAGGTTTTTCACTGGCTGTAGGGCTGACTTGTCCAGGTTGATGACCCAACTGTGAGATTCTAGATACTTGATTGTATCGATAATTACCACTTCTAGCTTGGCAACTGAGTGGTCCATCAACAACAGGTCGTCTAGGTATGCCATTATCGTTACACCCCGTGTTCTTAGATCGGCCAACAGTGGGGCCAGAATTTTTGTTAACACTCGTGGTGCTGTGGCCAGACCGAATGGTAAGGCTCTGAACTGAAAATGGCGCCCTTCTACTGCAAAGCGTAGGAATTTTTGATGACCTGGAAAGATGGGAACATGCAAGTAAGCATCTTTGATGTCGATCGAGGCTAACCATTCCTCCCCTTGTAGGGCAGCGGTGACCGATCAGATCGACTCCATCCGGAAAGACCGGACGTTTAGAAATTTGTTTAGACTCTTTAGGTCCAATATGGGTCTTATGTCCCCGTTTGGCTTCGGGACTGTGAAAAGGTTTGAGTAGAAACCCAACCCCCACTCTTCCATAGGAACCTCCATAATTACTCCTTGGAGCAATAGTTGTTCTAACGCCAATAGGAGAGACCGTCTTTTCAGAGGGTCTCTTGGCATGCCTGACCACATAAAATGGGACGGAGGAGACTCTTTTAACTCCAACTTGTATCCCAGAGTTACTGCGGAGAGCACCCATCTGTCTTTGATCGTCTCCCGCCAGGTCTCTGCGAACAACTGAAGTCTTCCCCCCACCCGTTTGAGTGGGGGCAGCCCTTCATAGGCTTGACTTGGAGGCTGGTTTAGTACCTCTTCGGATCCAGGGCTTTTTACCTCCTGAGTTTGACCGAGGAGGCCGTCGGAACTGCTTAGTAGCAGACGTCGCAGGGATAGGAGAGGTAGTCCTCTTAAAAGATGGACCCCTAGACCTCTTCTTACTCGGTAAGAGAGTACTTTTACCACTGGAAATCTTCTGGATATACTTATCCAGGTCTTCGCCAAAAAGGCGTTCCCCATGAAATGGGAAGCTAACTAAGAGCTTCTTACAGGGAGCTTCAGCAGACCAGTTTTTAAGCCACAGAAGCCTACGCATATGTACCAAAGACAGCGTGAGGCGGGAGGCCTGATGGATAGAATCCTTGATGGCGTCAACCGCAAAGCATAATGCTCTAGGCAGATCAGCCAGAGCCTGGGCCTGTTGGTCTGGCAAATCCCTCAGGACCATTTTCATTTGATCCTTTAAAGCTTGGCAGACCCCAATAGCTGCCACTGCTGGCTGTGTAACAGCCCCTGCTGTGGAAAAAGCAGATTTTAATAAAGATTCCAATTTTTTATCCACTGGATCTTTGAACATTTGAACATTATCTACTGGACATGTCAGTGATTTGTTCACAGAAGAGATGGCTGCATCCACCGTAGGAACATTCCATCTCTGGGTGAACTTATCCTCCATGGGATAGATCACCGGAAACCTTTTAGGCGGAACAAATAGTTTATCAGGATGTTCCCAGTCCTGGTATATAAGTCCTTCCAATAATGGATGTATTGGAAAGGAGCAATTAACCTGGGGAGCTTTTAGCGACCCCAATGAGGAGACAGCAGTAGTTGATGGTTCAACAAGAGGCATTTTAAATGCAGATCGAACCATGTCAGTTAGGGTCTGGACCCACAATCTTTCAGTCTGTGATGCTGAAAATGGTTCATCTACTGTCGATTCCTCAAAAACAGAGCTAACCTCCTCCTGATCCCCTTCAGGTAGGTCGGTCCCTTCCTGGGACTGTTGCTCTGCCAACAGGCACTCTAATGGAGGTGATGGAGATCTGGCGCGCTTTCTTTCCTGTAGAGAAGAAGCGATCAATGCAGCCAATCTCTGCTCCAATCCCTCCAGAGTTGAGGAAAAAACCTCCTCTGTTATATATGCAGGAGCAGGTGGACTGAGGACAGCCGCAGTACCTGGCACTCCCGGGGGTTCCTTATGGGTATTAACCTCTGATTTCTCAGGGGAGGAGGGTGCAGATGACTGCTCCAGATCCTCAGAGCCCGATGGAGACCCCCTACACTTCCTGAGAGGTATATCTCGGAGTTTTTTAGGCGGCATATTCCTTAGTTCAAAGCTGAGGTATTCCAGCCGCAATACACCCCTTACTGAAATAGTCTAATGCAATTTGCTGCTATGTACATCAGTGGGTGTCTACTAATGCGTCTTTCTGGGGATACCTGTATCAACCGCCCGCTGTAAGCCCCTATACCATGCTACCAGCTCCTTTTCATGCTCTGTGTCCATAGCAAGCAGCGTGGACTGAGTCCTTTTATCTTGCTGGGACGCCCGCGCATGCGCAGAAGCGCTGGGCGCACAGAGCGCGTCATCCGCCAGGCTCCGCCCCCTTTTTTGAAGCTAAACCTTATAAAAAGAAAGCATGTGTGCGCGCGCGCGTGCACGTGTGCGCTCTTGGTGCCATGTAGGGAGAGGAGCCAGGGTCCCTGTTTTACCAGGACTCGGGGATGGAAGGAAACTACTTGGCAGCATGACAGAGGAATGCAGCTTCCCTGATAGAGAGCTCACTCATCTGCCTGGACTTTCACCATGGAAGGAATAGTCCCAAGAAAAAAGATGTTCCACAGCGGCCTCTAGTGGACAAACACAGGTACCGCACTTTTGTCTTTTTTTTTTTTTTAAAACCTCCTTTATGAAAAACATTTCCAGGTTTACAGTTTTTTTAAAACTTCCCTTATGAAAAAACATTTCTAGGATTTCTTAGGCATATACAGCTATTAGCGGGAATACCCTTTAGGTAACAGGCAGAAAGACATATTAGGCTTGGGGGTCCCCTCAATAGAACCAAGTTCCTGAGGGGCCCCCACTTACCTTTTCCCCGCCGCAGGACTTTGTTTGGTCCACAGAAGCCCAAACTTCACCTCTCACGGCAGGCATTGTACTAGACCTTCAGGGACCGGGTTCCCAAGGATTCCACTCCCCTGGACCTGTATAGCACCCTGCACAGATAGCCTCTTGGTTTTGGGTATGACCAGAGCTCTGGATCCCAGGGTCCATGCCCTCCTAAGAGAGGCATTACAGGCAAAACCCTGCTCTTCTCTGCAAGGCCCGGGTACCGACCGTTTAGCTATGAAGCTTTTTTGGTCGGATCCGGAATAGCTTGCTAAGGCCCAGAGAACCTGTACACAAGCCCAGATGAATACATGTTAACCTTGGCCAACACCTTAGACACTGGCAAAAAACTGGAGGTACTCCCGGATGGGAGGGGCTTATATAGGGGAGGGTACTTCCTGTTTTGGAAGTTGCCAGTGCCAGCACCTGAAGGTAATTCTATATAACCCACATAGTAATGACTATGCTGCTCTGTGTCCCGTGATGTATGAACAAGAAATGACGGTAGTTTAATTACACTTTAAGGCACGGTAGTCATGTATACAATGCTACTCACCGGCTATCTAGTTAGTGAAATCTAATTACTGTATATACTCGAGTATAAGCCGAGTTTTTCAGTACATTTTTTTGTGCTGAAAATGCCCCCTCAGCTTATACTCGAGTCTGTGTCCATCTTCAAATTTGTGTGCCTGTTCCTGGCCAGCCGTAGGTCCCCTGGACAGCAATCTTGGCACACATGTAGCCCCACTCTTTGTTGTCCGGGGGACCTACGGCCGGGGAGCACCGATTTTTCAAAGCCGGGCTCCCCTTCCATAGACTCCCATGTTAAACGTCAGTCAAGTCACACAGCGCCGGAGATCAGGTAGGGAGATTGGGCACAGTGAGGCATGCAGATGGACACCCTAGGCTTATACTCGAGACAATACGTTTTCCCAGTTTTTTGGGGTAAAATTAGGTGCCTCGGCTTATACTCGAGTATACACAGTAATTCTCTTTAAATATTCTATGTTATCCATTATTTATTTTAAAAAAACCTTTATGCAAACGTCATAATCTGTATCCTTGCATAAATAACCAATGTATGTACTTATTATTGTGTAATCAATAAATATTTTTGACAAGGAAAAACCCTGTCACTGGTCAAAACAAAAATCACCTGAATGTATATTTCATATGTCACTAATCTGTGCCCAAGCGTCTATATAACCTCTGCTCCTCAATCCAATAAGAGAATGAATAAAGTGTGACACTGAAGTACAAGTGGACAGAACGAATGAATGTACCATAAAGAAATTAGTCATTCTAGACTAGGAGACAATCCTACTTTATAAAGAGCAGGAAACAGAATGACAGTCGAGTTATTTAACTCTCACGTAAGGATAAGAATTCTAGCTACAATTCAAAGTAGTATAAACATTAATAAAACACAATCAGAATGCATTACCTTAAAAACGTCTCCTGAAGTTTTTGGGGCATGGCTGCAAAATCAAAGTCACAGTAAGACTGAGGAAGGAAAACTTCCATATTCCTATGAACTTCCACTGGAGGATTAGTCATTATAGGGGCTGCACTCCCAAAAAATGGGTACGAATACCTGGATAGAAAAAACAAAACCAGTGAGTATGAGGATAAAAAGAAAAAAAACAAAAAACTTTTTCCTAACATTTGCTATGATATGGATTACTATCTTTACAAACAAAAAGGATTTCTCTCCCCCCCCCCCCCCCCCCTTTGGATAAAATAGGCAAAGGTTGTCCATATCCCTTTTTCTGTCCTGGTGAGCATTTGATTTTGGATAAAATAAGATAAGGGTTGTCTGTGTCCTCGCTGGGGAGCTCGGCCTCCTCTAGTTGTACTGGTGACCATTTTCATTAAGATTAAAATGAAAGAAAATGCAAAATTTTAATTGCCAGTGGAACAGGCATAGAAATCTTTCAACAGGGATCCCTTCTCTATTGACAACCATGTAAGGCTATATCCACACAGGTGGCCAATGGTGTATAGTTTGCTGCATTCAGAGGCACCTAAACACCGCCTCTGGATGCAGCAGCACTATGCGATACGGTCACACATAAACTGGCCGAATAGCCATGTTCAGATGTCCGTAGTAATACTGACCCTGGTCGCACAATGTCTACGTCCCAGTAGCTCTATTCGCATGTACCGCTCAGATGAGTGGTTACATGTAAACAGTGGCAGCGCTAGCCATTGATTTATACAAAGTATAAATTCTGACAGCTGCCACTGACAGTTTCTGCTGTTCGCACACAGTTTATGCAGGCAGAGTTTAGGACCACCATGAAGATTCTCACCAGCGACCAACCCTGTGCAGCCATATGAAAGTAGCCTTCCCTTCCTTTGGATAAATCTCCTCTCACTTCTTGTTCTGCTTCAATAACAGATAGGCAACCATTGCCTACTCTATCCAAAAATTGGAGAGAAAATAAAAAATAAAAAATCAAGCTCATCTTTAGTTATCCTTAATCGGCAGTGATTACTGGGGTGGTACCCACATTTCTACCAGTGAGCTGGATTTATACAGCAGTCAAGTGCTGCAGAGTGCCTAAAGTGAGCACAAATTTTGATCAGCAGGTCTCCCTTGGTATTTAGAACAAGAGTGATGGAAACCATTTAAAAGTGAAAGACAGATGTGAGAAATAGAATTGTTGTAAATGAAAGGAAACACATTGCATCAGCACTTGAAGCCACCGAGCTGGCTAAGGTGAGAATTTGGTGCCCAGACTTCACTGTGACTCTCTAAACTGCACACTTATTCAGGGTTAGGGTTTCAAAGACCTTAAACCTGTATTACACCCAAAACCAAAAATGTAACATATTGCAGCTTACCAATCCTTTGATGTGGTGGCTGCATTATTTTTTTTTTAGGCATTTTCTCCTTGTGATTTCACTAGTAACACTCCATGCCTGATGCCGCGTACACACGATCATTTTTCACGTCGTTAAATATGAAATTTTTTAAATTGGGCATTAAAAACGATCGTGTGTAGGCTCCAGAGCATTTTTAAACGACGTGAAAAATGGCCTAAAAAAAAAAAAAATGAGAACCTGCCCTATTTTTTCACGTCTTTTTTTTTTTTTTTAACGTCGTGAAAAACGGTAGTGTGTATGCCTTTACGAGGGGAAAAAAAAACGTGCATGCTCAGAATCAAGTATGAGACGGGAGCGCTCGTTCTGGTAAAACTAGCGTTCGTAATGGAGATAGCACATTCGTCACGCTGTAACGGACTGAAAAGCACGAGGCTGAAAAGCGCGAATCGTCGCTCAACAAACTTTACCAACATGAAGGGTGGCGCCATTTGAACGGAACATCCCCTTTATAGTGCCGTCGTACGTGTTGTACGTCACTGCGCTTTGCTCGAGCGTTTTTTTTTAATGAACGTGTGTATGCAAGACAGGCTTGAGAGGAAACAAGAAAAATCACGTCGAGAAAAACGTCGTTTTTGAAAATTACATTGAAAACGATCGTGTGTACGTGGCATTAGGGTGCCTACACTCAGGATGGAGGAGCAACAGAGACATCTTTGGCAGTGGTATTTTTCATCTGGTGGGGAGGGGCGAGTTAGATATACTAGCAGATTTAGATACTCGGGATAAAGGTTTTACATAAATGAATAACAGCTAACCCGTGTCAGTGTTAAATGCTTTGTCCAAGCCCTCTGCTACATTTATAAGACAGGTTGTTCTGTTGAAAAACAGACGCATTAGCTGGATCATCTGGTGAAAATAAAGAAAATATAAAACTTAAAGAAAACAAATGGCAGCCACCACAGCCAAGATTTCGTACACTGCAATATAATAAAATGCGATTTAGAGTGATCAATTATGTTTTTAAATAGTTTGGCACCATCATCCCTTTACAAGAAAAGATAATACACAAGTCCTATTGGAGAGTATGGGACTTTCAGGGTGCTATTGATTGGTCAGAATACGACAATTATAGTGTTCTCCATGGAACTTTTGTATTATGCAATATAATAAAGGTTTGCTTTTGGGTTTAATACTGCTTTAAAAGTACAACTAAAGGCAAAACCTTTTTTTTAGTTTTGAATAGAGTGGAGAGGAATTAGAACCCTTGTCAGTTTTTATTTATGTCTGTTCCTGATAAGAAGATTCACCCTCTCTATTTGTCCTTTTTACCATTATCATTGAAAGTTAAAGTAAAGAAAGTCCCAAATTTCAGGTTGTCCCTGGAAAAGTAATGGAGGGGAAACCTTCCAATGGGGAACATAGTTCCGGTGACCTGGGGGTCCCCAAAGGATTCCCCTTGCCAACCAGCAAAAAGTACAAAATAGTGTTTTTTTCTAAATTGTCTCTATTTTTTTGTTTATAGCGCAAAAAATAAAAAACTGCAGAGGTGATTAAATACCACCAAAAGAAAGCTCTATTTGTGGGGAAAAAGGGACTTCATTTTGTTTGGGTACAGGTTTGCACGATCGTGCAATTGTCAGTTAAAGCGGCGCAGTGCCCCAACGCAAAAAATGGCCTGGTCATTAACCACTTAAATACAGGGCATTTTCACCCCCTTCCTGCCCAGGCCAATTTTCAGCTTTCAGCGCTGTCACACTTTGAATGACAATTGTGCGGTCATGCGTCTTTGTACCCAAATAAAATTTTGATAATTTTTTCCCCCCCACAAATAGAGCTTTACTTTGGAGGTATTTGATCACCTCTGTGGTTTTTATTTTTTGCGCTATAAACAAAAGAGCGACAATTTTGAAAACACCATATTTATTACTTTTTGCTATAATAAATATCCCAATAAAAAAAAAAAAAAAAAATGTTTTCCCTATTTTAGGCCGATATGTATTCTTCTACATATTTGAAAAAAAAAAATAAAAAATAAAAATAAAAAATCGCAATAAAGCGTTGATTGGATTGCGCAAAAGTTATATCATCTACAAAATAGGGGATAGAATTATGGCATTTTTATTTACTGTATATACTCGAGTATAAGCCGAGTTTTTCAGCCCTTTTTTTTTAGGCTGAAAATGCCCCCCTCGGCTTATACGCGAGTCAGTGTCCCCACTTACTGTTCCGGGGCCGCTCCGGTGTGTGTGGGTGTGCTCGGGGCCGCTCTGGTGTGTGCGGGTGTTTTTCTGTCTCTCCGGGGCCGCTGTGTGCTTTTACTGTGACTGGTGTGAGCCGCGGCTACAACAAAATGGCAACGACTTGTAAACAACGCAGGCCGCCGTTAGACCTCTAGAGGCGGATCCGGAACAGTAAGTGAAATTTAAGTCTTCTGCCGCCTGTTGGTGACATAGAGGATGTACTTCACTCTGACACCAGTGTTCGTCAAGAAAGCACTTTACACCCTCTCCCTAATGCTGCCAGCACTGAACACTATCCTAGAATGACAAGCCTGAACTTTAGGATGTGGTGGTCCACAGAGGTCTGAGGGGTTTAGTCGCAAATATATGGTCCCTGGGGCAGCTTGGAATGTTGTAGACACGGCTCACACCTGGCAGTTTCTGTGACGGTCATATCCAGAAAGGACTCTTTCTATGCTAACCCTTCTCCAGTATCCGCTTAAGAAAGTTAACTGGAGATATACTTTATAGTCTCCACCCCATTTTAGGTTTATTTTCTGTACCTCTGCATGGATTTATGACCCAAATAAAAATTACACATCAACTTCAGTGCTCGGTGCTGAAATAACTGACCAACCACCACTGTTTATCAAACGTCTCCTTATACAGACTTATATTGCAGAGGAATAGAGGTGATAAATCTGACCAGGTCTAATACTGGATGCTGGTTGCTTAGAACACTAAAGAAAATTTACCATACCAGTAGCTGCTGCATTCTCACCCTAGGCTTATACTCGAGTCAATACGTTTTCCCAGTTTTTTGTGGTAAAATTAGGTGCCTCGGCTTATACTCGGGTCAGCTTATACTCGAGTATATACGGTATTTTTATACTAGTAATGGTAAAAATGGTTTACACACACAGATCCACATCACTGCTCTGTGATGAGCAATTGCGGGTGCCCGGCGGGCACACACATCAGGTCCTGAGTGATGCGGCGAGAGCGCGCTCTCCACAATGCCGGGAAGCCGAGGATGTCACATGATGGTGGCCCGGAGTGACAAAGGGTTCCTGCCGCCGTCATATTACAATAATGCGGTAGGGAAGTGGTTAAGCAGGCAAATCTTCCAGGGCTGAAGTGGTTAATTTGCAGGGATTTCCTCTCACTTCTTGTTTGGCTATGAGACAGGAAGTGAAGGGAAATCTCTGCAATGGGACATAGAGATGGCAAAAACAAAAACCGACATGTGTTATAACCCTCCCATGCTCGATCTAAAATTTTGTCCTATAGTTCTACTTTAAGTCAGATTTTTTTTTTTTTTTACACAAAAAGGTCAGCAACAGCAGCCCCAATCTGCACAGGTTTCCTTTTATCTGTTCTGCGTAGGAAGATACAATATGGAAAAGTTAAAACCTTAGTATGCAGTTTACAGGGAACCCAACATCAACATTATGGATACTTCGAAGGTCAAGCGAAAAGCAGAAATGGTGTGCCGCTGGTGGAACTGCGATCTTCTGTCCAGAAGTAGATTCAGACAGACTCTGGACAGCCTCTGGAGCGCTCTGTGGTCGAGGTGGTGGGGACTGAACACCTGAGATCAGAAAACAGGACCCCTTAATGCTTACATAATGCAATCACTCAATATATGTCAATTCATCCAATAGTTGTGTAAAAGAATCAGATGTACAACTAACTCCTATGAATTCTATTGGTTAAGCAAGCTTACAATAAGCATTATCAATAAAAGTTTTATCATATGCTCAGTTTGTCCGGGTTTGGTGACAGGTCTACTTTTAAGTACGGACTCTTTAAACTGGCATGATGCTGTAAAGAAAAAAGAAAAGGGAAAAAAAGGGGGGGGGGTGGACCTTTTCTGGAGACAAAGTTAGGGACAGAATAGCCCGAGTGGAACACCGGCCATCTCCCCTCCACATAAGCATACTGCAAAAGAGATGAAACAGATGGATAGAATAGGAAGTCTCATCAAGTCAAACAGAATTGTTTTAGAATGTAAGAGTGCAGTTTTTAGAACCATTTAACTGACATATAATGTGAGTTAATAAAAAGTGTGCAGCAAGGGAAAACTCTACTGCGAAATACATGAAATGCTGCCATTGCTAGCCTTCCGAAAATGACAATTACATGGTCTTTGGCTTCAGTAATTGTTTAATCACAAATCTGGAACAAGGAAGCATGATCACATGAACAAGTTACATGATCCTTATCTGTATACCTGTAATGGGGCAGTCAGAAGCTACTCTGGATCAACCTGCCAGCCAACATTTTCAAAGGGAGATCAGCAATCGCATCTATATTTCTCACAGTAAACATTTGTTTTAAATCTCTAAAACCTATAGGTACAGTATTTAAATTTAAAACTAAAGATAATGTCCCCATAATTATTATGTGTGGGAAAGAAGTTTCATAGAATATGCCAATATTAGAATAAATTACCTGGAAGAGGACGCTCACATGGTGCTGAAAACTCTGGCCTGGTCTGTGGCTGAGAAGGAGCGGGCTCTGCTTGCACAGACTTTAAGCTTTCCATATCATTGTCTGTGTCTTCATCTTTGGTTGGAGGGGAATCACTAAAAATTGGAGGCTGAGCTGGCACGTTTTTTGAATTTTTCTGTGGTGTCGATGGATCTTTCCTTGCCGCAACACTCTCCCTCATTTCATTAAAATGGTGTGAAGACTAAGTAACAAATAACAGATGTAATAAAAATAAGGAAAAAAAGCACAGTTTTTCCAAGTTAATGGTCAAAGTACCCCACCTAGTTACCTGTAGGCTGGCCTCTTTTTGCAGACTTATAGATACTCCAATTGTTGGGGAACTTTCCACCGGCACAGATGATATGTTCTGCTTGGCCCTATTAGGTGGGGTGAGGATAAAAGCACCTTCGACAACTACAGGGTGGTGCTCCATTTCTGTGCTGGCCTTCTTTAGCAATTCTGTCAAAGCAATATCTGTACTGCCAAGAGACTGATCACCACAACATAAGTGAATCTTAGAGAAAAAAAAAAAAAAAAAGTTCGGATTTTTAAATATAAACAAGTATAACAGTAGACTTTAAAGTAGAAGAAGTTCACCCAAAACCTAACTCTAAATCTACTTGCACCAACATTTTAAAATGTATCTAACCCTGTATAAAAGAAATCACCATACATATAGCTTTTCTGAAGCCACTCCAGACCGATCTCCAGCGGCAGCTGCTGTGTGCAGGAGAGAACCGTTAACGGCTGGGAAATGCCTGGCAAATGACATCACCTATAGACTTACTATGGGACTTCAGTTGTTGGCTGCCTCTCCAGCACACGCCTACGCGCTAAAGCTGCCGCTGACAGCTCAGTGTGGGACCGAACCAGAGCAGCTGCAAAACAGTTAAGTAAAGCAATTTCTTCTTTATAGGGCTAGATTAGTTTTATAATGTGACTGCAAGTAGGTTTAGGGCTAGTTAGGTTATGGCTGAACTTCTACTTCAAGTCTTGGAAAGAGTGGTGAAGAGGGTAAATCCTTTTTTTTGGGAGACTTTACTTCCATTAGGGAGATTTCCTCTCGCCCAAGGTCTTGCTAACTACGGTCATGAGGAATAACAGTACTAAGGGGAATTCTCCCAAATACAAAACATTTAATTTTGACATGGTGTCCCTCTTGTTACCAGTTTGCATTCAACCACTGGAATTCAGTTTGCTGCTATTCACGGGTTTATACATATCTGGGAATTGCTAATCTTGAAACCCAGATTGATATTGGGCTGGCGTTCATTTGCACTCTCGTCCTGACAGTTGTCTCACTTACCCTTTATTTATGAAATCTCTCTAGCTGGTATGTAATGTCTGTATTAACCTGTTAAATTCAAGCTTGATGGCTATTATGCATATCCCATGTCCTGTCTGCATTTATCTCTGATATGTCTTTTTGTTATATCATATAATTTTAGAGTAAAACAATTTATGACTATACTGTTCCTAATCCTATACCCCTGACGAAGGTGTGAAACTGGAAACGCGTCGGGTATTGGGGACAACCATCTATCGGAGAGTAACATTGTCATTTCACATAAATTGTTACATTTTGTCTTATGTTGTTTTTGTTGTATGTACATCCTACTAAACGTTTGACGTTTAACATAGATCACTTCTCTTGATCTGTCATCTTTTTTATGCAACAAAAAAATAATTTTTGATACAAATCAGTGTTTGTGGATTTCAAAGCCCCATTTAAAAGGGGGTTCTTTCTTGTTCTATCTAACCCAGGGATGTGGCCACCGCACTGGTTATACCTGGCATGGTGAAACCCTTCTTCTCCAAATACAAAACACAGACGTGTAAAAGTCAAAACTCTTATCCATTCTATCAGATTTGTTACTGGTGTTATCCAATTTATTTTTGTGATGATTGTAGTGCATTGCAAGCTAAAGTGCAGAGGGTTTCCATACTATTTTCTTTTATGACTAGTATGCAAAAGAATTTTCAGGCCATTGACAGCCAAATATTTCCACCTGGCACTCCAGGAAGCACTATTTATATCTAAAACTGTTCCTTAACCAAGGGTTCAACAAACCCCGGGAGCCAGGTCACAATTGGGACTAGAATTAGCGACCTGGCGCCTGGGGTGGCACAGCTGGGGTATCCTGTGTCTCCGTGCAATTCCCCCCCCCCCCGCCACGTGATCACGTCGGGCCGCGCCGGCCGATAATTGAGGCCACGGCTTTGCGGCCTTCTCCAGGCCTATGCTTCCTTCTGTGATCTGGCGCCATCTTGTGGTGGCCGTTGGTATGACAAGACAACCAGCAATGCTAATGGAGCTTCCCCTGTCTGTTTTCACTGCCATCTCCTTCCCTCTAAATAGAACCCCCAAACATTATATATATTTTTTATGTTAATACCCTAGAGAATAAAATGGCAGTCGTTGCAATACTTTGTCACACCGTATTTGCGCAGCGGTCTTACAAGCGCACTTTTTTGGGAAAAATACACTTTTTTTAAATTAAAAAAATAAGACAACAGTAAAGTTAACCCAATTTTATTTTATATTGTGAAAGGTAAAAGTTACGCAGAGTAAATTGATACCCAACATGTCACGCTTCAAAATTGCGCCCGCTCGTGGAATGGCGACAAACTTTTACCATTTAAAATCTCCATTGGCAACGTTTAAAAAAATTCTACAGGTTGCATGTTTTGCGTTACAGAGGAGATCTAGGGCTAGAATTATTGCTCTCGCTCTACCAATCGCGGCGATTCCTCACATGTGTGGTTTGAACACCACTTTCATATGCGGGCGCTACTCACGTATGCGTTCGCTTCTGCGCGCAAGCTCGGCGGGACAGGGCGCGTTCCTGGCTCCTAACTATTTTAGCTGGCTCTTAGATTCCAAGCCAATTTGTCAAGCCCTGCCTTAACCAGGCAGAAATTTCAGGAAGCAGATGCCACACTGGAGTCCTGAATTTATAATAAGCTTTATTAACAACAGCACAGCCAACAAAAAGTCCTTTCCCTGACAAGTTCTCAACAACTATTCCGACTTCAAAATTGTTGTAATAAAACAGATTTTTATATTTACCATAAAATCCATTTCTTTTAGTCCACAGGAAAACAGAAATTTTTGGGTTATATTGAGCCTACTAGAGTATTGGATATTGAAGAAATTTTGTGACCAGCCCAGTACAGACCCTCCTACACACAAGCATGCGTTCATTTTGTTGTAAAGCAAGAGCGTGATCTTAAAACACAGGAGGTGTAGACTCCAAGAAATAGATCTTACAGCAAGCACAAAAATCTAATTTTCCTTTCATATCCATTCAAGGACACGGGTGGACAACAGCAAAAACACACACACACACACACACACACACACACACACACACACACACACACCTTGGGACAGCTTACATATAAAGTTCAAAGAGCCACCTGAAGAACCTGATGTCTGAAGCTGGTATCAGGCCTGAACATCCACC
This sequence comes from Rana muscosa, assembly GCA_029206835.1. Taxonomy (NCBI): domain Eukaryota; kingdom Metazoa; phylum Chordata; class Amphibia; order Anura; family Ranidae; genus Rana; species Rana muscosa. The sequence goes on along the minus strand of CM055116.1, from coordinate 1,003,408,585 downwards.
TGATAGAACATGGAGTATGTGAGAACAGATGACCAGGTGGCAGCCTTGCAAGTGCAGTAAACAGCTGCTCGATGCCAAAAGGTCAAGAAGCAGTCACAGATCTAGTAGAGTACACCTTGACAGAAAAGGGTGGAACCCAATAGTTAAGACCATAAGCTTGAATGAGGTTTTGTCTGAGCTACTGAGAAACAGTTGAAAGCGTAGATGGTTCCCATTTTATGAGGACCAAAAGTAATAGCAAAGAGAGCGTCAATCTTTCTGATAGAAGCAGTGACTTTGAGAAACTTGCAGAGCACAAACTACATCTAGGCAATGGAAGGAGTTATATTTGACAAACTGGGGCCGAACAGATGCACATCATCTTGCCTGAGGTGACAGGTTGAAACTACCTTAGGAAAAAAGCAGTTCTAGACTTCAACACCACCTTGTGCAAAACCAAAAGGGGCTTTTTTAAAGCATATAATGGCTAGTTCCGACACTCAAATGGCTGGAGGTAATGGCAACGAGAAATGCAACCATGCGAGTGCAAGCAGACAGGGGAATAACCCCGATTGGTTAAAACTGCAGTTTTGGAGTGCTGAGAGAACCAAATTTAGATCCATTGGAGCCACGTGGGAGCTACATGGAAGACACCCAGAAGAAAAGGTATTGATCAAGGAATGGGAAAGTCATTGGTCTCTGAAAAAGCATCTTATATGTAGACTTCACTCGTGATAGTGTCAAGGGCCAAATGCTAACCTGGTTTCATGGAGAACTTCCTGGGGTGGAAGTTTCTTCCCTTGCACCAAGTAAAGTATGCCTTCCATGTGCTGTGCTAGACCTTGCGGGAAGTAGACTTCCTAGCTTTAAAGTGGAATTCCAGCTTAATGCAGCCTTAACTGTCTCCTTAAACTAGCCTTTAAAAACATTTCCCCTCCCCTCTTTAACACTTATGCCAACTAACTTGTATAGAAAAGATGCATATACTTAAGCTTTTTCAGCCCGCACTGCTGTAGGAGAGAGTGCTCCGACAATGGCTGGTTATGCCTGGAGTGGTGACATCACCCATAGGCTTCAACTTCCCATCCATTGTCAGCGCTCCCTTCTCTCCCCTGCAGTGGTGCCGACTGACATCGGCAAGTGTATGCATTTTTTTTATATAGGTTAGTTAGCTTAGGTGTTAGGAGGGGTAGGGCACAGTTTTAAGAGTAGTTAAAGTTCAAGCTTTAAGAATTCAAGCTGTATCCTAAGCTTCACTTATTCACAGATGCCTCTGTGTGTTGCGTTTGTTAAAAATATGATTTTTATTATATTACTCAGACATAGGATACATGGGACAATTTTACAATAGTGAGTTGGTCAGATTACTGTCAGTCTTTTGGTTTGAGTAGATTTCTCAAACAAATGCTGTTTTCATACAATGGGGTTAGATACCATTGTTATATTCATGTCTATAGCTACAGTAAACAAGTAAGACATTACTTGTTTGAGAGCTGAAAGAATGACCGACTGTTAGATTACTGATAGATTTGGTTTAAGTAGACAATAGGTAGATAGCATTGTTGAATACAGCTACAGTAAACAGGTATGTTTTCTGTTGTTTGGTAACTCAGCCTGACACATAAAAGCAGGCATAAGCTAGGACAGACACACATCATGTTGCTGTAAGATCAGAAGAAGACACTCATAAGAAGATGCCTGGTCACCAGGAATGGAGATCATGTACATAGCGTAATCAAAGTTAAGTAACCTTTAAATGTATTTGTACTGTTATAGACCATAGGCTGTTCATTTGCTAGGCATGTTTGCTTGTTATAGAGATCTGTCAGTCTTGTATTGTAGTCCTAATATTGTAATAGTTTTGTATGTACAGCATCTTTGTATAGTAAAAGCACATTTACACACTGCAGAAGTCTCAGCTTCCTTGTTATACCACAGAGTAACCTTGCTAGATAGAGTGTTTTGCTTTTGTCTGTCTCAGTACCTGAACTTCCAACAGCCATGAAGCAGAGTGAATAGCTGGTTCTTGAGACCGAACTATCCAGAAAAGGCCACAGACATCCCCTAGGAGTCCGATCAGGTTGGCATACCAGATCCACATGGTCTAGTACAGAGAAATGAGGATCACCAGAATTCCTTCTATTATGAACCTGTGGGGCCCAAGAGAGCCATATCCAGCATCCCCTACCCGTGACCAGACCATTACCCCAGGTCCAGGAGCTATTGGCTAAGGAATTCTGCCTGCCAATTATCCACACCAGTAGTGTAAACTACAGACAAGGATAGAAAGCCGCAGAAAGTTAACTGGGAGATTGCAGTTTCTCCAGTGTCCATGTCCCCTGCACCAACAAGGTGTCCAAAAATCCTCCCCCAGCCTGACAAGCTGGCATCGGTCATGAAGACCCCAGGAACTGAGGCAATGATTTCCTGCTCCAAAAAGCCCACTAGAGACGAATGTAGATCTGCTAATCTGTGCAGTAATAACTACATGTAGAGACCAGTTCAGCAGTGATGCAGTAGGGATCTTGACTGTAGAAAAAAAAAAAAAGGTAGCTAGAAAAGGGTTAAAAACTTTCTACATCCATTCTCCAAGGACAGTAGCAAAAAAAATGAGACATGCTTGAAGCAGGAGCGACTACAGGGCAAGCCAAAAAAATAAAAAATTGCCAGTGTCCTACCCTCCCATAGATGGCAGTATAACCCAACTAACTCTCAATTCCTGTGCCCCTCAATGGAAAAGAAAGAAAAAGAAAGAAAAAGAAAGAAAAAGAAAGAAAAAGAAAGAAAAAGAAAGAAAAAGAAAGAAAAAGAAAGAAAAAGAAAGAAAAAGAAAGAAAAAGAAAGAAAAAGAAAGAAAAAGAAACTTCTTATCCCTTCCTGGCTGAAAAGGAGCAAAGACAATGGACTACAGAAACTTTTCATCATACAGCTAAACTCTCTGAATACGTGACATCCACGAATATAAATTTGTTACATGCAGAATGTTCATCAGATAGGATTTAAAGGTTAAATACTTTTGTTTTCTTACTCAGTTCAGTGTGCAGTTTTCAGAAATTATAGCAGAAACTTACAATAAGGAATGTTATTTTTTTTTTGTTTTATAGTTCCTGGAGTTAGACTTGGTGAATACCACAACCCCACCCCAAGGTAACTAAACATATTAGATTTGCGGAGCCAAACAGGTCAGTACATATAAACGGGATTTGGGGACTTTAGGTTATACTAGCCCAAGCATTGCACGCACTAGACCACAGAACATTGCTTCTGCTGGTGAGCATTTAGAGAGCCAAAAGAACACTGCCCAGAGTGAAGTACTACATTCTCTTACGACTTCCATTCTCAAAACACTTAGTTAAAGCAGATAGATATATCCAGCATTTCCAGAAATATCCAACATTTCTGCATGCTCCCCACTCCTATCCTTCAGATCTTTACTAGGCTATACAAAAATGTATGAAAACGGCTTCCCTTGCATGCTCATCATATGAGAAAGGGCTTCACTTGTCCCCTTCAGCTGTTTTCAAGGAGAATACTCTTCACCATTGCGGGTTGTTTAGCATGTGTATGATTTGTTAATGAAAAAAAGTGAAGAAAACATAAAAGTATAAAATGATAAACAGCATTTGCCATCATGAAACCTAATGGATAAAAACAGGCTGTCTTACCTGAAGTTTAGGCTGAACAGAAAGATAAAGGCAGAGCACTTCAGTGCTACTACGGATTCTGACAGAGGCTCTCTCTGGCTCAAAATCTGGATTGACCAGGTCTGTAAAAGGTTCATTGGTGACATCATTTCCCAGCAAAGAATAATAGAAGAAAAATTCTGATTGTGGTTCAGGAAGTCTTAAAGTGCTAGGAATTAACTGGAAGTAAATGGAATATAAGAATAGTAGATAAACACAAAACATAATCTCAGTAGTAAATGACAACATTAAGAACAGAAAAAGCCTTACTGAAAAATATCATCATCATCAGAGCCATGATGACTATATGCAAAATTCAGCAATACAATACTTATAGTCAAATTGGCCGATTGGGTTGACCACCATTTTGTTAAATAAAACCAACAACTTTTTGGGTCTGTCGCACTACCACAGTAGAAAATAACAGATTAGGAAGAGTAAAACAGAGTAGGTAAAGTAGGCTCAGAACATGTTCTAGTCAACCTACTCCCAAGAACAGCATAAATCATGGAGGAGATCAGCCTGCATTGCTTATTACACATTTGACATCTATTGGTAGGTTTACTTAAAATACTACTCATGGGATATGCATTTTAGTTTTAATCAAAGATGTGTTTCCCCTTCCAAAAAATTTCCCAAATTTTCAGTGACACCACTTTTGAAATGGCAGCTTTGGAAAATACTAGGTATGTCATGGATAGTACATCACCATTCTTACCTGCTCCAGTTGTGTGGCAAAGGCAATGGTTACAGACAAAACAAAGTAGTCCTTGCAATGTTCCACAGGTCCAATCTGATGGTAGCTCTCTGCTTCATTTAAAATAGGTACAAGACTCTTAGGATCAATACTACCATGTGACACTGAAAAAATAAATAAAAATAAATGGTCTATAAAAAAATAAAAAAAATAAAAAAAAAAGGAAAAAATAGGATTTTTATAACAGCTTACCTGTAAAATCCTTTTCTTGGAGTACATCACGGGACACAGAGCGGCATAGTCATTACTATGTGGGTTATATAGATACCTTCAGGTGCTGGCACTGGCAACTTCCAAAACCGGAAGTACCCTCCCCTATATAAGCCCCTCCCATCCGGGAGTACCTCAGTTTTGTAGCAAAGCAATAAGTGTCCCCAAAAGAGGGGTGGGAGCTCTGTGTCCCGTGATGTACTCCAAGAAAAGGATTTTACAGGTAAGCTGTTATAAAAATCCTATTTTCTTTCTCGTACATCACGGGACACAGAGCGGCATAGTCATTACTATGTGGGATGTCCTAAAGCAATGCCCAATGAGGGGGGGGGGATACACCATACATAAGCTGAGCGCTATCAGACATGAGGATCTTTTGCGGCCTGCAACACACTGCGCCCAAAGGCGACATCCTCCTGACGTCTAACGTCCACCTGGTAGAACCTAGTAAACGTGTGTACTGAAGACCATGTTGCGGCCTTACAGATTTGAGCCAGGGAGGCCTGGTGATGCACTGCCCATGAAGTTCCAACTGCTCTCATGGAGTGCGCCCTAACTTTGAACGGAGGCGGTCTCCTTCTCAAGCCATAGGCTTGCATTATGACCTGTCGAATCCACTTGGCTAAAGTAGATTTTGACGCTGCCTGACCCTTTCTGGGGCCTTCCGGCAGAATAAACAAAGTATCCGTTCTGCGAATCTGAGCAGTGGCTTTTAGATAAGCTTTAACTGCTCTTACTACATCCAAAGAATGCAATAACTTTTCCTCCACCGAACTAGGTTTGGGGAAAAAAGAAGGAAGAACCACATCTTGGTTCAAATGAAACCTCGATACCACCTTAGGAAGAAAGGCTGGATGAGGACGTAACACTACTCTGTCCTTATGGATAACCAGATATGGCTCTTTACAGGGACATAGCTGCCAATTCCGACACTCTTTTAGCCGAACAAATGGCTACTAGAAAAATCAATTTCCTGGTGAGAAGAACCAAGGAAATATGCTGTAATGGTTCAAATGGTTGTTTCTGTAGAACCGACAGAACCAGGTTTAGATCCCATGGACATATGGGAATATTAACCGGAGGACTAATATGCATCACTCCTTGTATAAAGGCTTTGACTAGTGAATGCGAAGCCAAGGGCCTTTGAAAAAATATTGACAAGGCCGAAATCTGACCCTTGATAGTACTCAAGGCCAGCTTCCTATCTACAGCCCACTGTAGGAAGTCCAGAATCCTACCTATTACGTACTTACGTGGATGCCATTTCTTGGCCTCACACCAGGCGATGTACGCCTTCCAGATTCTATAGTAGATCTGCCTGGATACCGGCTTCCTGGCATTGATCATGGTAGATACCACAGGATTAGAGAGCCCTCTCTTTTTTAGAATGTGGGCTTCAATAGCCAGGCCGTCAAACCTAGGGCTGGTAAGGAAGGGTGGTATATCGGTCCTTGCAAAAGCAGGTCCGGACGATGTGGGAGAGTCCAAGGACTCCCCACTGACATTTTTACATTCTCCGCGTACCATGCCCTTCGGGGCTGCCACGCTGGAGCCACCAGAATCACTGGTTTCTTTTCTACCCCGATTCTGCGGAGTAATCGAGGTAACAATTGTGGCGGTGGGAATGCATATATCAGCTTGAACTGATCCCAAGGGAACACTAGGGCATCCGAGCCGCAAGCTAGGGGATCCCTTGTCCAAGAGACAAACCTGTCCACCTTTGCGTTGAATCTGGATGCTAGCAGATCTACATCCGGTGTTCCCCACCGCTGACATATTGTCCGAAAAACCTCGGGGTGAAGGGACCATTCCCCTGGGCATAATTGTTGGCGACTTAGAAAGTCCGCCTTCCAACTCTCCACTCCTGGAATGAATACCGCGGATATGGCTGGGACATATCTTTCTGCCCATTTCACTTAAAAGAGGGACCTCTAACTCTGTTTTTAACCGGCAAGAGTGTACTTTTACCGTTGGAAATTTTCTGGATATATTTGTCCAGGTCTTCCCCGAATAAGCGTTCACCATGAAATGGGAAGCTAACCAGCAATTTTTTACAGGGAGCTCCAGCAGACCAGTTTTTGAGCCATAGAAGCCTGCGCATATGTACTACAGACAGCGTAAGGCGGGAGGCCTGATGGATTGAATCCTTTATGGCGTCAACCGCAAAGCATAAGGCTCTAGGTAGATCAGCTAGGGCAAGGGCCTGCTGATCTGGCAAGTCCCTTAAGACCTGTTTCAACTGATCCTTCACTGCATGGCAGACCCCAATAGCTGCCACTGCTGGTTGTGTCACCAAGCCTGCTGTAGAAAAAGCAGATTTTAATAAGGACTCCAATTTTTTATCTATTGGGTCCTTGAACATTTGGACATTATCCACTGGACATGTCAGTGATTTATTCACACAAGAGATGGCTGCGTCCACTGTAGGGACCCTCCATTTTTTGATGAACTTATCCTCCATGGGATAGACCACCGGAAATCTCTTGGGGGGAGTAAATATTTTATCAGGATGTTCCCAATCCTGGTACATGAGCCCTTCCAATAAAGGGTGAAGTGGAAAGGAACAGACAGTCTGGGGAGCTTTTAGCGACCCCAGCGAGGAGACAGTAGTGGTTGATGGTTCCGCAAGGTGCATTTTAAATGCTGATCGGACCATGTTAGTCAAAGACTGAACCCATAATCTTTCAGCTTGAGATGCTGAGAAAGGTTCCTCCACAGTTGATTCCTCTATAACAGAATCAACCTCCTCCTGATCCCCTTCAGGCAGGTCGATCCCTGTATGGGACTGTTGCTCCGCTAACAGGTACTCTGAAGGAGGAGACGGAGATCGGGCGTGCTTTCCCTGTGACAGGGAGGCAGCGATTAATGTTGACAATCTCTCTTCTAATCCTCCCAGAGCTGAGGAAAAAACCTCCTCTGTTACATACACAGGAGCAGGTGAACTGAGGACAGCCACAGTACCAGGTACTCCTGCGGGGTCTCTACGGTCACTAACCTCTGAATTTTCAGGGGAGACTGGTGCAGCAGAAGCATGCCCAAGATCCTCAGAGCCCGATGGAGACCCCTTTCGCTTCCTGGAAGATTTAGTTCCGGAGCTTCTGGACAGCATATTCCTAAGCCCAAAGCTGAGGTATTCCAGCCGTAATACACCCCTTTTACTGAGAATAGTCTAGCACAATTGCTGCTATATAACAGTTGGTGTCTACTAAAGTGCCTTTCTAGGGGATGCCTGCATCAACCGCCTCTGTGTGCCTTTTTACTGTTGCTAGCTCTGTCTGTGCACTTCAATAGCCAGCTGTGATTGCCTTTAAACATGCTGGACGCCCGCACATGCGCAGTAGCGCCGCAGCGCACACCGAGCGTCATCCACCCGCTCCGCCCCTTTTTCCAGATCGCCTCTATATAGAGAGGCGCGGGCACGTGCGCCTTTTTTGAAAAATAAAGGAGCTAGATGGGAGCCAGGGTCCCTGCCGCAGGGCCCGGGGATGGATGAGCGCAGCAACAGGGCAGAGGAGACAGCTTCCCAGCAGAGAACTTACCAACTGCCTGGATTTGACTTCGGAAGAAAAAAATATACATTACAAGAAAAAGAACCATAGCGGCCTCTAGTGTTTAACACAGGTACCGCGGTCTTACATTTTTTATTTTTTTTCTTGCCTACTATTAAAATTTTTACATTTTCTCAGTAGTAACAGGCATGCACAGAATATTAGCGGGAATACCTTAGGTAACAGGCAGAAAGACAAAATAGGCTTGGGGGTCCCCCAATAGAACCAAGTTCCTGAGGGCCCCCACTTACCTTTTCCTCGCCGCAGGACTCTGTTTGGTCCACAGAAGCCCAAACTTCACCTATCACGGCAGGCATTGTAATTAAACCTTCAGGGACCGGGTTCCCAAGGATTCCACTCCCCTGGACCTGTATAGCACCCTGCACAGAAAACATCTTGGTCGTGGGTATGACCAGAGCTCTGGATCCCAGGGTCCAGCCCTCCTAAGAGAGGCATTACAGGCAAAACCTTGCTCTTCTCTTGCAAGGCCCGGGTACCGACCGTTTAGCTATGAAGCTTTTTTGGTCGGATCCGGAATAGCTTACTGAGGCCCAAAAGAACCTGTACGCAAGCTCAGTGAAAAACACATGTTACTTCTTGGCCAACACCTTAGACACTGGCAAAAAACTGAGGTACTCCCGGATGGGAGGGGCTTATATAGGGGAGGGTACTTCCGGTTTTGGAAGTTGCCAGTGCCAGCACCTGAAGGTATCTATATAACCCACATAGTAATGACTATGCCGCTCTGTGTCCCGTGATGTACGAGAAAGAAATAACACAACACAAGATCTACGCTATTAACTTGTGTCTTTTCTAAGCTTCTGCCATGTCAGATATCCAAATGGGGCCTTTGGCATAAAAATGCAATCAAGACAATTCTATTTCCGTGGAGAAGTGAAACATGTCCTATGCATAGAATAGATCTTTGTTTTGCTTTGCTTTGCCAACAGCAATCAACCCCAACATTTCATATTCCTGATATGTGCCTGCTGTACCATATACCTGTACTTGTATGAGAAAGTATCCTGTTCTCTTTGTATTGCTTCCTTTGTGTGGAACCCTGGTATTCCTGCCAGTCCCCTTGCTTTCCTGTTAAAAACTGCTGTTTCTCCTCCCCCAGCTCTTATTCAGCAGAAAACAGAGGGAATGTGATCACTCATAAAAAAGGGGAAAAAAAAGATTTTTTCGAACTCACCGTAAAATCCTTTTCTCTGACGTCCATGGACTGACAACAGCATCTTCAATCTTGACAAAGTGGGTTATGTTCCTGCTCATAGGAGAAGACTTCTCCTATGAGCAGGAACATAACCCGCTTTGTCAAGATTGAAGATGCTGTGTCAGTCCATGGACGGTAAGAGAAAAGGCATTTATGTTTTTTATATATCTATACAAAAAATGTTTTGTCTCTAATTTTTTATTTTTTTTAACTGAATGGGTTGTTTTACAAATCACTTTAATTCTTGAGTTGGTGCTGTATGGAATCCTGTAATGCACAATGTCAGTCTAGCCCGGCTGTATCTGAAAATCTTTTCTACATATATTTAAAGCCTGGACGTCCAAATTGCTATAGATATTCTAACCCTTACCTATCACAGGCTGGATTCAAAATTTGTATGCTGCGGTAACACATTTAAAAATAGACTTTTTACTGCAGCACACAGTAACGCATGATACATGGTGCAGTGTCTTTAATTATGACTGGTACCCCAATGCACCTGACCACTGGCACAACCAAGTGCATCTCAGCACACCACAGCAAAGAGACATGACGCATCTTTGTTTTGTGTGCTGCTTTAAAGACAAAAAGGTGAATATGAATAAAATTGTGGATTCTAAGGAAATGGCCTGCCTACCAACATGCAATGTAACGTGTGACATGACACACATCTACGCAAGGTAACGTATTGTGCAACTTCTATCAAACTGTAGGAGTATTTTTATTGTTGTTTTTCTGTTGGACCTCTCCTCACTTTCACTTTTGTTGATCCTATAGGGAGCAAGAAAATATTACCATGGACAAACAACAACATGGCAAAGGCTCTAGTCTAACCCTCTACCAGCTTACTCAAGGCACACAAAAAAAAAAAAAAAAATACTTTTAGAGAAAATATACCTTTAGTGCTTCGAGGAGGAGCCTCTTTAGCTTTAAAGGTCTCCGCTGCAGGCTTGGTGTCAGTTTCCAATCCAATATTAAGCTGCACTTCTGGCTTAAATTTCGTGTACTTGCTGCTTAACAAAGAATGCCATTTTGGAACCTGTTTAAAAACAAAAGGCCTTGAATACTTGCCCTAGGACCATTCATGCATTTTATATACACAAAATAAAAACAATAGGATTCAAATGCATAAGAAGAGAAGATTCAAGAAGTATTGACACTTTGGGCCCAGTTTGGACATTTTCACTTAGAGCCGGTTCACACAGGGGCAACATAACTTTGAGCGCGACTTTGCGAGGCAACTTGGACACGACTTAAGTGTGAACCACAGCGCGACTTGAAGTCGCCTCCAGGACATGCTTTTTTGCCAGTACCTGCCTGCGAGAATGTGTTTCCAGCGCGATCTCGGCGACAGGGTACTGTACACCTCGCGCTCGCTGTCCCCTGTGTTTGGTATAAATCATGAGGGGGAACTCCACGCCAAATTTTAAATAAAAAACCGGCATGGGTTCCCCTCCAAGAGCATACCAGGCCCTTAGGTCTGGTATGGATTTCAAGAGGAACCCCCTACGCCGAAAAAACGGCGTGGGGGTCCTCCCAAAATCCATACCAGACCCTTATCCGAGCACGCAGCCCGACCGGTCAGGAAGGGGGTGGGGACGAGCGAGCGCCCCCCCTCCTGAACCGTACCAGACCGCATGCCCTCAACATGGGGGGGTGGGTGCTTTGGGGCAGCCCTGCGGCCCCCACACCCCAAAGCACCTTGTCCCCATGTTGATGGGGACAATGGGCTCTTCCCGACAACCCTGGCCATTGGTTGTTGGGGTCTGCGGGCGGGGGGGGGGCTTATCGGAATCTGCAATCCCCTTTTAATAAGGGGGCCCCCAGATCCCGGCCCCCCACCCTATGTGAATGAGTATGGGGTACATCGTACCCTTACCCATTCACCTGGGGGAAAAGTGTCAATAAAAAAAAAAAAAAAAAAAAAAAAAAAAAACACACCACACACTAGACATCTTTTTAAAGTAATTTATTAGGCAACTCTGGGGGGTCTTCTTCCGACTTCAGGGGTCTCTCCGGCCTCTTCTCCCGCTCTCCAGTGCTTTCTGCCTTCTGCCGGGCACCTCCGCTATCTTCTGCCAGCTCTTTTGCTAGCGGTGGTCTGGTCTTCCTCGACGTCTACTTCCCTCTTCTCTTCTTGAGATGTGGACACGATGAGGTCTCCCGCTGTAATGCCGTGTGCGCGGCGCGCCACGACTTACATAGGCATGGGGCGTGGTCACCAGGTGATGTGACCCTGCCCCCTTATGACATCACAGTCCCATAATGCCCCGGGGCTGTGAGGTCATAGGGGGGCGGGGTCACCGGGTGACATTACCCGGTGACCACGCCCCATGCCTATATAAAAGTCGTTGCGCTCCGCGCACACAGCATTATAGCGGCAGAGAGCGTTGAGTCAACATCGGGACCAGAGAAGAGGGAAGAAGACGATGAAGACCGGGTCACCACTAGCAAAAGAGCTGGCAGAAGATAGCGGAGGAGCCCGGCAGAAGGCAGAAAGCACCGGAGAGCGGAGAAGAGGCCGGAGAAGTCGGTAGAAGACCCCTGGAGCTGCCTAATAAAATTACTTAATAAAAAAAACACACTAGACAGCTTTTTTAGACACTTTTCCCCCAGGTGAATGGGTAGGGGTACGATGTACCCCATACTCATTCACATAGGGTGGGGGGCCGGGATCTGGGGGCCCCCTTATTAAAAGGGGCTCGCAGATTCCGATAAGCCCCCCGCCCGCAGACCCCGACAACCAATGGCCAGGGTTGTCGGGAAGAGGCCCTTGTCCCCATCAACATGGGGACAAGGTGCTTTGGGGTGGGGGGGCCACAGGGTGCCCCCCTGCCCCAAAGCACCCACCCCCATGTTGAGGGCATGCGGCCTGGTACGGTCAAGAAGGGGGGGGGCGCTCGCTCGCTTGTCCCCACCCCCCTTCCTGACCGGCCAGGCTGCGTGCTCGGATAAGGGTCTGGTATGGATTTTGGGGGGACCCCCATGTCGTTTTTCCGGCGTAGGGGGTTCCCCTTGAAATCCATACTAGACCTAAGGGCCTGGTATGCTCTTGGAGGGGAACCCATGCCGTTTTTTTTTATTAAAAATTTGGCGTGGAGTTCCCCCTCATGATTCATACCAAATACCAGCTCTGTGGGAGGGAGGGAGGGAGGGAGGGGTTTGCCTTAGAGCCGGTTCACTCAGGGGCGACTTCCTGTAAAGTTGCCTCACTATGAACGGGGATCCGACTTCCATTGAAATCAATGGGTACAAGTCGCCTAGAAGTCGGATTGAAGTCGTACAGGAACCTTTTCTGAAGTCGGAGCGACTGCAGTAGTGTACATTAAGACGGCTCCATTCACTTCCATTACTTTTCTAAACCGCGTGACTTGGGGCGACTTGAAGTCGGATCCCAGGACACCCCTGTGTGAACTGGCTCTTAGGGGTGTACTCACTTTTGTTGCCAGCAGTTTAGACATTAATGGCTGTGTGTTGAGTTATTTTGAGGGGACAGAAAATTGACACTGTACACTCACTACTTTACATTGTAGAAAAGTGTCATTTCTTCAGTGTTGTCACATGAAAAGATATAAATAAAATATTTACAAAAATGTGAGGGGTGTACCGTATTTGTCGACGTATAAGGTGACTGGGCTTATAAGGCGACCCCCTAATTTTGCAGCTAAAATGTTGGTTTTGAGATATACCAACAGTATAAGTCGACCCCCTTCAGATGGAGGGTCAGGTGCCAGATGGAGGGTCCGATGCTTCAAACCAAAGCTTCGGTGCTGGATGGCGAGGTGGCCGTGGAAGGAAGAGGAGCCAAGGGGTAGCCGCATTCAGTAACATATTACTGTATACAGTATACCGCGCTGAGCCAATCACGGCAAGCGATGTATTCTATTAATGAATACAAAGCCTGCTCGGATTGGCTTTGAGATTCAAAGAGGCGGGGGCTGATATTACAACCTCTGCCAATCTGAGCAGGCTTTGTATGCATTAAGAGAATACATCGCTCGCCGTGATTGGCTCCGCTGACATTAATGCACATCTAGCTGGCTGACATACATACACCGACGTATAAGACGACCCCCGATTTTGGGGAATTTTTTTAAAGTATAAAAGGTCGTCTTATACGCCGGAAAATACGGTACTCACTTTTGTATCATTTTAGAACTTTTCCACCTTTAATGTGACCAATAAACTGTACAACTCAGTTGAACAACAAACTGAAATCTTTAAAAAGGTGGAGGGAAGTAAAAAAAAAAAAAAAACTAAAATAATATGGTTGAATCAGAGCCGGTTCACACAGGGGCGACACGACTCTGGCCGAGGCGACCTGAACACGACCTGAGCACGCACCACAGCGCGACTTGGGGCAAATTCAAGTCGCCTCCAGGACAGGAGGCTTTCCAGTGGCCAATCAAACAATCAGCTCTGTGGGAGGGGTTTGCCAGGAAAACAGTTTTCTCTTCCTGTATTGTTGCTTCAGTTAAGACAGGGGATCCGATTGGAGGCGACTTCCACTGAAATCAATGGGTACAAGTTGCCTAGAAGTCGGATTGAAGTAGTACAGGAACGTTTTCTAAAGTCGGGGCGACTTCAGTAGTGTACATTAAGACGGCTCCATTCACTTACATTGAAGCCTCGTACACACGACCGAGTTTCTCGTCAAAAAACGACAAGAAACTTGCTGGCAGAGCTTTCTTGCCGAGTAAATCGGTCGTGTGTACGCGGCTAATCAGGTTTCTCGTCAAAAAAACAGACAAGAATCTCGACGAGAAAAATAGAGAACCTGCTGCTCTCTATTTTCTCGTCGAGATTCTCGTCAGCATGTTTCTCGACGAGAAAAGTGTGTGTGTGTGTGTGTGTGTGTGTGTGTGTGTGTGTGTGTGTGTGTGTGTGTGTACACTTACCTGTCGCCGTGGAAACCCGCGCATGCTCGAAATGACTTTGCAGCATGCGCGGTAGCTTCCTAGGCATAGGTAGGGTGTAGCAAGATGGCGGCATCGAATGTAACGAGCGCACGCTCGTCGTAGTCGATTACGTCACTGCGTTCGCTCCATTCAAAGAACCGCGGGTTCCTTTGAATCGAGCGTGTGTACACTCGGCCGGGACAAGTTTCTTGTCCAAGAATCTCGTCAAGAAAAACAACGAGTTTTTTCCTGACGAGATTCTCGGCCGAGAGTACGAGGCTTTACTCTCCATCGCGCGACTTCAAGTCGGATCCCAAGTCGCCCCTATGTGAACCGGCTCAAGTGTGCACACCCTTAAAATAATACTTTGTTGAAGCACCTTTTGATTTTATTACAGCACTCAGTATTTTTAGGGAATAAGTCTATCGGCATGGCATATATCTTGACAATATTTGGCAATATTTGCCCACTCTTTTTTGCAAAAACACTCCAAATCTGTCAGATTGGGAGGGCATCTCCTGTGCACAACCTACTTTAGATTAACGCACAGATTTTCAATGGGATTCATGTCTGGGCCATTTCAAAAAACTTTAAATCTTCTTCTGTTAAAGTCATTCCTTTGTTGATTTGGATGTATGCTTTGGGTCGTTGTCATGCTGAAAGATGAAGTTCCGATTCATGTTCAGCTTTCTAGCAGAAGCCTGAGGATTTTGTACCAATACTGACTGGTACTTGGAACTGTTCATGAATTCCATCTATCTTTGACTAAGGCCCCTGTTCCAGCTGAAGAAAAACAGCCCCAAAAGCATGATGCTGCCAGCACCATGCTTCACTGTGGGTATGGTGTTCCCTTGGCGATATGCAGTTTTGTTTTTGCGCCAAACAGAGCTCTTGGAGTTATGGCCAAAAAGGTTCAACCTTGGTTTCATCAGACCAGAACACATTTTCCCACATGCTTTTGGGAGACTTCAGATGTGTTTTTGCTAAAGTTATCCAGGCGTGGATTTTTGTCTTCATAAAAAAAATAGGATTTTTTGTACTCACTGTAAAATCCTTTTCTCTGACATCCATGGACTGACACGATGTCTCTTTACACTTTACACGTGGGTTTATGTCCCTGCTTGCAGGAGAAGACCTAGGCAGAATGTGAGATGTTATACATACATTCTAAAAGCCAGAGCTGAACAACCCCACCCAGGGGGCGGTCCCTCCGGACATAACCCTCCCACTACAGTCAGCAGACTTCAGTTCGTAACAAAGCAGTGCAAACTTAAAAAGGAAGGGTGGGTGCCGTGTCAGTCCATGGATCTCAGAGAAAAGGATTTTACGGTGAGTACAAAAAATCCTATTTTCTCTTATCATCCATGGACTGACACGGTGTCTCTTTACACTTTACACGTGGGATGTCCCAAAGCAGTGTCAAGAGGGATGGGAGCAGTATAAATGGAAAAACCAAAACTTCACTCCAATAAGGCAGAGCTCCTCAACGGAGGAGTCGCAACCTTAAACAGCGGCCTGCAGCACCCTGCGGCCGAAGGAAGCATCCGAAGATGCAGCCACATTAACCTTATAAAACTTAAAAAGGCATGAACAGACGACCAGGTCGCCGTCTTGCACACTCGAGCAACCGACGCTTGATGTCGGGAAACCCAGGGAGGCACCAATTGCCCTGGTGGAATGCGCCGTAACCGGAAAGGGAGGCGCCCGCCCTTTGAGAGCATAGGCTTGAATGACGGTTTGTCTGATTCCCCTAGAAATGATGGCAGACGAAACCGCTTGCCCCTGTTATGGACCAGAGACAGTCACAAACAGTGAGTCGGACTTCCGTATAGAAGCAGTAGCAGACAGGTACGCCCGTAAGGCTCGTACCACATCCAATATGTGCAGCGCAAACTCTCTGGGATGCGATGGGCGAGGACACAAAGACGGGAGGACAATGCCCTCATGTAGGTGAAAGGTCGACACCACCTTTGGCAAAAAGGAAGGTTGCGGATGCAACCCCGCCTTATCCTTATGGATGACTAAATATGGCGACTTGCAGGACAAAGCTGCCAACTCAGACACCCGTCAAACAGAAGTGATTGCCACTAAAAGGCCACCTTCTGAGACAAGACAAGAGGGGAATATCCCGGATATTCCCAAAAGGAGGTTCCTGGGAGGACCGAGAGCACCAAATCCAGATCCCACCGTGGGAAAGGAGGCTTGACAGGAGGGAGCACATGGCGAACCCCCAACACAAGGTGCTAACCAAGAAATGACCCGCTAGAGGTCGCTGAAAGAAGACGGCCAAGGCCGAAATCTGATCCTTGATGGTACTCAAAGCAAGCTTTTGGGTCACTCCACACTGCAGAGGACGCAGGATTCTGGGGACGGAATACGTCCGAGGACGCCAGTCCAGCACTTCGCATATGGCGATATAAGCTTTCCAGGCACGGTGATAGATCTGCCGAGGAAGACTTCCGTGACCTTAACATGGTCAAAATGACCGAGTCTGAGAGATCTCTGTCCCTCAACACCTGGCTTTTAACAGCCCTGCCGTTAAAGCCAGAGACTGTAAGCCGGATGAAACATAGGACCTTGAGACTGAAGGTCCTCCCTCATCGGCAACCGCCAGGGAACGTCCGCGACGAGACATACTAGATCAGCGTACCAGTGATGCTGAGGCCAATCCGGAACAATTAGGATCGCCGGAGTTTATATCAGGCGATAAGGACCCTATGGGGCCACCAACGCATCCGAGGCATCGCCCAAGGATCCCTGGATCTGGCCACAACCTTGACCCTTGCGATTGAGTCGAGAGGCCATCAGGTCCACATCCGGCGTGCCCCACCGTCGGTAAGGAGTTGAAATATGCAAGGACCACTCTTCTTGGTCCGGCGTCTGGCGATTGGCGACTCAGTCCGCCTGCACATTGTCTATGCCCAGAACGTAAAATGGCCTACAGAGCCGGCACATTTCTTCCGGCCCACTTCAGGATACGGACTACCTCGGAAGCCGCAGCTGAGCTCCGAGTTCCCCCCTGATGGTTTACATACGCCACCGCCGTGGCGGTGTCCGACTGGCTCCTGATGGAGCGACCACATACTCTCTCCGACCTGAGGAGAGACACAGTCCGATGGCCCGTATTTCCAGAACAGTGATTGGTAAACAGGCTCGTCCGGAGTCCAAGGCCTGAGCCGACAGGACCCCCCAGACTCCACCCCAGCCCGTCAGGCTGGTGTCCATCGTGAGTACCATCCATTGGATGGGAGGGGGAACGCCTTCCCGGACCGAAGAGCCGAGGATCGCAACCACCATGTCAGGGGCGCCCTGACCAGGTGAATCACCTGGATCTGAAGATCCAAGGACAACGGGATTTGTCCCAGGTGGACAAGATCTCCTTCTGCAATGCCCTGGTGTGTGATTGGGCATACGGAATGGCCGCGAAGGAGGCCACCACGAGTCCCGGGACTCTCATGCAAAAAACGGATTGACAACCATTTATGGGATGTCAGCACACGCACCGCAGACTGAAGTGTCAGCAACTTCTCCAGAGGTAGGATACCTTTGCCTCCAAGGAGTCCAGAATCAGAACTAGATACTCCAGACACTGAGTCGGGACCAGGACTGACTCCTGAATGTTCAGGAACCACCCGAGTCCCTGAGGGTCTAATTGACGATAGTCACCTTTCCTCTAAGTCTGATCCACTTTCTGCTCTTAGCAGAAGATCGTCCAGATAGCCCACGACAGCAATACCTCGCTGTAACAGAAGACTAGAACCGGAGCAAGCACCTTGGTGAACACCCTTGGTGCCGAGGCTAGGCCGAAAGGAAGAGCCACAATCGATAGTGGACTTCGCTGATCGCAAAGCGCAGAAACTTCTGGTGACTTGCGCAGATCGGAACATGCATGTAGGCGTCCTTGAAGTCCAAGGACGCCATAAGAAAATCCCTTTGGTGGAGTGTAGCGATCACCGTGCGAATGGATTCCATGCGGAATTTCTGCACCTTCTCGAAGGCATACAGGGCCTTGAGGTCCAGGATAGGTCGAACCACGTCCTATTTTTGGGACGACAAACAGATTCGAGTAGAATCCCTGAAAACTCTCCTGTGACGGAACCGGCACAATCACTCCGGACCTGATCAAATCCTGTACAGCCCCCAAGAGGGCTACCCGACAGGTAGGAAGGAGAGGAAGATTTGAGGGAAAGAATCTGTCTGGGGGCCAGGATGGGAATACTATCCTGTATCCTGAGGTAACCACCTCGCACACCCACCAGTCGGAGATTCGGGAGGACCCCAATTCGTGACCTGCAAAGTCGTCCCCCCACCCCAGAGTCGGGCGGAGGCAAGACTTCACGCGGAGGCGGGCTTGGGAGCCGCTTGTTCGGCTTACACACCCAGGGGCACTTGTGCCCACCAGCCGCACTGCCGTCAGTCTGAGAGGGCCTACCCGTGGACTCTGACGGACGAAAAAAAAAACCCTTTTTTGCTGGAAAGGATGGACCCAGTTTACGTCGGGCCTCCTTATCCTTGATAGTTTGAGGAAGGAGAGTGCTTTTACCTCCCGTGACATCCTTGATGATGTCATCCAGAGCAGCACCAAAAAGTCTACCACCCTTAAAAGGTAGATCCGTAAGGAGCTTCTTAGAGGCTAGGTCAACAGACCAGCATTTCAACCAGATAAGACGACGCAATACCACCGCCGAGACAGAGGCCCTGGATATTAAAGGGGCCGCGTCCAACGTGGCGTCGCACACATATATCAGGCCCTGCACCATTTGGTGGGCCAGAGCAATAGTGTCTGGAGGAAGATTACGCTCCTGTACAGTTTGGTGCAAAATTTTTGCCCATTCCGTGAGTGTCTGAGACACAAGGGTCGCCGCTACTACGGGCCGTAGGGCGGATCCCAACAAGGCGAACATGGCTCTACTCACCACTTCTGACCTCCTGTCAGTGGGGTCCTTAAACGCAGGAGTCCCCTCCATCGGGAGAGTGGTGGCCTTGTTTAAACGGGCGACTGGGGGGTCGACCACCGGGGGAGAAGCCCACTTTTTAAGCAGGGCATCTTCAAAAGGGGTATCTAATAGACAAACGCCGCGGGACCATGAAAGTCTTCTGCGGCTTTTCCCAGACCTGGTCAATGAGCTGGTCAAAGAAAGGTACATATGGAAAAACCTTTTTTAGAAGGCTTGGCCTTAAAAGAACCAAAGGAGACTGCCTCCGCCTGAGGTTCTGCATCCGCAGCATTAAGCCTGAGAGTGTCCCTCACAGCATCAATGAGTTCACTAACAAGCGCCCTGTCATTTACTGACTCAGAACTGGAGTCTTCCTCACCAGGAATGTCCTGTTCAAAACCATCCAAATATTCAGACCTAGGGTCCTGAGCAGCAACAGCTAGGCCCATATCTGAATCAGAGCACTCCCCTTATGGAGATAAAGTGGGGAGAGGGCGCTTTTTTGCTCCCTTGTGCTCACACACAGCTTCCATCCTGGTCAGAAATGATTCCAGGACTGCCGACAACTGGTCCATAGGGACCGCAGGTGCTGGAGCACTGCCTGCTGCCTCTGGCATGTGAGGGGAAGCTGGCGACTCTGACTCCATAATGTCCCTCTCTGAGACCACCCACAGGCCGTGCCGACTGAGTAGGGGAAAAGCCCAGGGGACCCACCAACCTGACCAGGACCGCTCGGTTCCGCTGCCCTGTCTCTCTGCGCCGCGCTGCTCAGCATGAGTGAGCTGAGAGGAGAGAGTGTGAGGAAATTCGCGCCGTTCCCAGCGGCGATAGAGGCCAAACTAGTGCTTTAAAAACGTGCGGCTACAAGAAAATGGCCGCCGCAATGTGCTCCGGCGGACCACGGCAAGATGGCCGCCAATGTAAAAAACAGCACACACACCAAACATGGCGCCAAACGGCGCCCAGGCCCCTCACATTAAAAAAAAAAACAGCCCCAGCGAAATGCAGAGCAGCATGAGCCCCCCCCCCCAGGACAGTATGGCCCCCAGGCACCCCACACAGTACAGCGCCAGCACTAGTGAACAGAGAGTGACATTAAAAAACACAGGGGGAGACAGGGAAATCCCCCACACAAGAAACACACAGCATGTAGTCACCTGCAGCCAGGAAGAGACTACTTACCCGTCCCCTGAGGGACCCACTGGTGTGTTTCTGACAGAACTATCACAGTGCGGTACTGAGTAGCTGTCGGCCCGGTCCACCGCGAAAGATACAGCCGGACTGTTCTATCTTGAGAGGACCGCGGAGCTGGAAGCCCACCGGCCACCCCTGGAGTCGTGGGGCATGTCGTGAACTGAGTCTCACGCACACAAGGCGAGGATCAGCACGCTCGATGGTCGGACAGGGAAGACTACGAGGATATCTTGTACCCAACCTGTTGCCCAGCCGACAGTTGATAGAAGATCTCAAAAGAATAAAATAGGAAAAAATTCCAAAAGGAATAAAAAATAGGTCAGGAGACTGGCTCCTGAGAGAGCCACGTCTTCTCCTTCTGCTAGGCAGAAAAAAACTGAAGTCTGCTGACTGTAGTGGGAGGGTTATGTCCGGAGGGACCGCCCCCTGGGTGGGGTTGTTCAGCTCTGGCTTTTAGAATGTATGTATAACATCTCACATTCTGCCTAGGTCTTCTCCTGCAAGCAGGGACATAAACCCACGTGTAAAGTGTAAAGAGACACCGTGTCAGTCCATGGATGATAAGAGAAAAAGGCTTCCGTTTTGCCACTCTACCCCAAAGCCCAGACATATGAAGAATACAAGAGATTGTTGTCATATGTACCACACAGCCAGTATTTTTGTATTCCTACAGCTCCTTTAACCACTTCAATACAGGGCACTTAAACCCCCTTCTTACCCAGACCAATTTTCAGCTTTCGGTGCTCTCACACTTTGAATGACACTCAGTCATGCAACACTGTACACAAATAAAATTTGCGTCCTTTTTTTTCCCACACAAATAGAGCTTTCTTTTGGTGGTATTTAATCACTAGTGGGTTTTTAATTTTTTGTGCTATAAATAAAAAAAAAAAAGACCGTAAATTTTGTGAAAATTTGCCTTTCTTTGTTTCTGTCATAAAATTTAGCAAATTAGTAATTTTTCTTCATAAATTTTGGCCAAAATTTATACTGCTACATATCTTTGGTAAAAATAACCCAAACTAGTGTATATTATTTGGTCTTTGTGAAAGTTATAGAGTCTACAAACTATGGTGCCAATCCCTGAAAATGTATCAAATCTGATCACACCTGAAGTACTAATTTCTTGAGATACTAACAAGTCATAAAAGTACAAATACCCCCAAATGACCCCTTTTTAGAAAGTAGACATTCCAAGGTATTAAGTAGCATGGTGAGTTTTTTTAAGATGTAATTTTTTCCCCACAATTCTTTGCAAAATTAAGAATTCTTTTTTTTTTTTTACAAAATTGTCATTAACTGGTTATTTCTCTCACAGAGCATATGCATACAACAAATTACACCCCAAAATACATTCTGCTACTCCTGAGTATGGGGATACCACATGTGTCGGACTTTTACATAGCCTCGACACATACAAAGGCCCAACATTGAAGTAGCACCATCTACGAGCATAAATTGCACATCTCATTTCTCAACCACCTATTACACTTTTGAAGGCCCTGGAGCACCAGGACAATCACAAAATGACCCAATTTTGGAAAGCTAACACCCCAACGTATAATCTATGAGGCATAATGGAGTCTTTTGAACAGTTATTTTTTTCCAGAAGTTTTTGGAAAATGTGGAAAAAAAAAACAAAAAAAAAAAACACGCATTTACACAAAATTGTCCATTTATAAAAGATATTTTCAACACATAGCAAAAATGACACCCCAAAATACATTCTGCTACTCCTCCTGAGTATGGGGATACTACATGTGCAAGACTTTTACACAGCTTGGCCACATACAGAGGCCCAACATTTAAATAGCACCATCAGGCGTTCTAGGAGCATACATTACATATATAATTTCCTGGCAACCTATCATTTTTGGAGGCCCTTCTTATTTCTAACACATAGCATGTACATACCAAGAATTACAATCCAAAATAAATACTATTGCGGAAAGGGTAAAAAAAAGAAGCATTACCTGTGCTTTTAGTAGTGTCCACAGAAGAGAGCACTGGTCCAGGCAGCAGTCGGGGATGTGCTTAACGACAGCAATAGTACTTATCCAGGCAGCAGGCAGGAATATTGTCTATGGCAGGCATGTCCAAAGTCCGGCCCGCGTTGCGGTTTTGAACGGCCCGCCTTGTTATCTGGACATATATATCTTTTGTGGCCCCCAACGATCTCCCAGCATCGGGACCACAAAAGATATATATCAGGAATATCTTAATGGTGGATCGCGGGCCGAATCCTGCCCGCCGCTAACATCATTCATTACATGGGAAGCGGGGCAGGCAGGTCTCTCCTTTACATGACATCAATCCCCCTTCCTCCCCCTCCCCACACACACCTTATTCACACAAGCCTGGAAGTGCTGCAGGCACAGGCAAAGGGCGGGACCTTTCAAGTTACAAAGCAGGTGATTGGTTGCTAGACAGTGGGGCGATCCCAGCAACCAATCACCTGCCTTTAACTTGAAAAGTCCCACCCTTTGTCTGGACCTGCCATGCCATGCATGCTTCCCGGCTTGTGTGATTAAGGTAGGGCAGTCAGTGAGGGGAGGGGGAATGCTGCGTTGATGAAAGGGACAGTCTGTCTGTCTCTGTAAAAATCGAGTGAGGACTGTGACGTGGGGGGAATCTGTAATGAAGTGGGGTCTGATGAAGTGGGGTCTGGTGGGGGGGGGGGGGGGATCTGTGATGGAATGGGGTCTGTAATGGGGGGGGGGGGGGGAGGATCTGTGATGGAGTGGGGTCTGTGATGAGTGGGGTCTGTGATGGAGTGGGGGATCTGCTTCACAGACCTTTATTTAAAAATTTTAGGTTTTTTCCTGAAACTTCCCTCTTAAAGTAAATGTGCGTGTTATACGCGAAAAAATACAGTGTATCCAAATAACACACAGAGCTCACCTCTTTACTCACACACAGCCACAAAGGCAAGTTAATTCTTGTTGGGCAGTGTATTGGTGCTCGGACGAACACACTTAGACCAAATTTTTATGGTTCAAAGAATGTCAGGCCAAATGGTCGGCCCTCACACATGTTCACTTCATCAAATCTGGCCCTCTTTGAAAAAAGTTTGGACACCCCTGGTCTATGGTCAGCACAAAGGATATTGTCAGCACAGCCAAAAGCATTTGTCCATAGAAATTGTCCAGGCAGAGATGGCCAGCATAGCCATAATATTGGTCCTGGTACACTGTTACCTGCAGACACTCATTATTGTACCGCTCTCCAGCCTTTCATAAACATACTGCCTCTTGCTACAGCTAATTATTTCCATAGTCCAGGTAGCAGGCAGTGGCGTGGTCCGTTCATGCAGCAGGCAAAGGCATGATGGCAGCAAGTCAGCAGCAGGCTGAGGGCAGCAATCGGGTAAGACCTGTGCACAGGGGTAGAGTCTTCGACCCACCCAAATCTCTATGAAGCCTCCGGACTCCAGACCCTAATCCAAAAATTAAACCCGGAGAAAACATATGTTTTCTTCATCCGGAAAAACTATTCTGGAGCCACTCACATATGTGAGACCCCTGTGTACTACATTAGCAGGTCAACAGATCAGTCCAAGCGGTAGGCAAAAGCATAGTCCATAAAACAGGCCAGGGTCAGTTCACGTGGAAGCAGTCCAAACGGGAGGCAGAGGCATAGTCAAAAAGCAGGCCAGGGTCAGTTCACGTGGAAGGCAGTGGCATGGTTATTTGGGGAAGCATGGAAAATGGTCAGCACAGATTATGAAAATGGGGGGGGGGGGGGGGAATGGTTAAAAATATGGGCTAATATTTTAGGGATGTATGATAAAATTCGAAGCATTCACCAATGCAAAGGCCAGGTTGGGAAGGGACACCGGGGACAATGGTAGCTGGTATATTTTCAAAGTTCTCCTTTGCTGCACACGCGACATCTTTTTTGCCGTCTTCGGCCTGCTTCGGATGGTGGGATGTTGTACGGGAAGTGCCGTTCATGAAGTCTGCTAACCGCATCAGAGCGAAGGTTTTCTGGGGGAGGGGGGGGGGGGGTTTTGCTGATAGATGAGGGACGGGACTAAATTCTTCTGAGAATAGTAGGAAGGGGGCTGGGTTGTATGGATTTGGTGTAGACTATGTAGGAATTATACATGGCCAAATGGATGAGATAAATTGCTAACTTCTTGTACCAGAATCGGGACCTCCTAATGGACAAATAGGGCTGAATCATTTGGTTATTGAAATCCACACCCCCCATGTAGAGATTATAGTCTTGGACACGTCGGCTTTTCAAATGGGACCTCGTCGTCTTCGCTGAACTACAACTGTAGTGTCATCATGAATGGAGGACATCATGTGCACGTCCCCGTTATCCTTCCACCTCAAGGCCAGCACTTCGTTGCACCTCAGTGTTGCTCTTTCCCCCCTTCGCAGTTTTTTGTTCACAATGGATTGTGGGAAGCCCTTCCTATTTTTTCTGGTGGTTCCGTGGGCCAGGGTTTTTTCAATGTACAAGTGTCTGAAAAGGGGCAGGCTGGTATATGAGATATCCTTTTTTTTTTTTTTTAGAAGTGGGCAAGCCAGGTCCCATACAATTTTTCCAGCTGTGCCCATGTAGACTGGGGCACTCAGGGGACTGGAGCTGGGAATCTCTTCCTTCATATATGCGGAACGCATAAAAGATATCCCGTGGGGGGGGCGTGACTTGGCGCGCAACGGGTATGGACGCTTACTGAGTGAGCTCTGAGACACACACGGCCTGCACCTGCTTAAACATCCGACTCAGCGATCTCAGATGCCGGGCAAACGGCTATATAACACCCACACCCGCGTACGAGGAGAGGATCCATTGCTGCCTCCTCGAGGAATATAGCTGACCTCTTTAATCCTAAATCCGGAAGCCGAGGTAGCGGGGAGAAATCCAAGATGGCGCCGTTACACCCATGAGGAGGAATACAGTGAGGCTCCCAGTCTGCCCCGGAGGACTCAGGTAAGGGGAAAGACAGAGCTGACCAT
Organism: Rana muscosa; assembly: GCA_029206835.1. Taxonomy (NCBI): domain Eukaryota; kingdom Metazoa; phylum Chordata; class Amphibia; order Anura; family Ranidae; genus Rana; species Rana muscosa. The sequence goes on along the minus strand of CM055116.1, from coordinate 1,003,383,193 downwards.
CCCCTTACATTTGCGGACATGTCGGTGATAGCGGCGGACATTAAATCCACGTTTTCCACCGCCATTACGGACCTAAAATCTAATCTGCTGGCCCTTAATGAAAAGATGGCGGCGACAGAGGTAGCGGGCAGGAATATGGATAAAGCCAATCCGCAGACTAGAGACTGCTAGTGTGTCGCATAACAGCCACTTTATTGAAGTGAATCGACGTCTGGAAGATTTAGATAACAGGGGGAGGAGGAATAATATACGTGTGAGGGGTATCCCTGAGTCGGTCGAGCCCATCCAGATCATCCCGGCCCTGAGGAGGCTGTTTAACACCCTGCTTGAGAGACAGGAGGATATGGAGATAGAATTCGTCAGGGCTCACAGAGCACTTAGACCGAAGGGACCCGACAATGCACCCCCACGGGACATTATATGCTGCCTTCAGAGCTTCCCTCTCAAGGAAGACATTATGCGCAGAGCAAGGGGAAACGATCAGATTGTTTTCAATGGGAGCCATCATTATGCTCTTTCAGGATCTCTCCCAAATTACTTTGAAGAATCGCAGGGCCTTGCGCCCCTTGCTGGACAAACTAAGGGAAAGGGAGCTGCGATACACCTGGAGATTTCCCTTTGCGCTGACAGAGACACACAACGGACGCCAGCATGTACTGCGTGAACCTGATGATCTTCCAGGACTTCTGTGATGCCCTAGACCTTGAGCGTGTTCTTGTTCCGGATTGGTACGCAGAATTCCAAGACCCACCGAGAGATGGATCGCCTCCGAATTCCCCTTTCTCCACTCCTGATAAACAACCCTCCAAGAAGCAAAAGCCATACCGCGCAGGAGGTTCAAAAGTGGGAACACCACGATCCGCCAGAGATGACCGCAGAGGATCAGCTGCAGATTGACATGGATCTAAATAGACCGGCTAAGTTGCTGACTTAACTGTTGCATTTTTTTTTTTTTTTTTACCTGTTGGGTCCGATCAGTTTCGGTTTGGGTATGGGTATGTGATAGGTTTGACAGGATCTTTGGGGCCATATCGCTCCAACTCTGCTGTGAACCAGGGTTACCCATGTTCGCTGTTACACAACCCCCCCCCTTCCCCACCCCTACCCCCTACTCCCCCAATCCCCTTACCTTTCCTCTCCCCCTACTTTCACGTACTCCCCTCCACCTTTCCCATTACACCTCCCCTATCCTCTCTCATCCCCCCCCACCTTCTTGTCTTGCCTCCCCCTCCCTTCCCACTCCCCCCTTCCTTTCCCCCCCACCTTCCTTTCTCCCCCCCCCCCCCACCCTAATGATCTAAAGGAGGCTTCTATGGCCCTAGATGAGAGATCCACTCTCCTCAGCTCCCCTCCACATCCTTCTCCTTTTTTCTGCTTTTGACGCACCCGGGGCACACCATGCGACTGAATATCCTCCCCAAGACTTTATGGTGGTTGATTAGCTTTTCAAAATGTGCCTCTTAGCCTCTCAACAGCATTGGACTGTGGAAGCATTGGGGAACGTGGACGAAAGTGTGATACAAATCCCACCATGAGAATGGACTCTAAATGAGAGACATGCTATTATGAGATGTTAATATGAGAGGCTGGGAACATGCGCTGGTTGGAGGATTTTCCTCCCGTACCTCCTAAACAGGGATCTGGAGGGGAAGGGGGATACCCTTCCTGTAGAAGAAAAGGTCATGTCTATCATAGTAATTGTACATCAGGGGCCTACTTACGAGTTAATATAAAAGTTAGGATGTTTATCTGTTCAGATTACATAAGCTTCCGAGTGCAGGCTGTGTGTGTGCTGTGTTGCACTTCACTACTAATTACATTTGGAAGAGGCTAGTGACTATCTGTTTATCAGTTGTTAGTCGCCTCCCTCTACCCCCACCGATTAGTTCATCTGTCCCTGTTCATTGGGGGTGGATGCACGGAACTACTCCTTAACCAGGATACATAGTTGTACCTGGTAAGGGATTTCTATTGTTGTCTCCGATATCTTTTCCTCTTTATCTTTACCTATCCTTTTCTCTTTATAATCTCGAGTGCCCTCCTGTGGTTGTAATCGATTTGATTCTCACGTCCTTTGCACAGTTTTGTTTTATAGGTGCCCTCTGGATCATCTAGCTCTGGGTCCTTACCATGGCTTATTCAGACCTCGGCCGGGGTCCCTCCGTGATCTCCCATAATGTCAGGGGTCTGAACGTACCTGAAAGACGCTCAACGTTGTTGAGAGAATTAAAAAAAAGGTAGGCCGCACTTTGTGTTCCTACAGGAAACCCACTTTAAGACACACCATGTGCCTAAGCTGACAGACGCCTTCTTTACAGAGGCCCATCATGCAACCTGTGATGATTCCAGAGCTAGGGGGGTGTCCACTTTAATCAGCAAAGAAGCTCCTTTTGCTCTGCAGGAGAAACTTTTAGATCCTAAAGGCAGATTTGTTTTTCTGAAAGGCATCTACCATAATACCCCACTGACAGTGGCCAACGTCTACTTTCCCAATAGAGCCCACATATCCTTCTGCCAACGTATGACTCAGGAATTAATGGGTTTCACGTCAGGTTGCCTGATCCTTGGGGGGGACTTCAACGTACCCCTAAACCCCATAGCTGATACGTCTAATGGGAAGACTTGCCTGTCGTATAGGATACTGAAAAAACTTAAATCCATGGCGGTTCAAACATCCTGAGGACCGAGACTATACTTTCTTCTCACCTCCACATAATAGGCATTGACTATCTATTTATCTCGCAACGAGACCTGACGTTTGTTACTGAGGCTCACATAGGCATACAATCCTTCTCGGACCACGCCCCGATCTCCCTATCCCTGAAAGTTGCCCCTCCTAGATCTTACATTGGATCATGGAGACTGAATGCGTCACTCCTGACTGATCCCCTACTGTTGCCCACCTTGACCTCCTCCCTGACCGATTTCTTTCAACGCAACACGACCCCAGATGTAGACCCTATGGCAATTTGGGAGGCACATAAATGTACATTGAGGGGAGAACTTATCAGAATGGGTGCCCATCGCAAGAGGGAAAGGGACAAAAATATTAAAAACCTTTCGGAACGAATAAGATACCTAGAAAACCTACATAAACAATCCCTCAGCGTTCAAACGGCAACCGAACTTATAGAAAAAAGGAAGGCCCTTCAACAGCTCTTTGAGGATAAATCAAGGAGGCTTTTGTTTTTTAAGAAAAGGATTTATTATGAATCCGGCAATAAGACTGGTAAACTACTAGCCAGGGCCCTGAAGGAACAGTCGGCAAAATTTTTTATTCATGGCATCAGGGGGGCGGATGGCAAGATGGAGGTCTCGGTAGAGGCAATTTCTAAACATTTCCATGAATTTTACACGAAACTCTATAACCTTCCACCCCGTCACAAGTTGGCGGATATGGGAGGTGAGAGGTCACAGATCATACGGGACTACCTTAACAGAAGCGGTTTGCCTGCCCTGCTGAACTCAGACGCTTCGCTTCTGGAGGAACCGTTGACTAGTGCAGAAATTACATTGGCCATTAAACAACTTAAATCTGGGAAGAGCCCAGGCCCCGATGGTTATACCTCCATCTATTATAAGACATTTGCCCACATTCTGGCAGACCCCCTCAGAGCTGCATTGGATTCCATGTCAGTACCCAGGAAGGTCACCCCAGACTTTCTGTCTGCTCATATTACAGTAATACACAAAGCGGGAAAAGACCCCGCTGATTGCGCCAGTTATCGCCCCATCTCCCTATTGAACCTGGACGCCAAGATCTATGCTAAGATACTGGCGTCCAGATTGAGTCCCTTGTTGTCGGCCCTGATCGGACCAGACCAGGTAGGTTTTATGCCGGGTCGTGAAGCTAAGGATAATGTCATAAAGGCCTTGTTACTGACTCAGGCGGCTAGTGTGGGGAACTTGGAAGGCCTTCTCCTCTCCACGGATGCGGAGAAGGCCTTCGACAGGGTGGCATGGGACTACATGATGGCTGTCTGCGCTAAGGTGGGATTGGGGCAGCACATGTTGGCCAGGATATCCGCACTATACCAGTCACCCACAGCGAACCTTAAGATTAATGGTACTCTATCGGAAAAGGTCCTGATAGCCAATGGCACGAGACAGGGATGTCCACTGTCCCCCCCTCCTGTTCATCCTGTCCCTAGAGCCCTTCATTAGGATTGTCAAGGCGAACACGGACATTCGGGGCTTCATGGTATCAAACAAGGAATACAAAGTTGCTGCTTATGCAGATGACTTATTTTCCTGACTAACCCAATTATCTCATTACCCAACCTGATGAGGGAATTTGACCTTTATGGCTATATGTCTAACCTAAAGATAAACTACACCAAGTCGGAAGCCCTGAATGTCTCTTTGCCGGAGGCACTTCTTGACCAGGTTAAGGTGACCACTTCATTTAGATGGGAGCCTAAGGCCTTAACGTACCTGGGAGTTTGGCTCACACCGAGACTTTCAGATATATTCGCTTGCAACTTTCCCAGATTCCTTGCGACTGCCAGGGAGGACCTGGCCAGATGGCGTTCAGGCTATTTTTCCTGGTTTGGTCGTGCAGCCATAATCAAAATGACACTTCTACCTAGATTGCTTTATCTACTACATGCTCTTCCCATTAAAATCCCTGCATCCTTTTTCACTACGCTCAAATCAATCCTACTTAAGTTCCTTTGGAACGAACAAAAACCCAGGATTAGATATTCCCTCTTGATGAAGCCCAAGGAACTAGGAGGTATGGGGATACCAGACTTTAAAGCCTATTATCAAGCTACCCACCTGACCAGAATAGTGGACTGGCACTGCCACGGCACAGCGAAAGACTGGGTCTTTCTAGAGGAAGCTATGAGCCCAATCCCCCTGAGGTTTGCCCCCTGGATTCCGTGGGGGAGTCACCCATCCAGTCTTAGACGGCAACACGTAACTGGGTGTACGCTAGAAATCTTCCACAAACTCTCAAGGTCCACAAATATCTCTTCCCAACCAGGCCCTCTGACGCCATTGAGGGACAACCCGGACTTTACACCCGGTATGCATAATCGTAGCCTTCAATCTGGGAATCACCCGGGCCCGCTTCTGGTGAGAGACTGTTTCTCTGATGGGAGGGTAATGGAATGGTCTACTCTCAGGAACCAAATTAACGATTTACACTTACCCTTTTGGACCTACTTCCAAATACGCAGTTATCTGGGGAGACAGACTGATAGGAACAACCTTCACAGACCCCTCACGGCTCTGGAATCTATTTGTTTGGAGGGCACGCGTTGTCTTAAAACCACCTCCTTGGCTTATGGGTGGCTGCAGGGTTCTGGGGGTCGGGAATCGGATGGACTCAGAGTGAGGTGGTCGGAGGGGCTACAGATGGAGATCACTACTAAACAATGGAGACAGGCATGTATCCTGGCACATAAATGCTCTATAAGCACTAAAACTCAGGAAACGGCCTACAAACTCATGACACATTGGTACAATACCCCGGCCAAGATGCACGGATGGAACCCCTCGATACCTGACACTTGCTGGCGATGCCAGGGAGATGGGGGCACTCTACTCCACATTTGGTGGCAGTGCCCACTAATTATTGGATTTTGGGACAAAGTGGTCTCTCTGATTAAGCACATCACTGACACCAGAATCACCCTGAATGCTGCTGCCTGCCTGCTCCACATCACTGATGTCTCGATGGGGACCTATAAGGGATCCTTGACGAGACATCTACTGAACGCGGCCAAGTCCCTTATCCCGCTACACTGGAGGTCCCAGAGGGTTCCGTCCGTTGCGGATTGGCTGAACAGGGTCTCGGAAATGCATAAAATGGAAGAGACCCTGACTCAAACGAATGACATGGTGGACAAATTCCACAAAACATGGCAACCTTGGATACTTTTTAAGTACTCAGCTGACTATACAGACATAGTACCTTAGAGATCATCCCTCGATATAATGGGAGGCTAGGGTGCGAGCAGCCACGGATTGGGCACCTTCTATTACTGCTTTCTCTGCTCTTTTCCCTTTTCTTTAGAACTTCACTCTAATTTTCCAGGTATCTAGACTGTTCTTTTTCTTTGTCATTATCTATATTCTAATTATTCTTCACAGTTCTATTTACAGTTGCAAGTCGCCGCTATGTATTTAGTAATTTCACGTTGCGGGTCACCCTTAGGGGGATGACAGTAAAGAATTGATGTAATCAATGTGTACTACCACAGGGCAGAAAAGAACTTCCAGCGGAATAGACTGCACCGTTTTTTTTTTGTTTGTTTTTTGTGCGGTTGGAAGCTGATGGCCCGATTTAAACGTTCTAGTTTGCTAAAATACCTGTTATGTGATACTTTGTAAGAGTTACTATGCTACTTACATCTGCAGTTGCACCTGCATATGATGGCTCACACTTGTCAACTTTATGATGTGCTTCAATAAACGTGAAATGTTAAAAAAAAAAAAAAAAAACACATCCCGTGGCTCGCTCACAGAGCTTGTAAAATTTTACTCCATATTTGGCCTTTTTGCTAGGAATATATTGTTTTTATTCCTAGCCGGCCTGAAAAGGGTACCAGGGACTCATCCACACATATATGTTTCTCGGGGACATAGAGTTCTGCAAACCGATTGGAAAGGAAATTTATCAGTGGGCGAAGTTTATACAGCTTATCGGAATCTGGATGATTGCGGGGAGGGCACTGGGTGTTATCATTAAAATGAAAGAATCTCATATCAGGACCTGGGCATTGCGGCAGAATACATGGGCATGTGGTAGATGGGTTTCATGGACCAATAGGCATGTCCTTGATTTTTTTTTTGTAAGCCCCATGTTTATGGTGAGGCCCATAAACAATTTGAACTCCTCCAAATTCAGATCTCTCCACTCAAATGGACGGGCATAAGATGATTGGGGGCTGTTGGCAATATACTGCTGAGCATATAAGTTTGTCTGGTCCACAATGAACTGCAGAATAGTGTCAGGCAAAAACAGATGAAAGTAATCGATCTCTGTGAAATTTTGGGTGTTGGCCTGCACACCTGGCTGTGCTGTGAAAGGGGGAATAATTGGTGATCCCGAGTCGGAAGGCAGCCATGTTGGGTTGGCAAGACCATCTGGCATGTATGTAGCGGCCCTGGCTCTTGGGGACGCGACACTCCAGTAGTTGGGGGAGTTGCATTTCCTGTGCTGGTACTCAGGTGTGATGTGGCAGCACCGGTACTGGCCCTGGGCATTTGTTCGCGGGGCCTTTCGCTGGCGGCAGCACTGGTACTGGGCCTGGGAATATAATTCTGGTTGCTGGCGGCTGCCTGGTTTCCAGAGTGCTGTGCCCTTTTAGGAGGGACCCATTCTTCATCCGAATCGTTACTATATTCGATCGGTTCAAATTCCGAATTTGAGTCGGAATCAGAATTGGAATCTGATGAGAACTCCCCGGTGCTCTCATCAGTCATGGAGAGGATCTGGAACGCCTCCTCACTGGTATAGACTCTTTTGGACATGGCTGTGTGGCGGGTAGCTGTGCGACAGGTGACAGATGGATGGCAGGTGACGGTCACTGATGGGCTGTGCGATGGGTGGCAGGTGACGTTCACTTACAGGTGATGATGGTGTGACGGAAGATGGTCACTGATGGGTGACAGGCGATGGTCACTGATGGGTGACAAGCCATGGACGGTGACGGTCACAGATGGGTGACAGGCCACGGTCACTGATGGATGATGGGTGCACCCCGCTGATGGGTGACGGTTGCACCGCTGATGGCATTCTCTTTTGTGACAGGTGCACTTCATGGGGTGACTGTTGGGTGACAGATGACAATTGGGGGGGGGGGGGGATGGGACAGGGGTGGTGTTGGTGCAGACACTACTAAACATAGATCTGTAACTCACTGCTCCTGGATCTTCACTCCTCACACTGGAAACGGTGTGCGAGGCGAGAAGAGTTGGCAACAGTTAGTTACAGCTCTTTGTTTACAGTTAGTGATTAGGCTGTGAATGGATCACAGGGTACACAGCCCTGGCCAATGGCTGTGTACTATCGTCGGCGACGAGCAGTGTTCCCGGGAACACGCTGCCACCGACGGACACGCGCAGCGCGCGCCGTGTTAAATGGGGCATTACCATCCGTGATCAGCCGCGACTTCATCACGGCCAATCACGTGGTAAACAGCACTTGGCAGCTGTTCACCCCTGTCGGTGACGAGCGGTGTCTCTGTGACACGCCGCCACCGACAGTACAGGGATGCGCGCACATTCCCTGTTTAAAGGGGCCGACGTCATATGACGTCAGGTCAGAACAATAGCGTTTTCCACCCGCCGTCATTTGACGGTGGACAAGTAGTTGATGTTGCTGTAGGCCCCTTGGCAGCCTCCCTGACCAGTTTTCTTCTCGTCTTTTCATCAATTTTGGAGGGGTGTCCAGTTCTTGGTAATGTCACTGTTGTGCCATATATTCTCCATTTGATTATGACTGTCTTCACTGTGTTTCATGGTATATCTAATGCCTTGGAAATGCTTTTGTACGCTTTTCCTGACTAATACCTTTTAACAATGAGATCCCTCTGATGCTTTGGAAGCCATCTTCTGACCATGGCTTTTGCTGTAGGATGCGACTAAGAAAATGTCAGGAAAGACCTACTAGAACAGCTGAAATTTGGGGTTAATTAAAGGCACTTTAAATGATGGCAGGTGTGTACTGACTCCTATAAGCTTTGAACATCTCACGGAGCACTGTTTAATCCATCATCCAAAATTGGAAAGAGTATGGCAAAACTACAAACCTACCAAGACATTGCCATCCACCTAAACCAACAGGCTGGACAAGGATGGCATTAATCAGAGAAGCAGCCTAGAGGCCTATGGTGACTCTGAAGGAGCTGCAGAGATCCGCAGCTCAACCATTTGTCGTACACTCCACAAATCTGGCCTTTATGGAAGAGTGGCAAGAAGAAAGCAATTGTTAAAAGAAAGCCATAAGAAGTCACGTTTGCAATTTGTGCGAAGCCATGTGGGGGACACAGCAAACATGTGGAAGAAGGCGCTCTTGTAAGAGGGGACCAAAATTTAACTTTTTGGTCTAAAAACAAAACGCTATGTGTGACGGAAAACTAACACTGCACATCACCCTGAATACACCATTCCCACCATAAAACATGGTGGGGGCAGCATCATGTTGTGGGGATGCTTTTCTTCAACAGGGACAGAGAAGCTAGTCAGAGTTGATGGGAAGATGGATGGAGCTAAATACAAGGCAATCTTAAAAGAAAACCTGTTAGAGTCTGCAAAAGACACCTTCCAACAGGACGACCCTAAACAAAGTCAGAGCTACAATGGAATGGTTTAGAGTAGGGCTGTTACAGATTAGAATTTTCGCGTTCGATCGTTTTTTTTTTTTTTAAATCGATTAAGCGACTAATTTTGATTAATTATAAACGCACACAGTTTTTACTATTTTTTTTTTTTAATAAACTTTAAGAAAAACATAGAAAGTTAGTAATATCCACATCTCTCCCCCCCCCCCCCATACTGTAATGTCCACATCTGCCCCCCTATACCGTAATATCCACATCTCCGATTGTTCGCTCTTACCGGAATAGACAACAGGCAGACCCGTCTGCAGAGTAGACGACACAACCAGGCGGGTGATGACGACGTCAGCACGCCGCTACTAAGCCGCCGCCGGGTGGACCAAGATGGCCGGTGCTCCGAAGCTAGGCCGAAGCCTTTCCTATGGGCGAGACCGCGGAGCTCAATCCGCGGATCGTCCCCGATCAAAATTACTTTGATCAAAGAAATTAAACGATTAATCGAGCAATTAATCGTTAATTTCCGCAGCCCTAGTTTAGAGCAAAGCATATTCATGTGTTAGAATGGCCCAATTAAAGTCCAGACCTAAATCCAATTGAGAATCTGTGGCAAGACTTGAAAATTGCTGTTCACAGACACTCTATTCAATCTGACAGAGGTTGAGCTATTTTTCAAAGAAGAATGGGCAAAAATTTCACTTTTTAGATGTGCAAAGCTGGTAGAGACATACCCAAAAAGACTTGCAGCTGTAATTGCAGCGAAAGGGGGTTCTACAAAGTATTGACTCAGGTGGACTGAATACAAATGCACAACACACTTTTCACATATTTATTTGTAAAACATTTTGAAAACCCATTTATCGTTCATTTCACAATTATGTGCCACTTTGTGTTGGTCTATCACGTAAAAACCCAATGAAATAGAATTACGTTTTTGGTTGGAACATTTCAAGGGGTATGAATACTTTTTCAAGGCACTGTAAATACATGAATCATGCGCCTTTACTCAAGATGGTCATGGCTATATATGCTAGGGGAGGTGTAAGTAATTTCTCAACAAAATAAAGCACGGAGATATGGATGGATGCTGCTTTGAATATTAAAAATGAATAAAATAAATAAAATAAAATGGCATGTTTTTGCTTGTGGTGTTCAGATACTATTAAGTTACATTTTAACGTTGATTCTCTAGATTTCAGATCTTGGTGCTTTGCGAAAAAAGGTCACGACCACATGCCTAGGTTTAAAATAATGCTGAAACCAAATAATATATAAAACAGAATAATGGTAATACAATTACTTGTTTTATTTCCTGAGCCGCTCTCAAGTCTAAAACGACATATCCAATTGATTCTTTTGCAGACGTTAAAGTATCCAAGGCAAAGCACTGCAGTTTTATTGGTGTTCGTTGCAGCCTACAAGAACAAAAATGCATTGTTACAGGGACATTTTTTGCCTAAGCTACATTTTAAACCCACCCACACACACTAGAGACCTCTGCTAACCTAGAAAATTACAAAACACAATGTTTATTTTCCACTCTAGTACAATCATGTCCATTATCTGCAAGATATAGGAGAGTCACTAATAAGTAAAAAAACCTTGCGCCAGTTGAAAAAATAAATATATATATATATATATAAATATATATATATATATATATATATATATATATATATATATATATATATGCTAATTAAGCTGCACCCCTGAAAAACTTAATGGATACCCATAAAGTGCAATGTGGAATTATATAACAAGGGGGCGCTAGTGAATGTATAAATTATAACTAATATATAAACAAACAATCACATATGGAATGCTAAATCAAATAATAAATAAAAGTACATGAATTAACAATAATAAAAACATCAACTATTGATGTAACTTTGAAGAAATGAAACAAATCGGATATGATCTCAGCAAATGAACCCAATATAATGTAAAAAACATCCAGTGAGTGAATCGTGACTAATCCATAATAAAGTCCATAAAATGTGTTCCAATATGTTCTTTGCAGTGAACCTTCACCAATACAAATACAACACCCAAAGTGCTATGGATGGATGGCCGCTTACCCCAAGATGTTGACCCTTTTAACTAAAAAAGGGTCAGATATCGCTTATCGCAAGATGCCACTTGCTAGTGAAAGGATTGAAATCCCAAGTCCATACGACTCCCCAGGATAGATGCGATTGGAATATGCAGATGAAACGAATAATACCAAAAATAGTGTAATCCCATTTATTAAAATATAAATCAAATAATAGAAAAGGCCAAATGGCTCCTTACATTACGTGGTGCCTTAACCCGGCAATGAGGCTGAAAGGCATGTAGAAGCCAATTCGTTCCGTCCGTCCGTGTGGAGAGCTGGCGTGCGCTCCACCTGCTACAGCGGCTAACCAACGAGGACCGGAAGTAAGGTAAAAAACGTGACCAAGTACCGCCTCATGGACGGACGGAACGAATTGGCTTCTACATGCCTTTCAGCCTCAGTGCCGGGTTAAGGCACCACGTAATGTAAGGAGCCATTTGGCCTTTTTTATTATTGATTTATATTTTAATAAATGGGATTACACTATTTTTGGTATTATTCGTTTCATCTGCATATTCCAATCGCATCTATCCTGGGGAGTCGTATGGACTTGGGATTTCAATCCTTTCACTAGCAAGTGGCATCTTGCGATAAGCGATATCTGACCCTTTTTTAGTTAAAAGGGTCAACATCTTGGGGTAAGCGGCCATCCATCCATAGCACTTTGGGTGTTGTATTTGTATTGGTGAAGGTTCACTGCAAAGAACATATTGGAACACATAATAGGAGAGTCACTAACCGTTTCGAAGCCTGCAAATTTGATTCACTACATTTTCGAAATTATTGTATAACGCTCATACATACAACTCCATTTCCCAGTAATTGGTGATTTAAATAAAAGTGGAGTTTGGCATAGAAATATATATTTATTAGTATAGTTTAAAGCTTTACTCCAAGAAAACCTGCTAAATACAGATAAATTATATACCGTATATACTCGAGTAAAGCCGACCCGAATATAAGCCGAGGCATCTAATTTTGCCACAAAAAAACTGGGAAAACCTATTGACTCGAGTATAAGCCTAGGGTGTCCATCTGCATGCCTCACTGTGTCCATGTCTCACTGTGGCCAATCCCCCTACCTTATCTCCGGCGCTGTGTGACTAGACTGACGATAAACATTGGAGTTTATGGAAGGGGTGCCTGCTTTGAAAGGAAAAAAAAAAAAAAGGGGGTGCTCCCTGGCCGTAGGTCCCCTGGACAACAAACTTGTAGAAGATGAGTGGGGCTACATGTGTGCCAAGTTTGGGGTCCAGGGGACCTAGGGCTGGCCGGTATCGGGTCCCCAAAAGCACCGGAGAAATTACCATTTAACATGGGAGTCTATGGAAGGGGTGCCCGGCTTTGAAAAATCGGTGCTCCCCAGCCGTAGGTCCCCCGGACAACAAACTTTGGACACTTGTAGAGGAAGAGTGGGGCGACATGTGTGCCAAGATTGGGGTCCAGGGGACCTATGGCTGGCCAGGATCAGGGGCACAAAGTTGAAGATGGACACAGACTTGAGTATAAGCGAAGGGGGGCATTTTCAGCAAACGATTTCAGAGACATCTGTGCGGGTTTCTGGGTAAGTGGGTGGAGAGAGGGACATGTGGCAGAAAGAGAAGAGTAAAATTCCTGCTAAGAGAGAACAGACTGTACACCCACCATAGATGTCCCGGGCACCCAGGAGGAACAGTTCATTGTGAGAAACTGGTGCGTCTGCCGGACCTTCAGAGTGCATGCGCCACTGGTGTCAGTGGCTGCATGCAAAGGGAATATCTCCTAAATCGTACAGGTTTAGGAGATATTAATTTTACCTACAGGTAAGCCTTATTATAGGCTTACCTGTAGGTAAAAGTGTCAAATTTGGGTTTACTACTACTTTAACTTCTATATGAAGATTTATGTTCCAATATAAATCATAAATGTATCTCCGGATAACTGTGAAACCGACATCCATTAAAGCTTGGATGTATGATCATAAATGAAGGTAAGTTCTGATCTCATCCCATGTTCATGCTTAAAAAAAACAGACAACCAATGAAAGTTCCCGGCATGCAGGGTTTTTTTTTGTTGTTTTTTTTTATCTAGCTTTTAGGCCTCATGCCCATGGACGTTTTTACAGCCGCGTTTGAGGGTTTTTTTTTTACAGCTTAAAAACGCCTGTCCATGTTAGTCTATGGCTTCATGCCCACCTAGACGTTTTTGAGCTGCAAATAGCATAGGCGTTTTTAAGCTGTAAAAAAAAACCCAGGACCAGTGCGTTCTTTGGCGTCAGGAATAAAAAAAAAGCGAAGCGTTAAAAACGCGCAAAAAACGCTGCAAGGGAAACAATAACATGGACAGGCGTTTTTTAGCGGCAAAAAACGTGGCTGTAAAAACGTCCGTGGGCATGAGGCCTTAGCATGGAAGACAATGATTGTTTTGTCAGAATGCTCAGAGTTTATTTTTAGTAAACACAATAAGCCATATATAAAGAGACAACATATGGTGCATGACTTTTCCCTAAGGAAATCACATAGCAGATGGATTACATGCAATTACATATGAATAGGGCTCCGACAAAAGCTTTATGTATCTGGAGAATAACAGATCTAACAAGGCAACGTTGATGCCTGCATAACCTACAAACCATCAGTGCCTACATGCTTATTGACATTTTAAGGTAACCTATTGATGCGACATAACAAGACCATCTCCAAAGAGGATTCTCCACACCAGTTTATTAAATCCTCCCCTATGGGACATGGGGAGAGAATTCCCCTGAATGGAAACCTGTGTGATTGCAAAGCAAGCAAGTAAAAAAAAAAAAAAAAAAAAAAAAAAAAAAAGTGAAAGGGAACCTGTATGAAAGAAATACAGAGGCTGCCAATGCAGAAGTCTCATTTTGAGAATGCTATTTACCTGGCAGTGATGCAGACCCTGCAGCATTAGTATTACAAATCAGTGAGCGGGAAGAAGTATGCTGATCAGGAGGTTTACTTATTGCCTGATTGTTTTGGGTGAATTAGAAATCATTCAAGCTACTGGATCCGTGTAACAGCCCAGCAACTAGCATTTTCAGAAGAACAAAGCAATCTCTCTTCTCAACTTAGTTCAGGTTTTCTAGAAGTCTTTTGGCATACAGTTTTTACAGGTACCAAGCTCCCACTTCCTCTCCTGGCGCCGCAGAGCGGAAGTTCACCTCTCCCCCCTCCCTTCCCGCAATCTTCTGGGACAAGTCACACATCCCAGAAGATTTCCCGGCCATCCACAACTCACAGCGCAGTGCGCGCCCGGATGTGAAGCCACAGCTGGGCGCCCACACTTGCAATGCCGGCGCCGCAGAGGAGGAGGAGGGAAGAGAAGCGAGGGTTCGGGCAGCTGCATCGTTGGACCGTGGGACAGGTGAGTGTCTGTTTATTAAAAGTCAGCAGCTAAACTTTTAGTAGCTGCTGACTTTTAAATGGGTGGAACTCTGTTTTAAATGTAATAAAACTAAACAAAAGGCATTTTTTCAGCAGTGTTAGTTTAACCACTTGCTTACTGGGCACTTAAACCCCCCTCCTGACCAGACCAATTTTCAGCGCTCTCACTCTTTGAATGACAATTGTGCGGTCATAGAACACTGTACCCAAATGAAATTTTTATCATTTTTTTCCCCCACAAATTGAGCTTTTTGGTGGTAGTTGATCACATCTGCGGTTTTTTTTTTTGTTGTTTTTTTTTTTAACAAAAAATAAAGACAGAATAAAGAAAAAAAATAAAAAACCGAGTAATTTTTCTCCTTCACTGATGAGGCTGCACTGATGTGCACCGATAAGGCGGCACTGGTGGGCCCTGATTGGCGGCACCGATAATTGGCACCAATAGGTGGCACTTTATTTGCACTGGTGGTCACTACTGGTGGACACTAATGAGGCTGATGTGCCTCTTCCAATGGGGACCGATGCCCCATACACAAGAGCCGGTGATCTGCTTTTTTTTTTTTTCCAGCACACGCTGTCAGCGTGAGGAGAAAAAAAAAAAGATTACCGAGCTTTGTTTACATCACGTGATCAGCTGTCATTGGCTGACACCTGATCACGTGGTAAGGGGCCGGGACCACCCGAGTCTGTGACGCATGACCACCCGAGTCTCAGTGACGCGGGGCGCGTGCAAAAGGGGAGGAGGTCTATTGACGTCCTCCCGGCAATTGGGGTCCGCGCTCTACCCATCATTCGGCTATAGCGCGGGCGCCTAGTGGTTAAACATAAATAGTGTACATAAGCACATAAGTGTGCATTTTGTTCTGTAATTTGTCCTGTGTAAAACACAAAAATTATGATGATTTTGGTAGAGTAAAGTGGTTTTTTTTCCATTTTGCGCTATTTTCAGTGTGATTCATATAAATATATGTAAAAGTAATAAAAAATATAAATGGACAAAGTAAACAAAAAACAGAAAAAAAAAAAAAGTTGAACTATTAGTAAATAAAACAGAAAAAAAAAAAAAAAAAAAAAAAAAAAATCACCAGGAAAATTACAATTGAATAAAGAATGAGAATAGAGTTAATTAGTGCTGATTAGAGTAAACTAAGGGGTTAATAAGGGGTTCAACAGAGGAACAGAAAAAAAATGGATCATGCTCCTTTAAAGTGGTTGTAAACCCAATTCAAAAAAAAAAACAACCACACCTGCAAGACAAAGGCATAATGAGCTAGTATGACTAGCATACTAGCTCATTATGCATTACTTACCTTAGATCGAAGCCCCCGAATCCATCCTCATTTCCCCCTCGAGCCGCAGCCATCTCTCCCGGAGGTTACTTCCGGGTATCGTCGCTCCGGCACTGTGATTGGCCGGAGCGGCGATGACGTCACTCAGCGCATGCTGCGATTGGCCGTAAAAGCCAGCGTTATCATTGATAAAACCGGCATTTACAGTGCGCTTGCGCCGATGTGTACGGCACGCATGCGCCATACACATCGGTGTACTCTTTTTTTTCAAATATCTCCTAAACCTTGTAGGTTTAGGAGATATTGCAAACACCTACAGGTAAGCCTTAATCTAGGCTTACCTGTAAGGTTCAAGTTTCAAGAGTGGGTTTACAACCACTTTAAAGCATGTTATATGACACAGTGCTTGTCTTGTGTAAATTTGGAGCCCTGTAACACCTAAAAACCTGGCTGATCCTGCCAGTTTCTCCCCTCCCCTCTGTAAACTGACTATGGTTATTATGGCTGCTGCGCCCAGACACCGTGGTCAGTTTGCATGCCTCCGTCATCCGCTGTCTCCCGTCTCTCCTCTCTGCTCCTGTGTCACCCTCCCCCCTCCCATCCCTGCCTTTCGGCTCCTGTGTCAGGGTCGGCCCCCTCCGCACCCTTGCTGCTTGCCGTAATAACATGTCTTACTTTCTATAATTCGCCAATAGTAAATGCACGTATGCATACGCGCGAGTTGACATTCCTCTAGCTTTTCTTAGGATACTCATGTAAAATACTGTCTAGCAAGGCAAATATTTTTATTTCTTTTTTTACTGATCTAGCGCAAGTTTACATGTGTGTACAAACCACATTAAAAACAATGGGCTGCATTTAGATCAGTAAAAAACAAAAAATACCTGTATGTCTGAAAACGTGGCATTATTATGATTATTATTATTATTATTATTATTATTATTATTATTATTATTATTAGGCATGCGTGTGCAAGAGTTTTGCTCGAGTAGAGAGGGCAAGTCGGATTTGCAAATTCATACAGTAATATAAGCATTAAAATGTGTACTTCAGACAGTTTATTCTCAATAACAGTAAAATGAAGCATAAGCTAGTCACAAAACTTGCACTCAATACTCAAGGTGGTGATCATAGCTGCAACCTGGGAGGATATGGGAGGTAACTGGATTGCAGATTGGCGGTGCAGAAGAGGGAGAATGAAAATCACAGGGCGCTGCAGGTGGCAAATAAGCTTCTGAATATGGTTTGATGTGGTACATAAGCAGTGCATAGATAATGAAAAGTATGGAGAGGGTGGAGTGCAACAATGAACTGTTTTTAAAGTGGGAAGAAGGTTGAAAGTAGACTCAAAAGGGCAGTGTGGGTAAAGTTGTGAAAACGGCAGAGGGTGAAACGGTCAGAGTGGTGGGGAAGGAATATGGCCCGTACACATGATCCGAAAAATCGGACGAAAAGTACCGCTTTTGAATCGATCGGACGATAATAAGATCGATAGTACACAGCTTTCGAGAGCCGATTATGACAGTTCATCCGATCAGGCAAGCACGAAAAATTTTCTTGTACGATACCAGTTTGCACGATTTTCATTTAATCAGTACAGTTGTCGTCCGAAAGAACAATACAACGCGACATCACTTCCGATTTTTTATTCTGTCGTACGAGAATTTTCGTAACCTCTCCTTTTCCGATATGCGACTAGCATGGAAAAAAAAAAAAAAAAAAAACACGATCTGTCGTCCGATTGTCGGACCGAGAGTACGGGCCATTAGACTGGTACAGAGTTTGGAAAGGCAGCGGGTGAGAATAGTGGTGTGACAGACATAAGAGGTTAAGGGGGTAGACCAGTGTTTCCTCAACCTCTTAGTCAAGGTACCCTTTAAAAAATTATGGACAACCTCAAGGCACCCCATTCTTAAATGTAAAAAACAAATCTAATAGTTTTACATAATGCGGCAGCATTGACACACGTAGGACACCCAACATTAGAGGTTATTTATTCTTTTGCACACTGGTAGCACAGGTGGCGGCATAACCCGAAGTTTAAAATCTTCCAGTGTCCCTCAACGAATGAGAAAACAACCAAATCTAAACAATTGATACATAAAGGAAAACATTTAGCCCTTCCCTTTGTTATTGCTTTTGGTTGGTCAAAATCCAATATCATCACTCCCAACACCAGACCTACAGTACCTCCAATTATTTTTTGGGCAGCCCAACATCTTCACCACTTCCTATACATACATACATACATACATACAAGACTTATAACCTCACAGAATTTGAAGCCTTTTGTCTTGGTAATGATCCAAGTCTCATAACCCCATCATTGGTTTATCCTATACTAAATCACCCTCCAAACTTCTACATCTCCCCATTAACCCCCCCCCCCCCAATTATGCAACAAAACTTTTCCCCCCTACAAAATCATCATTCTCCAATAAATTTAAAGAAGGTTGTTGAAAACTGATCGATGTTATTTAGTTCCCAAGACATCAGGCTCTCTTTACAAAAATATTCCACCAAAAAATCTGCTGGTAAGGCAATACTGCAAAGGGCATCCATGAGCAAACTGTCTGGTTGGTACGCCGTGCATGCCATAACGGTCTGGTTGGTACGCCGTTCATGCCATAACGGTCTGGTTGGTACGCCGTTCATGCCATAACGGTCTGGTTGGTACGCCGTGCATGCCATAACGGTCTGGTTGGTACGCCGTGCATGCCATAACGGTCTGGTTGGTACGCCGTGCATGCCATAACGGTCTGGTTGGTACGCCGTGCATGCCATAACGGTCTGGTTGGTACGCCGTGCATGCCATAACGGTCTGGTTGGTACGCCGTGCATGCCATAACGGTCTGGTTGGTGCTATAATAAATATTCAGGTTAACAGACAAGCTTTCCCAAAACATGACTTTCTTCCTTCTTCACTAGAACATTTCTCAGAAAACAGACAAAATATCTAACCTGGTGCTTGTTATTAGTGAAACACACGTCTGCTTTTCCCCATGACAAACTGAGTCTCCATCTATGTGGCTCTGGTTCTCTATAATAAATTGAACAAACACAACAAGAACCTAACAACCTCCCTCAGGAGCCATCAGTCTTCAGAGAGGTTTAGAAAAATATGGTTCTAATACATCATCTCTTTCCCGGTGGATCCTCGGCCACTCTCCTGATGATCCTTTATAATCTAGAATTCAGTTAACTATGTTCATTTGGTTAGCTACATGGCAGTAAAGACAGCTCTAGATCACATGATTTTCTTTCAAATTCAGCATCTTTGTCATGCGCATGCACAGCTCAGTGTAAATTCATGTATGAAACCATTCAGGCAGGAAGCTTTCATTACTGAAGACACTATGGGGTTGATCTACTAAAGGAAAATATACAGTGTACTGCAAGAGCACTTTCAAAGCTTCACTTGGGAAAAAAAAAAAAAAAAAAAAAAAAAAAAGGATTTTTGTATGCACATGATTGGATGATAGAAACCAGCAGAGCTTCCCCTTAGATGTAGAGCAAATGCACTTAAAGTTCACAGTATATTTTCCATCAGTAAATCAAACTTCTACGTCTAGTCTGCAAACAGAACAAATCTGCCAATATTTTTTCTTGAGGGGGTGTCACTTTAACCACTTGAGCTCCAGAAAGTTTTTTTTTCCCCCCTTCATGACCAGGCCATTTTTTTCAGTTCTGAACTGCATTATTTTAACTGGTAATTGTGTGGTCATGCAATGCTGTACGTTAACAAAATTTATATCATTGTTTTCACACAAATAGAGCTTTCTTTTGGTGGTATTTGATCACCTTTGGATTAATTTATGCTTCACGATATAAACGAAAAAAAGAACCAAAATGTATTCTGCTACATGTCTACAAATCTCAACAAGTGTATATTGATTGGTTTGTGTGAAAGTTATAGTGTCTGCAAATTATGGTAAATATACTAGAATATATATATATATATATATATATATATATATATATATATATATATATATATATATATATATATATATATATATATATATACACACACACACACACACACACACACACATATACATATACACACACACACACACACACACGAATAATGGCGGTGATCAGCAACTTATAGTGGGACTGGGATAGTGCGATGGACAATCTGACACAATCTGACACTGACACTCGGTTCACACTATTACGAACTGGATGCGAGTTCTTTACATCCAATTCGCATAGCAGGAAATTGTGACTGGCTCTCTATGGAGCCGGTTCCTACATCTCCGCAGCGGCCCCGGTGCGAATTGCACAGGAGCCCTGTGCGTCTTTTGTTCCGTTTCAGGTCTTAATTCAGCCAAAAAAACTTCGGGCTAAATTTGGACCTGAAACGGTGAATGAAGACACACTAGACTCCTGCTGTTAGCCGAAGCGTGCTGCAGTGTGAACCCAGCCTAATACAGTGATCAGTGCTAATAATATACACTGTTACTGTACTAATGACACTGTCTGGGAAGGGCTTAACATCGAGAGGATCAAGGAGTTAAATGTGTGCCCAACGGTAATTAGTGGGTGTACTGTGTGCTTTGCAGGGATAAGGAGAAAAAAAAAAAAAGGCACATCGCTGTATGAAGAGAGCCCTGTGTCGTTTACCAACATAGGGCTCTCTATTGTCATTCGCTGAGTCGATCAGCTGGTCCTGGTCATCATTGGCCAGGACCCGTTGATGTGCTTGTGCTGCAACAAATGACTGCACAGTCCTCTGGGTATGCGCGCACACGAGCAGACGCAGAGGAAAGTCGCGATGTACAGGTACGCGATTGTGCCTGTACGAGCCGACCTGTAACTATACTGCGGCAGGTTGGCAAGCGGTTAATATACTGTATTTATATGTAGCACCCACATACAGTTAGCTGTACACTATTTTTTTGTGATGGTGGCTAAAATCCAACTTATAGTACGGTAACTTGTGCAAAGACCTTTATATTATGACAAAGTATGCTTTTAATGGATGTTATATCTGGAGAGAAAGAGAAAATGTAAATCAACAAGTAGAAAGCAGATCACAGAACAATGAACCTGCAACAGAATAACTGAACATCATGTTCCTTATTAATTATTAAGCTCAAAACAAAAATAGTTTTCAGAGTATTTAGGCCTTGTATCACTTACTTCCGCGATCAGATTCGGTTTTATATGAAATCTGATGAAAATATACAGTATTTCACAGGTAAAATCTGGTCTACTTCAGAAAAATTGTTGGTGCAACACAAATGGCAGTATTATTGCACTAGCTGATATATTCATTCGCTGATTGTGTATTAAAACTGTATATGCTTCCATGTAGAAGCCGAGAGCAAATTATCATTCCTATTAAATCCATCACAGAAATGTACTTTTTATCATAACAGGGGAATGTGTGTATTATAGCCACACATCTTCTGTACTTTTAAAGGTTTGTACATACAAGAACATCTAGTGAGCAGAATGTTTTAGTGTTCGGCTCTGCATAGACAGATAGAAAGTCCACGGGGAGAAATAATGTTCTTTATGGTGTAGCGTGACCAAAACATTGCATGACATTCAATGGCAAGCCCACTGAGCATCAGAATAGGTACACATTCCGCAGTACTGCCTTCTAGACATGGCCCAAAGAGTACAATACTATGTTTTGACATAGCTCTGTATGTCCTCCGTGTACTGTATGAAGGAGATGCGTCCCTTTCTTCCAATTCAAGCTCACAGCTCTCCTTACTGAGATCAGCACTGTGAGATTTCAGATACCCATGCTGCTAAAGCTGAGAAAAAAAAATAAATCCTTTGATCTGTGCGCTTTTAGAACAAACTACAGAAGAAATGGCTGCAGATAAAGAGGTACAGCTTAAGCAGGGGGATTTGTTTCATTTCTCTGTATCACCTGATGCTAGTCACGTCACTGGGTATATGTAAGGATTTTCAAACAAACACTTTAAACCACCGAACTCCAACATTAATCTAACTGCTAATGCGGGTTCTGAAAGGAAAACCTGTTAGCATGTTTTCCCAGCTAATGAGTTTTACAACCTCAATAATATACACTTACACAAGCCCCTACTACTGCACCAATCTATGCATTACAAGCTTACTTATTTCACAGTCAACTGCCACTTCTTGGAGTGTCCCAGCCTTGTACTTCTAGGTTGCCTACACCCCCCCCCCCCCAACCCCCACACATAATTATTCTAGAACAGGGATATGCAATTAGCGAACCTCCAGCTGTTGCAAAACTACAAGTCCCATCATGCCTTTGCCTCTGGGTGTCATGCTTGCTGCTGTCAGAGTCTCGCTATGCCTCATGGGACTTGTAGTTTGGCAACAGCTGGAGGTCCGCTAATTGCATATCCCTGTTCTAGAACATTCAATCAGTGTCAATCAATGTCCAAATATTGCTGCCTTAAAGCGGAGGTCCGTTGATTTTTTTTAATGTTTTAAGTCAGCAGCTACAAATACTGCAGCTGCTGACTTTTAAAATAAGGACACAAACCTGTCCAGCGCGCCCGCGATCTACCGCTCGGCTCTCGGATGCTGCCGCCGCCATCTTCGGTAAGGCAATCAGGAAGTTAAGCGAGTCGCGCTGCACGATCTGAACGGTCCCTGCCGTCTTCTGGGACCTGTGTGTTTCTCAGAAGACAGCGGGGGGCGCCGGACATGGCGTAGATACCCGCAGATAATGCGGCTATCTATGCCCGAAAGTGGGTGCAAATACCGGTCTTGGACAGGTATCTGGGCCCCCCTCCCCCCCTAAAAAGGTGCCAAAATGTGACACCGGAGGGGGGGGGGGGAACCAGACAGCGGATGTTCCATAATTTGTGTGGACCTCCGCTTTAACCTTCACAACATCTCCAAATTACGCTCCTTCTTAACAGAAAACCACAAAGCTATTAATTCACTCCCTGGTTATCTCTTGCTACTCCTTCCTCATAGGCCTACTTTAACAGTCATAGACTATTCCCCATCAGCCCATCAAAAATGCTGCAGCTGGACTCCTCCACCTTACCAACCGTTTACTGTCCGCTACCCCTCTCTGCCAATTCCTCCATTGGCTTACCCAAAAAAAAAAAAAAAAAAACTCAAATATACAAGGCCATCCACAACTCTGCCCTAAGCTACATCACTAGCTTAGTCTCAGAATACCAACAAAACAGTTCTCATCACTCTTCTCAAGACCTCCTGCTCTTTAGCTCCCTTGTCACCTCCAGGACTTCTCCAATCCTCTGGCACTCCTTATCCCAATCTGTCTCCTACTCTGTCCACCGGTAGGCATTCCCTGAAAACGTAATCTCTCTTCAGGAAGGCCTATCCTGGCTCTAGCTAATAAACTGTTCTTTTACTTTCTCCATCAGCTCATCCCTAACAGTTGTCACCTTTGTATCACTTGACCCTTCCCTTTAGTTTCTAAGTGTTAACGAGCAGGGCCCTCTGATCCCTCTTGTATTAAAATTGTATTGCAACTGTACTCTTTCCATGTTGTAAAGCCCCGTGTAAACTGTTGGTGCTCTATAAATCCTGTCTCATAAAAGTTAAAATGTAATAATAGTACTACAGGCATACAGAGCTACAGCAAGCTTGAAGGAGAGCAACGGCATTTGACTATATGCACAAGCAACAGTAGAAATCAGTGAGACATCCTGTTCTACACTTCCCATCAGGCTGTGCCAACAGGTGGTAGAAGAAGGACAAGTTCTTATAACATCAACCTAAACAAAGTTTTGCCATGGCAAGAAGCGATATTAGATTTTTTTTTTTACAGGTTTTAGAAACTATAGCAGACTGCAGAATTAAAATGGAACTTGACTTTCTCAATCAATTGACTTTTTTTTTTTTAATCCTTATGCTACTAGCATTAGTAAATAGATATGATATACTGTCCTATTTACTTGTTTTAAATGTTTTTGTTTTACATTTCTTTAGTTACTCCCTAATCACCATGCCTAGGTATACATCACAGCAGTGTTCAGGAGGGGCGAAGGGGTTTACTCAGCTAAGCACACCCTCATGTCTGCATGCCTGAGCTAGGGGCAGATGGATTACAGGAAGTAAATGCTACATGAATCATCCGCCCTTACTTAAAGCGAAGTTCCACCCATTTTTTCGTTTATTAAAAGTCAGCAGCTACAAAAAGCATAGTTGCTGAGTTTTAATAAACCGACACTTACCAACTATATAAGTTCATCAACATCTTACCATAAACATAAAAAAGTGATATTACCTGTGCTGGTGAAGAGCTTTCCTGTCAAGTTCCCATGCTAATTCAGTAGCAAATTGTGGCTGCTCTAAATGAGGTATCGGGTCTGTAGAAAGTTGCTCACCATCAAACTTGGCTTCAATCACAAGCATATGCCTGGAGCGCTTTGGGAAATGTCTACCTAAAGAAAAGAAAAAAGTAATATAAACAAAATTTTCCAAACAGGTGAATTTCTGAAGCTAAGCCAAGACATTACATTGTGCAAAGCACTTAGCATAAACATAATGACAGTAGCACAGTTCTGCGAAAATTAGATGGGGTATTACCTGATCCCAATGAAGCACATATGTAATCCCACTATATAGTGCGCAAAAACTAAACCACCACCACCTGGGGCTGCATGAGTACTGCCGGCACTGGGGAGCTACAGTTCATTGAGAGAACCATGAATGCCAACATGTACTGTGATATACTAAAGCCGAGCTTTATCCCCTCCCTTCGGAGACAGGGCCACAGGGCAGTATTCCAACATAACGACCCCAAACACATCTCTAAGATGACCACTGCCTTGCTAAAGAAGCTGAGGGTAAAGGTGATGGTCTGGCCAAGCATGTCTCCAGACCTAAACCCTATTGAGCATCTGTGGGGCATCCTCAAACAGAAGGTGGAAAAGCGCAAGGTCGCTAACATCCACCAGCTCCGTGATGTAGTCTTGGAGGAATGGAAGAGGACTCCAGTGACAACCTGTGAAGCTCTGGTTAACTCCATGCCCAAGAGGGTTAGGGCAGTGCTGGAAAATAATGGTGGCCACACAAAATATTGACACTTTGGGCCCAATTTGAAAATTTTTCACTTAGGGGTGTACTCACTTTTTTTGCCAGTGGTTTAGACATTAAAGGAGTTGTAAACCCTCGCCGTTTTTCACCTTAATGCGTTCTATGCATTATGGTGAAAAACCTCCTGTGCTGCTGCAGCAGCATGTCCCCCCCCCTCCCCCCGAGCCCCCCTTATACTTACCTGAGCCCCGTAATTCCCACGACAAGAACGAGCACACCAGCTCCAGCTGGTGTCTCGTGATTGGATAGATTGATAGCAGCACAGCCATTGGCTCCCACTGCTGATAATCAAAGCCAATGACGCGGACAGCAGGGGGCGGGGCCGAGTCCTGCTGTCTGTGTGAAGACGCAGAAGCAGGACACGGGAGCTCGCCAGCAAGGGTGTCCACGAAGGAGAGTGCTTCTCAGACGGGGCACTTGAGTAGAGGAGGAGCCAGGAGAAACAATGAGGGACCCAAGAAGAGGAGGATCGGGGCCACTCTGTGCAAAACCAAGTGCACAGTGGAGGAAAGTATGATATAAAAAAGAAAATAAAAATAAATAAAACACACACACACACACACACACACACACACACACACACACCAACTGAATCTTTAAAACCACTTCAATGGCTGTGTGTTGACTTCCCGGTATTTTGAGGGGACAGCAAACTTACTGTTATACAAGCTGTACACTCACTACTTTACATTGTGGCAAAGTGTCATTTCTTCAGTGTTGTCACATGAAAAGATATAATAAAATATTTACAAAAAAGTGAGGGGTGTACTCACTTTTGTGAGATACTGTGTATGTATATGTATATGTGTGTGCGCGCGCACACACACACACACACACACACACCATTATATTTTATCATTGTATAAAAAAACAGCTAGCATGTCACATTCTTGAGTCCCGTTTTTGTCAACCTCCTGAGGCCCATGGATGAGCCCGGTTTACAGTAAAAGATAAACCAACAGAAAAAAAAGATTTGACTTCCACGTTAACAGATGCTTAAACAGCCCTGGAGAATACTGCGCTTATTATGCAGAACAAATGCAAGTTGCCTGCAGGTAATATATAAGCAGCCCAGGTGCCGAACGTCTCTCTCTAAGCACTCATTACTGGTAACCATATGGCAATCAAATTATGACTACAGTGATAATTTTATTGTAGGTAAAAAGAACATTTTTTTCATTGGTTTTAAAACAGAAATCCGCTCAAGAATAAAATTTTTACATTTCTAAATTAAAAAAATAAAACAAAAGTATCTGACATTAAAAATTTTTTATATATATATATATATATATATATATTAAAAATATCATATCAAAAAAACTTAAGCCTCATATAGTTCATATGATAAACAGCGCTAGTAATGGATAAGTGTCCAAAAACACAAAACACTTGAGTGATGACGTTGCAACAGTCAAACTAAGAGTCACTATTCACTTTCTCAAGAGGGAGGAGGGGGTGCTGCCTGCAGTCTTCCTGGATTTAACCCATACTACTCTGGTGGTGATGACGGAAGTTGGAGTGAGACTACCTACAGACTAAAAGGCTTACCTTTTTCATCCTTGTGGTGAGTTTGTACCCCAGAGGGGGAGCGTGCCTCACTCGTGGTGAAGATTTGGGATTGGTGTAGGGTGCACTACAGACTTTATCCATAGAAGATACTTCACTCTTAGTTTGACTGTTGCAACGTCATCACTCAAGTGTTTTGTGTTTTTGGACACTTATCCATTACTAGCGCTGTTTATCATATGAACTATATGAGGCTTAAGTTTTTTTGATATGATATTTTTAATATACATGAGATACTCATTTGTATAAATTTAACAGCTGCTTTATTTGTATTTTACTGATTTTATCATAGTTTTACTAACTTTGATAATTTTATTCTTTCTGGGCTGTTTTACTATTCCTTATTACCCTCTCAGTTGGAGGAGGGCGTTTTTTCAGGAACAGTAATTTAGCACCTAGGCGCCGAGAAGTGCAATTTTGGGCCATTTATTTTGCACCTTTCTTCTATATATATATATATATATATATATATATATATATATATATATATATATATATATATATATATAAGAAGCTGCACAGTGATGAGCTCATCTCTCTATCACTCCGATTTCTCCTTCAATCAGCATGTATCTAGTCAACAAATGACATGATTAGATCCATGTGCTGTTTCTTCCTCTCTTGCTCTGAGCTTTGATGTACGGAGACTGCTAAAAGCCAATACTAGGTTAAAAACTCATGTACTTACACTGGTTGCATTAAATAAAAAGGGTATGCAAAGACACTGTTTACATTTTGGACAGTGTAGGGAAGGGTTAGACCCTTTGTAATGGGGACCTAACATAACAATTTTACATACATAAAATCCATGAGATGCTATCACATTTTTTTGGAGTAATACTTCATTTTCAACCCAGGAGCATTGCAGGTTCTCATGCAATATAAAAGAAAAATTTAATTATTTCAAAAATCACATAAAATGTGATAGCGGAGTATGTGTGGTGGCTTGCAATGCACCTATAATTGGTGAATTTCAATACTGATGGAAGATTAATGCCGCGTACACACGGCCGTTTTTAATGTCATTGAAAAAAACAAAGTTTTTCTTGACGTGATTTTTCTTGTTTCCTCTCAAGCCTGCCTTGCCTACACACGATCATGAAAAAAAAATGCTAGAGCAAAGCGCGGAGACGTACGAAATGTACGACGGCACTATAAAGGGGAAGTTCCATTTGGATGGCGCCACCCTTTGGCCTGCTTTTGCTGATCCTTGTGTTAGTAAAGTTTGGCGAGAGACGATTCGCGCTTTTCAGCCTCGTGCTTTTCAGTCCGTTACAGTGTGACGAATGTGCTACCTCCGTTACGAACGCTAGTTTTACCAGAACGAGCGCTCCCGTCTCATACTTAATTCTGAGCATGCGCGTTTTTTTTCCCCCTCGTAAAAGCATACACACTACCGTTTTTCACGACGTTAAAAAGAACGACGAAACAACGTGAAAAAAAAAATAGAGCAGGTTCTAATTTTTTTAGACCATTTTTCACGTTGTTAAAAATGGTCTGGAGCCCACACACGATCGTTTTTAATGACCAATTTAAAAAATGGCATTTTTAACGTCGTGAAAAACGGTCGTGTGTATGCGGCATAATGCTACATTCACACTGTTCTGACATGGAAGTTGCATGACTGGTATGCATCTTGAGAGGGAGCCCCACAAAAAAAAAAAAACACACGACCACAACACCAGACGGTAACCAGTCCTTTATCAAAAATGAAGACTGTCCTCATTTGTAGCTCCGTGTCTTTCTTCCTCCCACTGTTATGTCAGGTCCAGTGTTTGCCATTTCACCACCCCATCATGCCCTGCAGTAGTGTAGTTAGGTTTGTGCTGCCCTAGGCCTGACTAAACTCATGACCCCCTAATTTAAATATGACCCACCCCTTTCTGTTTAAGAAACGCTGTGAAATTTTCATGTGGGGATGCTAGTTCCCTTAATTTGTATAGATTTCCTCTCACTTCCTGTTTGGCTATAGGGCAGGAAGGGAAGAAAAATCTCTGCAATGGGACAGGGATGGTAAAAAATAAATTGACAGGGGCTATAACTCTCCCTTACTCTATCCAAAATGAAAAAAAAAAGTGTTGCCTATAGTTCTACTTTAAGCACAAGTTTCTGATAATTTTATGGAGAGGACTAAGAAGATATAACTATGCCAATGGTGTAGCAGAAAACATATAGCACAGTGAGGAAGGATTGTGGTCCAGGATGATAGGACAGTCAAAATTAGAAGCAGCTTGCGTTACACTAACAGTGTAGCACAAGCCAACGGGGACTCTTTCTGTGCTGCCCCCCTGCAAAGTGCTGCCCTAGGCCTGGGCCTTGTTGGCCTAGGCCAGGATACAGTGTTGATGCCCTGGCCAGTGATATCACAGGGAGTGGGGTCTCCAAATGAGGTCATCTGATGGCCACGCCCCATGGCTAAATAAAAAAAAAAATGGCAGACACCGTATCTGACATAACAGCGGGAGACAGCGTCGGAGGAAAAAGAACCGGGAGAAGAAGCAAAAGGAAGACTGGAGTAAGAAGACACGGAGCTACGACGGGGGACATCCCTCATTTTTTATTATTTTTGGCATGTCATACAACTTGTGCTCTGGAAGTCGGAGCGCATGTCGGACCAGCGTGAAGGTAGTTTTTCCTTTTGAATTTGACCTGAGAGTAGTTTTTATTGTTACTTTACATGCCTCCTATGTTATCAGTGCCATCCTAAATGGTTACCAAGATAAGAAAAGTGCCAGTCTCAATCTGTGTGAGCATAGCCTTATACTGACAGAGATAACTGCAACATCACTCTACCCAATAAGCATACATAACTCAAACTAAAAAAACTATACTGGTTCTTTTTTAAACAGTAGCCTATACAATAAGTTTTTTTTTTTTTTTAAGGTCCAGTAAGACTATGGGGTGTATATGCATAGCAATTCGCCCAGTGCAAGTGTGTATGTACATTTGTAGTGTATGCGCATTGGGGAAAAACAAAACAAAAAAAATTAGGGCTGTGGAAATTAACTATTAATTCCTCGATTAATTGCTTTGATCGATCAAAATTCTTTTGATCGATCAAAATTCGATCAAAATTCTTTGGGCTTGCCGTGTCCATCTGAATGGCTCCTTTGCTGTGCCTTCATATCTGCATGCCGGCGGGACCTTACTATCTGCCACACGCAAGGGCTGTTACATTTCCCTCTATCACTTCCTTCTATCAACCTGGGATTCTACAGCCATCCACTGGGAGTTGTGAGTTCCCTTCACAGGACATCTACATGCCGACGGACTGATGTTTGCCTCTTCTCATCTGGATTCAGCAGTGGTATCGTTGTACACATTTTTATACCAGTATCATACTTAGCTACATGTTTTTATGACTGCTTTTGCTACCATAGATTTTATCTCCAGTGCAATATTTATTTTGTTACCTACTTGAAGACTATAAAAGTTTTAATGCTATTTCCATCGAGCGCTGCCTTTGTGTGTTTTTTGTATCCTGCTATCGATTTTTCCAGTGGTTGGTAGCTGCACTGGGAATCCACCTGCAAGGAGATCAGCTAAAAGTAGTTGGATCTGTATGTGCGTTATAATTAATCGAAATTGGTCGATTAATTGATTAAAAAAAAAAAAAAAAAAAACACACAACGATTAATCGAACACGAAAATTTTAATCAGTAACAGCCCTAAAAAAAAATATGTTTAGGCCAATTCCTGTGCTGGACAAATATTTTGATGAGTTGCTGGCATAGAACAAACGTACATGCACTTTCACTGCACAAAAACCATGCTAATTTTTCATAAAACACACCACCACGTTGCATTAAAGTATGTTAAACCAACATTTCTTTTTTTTGGATGGAATAGAAAAAAAAAAAAAAAAAATAGTTAAAGAGGAAGTCTAGTACCCCACAAAAAATAAAATAAAATAAAATAAATAAAATTAAGTCAGCAGCTACAAATACTGTAGCTGCTGACTTTTAATATTAGGACACTTACCTGTCCAGGGATCCACCATTGCCTGGAAGGCTTTGCAGCTTCACAGCCGCTACCCTACTGCGCATGCGTGAAGCGCGCTGCGCTTTCTGAATGGCCCCACAACAAGTAAAGGAGGAGAGGGGTCAAACTTGAAAGAGATCTCGCCGCAGTGAGGTATTCCAAAAGTGGGGACGGGACCTGTCAAAGCCAGATATCTGTTCCCCTCTCCCCTCGAAAAGTGGCAAATGTGACACCGGAAGGGGGGGCAGGAGGAAGATGAGCGGAGCTTCCCCTTTTGAGTGGAGCTACGCTTGAAAATCCCTGCCATTTTTGTTTCTTCTGATACAACCTCTTAGGGAGATTTCCTTTCTATTACTGCCCCAAAGTCACAACAACAAGAAGAACTGTACCCATTAGAAGATTTTCCCCAGCTGTTCTTCAGTGTATTTCATTATCAGTGACAAGGGTTAAAAAGACAAAAAAGAAAGAATCTTACCCTAAACGACACACACACACACAGCTATATGTAGTATGACCATTGTAGGGTCCATCATTCCTAAGGATATCAATTACAATAGGCAGCCAAGATGGAAGGAAGGTGGGGAGAGCAGGAAGGGGCAGTCTACAAAGCAACTCCCTCAGGGAGCTCATGTTCTCTGGCTCCTAAGCCTGGTATACACATACTAAAAGTTGGCCGGTTCAGCAGGAACCAGACGATTTTCAGTCTGTGTGTACTCCTCTCTGTTCAGAAACCCATCTAATGACCAGCTTCTGTTGAATTGTCATGCACGAAAACCAGCATTCAAATCAACACATGCAGCCAACATCCCCAATGTAAGAATATCAGCCAACAAAAAATATCAGACTTAAATTGGGTTATCGGCAGTAACAAAAAAAAAAAAAAAAAGAGAAGTGCTCATAATGGGCAAGTAAGGCTGCCCTCCCACGTGATGCCATTCCTTCTACCTGCAGACAGAAGGGGTCTTCACGGCGCACAACCCCATCCAATAACATTGCTAGAAGTACAAGAACAGGGCGCACCAATAGGTGCTTCACTCTGGTAGGAGCCCGCGACTGGCATCCAATGACATGCCGGCCAGTGGTGACAGTCACCTATAGTATGGCACAGAGGGTGGCAATGAGCTGCCACTTCCTAGGATGCTGCAGTAAGCGAGTGAGGGTGCACCCGACACGAGGAGTTCCCGATGTACGGAGGACAGTGCCAGTCAGCTTTTCTGCCCAGCTCTGCCCTCACAAGACTACAGGAGCTGTTGTGACCCCGCTTCGTTCTCACCTAGGCACGACAGGCCATGTGTGCCCCTTTTCGGCCCAATTTGCATCCTAAATTTTTGGTTTCGGTCCAGAATTTTCATTTCGGTGCACCACTAAATACAATAGTGCAGCGGGGGGAGATCCCCGAGGGGGGGGTCACCAAAACTGCCCATCATTCACAGTGTACGGATGCAGAAAGCAGAGCTAATCTGATGATGTCAGTACCACTCTTGGCATCAGTGAAGGCTGCCCAGCATGGAGAAGAGGCAAGAAAGTACCCTGTGGCATGACTGACCCGAAGACATCTAGAAGTGGCAAGTAATTGTGGTGGGGGAACACAGAGTCCCATGTTAAGCTTTCATTCCTCTCCCTCACTGCCCTAAAAACAGTACTTACAGGTTTTAACACTTCTGGGAATGATAAAGCCCTGAAACTGCTCCCCCTTCTCAGACCTGGTGCCAACTAAGATACTGTGGTCTGTGGTGTGTGTGATCTGAAAATACGGTCAATAAATATGGTGCAAGACTTCCCAGGCCCTGCATGGTATTCATCGACAGCCTTTTTCAGATCGCACACCACTGCCAGTATCTTAGGTGGCATCAGGACCAGGAAAGGTGAACAGCTGCAGCATTCTAGCACCCGAGAGGTGGCAGAGGTGGTTTAATATCCAAGTACTGTTTTTAGGTCAGTGAGGGGAGAAATTAAAAAGACAAACTTTGGTCTCCGTTTCCCCTTTTTTACCTTTTCCAGAAGTCTTCAGGCCAGTCATCCTTGCAGGGTCCTCTTCTCCAGGCTGAGCAGCCTTCATTGATGCCAACAGCGGTGCTGATTTCATCACATTAGAAGAAGCTACTGCAGCACTGTACAGCTTTCAGGACAGTAAAGGGGCCCATACTAAGAAATAAATGCAGACTAACAGATGGAAAGGCATTATATAGTGTGTCTTTAATAGCTTTGTTACTGCCAGATGCTTATCTCAGATAAAATTGCCTTGTAAATTTTTTTTATTGTTAATTAGGAGTTCCAGGTAAGGATATTTTTCACATAGTGTAATGTGTATATACCATACCTGGCTGATGTCCCTGGAAGCTGAAATGACTGAAGTAGACATCGCTATTACATCAAGCAAGGCTAGTTCTTCTCTAGCCTTCAGATTTCCAATGCCAGCATCTTAACTGTGGGCAGCCGGCTGTGCTGCTGCCAGCTTCACAGCCAGCTGACCACTGTGCATGCACAAGCCGCTCTTCACTTTATAAATGGTCCCGCAGTCTTCTGGGGCGTGTCCGAGAAGACTGGGGGGGGAGGGGGAAATGGGGATAACTTCCACTAGGGTCGCCTAGAAGTGGGAATGGGTACCTGTCAAGACCAGGTACCTGCTACCCCCCCCCCCCCCAAACAATGACATGACAAATGTGGCAGAGGAGGGGGGGGTGGACTTAAAATTGAGTTCCAGTCATCTTTGTGTTTATTAAAAGTCAGCAGCTACAAAAACTGTAGCTGCTGACTTTTAATAAACACACACCCACCTGTCCCATGACCTAGCGGTGTACTCACCCCAGCCGTTTTCACCGTGTCCTCCCTTGGCAGTGCCGGCATCTTTACTATGGGCTTCACAGCCGGGTGCCCACTTGCGTAAGCGGCATGGGGTCCCATAAGTTTGCGGAAGGGAGGTGTGAAGGAGAACTTCTGCTTCCGATCGTCTAAAAGGTGGCCGGAATGGAAGTGGGAGCGGGTACCTGTCAAAATCGGGTACCTGCTCTCCACCTCCTCCCCAAAAGCTCAGTTTCACAAACAGGAGGAGACCTTAAAAGCAGAAGTTCCACTTTTGGGTGGAGTTCCGCTTTAACTAACAGCTGCTCGCAGCCTCCCAGGATATCTACATCCCAAATCCCAGGAGGAGACGGAAGGGTACCCAACAGCAAATGTGCCGTGCCATCAAGGGGGCTGGCTATGTCTTCGTAGACAGTATCCCGATGACGCTCCTCATCACAGGGCCAGCTGACAGAACCCAGATGGCATCAGAAGACGGCGGTGTGGACAGGGTCTGATCCATAGAGAACACTGCTGGACATGCCATGTATTGTGCATAAGCCAGCTATAGGAGGTAAGGAGAGCCTGGGCTGGTGACAAAGAGCCACCATAGTGCTGAGGCCCACAAGTCTCCTCTGCACAGGACCCCATCCTGCTCCCACACATACACTGGAGCCCAGTCCGCTCACACCGGCCCCTATAGACCACGTACACAGGAATAGAGTATTGTTTACCTTCCAATATGGAGACGACGATGAGCAGCTGGTCTGATCGGTAGCCCATGTCTAGATCGGGGTGACAGTACGTACACCTGGAGAGATGGATCAGTCCGCACCGACCAATCGATGAGCTGTCAGCCCCGGTCACTGGAATGAACTGTCACCCGCCGCTGGCTGCCCCTTTGCCGCTTCTCTCAGCATACAAACTCAGCGAATCCCCGCCCCTTGACTACCGACTACTTCCGCCAGGCAACCGGGGAAACTCTCCAATCACATGGCTGGGCGGGTGAAAGCGAGGGAGGAAGAGAGCTGCAACTCTCAACACAACTAGGGCCTGTACGGACTTACGTGTTGTTCCAGCGTGTATTGGCTAAGAGTGGGTCACGTGACGGCAGATCAGTCTGCGGCGGAGCCATGTTTGATGTGGGAAGTGATGGCAGCCTCTGCCATGACACAGAGAAGTTATGGGGGAGTTGTTGGGAAAAACTATACCAAAAAGAAGCGACCACTAGTCAGTACTATGTTTTCTTTGTGTGAGCCGCGATAAAAGTGTGTGTGACTTTTCTTTCTGTTTGTGGAACTTTACACATAACAACTTGATAAAAAAGAAAAAAAAATCACGTTCTTTAGCTAGGAACATACATTCCACATTAATAATTATGCTACCAAAATAGGTGTGTGCTGTAAATTGCCTCCAGCATTGCTCTTATTTATTCTTGATGGAGGCGGACAGTTTGCTGAAGCCCAGAGCCCCTGAACATAGGGTGACCACATTTCCAAACTGCCATTCAGGGACACCCCCCCCCCCCCCAAAGAAATGATGATTTTTGACAAAAAAAAAAAATGCAGATTTTTGGGGCAGGGGTGTATCATGAAATCAGCAGGCCCTAGGGTGACCCCGTGTCCCGGATTGACCGGGACAGTCCCACATTTTGCAGGTGTGTCCCGGGCACATTCGTTCCAGGACAATACAGTGTCCCGGAATGAAAATGACACAGCCACCCCCGGGCCAATCTGATGCCCCCAAAAAAGGCCGCCACATCACCGCTTTACTCACTGACAGTACTTGTCCTGGCCGAGAATGCCTGGAGGAGCACAATCCCCACCCCCTGCTTGTGATTGGAGAAATCATAAATCTCGCCTCTCTTGTCCAATCACTGTGCTGTGATTCGTTAAAGCACAAGCTGATTTTTGGGAAGGGGGGTGTCCCTGAATGGTAGTTTGGGAATGTGGTCACCCTAGCGGGCCCGTGTGCAAGATCAAAAGTGGGTCCTAGGCATCAAGAAGAACAACAATATGGCGCGCAAAGCGCATTGTGGTGAACAGTGGACATGTCTTAAAGCGGAGCTCCGCCGGAAAAAAAATTTATTAAAAGCCAGCAGCTACAGCTACAGCAGCTGCTGGCTTTTAATATTTGGACACTTACCTGTCCTGGAGTCCAGCGACGTCCGCAGCAGAGGACGAGCGACCGCTCGTCGCTCTGCTGCTCCCTCCGCCATCCTCGCTGAGGGAACCAGGAAGTGAAGCCCTGCGGCTTCATGCCCGGTTCCCTACGGCGCATGCGCGAGTCGCGCTGCGCCGTTCTGATTGGTGCTCCTGTGTTCTGGGAGCCGAGTGTCTCCCAGAACACCAAGGGAAGTCTGCGGGAAGTGACGTAACTCCCGCAGATTCCCGGAGAGAGGACTCCCGGATGTGGGTGAAAACACCTGTCTTAGACAGGTATCTTCACCCCCCTCCCCCCTGAAAGGTGTCAATTGTGACACCGGAGGGGGGGAGGAATCCGATCCGCAGAAGTGAAAAATTAGGGTGGAGCTCCACTTTAAATTGCGCTAAATATTGGGCGTGGCTTAAAGGGGGTGTTGTTAAAGAGTCTGAGATGACTTATATAGTGCAGAATGTGGTAATGTAAAATAGGGAATGCAGAGTGTATGGCGGTGACTGAGTAGTATGTACAGGTGAGGAGTGCGGAATGTATGGAGGTGAGTAGTATATACAGGAGAGGAGTGCGGAGTGTATGGCGAGGGGGTAATATGTACAGGAGAGGAGTGCAGTGTATGGCGGTGGGTAGTATGTATATGAGAGGAGTGCGGAGTGTATGGCAGGGGGTAGTTAGTGGAGAGAGGAGGAAGAGGAGTTAAATGCCACCTCCTGATAGTCTGTCAGCCACTGCTATACCACCTTGGTGGTGGGGCACTCCGAAGAATGTAAGGGGGCACTCTGGAGGCACTAAGGGGGCACCCTGGAGGTTGTAAGGGGGGGATGTAAGGGGGCACTCTGGCGGTACTTAGTCAGAGCCCCCTTACATCCTCCGGGTTGCCCCCTTACATTCTCCTCCAGAGTGCCCCCTTGCATCCTCCTCCAGAGTGCCCCCTTGCATCCTCCTCCAGAGTGCCCCCTTGTATCCTCCTCCAGAGTGCCCCCTTACATTCTTCTCCAGAGTGCCCCTTTGCATCCTCCTCCAGAGTGTCCCCTTAGTACTACTGTACTAAGGGGCACTCTGGAGAAAGTAAAGGGGCACTCTGGAGAAAGTAAGGGGAGGTAAGGGAGCACTCTGGAGAAAGTAAAGGGGCAATCTGGAGAAAGTAAGGGGAGGTAAGGGAGCACTCTGGAGGAAGTAAAGGGGCACTCTAGGGAAAGTAATGGCACTCTGGAGAAAGTAAGGGGAGGTAAGGGAGCAATCTGGAGGAAGTAAAGGGGCACTCTAGGGAAAGTAAAGGCACTCTGGAGAAAGTAAGGGGAGGTAAGGGAGCACTCTGGAGAAAGTAAAGGGGCACTCTGGAGAAAGTAAAGGGAAGTAAGGGAGCACTGTAGAGGAAGTAAAAGGGCACTCTGGAGAAAGAAAAGGGAAGTAAAGGAGCACTCTGGAGGAAGTAAAGGGGCACTCTGGAGAAAGTAAGGGGAGGTAAGGGAGCAATCTGGAGGAAGTAAGGGGGCACTCTGGAGGCACACAGATAGTACCTCCAGAGTGCCCCCTGCAGCGAGTCCTGAGGAGTGATGGCCATTAATCCATGCCAGGTCAATGTTAGGAAAAGCAGAGCACACCACCCACCTCATGGCTGCCCTATTCCAGTCCTGCTTGCTCTCTCCCTGCCACAGCCCTGACATAAGCCCAGTCCAGCCTGTGGTGTATGTCCCCATGTTATCTGTACCTGAATTACTGCTGTTCCTTGTAGGTGTCACTCTCTTCCTGCAGCACATGTCCTCCTCGGTCTTTGCGGTAAAGTGCAGGGAGGAGGGGGGAGGAAAGGATCTGGGACTGGAGTCTGGACACTGCATGCGATGCTCCTCTTCGGTCAGCCTGACAGACTCTGCCATTTCTCATGCCATCACCGGACCCTCCACCTGTTACTTGAGCAGTGGTAGCAGCAGTTGGACATGACACATCCATTCCTAGCAGACAGCAGGTGGGCTGAGCCTGACACAGCTAGCACCAGGCGGGCTGACAACACAGCTGGGGGCGCGTGGGCTCGGCTGACACACTGGAGAGTGAAGATCCCACCAGGCAGACCAGTCCCACTCCCTGCTAAATGCCGCTGGGCGCCGGAGGGGGGGTGGGGCAGCGGGGGGTGCCGAGGTGGATGCAGACTGCAGAGAGTTGTGAAGCACTAGGCGCGGGCTTCGCTACTTGCCTGTCTGATAGCCTGTGACATCACTGGTTGCTAGGCGCGAGGCAGGGTCAGCCCTAGCAACCAGTACAGGAAATGTATATAGTAGGGTGGCTGCACTGGCTATGTCCTCCATTTCATTCCGGGATACTGTATTGTCCCGGAATGAAGGTGCCCGGGACTTGGGACATACATGGCAATTGCGGGATAGTCCCGGGCAATCCGGGACACGTGGGCAGTGGGCACCCTACACACTGAGAGGCAGCTGACCTACCTGCCCACTACACTGACCTCTAAAATGACCTACCTGCCCACTACACTGACCTGTCCAGTACACTGACCTAACTGCCCACTGCACTGACCTACCTACCTAACCACGATAACCTACCTGCCCACTACACTGACCTACCTGACCCCTAAAATGATCTACCTGACCCCAAAAAAAGACCTACCTGCCCACTACACTGACCTCTAAAATTACCTACCTGCCCACTACACTGACCTACCTGACCCCTAAAATTACCTGTTCACTACACTGACCTACCTGACCCCTAAAATGACCTGTCCACTACACTGACCCCTGCACTGACCACTATAACCTACCTGACCCCTAAAATTACCTACATGCCCACTACACTGACCTACCTGCCCACTACACTGACCTACCTGACACCTAAAATGACCTGTCCACTACAATGACCCCTGCACTGACCTACCTGACCCCTAAAATGACCTGTACACTACACTGAACCCTGCACTGACCAACCTGACCACTATTACCTACCTGCCCTCTACACTGACCTACCTGAACCCCCTGACCACTACACTCCTTCCTGCAGTACTCACACTACTGACTACTCCCCCACACAAACACAAGGTAGATCGGTGGATTTCACTCACCACTCCAGGCCAGGACTCCATCCATGAAGATCATCCATAGATGACTGCAATCCCCCAGTCGCTCCTTGGTATCCCCCGCAGGCCGAGAACTCTGCCAGCAGCCGCCGCACGCTCGTCTGCACCGAGCACCGCCCCTCCCACTCGCACACATGGACCGCCCGTGGCAAGGCATCATGGGGCACAGGAGGACAGGCTGGACCACTGGAGTCCCTGTGGGTGGGGGGAAGCGCGGCCCGGGTGCTGACGAGTCTGCCTCATTGAAGATGATAATATGGGCTGCTGAAGCCTGGAGGAAGTCCCTCTTGGGACAGCAATGGCAACACAGGATTGGAATAAGGCCGCCTACACGCAGGGGAGAGAGCACTGGCTTGGCTGGCCACCCCCACGCTACACTACTGGGCTGGCCCGGCTGGATGACATCATCAACATTCGGCAGTCGGTGGAAAATCGCGAACGGGATGCATCAGTCATTCCGGGATACTATATTGTCCCGCAATGAGGGTGCCCAGGACCAATCTGCTAATTGCGGGAATGTCCCGGGCAATCCGGGACACGTGGGCACCCTACCTGAACAGCAGTAAATCATAAAGCAGAACCAAACCCATCAATTTAATAGTTTCAAAAACAGTTACATTCCTGGAATTCCAGGGTTGCTAACTGTCACATTCACAATGGGTCCTCAATCAAACTGTCAAACCATCAAATGTCTGGTGTCATGACTGATCACATGTGCAGCACAATGGCAGTTGCAGATCAAACAGAAGCAGTTTCCTTGGCTGAAAAGGATAGAAGGATTTAAACACAATTTAAGGCCCCTTTCACACATGGTGACGTTCCTTCCGAGCTCTGTGCCATGAACGGTGGCTGCAGCGCGCATGTGCAGGAGTGACGTTATCATGGCTCCGGCTACTCACAGCGCTGGAGCCCACGAACCCAGAAGTAACTCCGGAAAAGATGTCAGCTGTCTCAGCGGTGTGTGGGCGCCACTGGAAGGCTTCGTTCTAAGGTAAGCATTTCCTAATGCATACTAGCTCATTATGTCTTTGTCTTACAGATATTTATTGGGGGGGGGGGGGGTTCAGAGTTGACAACCCTTTAATGTTTGACATAGCTATAAATGCAAAAGGGGCCAGCCTGAAGTGATTTAGCACTTCATTTCCTGACTAAAGTTCCACTTTAATTATTATATATGGGAAAGGTATAAATGTATTATAAGGGGTCCTTCCTTCTACTAAACAATAATCTAAGAGGACCAATAAAATGGGGGGCCTTCCGCTGACCAATAATATAAGGCAGACCTTTTACCACTGACTAATAATATAAGGGGCCCTTCTACCAGTAACCAATAATATAGGGGGCCTTCTTTCACTGACCAATAATATAAGGGGACTGTCACATACCTGGTGGAAGAGTCTGGTATGCAGAGAGAGGCCTCTCTTACACCTCTCACTCGAGGCCCCTGGTAGTGAAGACAGGAGGCGCAGGAGTGCAGAGTCGCACAAGAGCCTGGCAAGGTTGCTGGTAGACGAGCTGGACAGGAACTGGAGCAGGAACTGGAATGGACCCGGGAACAGCTGTCAGACTGGAATTGGAGCTTAGGCAGGTGCAGGCAGATGGACTGGAGGAGTAGACACACAAGTCCAAAGCAGGTGAACACTAGGGTCAGATACAAGCAGGTTCGGCAACTGGCTGGTGGCAGGGTAACAGAAGGAGCAGGCAAGAACGTGGTCTCAGGTACAGGC
Source organism: Rana muscosa (assembly GCA_029206835.1). Classification (NCBI taxonomy): domain Eukaryota; kingdom Metazoa; phylum Chordata; class Amphibia; order Anura; family Ranidae; genus Rana; species Rana muscosa. The sequence goes on along the minus strand of CM055116.1, from coordinate 1,003,342,806 downwards.
AGGTTCGGCAACAGGCTGGCAGTAAGGTAGCAGGAGGAGCAGGCAGGAACGTAGTCAACACAGGCCGAGGTCAGATGCAGGCGGATAAGCAGGGGTAGTCAGGAGCAAGCCAGGTAGGGTCAACTGGAGCAGGATACAGGTAAATGATAATCAGAGGTCTCAGGTAACACTGTAGACCAGACAGCACTGATCCAAGGAAGTAAGGCAGTTTAAATAGATTCATGTGGCACTGGTGTGCAAGCGTGTGCATGCCTGCACAGGTGCACGCTGGTGCGCGCAAACACGCCCGTGCAGCCCTTCTATGCAGAACAGGGGAATGTCTATAGTCGCCATCTTGATTACTGGCGTGCCATTCCTGACAGGGACCCTTCTACCAGTAACCAATAATATAAGGGGCCTTCTTTCACTGACCAATAATATAAGGGGACCCTTCTACCAGTAACCAATAATATAGGGGGCCTTCTTTCACTGACCAATAATATAAGGAGACCCTTCTACCAGTAACCAATAATATAGGGGGCCTTCTTTCACTGACCAATAATATAAGGGGACCCTTCTACAACTAACCAATAATATAGGGGGCCTTCTTTCACTGACCAATAATATATGTGTAGCACACAGACCCTTCCACTCCATCCATTTTTGCAGTAAGGCACACCTGCTACTTGCCCGTTGTCCAACTCCATGTATGGAGAGGCGAGCGGTGTTAGATTTTTGGGCCTTGCGGCGATTACCTCTCCAGAGTGGATCCCTGGTCTCCGTTGTCTAGGCGAAAGTCCCTTTGTAATAAAGCCAATGTCCACACAGGTGTAAAACCTAAGCAGCAAGGTTTTATTATTTTCTTGAGGTAAAACTTGGAAGAGAGAGAGAGAGAGTAGAAAGGACAAAGTAGGGAAAGGTTCAGGCACGCAACACTTAGAGAACACTATTATCGCCACTCAAGCCTGAGTGGGTATTGCTCACCCAGATAGTCCCTTTGAGAGCGGTCCTAGCAACCGGAGTGGAGCACGAATGTCAGAGATGATGGATCCCCCTTTAGGTGGGCCTCCAGGCCTCTCCCCGAGACAGCAGTATCGTCGCTATCTCTGCCGGGACTGATCTTCTCCTGGAACTCGTTCCCTAAAGATGGGCCCCCTTCAGCTGGGCAGCCTGGGATCCCTCTCCGAAGCGTAGGCCCTCGATAGGAGAGCTGGGCCTACTATGCAGCAGTAGAGCCTCGGGCTAAAGGTGCCCGAGACCAATCACACGCATCCCGTGCCATGAGGGCCATGAGACACGCTCACTGGACCAGAGGTCCCCCCGAACTCCTTGGGGTCCCCCTGGAATCGCCTCACGCCAAATGGCGTCTGCCCCTTATGTACCCTCTCCCAGCATACACAGCGGGTAGACCACACCCACTGCACAGCTGCCGAGAGAAGACACCCAAGGCGCTGTGATAACCCCGTGATCCAGCCTGTGCTGGTGGTGACAGTGCCACCTGCAGGCAAAGGAGAATAACACTGCCGGGCAGTATCACACCCAGAGCAGAGCAAACAATTTGTTCTAATCAACAGGTCCGAGCCCAACTATTGGCTCGGACCACCCCTAAATTTACACATATAGCGTCCCATAAATTGGGATGGGCGCTAGATAAGGAGACCCTTCTACCACTAACCAATAATATAGGAGGCCTAGTTTCACTGACCAATAATATAAGGAGACCCTTCTACCAGTAACAAATAATATACAGGGCTTTCTTCCAAAGATCAGTTATAAAAGGGGACCCTTCTACCAGTAACCAATAATATGGGGGGCCTTCTTCCACTGACAAATAATATAAGGGGACCCTTCTACCAGTAACCAATAATATAGGGGGCTTTCTTCCACTGACCATTAATATAAGGGGACCCTTCTATCAGTAACCAATTACTCCCAACTTTTTCAGATGGGAACGACTATTAACAAAACTATGTAGGCATAGAACACACCCCCTGCCACACCCCCTTAAAGGAAGATTATACAAAAAAAGATTAGTTAAGCCCACAAGTGATTTTTTTTCCCACTATTATTCCTTTATATTGGGTTTTGACATTTGCAAAATGCAGCAATTTAGAAATTGGATGAAAATTTTAGCACTGGGAAACACTTTTTGAAAGATAAATGGTGCATTTTATATACAACGATAGATAGATCGATCGATCAATCAGACCAAAATAAGGGGACAAATGAGGAGGAACGAGGGACAGAGGGACTTTGTTCCAAATCAGGGACATTCCCTCAAAATAAGGGACAGTTGGGAGCTATGTTCTACCAGTAACCAATGATATAGGGTGCTTTCTTCCAGAAATCAATAATATAAGGGGACCCTTCCACCCACAACCATTTATAGGGGCCTTCTTTCACTGACCAATAATATAAGGGGACTCTTCTACCAGTCACCAATAATATAGGGTACCTTCTTCCACTAACCTTCAACCAGTAACCAAATATTGCCATAACTGACTGGTATATGTCCCCCGTAGAAGTGCCCAGCTACTCATTTCCTTTTTTACCAAAAGCTTGCAAATTGTCCTTGAAAGAAGTCAAATGACAAGATTCAGCTACTATAGGATTAAATGGGGTTTAGGTGCTGTGTTTGGAAGGGATGACGTCAATGGCGGTGCGGAGGACGGTCTATGTGGACAGCTTTACTGTATCACTGTAACAGAAATCAAAGTGGCAAAAAAAAAAAAATCAATATGGTGGAACTACTGAAATTACATGAAATTTGATGAAAGTATACAAAAAAATTGTAAAAAAAAAAAGGAAAAAAATATGTTTTAAAAATTGAATAAAAAAATATTATCATATTTTTAACTGTAGCGGGGTCTCCTTTAAGGCCCCTGGACTACGTTACCCAGAACCCCGTTCGGCACCCAGGGTGCATTGGGCCGCCGCAGAGACTAATGGGTAGGGCTATATAAGAAGAGGGCGAGGCTAAGCTCAGCCTCTTTGGACACCGCGCTGCAAACAATAGGACTCCCTGTGCGGATCTGCTGCTGTGTAAGGCCTGAAGCCTGGGCCTTGCATACCTACCAAAGAGCCTTCCACCCCACTGCAGAGCCTGGGTGGCACCTGTTCCTGTTCGAGTTTGCTGTCATCTGCTGGACCGGGGACCTGGCCGTTGGAGACACTGTGTGCGGATACACAGTGGTGGAAGCCCGGACTAGGATCGCGTCCGGAGTGGTGAGCGAGCACTTGCTCACTTCATTAACCTTTACTTTGTTGGGCCTAGTGACTGCCTTGACCCACCTTGTTCATTTACTATTGGATTACAAGTATTGTTTCCTGAAAGTGCATCACCGTTCAAGTTGCATGCGAAGAATTGTTCTCCTAAGGGACTGAGTTTAATCTGAGTCAGGCCTGACCAGGGGGGTTAAGTCTTTGTTTGCTGCGCCATATTGTGCATAAGGAAAGAAGATAGTTGCACATGGCGAGTGACCACTCTGCACTATCACTGATGAATATGTGTATCGCTGCAGGGATCTGCATGTATACTATGTGATGTGTTTAACCTTGAACCTTTATACCAAAGTAAATCCAGTTATATTTTATTACCTTGGTATCAGTGTTATCATTGCAGATAGTAAAAAACTCACCATGCCTCTTTCTAAATACCTCAGACTGTCTACTTTCCAACAAGGGGTATTTTGTACTGTCCTGACACTTTAAGGGCTGCAAGAAATTGTCTGTTTTTCCATTTATATAGCAAAAAAACTAAAACCCAGTGGTGATCAAATACCACCAAAAGAAAGCACTATTTGTTTGAAAAAAATCACATAAATGTAATTAGTGTACAGTGTTACATGACCGAGCAATTGCCAGTTAGAGTAACACAGTGCTGAATAGCAAAACATTAACTGGTCATGAAGAAGGTAAAATCTTCCGGAGGTCAAGTGGTTAAAGCGGAACTTTACCTATAACAGCCTAATAAAAAATAATGTTTTTTAGCTAGGAACATACATTCCACATTAATAATTATGCTACCAGAATTAGTGTGTGTTGTAAATTGCCTTCAACATTGCTCCTGTTTTTTTTTGCTGGAAGTGACCGTTTTGCTTAAAGAGGGATACCACCCGCGATTTATTTATTTTTTTAAAGTCAGCAGCTACAAACACTGTAGTCTCTTACCTGTCCTACTCGCCCGCGATGTCAGCCCCCCCCCCCCCCCCGAGGCCGATCCTGGCAGCTCCCGGCACCGCCATCCTCAGTAAGGGAAACAGGCAGTGAAGCCGTGCAGCTTCACTGCCAGTTTCCTACTGCGCATGCGCGATCCGCGCGGCGCTTTGTGAATGGGCCGGCTGCTCTCTGGGATACACACAGTTCTCAGAAGGCAGCGCGCCCCATTCACCAGAAGACACCGCGAGTAGGAAGGAGGAAGAAGACCAGCCGTGGACGATTTAGAGGCAGATTAGAGACTTTCGCATAGCAACCGCTATTTCTGGTAAGTAAAAATGTAATTTTATTTTCAAAATGTTGTTTTAAATTTTTTTTAGGATTTTTGTTAAAAAAAAAATTCAGGGTGGAACTCCACTTTAAGCCTTGTGCTCCTGAACACCAGCAATTCATAAAGAAGAACTAAACCTTTTGATTTAATGGTTTAATTGGTTTAAAAAAACAGTTACATTCCAGGAATGCCGGGATTGCTAACTGTCACATTTGCTTGTTTCTTCAACCAAACTGTCAAACCATCAAATGGCCAGTGTCATAACTGCATGTGCAGCACCATAGCAGTTGCAGATCAAACAGAAGCAGCTTCCTTGACAGTAAAGGATAGGCGGGTTTAAATCTGCTTTAAGGCTGTCAGCAGATTGGCCTCTACAATCTTGCCTGTGCCTAAAAATTGAGAGCAACTGGGTATGGGCAGAGCAGGGTGAGACAGTGTATTACAGGATTCTAAACAGTATAGGTACTTATTTCTGCTATACCTGCAAAAAAGGCCAGTCTGAAGTGATCTAGCAGGACTTCATTTTCTGACTAAAGTTCCAATTTAAAGGATAATTGTACTTTTAAGATTTTTCCTTTAAATGATGCACTCAGCAAACCTTAGCATCTCAACGGAAAAGGGACTTATCTGTTTCTTCTCCACTGAAATCTTCCCTGTGTAGACTGCTGGGTATAACAAAATTGCTGTCAGGATTACATGAAAGGAAGCTAAACACTTTAATTTTCAGTTTTACTGTCCTTCAGCAGCCCAAGCAGAATTCAGAAAGGAGTCAAGGCCAGCATCCTTGGTAGTCCTAAGCCTGCCATACATAGATTCAAATTTGGTCAGTTCAGCAGGGACCGGCCAAATTTCATTCTATGTATGAGCAGGGTGGTTGTAGAGAAGTCCATCTGCCGATCGATTTCTCTACAACCACCCTGCAGGGTTTTCCATGCTTGATCAGCGTCACAGGCTATATCCGGCAGTGTTGATCAGTGTATCCTGAGAGCAGGGAAGTCTCCCTACTCCCAGAAAACAAAGGCTCAATGAGGAGGATTCCCCCATCTACTTTAAATGTGCTAATGGGGGAATCAGGTCTTTTTTTTTTTTTTTTCATCCTGTTTGTTGAACAAAAAAAATTACTCCTCTATAGGCAGCTTTAGGGTGTGTTCACAACTGTGAATGCACCCAGGGCCGTTGGAACAGGACAGGCAAAACAAGCAATTGCTTGGGGCCCCGAGCTGGCCTGAGGCCCCAGCCTAGGGTGCCTGCCTGCTGCCTGTCCTGGATTTCCACCCTGAGCCGATCCGCGGATTGCGGCCAAGCTCTGGAGCGGTGGCCATCTTGGTAGACCCGGCGGAAGCGGCCGAGGTGAGTGGGGAGATGTGGACATTACAGGGGGGAGATGTGGATATTACAGGGGGGGGGGAGATGTGGACATTACAGGGTGGGGGGGGAGATGTGGACATTACAGTGGGGGGAGATGTGAATATTACAGGGGGGGAGATGTGGACATTACAGGGGGGAGATGTGGACATTACAGTGGGGGAGATGTGGATATTACAGTGGGGGGAGATGTGGATATTACAGTGGGGGGAGATGTGGATATTACAGGGGGGAGATGTGGACATTACAGGGGGGAGATGTGGACATTACGTGGGGGAGATGTGGATATTACAGTGGGGGAGATGTGGACATTACAGGGGGGAGATGTGGACATTACAGGGGGGAGATGTGGACATTACAGTGGGAGAGATGTGGACATAACAGGGGAGGTGATGTTGACATTACAGGGGAGATGATGTGGATATTACAGGGGAGATGATGTGGATATTACAGTGCAGAGTCCCCCTGTCCATCCCACGGTCCCCCTGTCCTTCCCACGGTCCCCCTGCCCATCCCACGGTCCCCCTGCCCACCCCACTGTCCATAAACAGTCCTAAACAGCATTTTAATGTTAATGTGAGTGTGTATGTGTTTTAAGTATGTTGGATTATATGCAACAGCAGTATTTGCACTGTAAACCTTTTTTATTTATATAAAGTGTGGGTGAGCTTAAACTGTATCGCTATGCTGTGGTTCCTGTAGGCTGTGCGTGAGTGTGAGTGGGGGTGGGGGGTTGGGATAGCCTCCATGTCCATTTTGCTTGGGGCCCCCAAATTCCTTCAAACGGCCCTGAATGCACCTGCACGCCAATTGCCTGTAGATGCCATTATTCCCATGGTTAGCTGGGGGAAGCAGCCCCTTCGAAAGCAACGGGGGAAAGCAAGACAGCCTAAGTCCAAGGCTGATCACACGCATGTCATTGATTGCTGCATGAGCGATTGCATGCAAATGGAGCTGCCTCCTGCAGCTAATCACTGTGGTTCTTGCACCTAGTCTGAATGCACCTTTAATGCCACCATTAACAGTTTGAATGTTTGGTGATTACTGCTGAATCTGCTACAATTCAAGTAATGGGCGGCCCTACAAGCACCACCCAGCTCTACAAAAAGATTGAGATACGTGGGAAGATTATTGTCCAAAAGGTGACTACATCCTATTAGATACAGTCACTGCAGTGATAGGGCAGCTGCCTGAATGCACTGGAGATTCCTCCATCCATGTTGTTAGGCCTGATTCACACTTAACAAAAAAAAGGGGGGGTAGTCCCATACCAGGCCAGTAGGGGACCAAGAGACCAAATGAGTGACACCAAAATCAGTATGTAAGTTAAAAAGTAGAAATTTATTGATAAATAGAAAATAATAAATCCATGGAACACCTCTCAATGGAGAGAGTGAAAAATGCTAAATTCGGACAAAACACATGAAAAGGGAAGCATAAACCGATAATCATGTGTGGCCTCAAATACAACAAAAACAAAAACACAGGACCACAGACAAACAACATGGAACAAAATAGATCGTCCGGACGCCTAGTATCTCTGTGTGGGTGGCCTGTGACGACAAAAGGTCACAAGAATCAGAAAAAGAAATATAAGGATAAGACAGGCAATCCACACAGGGGTCCCAGAAAGGCTATAGCCCGTGTGGAGGGGAATGGGAAGGGAAGGGAATGGGAAGGGAAGGAGGGGAGGGAGGGAAATGGGCCTCAGGGGAACTGATAAGTATATGAGGGATCACCAATAACACGGCAGTCCAAGGTGGAGCGGAGAAGATAATGAGGGGCCGAAACAGGCATCACCAACCCTGTATGGTCAAGTTCCACAAATGCCCAGATGGGATTCCAAGCAGATAGAGAGTAGTGTGGAATAGAGGGTACCACACAAAAATCCACAAGAAATCTATGATGGATGGCAGATGGAATTCTGCAACATAGGATGATGAACAGTGATCAAACAGACACAGCGATGTGGATGCCAATGAGTACGGAAGAACACTGCAGCAGACCAATCAGACTAATCAGTAGCATCAAAGTTGCAGCATACGATACCCATGTAGTATTGGAAGCCTGGAAACAAGAGGCATCTGCCCGTCACCATCCGTACAGCATAACTACGTCCGTAGACAGTCAGGATCTCCTATGTCAGTGAGTACCCAAAGCAGAGTGGTATAGTGGATGTTAGAGCCATCCCTCCAGATAGACAGCAGTAATACCGTGATGCACAGCTTGTGGTATCCACTGTGTGGGACTGGGGTGTAGTGAAAAACAGGTCCCGAGTTCCCCGTGCCCGCCACCGGCTGACTTCTGGGACGCGATGGAGCAGAGGCGTCACGTGACGCGGATGACGTCAACGCGTTTCGCAAGGAGGGGTTTCCGCGTAGCTTCGTCTGGACGTACCAAATGGGCACGAGGAACTCGGAGGGACCTGTTTTTCACTACACCCCAGTCCCACACAGCGGATACCACAAGCTGTGCATCACGGTATTACCGCTGTCTATCTGGAGGGACGGCGCTAACATCCACTATACCACTCTGCTTTGGGTACTCACTGACATAGGAGATCCGGACTGTCTACGGACGTAGTGATGCTGTACAGATGGTGACGGGCAGATGCCTCTTGTTTCCAGGCTCCCAATACTACATGGGTATCGTATGCTGCAAATTTGATGCTACTGATTAGTCTGATTGGTCTGCTGCAGTGTTCTTCCGTACTCATTGGCATCCACATCGCTGTGTCTGTTTGATCACTGTTCATCATCCTATGTTGCAGAATTCCAATTGCCATCCATCATAGATTTCTTGTGGATTTTTGTTTGGTACCCTCTATTCCACACTACTCTCCATCTGCTTGGAATCCCATCTGGGCATTTGTGGAACTTGACCACACAGGGTTGGTGGTGCCTGATTCGGCCCCTCATTACCTTCTCACCTCCACCTTGGACTGCCGTGTTATTGGTGATCCCTCATATAATTATCAGTTCCCCTGAGGCCCATTTCCCTCCCTCCCTTCCTTCCCTTCCCATTCCCTTCCCTTCCCATTCCCCTCCACACGGGCTATAGCCTTCCTGGGACCCCTGTGTGGATTGCCTGTCTTATCCTTATATTTATTTTTCTGATTCTTGCTACCTTTTGTCGTCACAGGCCACCCACACAGAGATACTAGGCGTCCGGACGATCTATTTTGTTCCATGTTGTTTGTCTGTGGTCTTGTGTTTTTGTTGTATTTGTGGCCACACATGATTATCGGTTTATGCTTCCCTTTTCATGTGTTTTGTCAGAATTTTGAATTTTTCACTCTCTCCATGGATTTATTATTTTCTATTTATCAATAAATTTCTACTTTTTTACTTATATACTGATTTTGGTGTCACTCATTTGTTCTCTTGGTCCCCTACTGGCCTGGTATGCGACTACCCCCCCCCCCTATTTTTTTTTGTCATATGCTATTTTTGACCAGAGAGACACCGCCCATATTGGGTCTACAGTGACAGTGAGTATTACATCATTGTGCCTTGTGCACACATTCATGCCCTTCCTCCCCCCTTTTGTGTATTCTGATTCACACTTAGGCTCGATTCACATCTACACATGTTGCTTTTGAGCTATTCTGCAGTGCTTTTTGCTGTGCTTTCCACTTTTTTTTAACCGCGTTTTTGCCACAACGTTTTTTTTTTTACACTGTACATATAGCTGGTTGGTAAGGAGGGGGCTGGGAAGCCAGCCGCTGCATCCTTAACAAGCTAGGAGCCATCAGCTGTCAGCTGGCTTCCCTGCTGACAGCTGAATATAAAAAAAAGAATTGCCGGCTAAAATAAATTGTAAACAAAAACAGCGTGGGCCCCCCCCCCCCTTGTCCATACCAGGCCCTTGGGTCTAGTATTGCCCCCCATGCCCAATGTTTTTTTAAATGGTGTGGGATCCCCCCAAAATCCATACCGGACACTTATCCAAGCATGCAGCCTGGCAGGTCAGGAAAGGGAGGGGACGAGCGAGCCCCCTCCTTCCTGAACCATACCAGGCCACATGCCCTCAACATGGGGGGTGGGTGCTTTGGTGCAGGGGGGTCTCTGCGACTCCCACCCCAAAGCACCTTGACCCATGTTGATGGGGACAAGGGCCTCTTCCCGACAACCCAGGCTGGTGGTTGTTGGGGTCTGCGGGCTACATTGTACTCCTACCCATTCACCAAAAAAAGTAGTTTAGTGTGAAAAAATACAGTAGACGATGAGGGCACGGCCATCATATGACATCACCAAGAGGCCCCACCCCCTTGTGACATTACCGCACAGGCATGATGGCTCCGTGATGTCACAAGGGGCAGGGCCTCTGGGTGACATCATCCGATGGCCATGCCCCCATCGTTTTCTAAGAAATGCTTGACATCGGCATGGACAGATCAACGGGATGCAGGGTCATCGGCGGGAGCGGCAGCAAAGGAAGAAGACCACCGGACAAAGAAGAAGAGCGGAAGAAGAAGCAGGAGAAGGAGAAGCCTGGAGGAGGAAGATTCGGGAGAAGATGGAGGAAGGCCTGGAGGAAGAGGCAGGGAAGAAGAAGATATCTTTAATAAAAGACTTGTCAAAAACTGTCTACTGTATTTTTTTCACACTACACTACTCTTTTTCGGTGAATGAGTAGGGGTACAATGTACCCCATACTCATTGACATAGGGGGGGGCGGCCGGGATCTGGCTTAAAGATTCCGATAAGCCCCCGTCTGCAGACCCCGACAACCACCGGCCAGGGTTGTCAGGAAGAGGCTCTTGTCCCCATCAACAAGGGGGGCAAGGTGCTTTGGGGTGGGGGCGCAGAGCACCCACCCACCCATGTTGAGGGCATGTGGCCTGGTACGGTTTAGGAGGGGGGGGCGCTCACTCGCCCCCTCCCTTTCCTGACCTGCCGGGCTGCATGCTCGGATAAGGGTCTGGTATGGATTTTGGGGGCCCCATAGGTCCCCCCTTTCCATAAAATGCACAGATGTGAACTACATCCATAGGAAACCATGAATGTACAGATGTGAACTACATCCGTAGGAAACCACGTTAAATGGACTGTAGTATGTTTCTGCAAAACTGAAAACTATAAGAATACATAGGTGTGAACCAGACCTAAGACCCCATACACACTATACAACTTTTGTTGTCTGATTTCCTTCAGATTTACCAAAACCATGTAGTGCAAGGGCCTGCCTGATTGCATACAAATTGAAACTCTTGTATAGTGTGTATCCAGCTTTAGCGTGGATGGGGGAATCAAGTGATTTTTCTCTCTGTCTCTGCCGGGCTGAACAACTGAAATTCAAGTAGTCTATGCCAAGCCTTGACAGGTGCTAATGTTTGTGCTTTGAGATGGAGAGATTACAACTGAATAACAATGCACACACCCAGCTCTAAGAGGTGAGACTGCACTGTAATAATCATTTTAAGAGAACCTGTAACCATGTTAAATATTGCCCATAAAAGCACAGGAATAACTATTTTTTTATTTGTAAAAATAAATTATTCACTTGAAATGCACCTTTGAACTTGCTAGAAACATTGACTAGTCAATTACCTAGCACAGTCCCCTATCCCCTTGCACGTCACATCCCTCTCCTTTTCTGGGATGTCTAATTGGTGTTTGTGCTGGCCCAGCTCCTCTGCCCCTCTGCTCTCACCCTACATAACCCTTTAGATGGCTGCCAGGGAAGGCATGACGGGGAATACTAGAGACAGTCACAGTGTGCTGGGGCTGTTCTGACTCTGCTGACATCACATCCAAATTGATGACACTCAGCAGCAGTCTCAGGACTTTTGGTTATTTACACAAGGAAAGCTTTTACAGGTAAATAGCATGCTTAAAATGCATTGAATGCACATATAATCCTTAGGCTGAAGTTTAGGTATGAACTATTTTGCATACTTACATACAGGTCCTTCTCAAAAAATTAGCATATTGTGATAAAGTTCATTATTTTCTGTAATGTACTGATAAACATTAGACTTTCATATATTTTAGATTCATTACACACAACTGAAGTAGTTCAAGCCTTTTCTTGTTTTAATATTGATGATTTTGGCATACAGCTCATGAAAACCCAAAAATCCTATCTCAAAAAATTAGCATATCATGAAAAGGTTCTCTAAACGAGCTATTAACCTAATCATCTGAATCAACTAATTAACTCTAAACACCTGCAAAAGATTCCTGAGGCTTTTAAAAACTCCCAGCCTGGTTCATTACTCAAAACTGCAATCATGGGTAAGACTGCCGACCTGACTGCTGTCTAGAAGGCCATCATTGACACCCTCAAGCAAGAGGGTAAGACACAGAAAGAAATTTCTGAACGAATAGGCTGTTCCCAGAGTGCTGTATCAAGGCACCTCAGTGGGAAGTCTGTGGGAAGGAAAAAGTGTGGCAGAAAACGCTGCACAACGAGAAGAGGTGACCGGACCCTGAAGAAGATTGTGGAGAAGGACCGATTCCAGACCTTGGAGGACCTGCGGAAGCAGTGGACTGAGTCTGGAGTAGAAACATCCAGAGCCACCGTGAACAGGCGTGTGCAGGAAATGGGCTACAGGTGCCGCATTCCCCAGGTCAAGCCACTTTTGAACCAGAAACAGCGGCAGAAGCGCCTGACCTGGGCTACAGAGAAGCAGCACTGGACTGTTGCTCAGTGGTCCAAAGTACATTCGGAAATCAAGGTGCCAGAGTCTGGAGGAAGACTGGGGAGAGGGAAATGCCAAAATGCCTGAAGTCCAGTGTCAAGTACCCACAGTCAGTGATGGTCTGGGGTGCCATGTCAGCTGCTGGTGTTGGTCCACTGTGTTTTATCAAGGGCAGGGTCAATGCAGCTAGCTATCAGGAGATTTTGGAGCACTTCATGCTTCCATCTGCTGAAAAGCTTTATGGAGATGAAGATTTCATTTTTCAGCACGACCTGGCACCTGCTCACAGTGCCAAAACCACTGGTAAATGGTTTACTGACCATGGTATTACTGTGCTCAATTGGCCTGCCAACTCTCCTGACCTGAACCCCATAGAGAATCTGTGGGATATTGGGAAGAGAAAGTTGAGAGACGCAAGACCCAACACTCTGGATGAGCTTAAGGCCGCCATCGAAGCATCCTGGGCCTCCATAACACCTCAGCAGTGCCACAGGCTGGTTGCCTCCATGCCACGCCGCATTGAAGCAGTCATTTCTGCAAAAGGATTCCCGACCAAGTATTGAGTGCATAACTGAACATAATTATTTGAAGGTTGACTTTTTTTGTATTAAAAACACTTTTCTTTTATTGGTCGGATGAAATATGCTAATTTTTTGAGATAGGATTTTGGGGTTTTCATGAGCTGTATGCCAAAATCATCAATATTAAAACAAGAAAAGGCTTGAACTACTTCAGTTGTGTGTAATGAATCTAAAATATATGAAAGTCTAATGTTTATCAGTACATTACAGAAAATAATGAACTTTATCACAATATGCTAATTTTTTGAGAAGGACCTGTAAGTCCAGTTTAGAACAATGTAAATATGCATGTGCTATTCCTGTGGGATCCCAGTAGAAGCTGGAAATCACTGTATAAGATACTGCTACTTCAGTGATGGCTACTAGCTTCTGGGTCCCATGCCGAGTGGCTGCACTGCTGCATAGTGAACTTATCCTCTGATTGGACAAGATGGAGATTGTGACATCACCGCACTGCCTCATCAAATCAGAGACAGCTTTTCATTCATTGAGCAAATGCAAAGTGGTCTCTGAATTGGTCCCTATGCCAAACAAGCGCCTTAGTGTGTTCAGTATTCAGAAGAGCATTCACTCGGCACAGGGCCTAAACGCTAGATTTCGGTGTTTAAGGCCTGGTTTACGCCTATGCATTTTTTTAGTGCATTTTCACTTCCGCAGAAACACACTACAGTCCATTTAACGTGTGTTTCCCTATGGGTCACATTTACATCTGTGCATTTTATGGAAAGGGCCAGGGACTTTTTTTCTGGTTTTTGGTTCCATAGACTTCAATTGATCAAAAACGTGTATTAAAAAATGCAAAATGCACCTGGAATATGCTTGTGCTGTGTCATTTGGCCCCTTCGATCACCTGAAATACCTGGCTGATCCTGCCTGGATCTGCCCTCCCCCCTGTAAACTGACAACGGTATATCATGGCTGCTGAGCACTGACACCGTGGACAGTTTACGTGTCTCTGTCATCCGCCACTATCTGCAGCTCTCCCTCTGTCCTCCTCCCCTCCCTGCCTGTCTGCTCTGTGTCAGTGCCCGCCCCTTCCCCTTCTGCTGCTAAAATAACTGTTAATTTCTCATATAATCCTCTTTGTTTGCTAATGATATTTGCTCCTGTGTCTGTTTTATAAATAAAAAATGCCATTTATACCTGTTTTCAGTGATCGGCGGTCACGTGACCTGACGGCTCTCTCCTCCTCTCATCTTGGCTGACATCAGCGGGGGAATCTCAACCCCGCCCACTGCATCTGTCAGATGGGGAGAGGAGAAAGCCGGCGGGTCACGTGACCGCCGATCAGCGCACTGAAAACAGGTATAAACTATTTTTTTTATAGAACACAGACACAGGAGCAAATATCATTAGCAAACAAAGAGGATTATATAAATATATTAGTGTGGGTTAAAAACCACTTTAAGCTGCTTGGTGTGACACAGAACATTCCATTCTTCTGTTCGATGTTTTTTTTTATTGAGGTTAAAGTATACATACAAGTGAACACTACAGTCACATTTCTGAATCTACTACATAGAAGAGTATGTAGAACCTCTTTGAGAGAACTTATTCCTTGTACACACGATCGGATTTCCGATGCAATAAAATCCGATGGACTTGTATCATCGGAAATTCTGATCGTGTGTGGGCCCCATCGGACTTTTTTCCATCGGAGAAAAAAAAAGAACGTCCGATGGGAAATTCCAATCGTCTGTGTGGAATTCCATTGGAGAAAAATCCACGCATGCTCAGAATCAAGTCGACGCATGCTCGGAAGCATTGAACTTAATTTTTCTCGGCTCGTCGTAGTGTTTTACGTCACCGCATTTTGGACGGTCAGAATTTAGTCTGACAGTGTGTATGCAAGACTGATGGAAGTCAGCTTCATCGGAATTCCGACGGAAAATTCCATCGGATTTTATTCCATCGGAAATCCGATCGTGTGTACAAGGCATTAGAGAAATGGCTACAGTAATAATATTACAATGTTTGGTCAAGAAGATCCAGCAGTAGAAGTAGCACTTAAAGCTGAACTTCACGCAAAAGGGGAAGTTCCGCATTAAGGCCTCCTCCCCCGTTCCTCTTTAACACTTGGCACTTTTTTTGGGTAGGGGGGCGATCCGAGTGGAAGTTCTCCTCCCCCTCCCACTCTGCAGAAAACTGCGGAACCATTCACAAAGCACAGCACAGCTCGTGCATGCGCAGTGGGCAAGCCGGCTGTGAAGCCCAAAGCAGCATAGCCAGCTGACCACAGTTAGGATGCCGGCACCAGGAACCTGAAGGCTAGTGACAAACTAGCCCGGCTGAGGACAACTCTGGATCCCTGGACGGGTAAGTGTCCTTTTATTAAAAGTCAGCAGCTACAGTATTTGTAGCTGCTGACTTTAAGGCTCGGTTCACACCGTCGTTGCATGCGGCTCACAGCAGGGGTCCGGTGCGTGCTGGTTCACCGTTTCAGGTCTGATTTCAGCCCGAATTTTGGGCTGAAATCGAACCTGAAATGCACCAAAAAAGGCACGCGTTTTTCCGGCAAACCGCACCGGACCCGCTGCGGAGATATGTGAACCAGCTCCATAGAGAGCCAGTCACATTCTCCTGCTATGCAAATTGAATGCGGGGAAACGCGCATTCAATCCGCATAGGTGTGAACCGAGCCTTAATTTTTTTTCCTCCAGACTGAACAACCGCTTTAAATTTTGAACGGTTCAAATTCACAAGGTTGAGAGCAACTACATAAGTGTTGGTCGGGAAGAAACAGGACAGGGTAATCGTGGGGGGGTTGAGGTAATTGCTTCATATCCAAAGCGGGTCTTCTCAGGTTCCTATTAGTCCAAGGTCACAGATCTATCAGGATTTGGTTGAAGTTCACAAGTAGGTATTGTGAGACCCACAGGCCTCAGCACTTAGCCATAGTTTTCAAGAGATTTGGAATATTTCCGAGGAAGTTGGGTTTTAATATCACTCAACAGAAGTGGGTCAGATAATCAAGCTTTTACTATAGTTTTCTTCATGGTTGTCAAACTGTGGAGGGGATTTACTTAGCCCCTGTTCACACCAGTGCAACTTGTCATGCGATTTGACAGTTTCAAATGACAACTCAAATTGCACCCTATTTTTGGCTATTTCATCTGTGACTTACATTGGCATCTGTGCATGAAATTGCACAGATGTCGGCAAGCCACAGATGAAGTCGCACTGTCCTGCGGCTTTGAAGTAGCGCGATTTCAAAGCCACATTCTTTGTGAACAGGGGCTAAAACTGGTGCACACAGAATCTTATACAGCTTTGCATAGTAACCAATATGCTGTTAACTTCAGCTTGTTCAATTAAGCTTTGACAATAAGCCCTCATTCACTTTGAATGCGGCTTTGAAATCGCGTGACTCCATCTGAAATTGCACGATTTCAAAGCCTCATGTCAGTGTGACTTCAGTTGCGACTTTGAAGACATCTGTGCGGCTTCATGCACAGATGTCTATTCAAGTCGCACCCCAAATAACTAAAAGTAGTGCAGGAACTACTTTTTTTAATTGATGCGGCACTGTAA
The DNA here is from genome assembly GCA_029206835.1 of Rana muscosa. NCBI lineage: Eukaryota > Metazoa > Chordata > Amphibia > Anura > Ranidae > Rana > Rana muscosa. Next base: position 1,003,326,218 of record CM055116.1, on the reverse strand, counting down.
AGTCCCTGTCGCATTGATTTGAACATGGCCATTGCTGACAATAGGGTGTGACTTTCCATGCAATTTGACCTGTCAAATTGCATGGCAAGTTGCTCCAATGTGCGCAAAAGTTATAACGTTTACAAAATAGGGGATAGTTTTATGGCATTTTTATTCATTATTATTTTTTTACTAGTAATGGCGGCGATCAGTGATTTTTTTCGTGACTGCGACATTATGGCGGACACTTCGGACACTTTTGACACATTTTTGGGACCATTGTCATTTTTACAGCGATCAGTGCTATAAAAATGCACTGGTTACTGTAAAAATGACACTGGCAGTGAAGGGGTTAACCACTAGGGGCGCTGAAGGGGTTAAGTGTGCCTAAGGGAGTGATTCTCACTGTTAGGGGGTGTGGCTACGAGTGACACGTCACTGATCTCCGCTCTGATTACACAGAGCGGAGATCGGTGACAGTGTCAGTAGAGGAGCAGGGAGATGTTGTGTTTACACTAACATCTCCCCACTCCATCCCTCCGTGAGACGATCGCGGAGATCCCCGCGGTGATCGAGTCCGTGGGACCTGCGGTCCGACTCAAGGGGATGGCGGCAGGGTCGCGAGTGCGCCACCGCGCGCGCGACCACATGGCAGTCAGTTAAAGGGCAACGTACAGGTACGTGATTGTGCCTGTACGAGCCATTCTGTTGACGTATATATGCCGTGGGCGGTCGTTAAGTGGTTAATAATAAAAAGTTAAAGTAAAAATATTTGATAAAAAAAGACTTTTCCCTCGTCATAGTGGGACTGAAATTTCGATGGCTTTCATAGGAGTTTGCATGTCTGCAACACAATTATGGTAATGTGACAGAAAAGCAGGTAAGTATACACTTCAATTGTAATCCTTTATAAAAATGCAACAAAAATCCCCACTGCAGAATTATGATTAGCTTGCAGGAACTTATTGAATTACAGAAAAAATACTCTCACATTCCAGATCCTGGATATCGTTAACAGTTCATTATGTAAAAACAAAAGAAGGAATGTTAAATAAATTACGGGTTAAGTAAGGATTGTCAGACAGCTTAAAGAAGAACTGCACGCTAATAGTAAAGACTTAAATTGAATATAGTCATGCATCCATTTTAAAAACAATTATTGCTCTTCAGTTAAAAAAAATAAAAATCATTGCAAGTATTTTTTAAATAATTCTTCAATCTTCCTTTAAATTGGCATCCTGTGATCCCGTGTACTATGACTGGGAGAGGAGGGGGCTGCCACAGATGATTCACTTTTTTTCGTTCAGCCAGAGGGTTGAGCGAAAAAAAAGGACTTGATAGCCCCATCAACATAAAACAAAAATCTGACATCGATAGATCGACCGTTCTGCCCAAACATGGATCGAAATTAGTCCAGTTCAATTCGCCTCTATGCATCCCTCAAAATTACATGGACAGATTCCTGCTAGGAGGAGAGAGGACAGGGACAATCTTATCAGCGTGCTGCTGTTCCTTTGCTATCCAATTAAATGCTGGGGGCCAGGTGGGTGACAAAGTTGTATTGCTTTAACTGCACTGGAGAAAACCAGTACAGGGACCTGACTATGCTCTCTGGTAAGAGTGACTGAATCTTAGGAGTGGCTGAAAAAATCAATGTCAGTGGATTCTGCCCACCATGCTGCAAGGATGAAACTGCATGTGATAGGATGCTCAGTCGAGTCAGGTAGTGCTGACACGTCCACCTACAGCAACTCAAACTTGGGCCATTTCAGCAGGTATCAACCAAAATTTGAGGTGTGTATGGCTAGTCCTAGTAAGTAGGCACCTGGGTGGGCAGGAATTTATCTTACTTTTGTAGCACGTTACCCCCCCCCCCCCTGTAGGGGCTGCAAGTGACAGGGTTCCCCACTGTTGCACAGCCAGTCACATAACATTTTCAACTGCATCCAGACACAGAAAACAGTCCTTGAGCTTTGTTTTTGTTGTTTTATTGAGGGGATAACAACTTGGATGGGGTTATGAATTATGGGATGCTCAACAGTAACAAAAAGAACCAGGGACAACTTACTCTCTATTTACAGCTCAACTTGATCCTCTGTACAGCTCTACTTGATTTACTTTCTTTAGAAACGAAAGCCCTGTACACACGATCGGATTTCCTATGGATTCAAATCCGATTGATTTTTCCATCGGAATTCCGATGAAGCTGACTTCCATCAGTCTTGCCTACACACCATCAGTCAAAAATCCAACTGTCCCAAACGCGGTGACGTAAAACACTCCGACGAGCCGAGAAAAATTAAGTTCAATGCTTCTGAGCATGCGTCGACTTGATTCTGAGCATGCATGGGTTTTTTCTCTGATGGAGTTCCACACAGACGATCGGAATTTGCTATCGTTTTTTTTCCATCGGATAAATTTAAAACATGTTTTATTTTTTCTCACAGATGGAAAAAAGACAGATGGGGCCCATACACGATCGGTTTGTCCGATGAAAAAAGTCCATCGGACTGTTTTCATCTGTAAATCTGATCGTGTGTACAGGGCATAAGTCTTTTGTTAGCTTAGCAACAGACCCTTACAGGCTAAGAACTCTCAGTCCTTTAGGAAAGTAGCACATGTGTTTGTGAGCTGCATCCTGGAGCACCTGCACTCCCTTGTAGACACTGATCCCAGCTCCAGGAAATACTAGCCCACCTGGCGGCCTCTGCACCAGCCCACCTGGCTGCTTCTTCTTCCCAGTCTACCAGACTGACACTCTGCACCAGTCCACCTGACTGAAACACTGGAGGTCTCCCAGGCCAAGGCTGAAGACTTAAGCACACTGCTGTCTTCAAGAAAGACCTGCTATATGTGGTAGTCTCTCCCCTTTTCAGTCCCTGCACCGTGCTGATGTACTTACACTGTCCTTCCTTGCTCCTACTGCCTCTCAGGAAAGCTGCCTCCAACTTCTTCTGTGGTAAGATCTGTCCAGGCCAGCCACCGGAGCCCTGGCCCGAGGTAAAACCCCTCCCCGGCAGGGGGTCCTTCAAGGGCCACTGACAGTCGCCCTCAACACTGCATCTCCATCTTCCACCCGACTCCCCTTCGAGTATGATTCATGCCTATTTAAGGGCTCACTTAGCACCCTGCCAGGCCCAACTCCTGGGGATTGGCTAAGGGCCCCTAAATATGCAGAACAGCCTCTCCTCACCTCCGCCCACTTGTTCCAGAATGTTCTCCAACTTTCCAGAGCCAAGGGGAGGCACTAGAGAGCTGTCTGTATGAGCCATGCTGGCCGAAACCCTAATAACCCTGACCCATTTATAGACTCACAGGCTAAGCATGAGTCAGGATTAGTGATGAGCCGAACACCCCCGGGTTCGGTTCGCACCAGAACCCGCGAACGGACCGAAAGTTCGTACGAACATTAGAACCCTATTAAATACAATGGATGCGAACGTTCGAATTCTAAAGTGCTAATTATAACAACTATTATGCATGTTATTGTCCTAAAAAGGGTTTGGGAACCCGGGTTGTGCACCAGGGGACATGTATCAATGCAAAAAGAATTTTTTTTAAACGGTCGTTTTTCGGGAGCAGTCATTTTAATGATGCATAAAGTGAAAAAAAAAAAGTCAAATATTCCTTTAAATATCGTACCTGGGGGGTGTCTAAAGTATGCCTGTGAAGTGCCACGTGTTTCCCGTGTTTAGAACTGTCCCTGCACAAAATGACACTTCTAAAGGAAAAAAAAGCCATTTAAAACTGCTTGCGGCTTTAATGTAATGTCTGGTCCCGGTAATATGGATGAAAATCTTTAAGAAAAATGGCATAGCTACCCCATGACCCCCCCCCCCCACCCCAGCCCATTACCAGCCCCTTTGGGTCTTGTATGGATATTAAGGGGAACCCCGCACATAAAATAAAAAAGGCCCTATATACTCTATACAGGCGGTGCATACAAGACAGGGACTGTAGGTTTGTTCTTATGTAGAATCTGTTTGTAATTTTGAACAGGTACATTGTTGAAGTGTAGCTCCAGCCCAAAAATCTATTTTTAAACTTTTTGGAAAACATAGGTAAGGGTTATCACCCCTGTAACATTTGTTTTGCTGTCTGTGCCCCTGTTCAGAACATTTCACCTCACTTTCTGTCCCAATGACAACTGTTTTTGAAATGTGGTGTTTTTCTTGAAACAAGGATTGCTGATAAAGCATCAGTACAGAGGAGACACCTTTCTCCCATATTTATTCTTACAGGAGAGAATTTTCCTTCCTAGTGGTAGATTTCCTCTCACTTCCTGTTGTCTTCTTGCGTTTGCAAGTAGGAGTCGTTTGTAAGTTGGATGTTTGAAAGTAGGGACCTGCCGTATATACTCTGCAGAAATAGGCCCCTTAGTTGTTGGTGTTGGCACAACACTGTAAGCACTCACAGTTACTCTTGGTTGGTGCTGGAACGCCCTGCTGTCAACTATTATATCAGGAATTTTAATTACATATAATTGTTGAACAGTGGTAGTAAAAATTGGGGCTTTGATGGTGGTGCTGGTGCCACAACACTGTAAGCCCTGACAGTTACTCTTGGTGGGTGCAGCAATGGGCCCTGCTGTGAATTATTAGATCAAGAATTGTAATTGCATGCCCCTGTTGAACAGGGGCTGAAAAATTGGGCCTTTCGTGGTGGTGGTGGTGGTGTTGCCACAACACTGTAAGCCCTCAGAGTTACTCTTGGTGGGTGCAGGAATGGGCCCTGCTGTGAATTATTAGATCAAGAATTGTAATTACATGCCCCTTTTGAACAGGGGCTGAAAAATTGGGCCTTTCGTGGTGGTGGTGGTGGCGTTGCCACAACACTGTAAGCCCTCAGAGTTACTCTTGGTGGGTGCAGCAATGGGCCCTGCTGTGAATTATTAGATCAAGAATTGTAATTGCATGCCCCTGTTGAAGAGGGGCTGAAAAATTGGGCCTTTCGTGGTGGTGGTGGTGGTGGTGGCGTTGCCACAACACTGTAAGCCCTCAGAGTTACTCTTGGTGGGTGCAGCAATGGGCCCTGCTGTGAATTATTAGATCAAGAATTGTAATTACATGCCCCTTTTGAACAGGGGCTGAAAAATTGGGCCTTTCGTGGTGGTGGTGGTGGTGGCGTTGCCACAACACTGTAAGCCCTCAGAGTTACTCTTGGTGGGTGCAGCAATGGGCCCTGCTGTGAATTATTAGATCAAGAATTGTAATTGCATGCCCCTGTTGAACAGGGGCTGAAAAATTGGGCCTTAGGCACTGGTGGCACAACACTACAACCCCTCACAGATACTGTACTTGGAGCACAGCAATGAGCCCTGTTGCAAAGTATTGCTTCAAAAATTGTAATGACACGCCCCTGTTAAACAGGGGCTGAAAAATTGGGCCTTAGGCACTGGTGCCACAACACTCCAACCCCTCACAGATACTGTACTTGGAGCACAGCAATGAGCCCTATGGCAAATTATTGCTAAAAAAACTGTAATTACACGCCCCTGTAAAACAGGGGCTGAAAAATTGGGCCTTAGCCACTGGTGGCGGCACCCATAAACAAAAATGATCTTCCAAGCTATCATCATCAATCGTATCATTGAGGACTCGGAGGAGGAGGATAGCCAGTCAACATAACAGCACAGGCACTCAGCATCAGCATCAGTCTTGAAGGGATGTGACATGTTAAAATCAATTAGTCTGTTATATCAGCATCAGGTGTGTGGTAGCTGGTGGTGATCCAAGACTGGTTCATCTTGATGAAAGTCAGTCGATCAACCGAGTCGGTGGACAGGCGCACCCTGTGATCCGTGACAAATCCTCCAGCAGCACTGAATGTGCGTTCCGAAAGAACGCTGGATGCAGGACAGGCCAGTAGCTCAATTGCATACTGTGCAAGCTCTGGCCAGTGATCCATCCTCAAGACCCAGTAAGCCAGAGGATTTTCGGTGGGGAAGGTGTCCAAGTCTGACCTTGCCCCTAGATATTCCTGCACCATGTTTATCAGACGCTGGCGATGGTTGCTGGAACCGATCATACTTTGGGGCTGCGGACTAAAGAATTGTCTGAACGCATCGGTCAGACGGCCACCTTCCCCACCGCTCCTTCTTTGACTGGCCGAAGCCTCAGCAACTCGTTGTCCAGGACCAGGAGTTTGTAACCTCCCAGTCTCTGGGAACGCGTTGCACAGACCTTTCTGCAAGGCCTCCCGGAGTTGTCTCATCCTCTGCTCCCTCTGCGACGGTAACATAAGGTCCGCAACCTTACCCTTGTACCGTGGATCAAGGAGAGTGGCCAGCCAGTAATGGTCCCTCTCCTTGATCCGAAGAATACGAGGATCCTTCCGCAGACTTTGCAGGATCAGGGAGGCCATGCAGCGTAGGTTTGCTGAGGCATTCGCTCCGGAGTCCTCTGGGTCACTAAGGACGACATGATCCGCAGCCACCTCCTCCCAGCCACGTACAAGTCCACTGGTTTCTTGGGACTGTAAATCATCCCTAAAAGACTGCTGCTGATGATGCTGAGTGCCAGCCTCCACCTCCATGCTGACACAATCCTCCTCCTCCTCCTCCTCCTCTTCCTGTGCGATGGGTGGGACAGAAGGAACACTGTCTGGGTAAAGGGGGCCTTGAGAGGCAAGGAAGTCCTCCTCTTCCTGCCTCTGTTCTGCCTCAAGTGCCCTGTCCATTATTCCACGCAGCGTGTGCTCCAACAGGTGGACAAGAGGTACAGTGTCACTGATGCATGCACTGTCACTGCTCACCATCCTCGTGGCCTCCTCAAATGGTGCCAGGACAGTGCATGCATCCCTGATCATGCCACACTGGCGTGGAGAAAAAAAACCAAGCTCCCCTGACCCTGTCCTGGTGCCGTAGTCGCACAGGTACTCATTGATGGCCCTCTGCTGCGTGTGCAGCCGCTGCAGCATGGCCAACGTTGAGTTCCACCTGGTGGGCATGTCACATATAAGGCGGTTCTTGGGCAGGTTCAACTCCTTTTGCAGCTCAGCCAGGCGAGCACTGGCATTATAAGATCTGCGGAAATGCACACAGACTTTCCTGGCCTGCCTCAGGACATCCTGTAAGCCCGGGTACCTGCCCAAGAACTGCTGCACCACCAGGTTAAGGACGTGACCCACACAGGGCACATGGGTCAGTTGTCCCTGTCGGAGGGCGGAGAGGAGGTTGGTGCCATTGTCGCAAACCACCATTCCTGGCTTAAGCTGGCGTGGCGTCAACCACCTCTCGGCCTGGCCCTGCAGAGCAGACAGGACCTCTGCCCCAGTGTGGCTTCTGTCCCCCAAACACACCAGCGCAAGCACGGCATGGCATCTTTTTGCCTGCGTACTTGCGTAGCCCCTTGAACGCCTACGGAGCACCGCTGGTTCCGAGGACAAACCACAGGAAGAGGCCATGGAGGAAGAAGAAGAGGAGGGGGTGGAGGAGAGAGGTGTGTCACAACCAGTAGTAGCATTTTGGAGGCGTGGCGGTGGAACAACCTCCAACACTACTGCACCTTGTCCTGCATCCTTCCCAGCTGCCAAAAGAGTGACCCAATGGGCCGTGAAAGAAAGGTAACGTCCCTGTCCATGCCTGCTGGACCATGAGTCAGCGGTAATATGCACCTTACCGCTGACCGCCCTGTCCAGCGAGGCCAAGACATTGCCTTCCACATGCCGGTAGAGAGCCGGAATAGCCTTCCGTGAGAAAAAGTGGCGTTTGGGAACCTGCCACTGAGGAACCGCACATTGCACAAACTCACGGAAGGGGGCCGAGTCTACCAACTGAAAAGGCAGCAGTTGAAGCGCTAGCAATTTAGCCAAGCTAGCATTCAACCGCTGGGCATGTGGATGGCTGGGAGTGAACTTCTTTCGACGGTCCAGCAGCTGGGGCAGGGAAATTTGCCTGCTAGAATCGGACGTCGGTGTACTGCTAGCAGAGTGGCCGCAAGTACTTGGCTGTGACACACCTAATTCTACACCTTCATTCCTCTCAGTGCATGTTTCAGAGAGGACTGAAGTTATAGTGGGGTTGGAGATCCCAGCTGATGCGGTGCAAGGAGAGGTCCGCTTTGTTCTTTGGTGTGGGTCTTTGAGGTAGGCTTGCCAACGAGCTGCATGGCAGGTCAACATATGTCTGGTCAGGCATGTGGTACCCAAGCGGCTGATGTTTTGGCCACGCGATATACGCTTGAGACATATGTTGCAAACAGCAGCTGTGCGATCTGATGCACTAGCCTCAAAAAAGGCCCACACCAAAGAACTTTTTGAATGACGGGCAGAGGCAGCGCCCTGCACAGGCGGAGCTCTGCGGTGTGATTCCGTCGGTGTACTGCCCTTACGCTGGCCACCAAAGGGCATCCTGCCTCATTGGAGATGTGCCTCCTCCTCATCCTCCTCCTCCTCCTCTCTCCTATTAGGCACCCACGTGGAGTCAGTGACCTCATCATCCCCTCCCTCCTCATCACTGGAGCCAATCTGGCAGTATGCTGCAGCTGCTGGAACATGACTGCCAGATTGGTGTCCTTCTTGAGCATCCCCTCTGTCTGCTCTCACGCTACTGCCTTCCTCTAGCTGGGTTTCATCATCAGACCCTTCGAAACGCTGGGCATCCTCCTGGAGCATGTACCCAACACTGTGCTCAAACAGTTCGGGGGACTCCTCAGGAGGAGGACATGGTGGGTCTAGGGAAGGAGTGACTGATGATGAGTCTGACATTGATACCAGGGAAGAGGACGCTTTGGCAGCTGCTTTTCCAGTACCCTGAGCCTGGGTGAGAGAGGATGAGGAGGAGGAGGAGGGCTTGGTCATCCACTCTACCAAGTCTTCGGCATGATGTGGCTCAACATTTCCAGCTGCCGAAAAGAAGGACAAGCGTGTCCCATGGCCATGTGCTGATGACAATGCACCGCGTCCACGACCAGCACTGTTGCCCCCAGACACAGAGCCTGCTTGCCCTCTTTTATTGCCTCCTGACTGTCTGCCTCTCCTTGTTTGCCTTCCAGACATTCTAATAGATGGCCTGCAGGGAGATGGGAAAAACGCAATAAGGGCTACCTTCAGGTGTCCTTCTCTGTCCCTTTACTTAAGGATTTCTAAATATGGTTGAGGATGATTGCTTTTGCACAGAATAGCACAACGACAATTTCCCTGACTGTCCAAAAAAACAAGGATTTCAAAGATGGTTGATGAGGAATGCTTTAGCACACTATAGCACAAGGAGAATTTCCCTCACTGTCCTTCCCTGTCCCTAGAAACAAGGATTATCACAGTGAAAGAAACTGACACTCTTCCTACCTATAGTTTTCTGTCCCTAGAAAAAATGTTTTTTTAAAGCACACTATAGCACAAGGAGAATTTCCCTCACTTTCCTTCTTTGTCCCTAGAAACAAGGATGATCACAGTGAAAGAAACTGACACTCTTCCTACCTATAGTTTTCTGTCCCTAGAAAAAATGTTTTTTTAAAGCACACTATAGCACAAGGAGAATTTCCCTCACTTTCCTTCTTTGTCCCTAGAAACAAGGATTATCACAGTGAAAGAAACTGACACTCTTCCTTCCTATAGTTTTCTGTCCCTAGAAAAAATGTTTTTTTTAAAGCACACTATAGCACAAGGAGAATTCCCTCACTGTCCTTCCCTGTCCCTAGAAACAAGGATTCGCACAGTAAAAGACACTGACACTCTCCCTACCTATAGTTTTCTGTCCCTAGAAAAAATGTTTTTTTAAAGCACACTATAGCACAAGGAGAATTTCCCTCACTTTCCTTCTTTGTCCCTAGAAACAAGGATTATCACAGTGAAAGAAACTGACACTCTTCCTACCTATAGTTTTCTGTCCCTAGAAAAAATGTTTTTTTAAAGCACACTATAGCACAAGGAGAATTTCCCTCACTTTCCTTCTTTGTCCCTAGAAACAAGGATTATCACAGTGAAAGAAACTGACACTCTTCCTACCTATAGTTTTCTGTCCCTAGAAAAAATGTTTTTTTAAAGCACACTATAGCACAAGGAGAATTTCCCTCACTTTCCTTCTTTGTCCCTAGAAACAAGGATTATCACAGTGAAAGAAACTGACACTCTTCCTTCCTATAGTTTTCTGTCCCTAGAAAAAATGTTTTTTTAAAGCACACTATAGCACAAGGAGAATTCCCTCACTGTCCTTCCCTGTCCCTAGAAACAAGGATTCGCACAGTAAAAGACACTGACACTCTCCCTACCTATAGTTTTCTGTCCCTAGAAAAAATGTTTTTTTAAAGCACACTATAGCACAAGGATAATTTCCCTCACTTTCCTTCTTTGTCCCTAGAAACAAGGATTATCACAGTGAAAGAAACTGACACTCTTCCTACCTATAGTTTTCTGTCCCTAGAAAAAATGTTTTTTTAAAGCACACTATAGCACAAGGAGAATTCCCTCACTGTCCTTCCCTGTCCCTAGAAACAAGGATTCGCACAGTAAAAGACACTGACACTCTCCCTACCTATAGTTTTCTGTCCCTAGAAAATTTTTTTTTTTAAAGCACACTATAGCACAAGGAGAATTTCCCTCACTTTCCTTCTTTGTCCCTAGAAACAAGGATTATCACAGTGAAAGAAACTGACACTCTTCCTACCTATAGTTTTCTGTCCCTAGAAAAAATGTTTTTTTAAAGCACACTATAGCACAAGGAGAATTCCCTCACTGTCCTTCCCTGTCCCTAGAAACAAGGATTCGCACAGTAAACCACACTGACACTCTCCCTACCTATAGTTTTCTGTCCCTAGAAAATATGTTTTTTTAAAGCACACTATAGCACAAGGAGAATTCCCTCACTGTCCTTCCCTGTCCCTAGAAACAAGGATTCGCACAGTAAAAGACACTGACACTCTCCCTACCTATAGTTTTCTGTCCCTAGAAAAAATGTTTTTTTAAAGCACACTATAGCACAAGGAGAATTTCCCTCACCTTCCTTCTTTGTCCCTAGAAACAAGGATTATCACAGTGAAAGAAACTGACACTCTTCCTTCCTATAGTTTTCTGTCCCTAGAAAAAAAGTTTTTTAAAGCACACTATAGCACAAGGAGAATTCCCTCACTGTCCTTCCCTGTCCCTAGAAACAAGGATTCGCACAGTAAAAGACACTGACACTCTCCCTACCTATAGTTTTCTGTCCCTAGAAAAAATGTTTTTTTAAAGCACACTATAGCACAAGGAGAATTTCCCTCACTTTCCTTCTTTGTCCCTAGAAACAAGGATTATCACAGTGAAAGAAACTGACACTCTTCCTACTTATAGTTTTCTGTCCCTAGAAAAAATGTTTTTTTAAAGCACACTATAGCACAAGGAGAATTCCCTCACTGTCCTTCCCTGTCCCTAGAAACAAGGATTCGCACAGTAAAAGACACTGACACTCTCCCTACCTATAGTTTTCTGTCCCTAGAAAAAATGTTTTTTTTTAAAGCACACTATAGCACAAGGAGAATTTCCCTCACTTTCCTTCTTTGTCCCTAGAAACAAGGATTATCACAGTGAAAGAAACTGACACTCTTCCTTCCTATAGTTTTCTGTCCCTAGAAAAAATGTTTTTTAAAGCACACTATAGCACAAGGAGAATTCCCTCACTGTCCTTCCCTGTCCCTAGAAACAAGGATTCGCACAGTAAAAGACACTGACACTCTCCCTACCTATAGTTTTCTGTCCCTAGAAAAAATGTTTTTTAAAAGCACACTATAGCACAAGGAGAATTTCCCTCACTTTCCTTCTTTGTCCCTAGAAACAAGGATTATCACAGTGAAAGAAACTGACACTCTTCCTACCTATAGTTTTCTGTCCCTAGAAAAAATGTTTTTTTAAAGCACACTATAGCACAAGGAGAATTTCCCTCACTTTCCTTCTTTGTCCCTAGAAACAAGGATTATCACAGTGAAAGAAACTGACACTCTTCCTTCCTATAGTTTTCTGTCCCTAGAAAAAATGTTTTTTTAAAGCACACTATAGCACAAGGAGAATTCCCTCACTGTCCTTCCCTGTCCCTAGAAACAAGGATTCGCACAGTAAAAGACACTGACACTCTCCCTACCTATAGTTTTCTGTCCCTAGAAAAAATGTTTTTTTAAAGCACACTATAGCACAAGGAGAATTTCCCTCACTTTCCTTCTTTGTCCCTAGAAACAAGGATTATCACAGTGAAAGAAACTGACACTCTTCCTACCTATAGTTTTCTGTCCCTAGAAAAAATGTTTTTTTAAAGCACACTATAGCACAAGGAGAATTCCCTCACTGTCCTTCCCTGTCCCTAGAAACAAGGATTTGCACAGTAAAAGACACTGACACTCTCCCTACCTATAGTTTTCTGTCCCTAGAAAAAATGTTTTTTTAAAGCACACAATAGCACAAGGAGAATTTCCCTCACTTTCCTTCTTTGTCCCTAGAAACAAGGATTATCACAGTGAAAGAAACTGACACTCTTCCTACCTATAGTTTTCTGTCCCTAGAAAAAATGTTTTTTTAAAGCACACTATAGCACAAGGAGAATTCCCTCACTGTCCTTCCCTGTCCCTAGAAACAAGGATTCGCACAGTAAAAGACACTGACACTCTCCCTACCTATAGTTTTCTGTCCCTAGAAAAAATGTTTTTTTAAAGCACACTATAGCACAAGGAGAATTCCCTCATTGTCCTTCCCTGTCCCTAGAAACAAGGATTCGCACAGTAAAAGACACTGACACTCTCCCTACCTATAGTTTTCTGTCCCTAGAAAAAATGTTTTTTTAAAGCACACTATAGCACAAGGAGAATTTCCCTCACTTTCCTTCTTTGTCCCTAGAAACAAGGATTATCACAGTGAAAGAAACTGACACTCTTCCTACTGTGACAGCAGGAAGGTAAAGTCACCTGGTTGCATCCAGGGGGGTAGATATATTTCTCCCAGATTCAGGCTTTATGCCGACTTATACAACTAGGGAGTTGATGAAGCCCAGCTGAGGCTAGTGGGCTCATGAATGACTCATACCTCTAGGGAGAGTGCTGGGCGTCGTGAGGCAGGGAGTTGATGAGACCAGCTGAAGCCTGTCAGTTCGTTTAAGGCCTCTATAAAAACTCCCAGATTCATTAGGTGTTTGCTCATGCCTGGAACCAGACCTGTGTGGACTGTCTAGGGAGAGTGAACCCCTGTGCGGTGAGGCAAAGCCTGTGTGGCTATTTGTTTGGACTTTTACTAAACCAGGGACTTAGGGACTAAGACAGCACCAGGCTGATCCCAGTTGTTAGTTTAGGAAACCTGCATGTTTAGTCAGAGGTCAAACTGACCAGGATTTATTTTGTTTGTTTCTTTTTGGCTTTGCTGTGTTTTTGTCACTGTACATAGAGAAATAAACCGCACCTTTTGATTTTGAAAACCACAACCTCCGTCTGCTGGCCCTGTTTTTGTGTGGGGAGCCCAACCAGGGGGTCACACACACCCGCTACCGAGTTAACCCCCTCACAGTTGGTGGAGAACCAGTGGCAGTTTTTTTTAAGCCAGCATGGAGGAGATACTGAAACAGCTGGCTCTAGCAAATGCCAATCAACAGCAGACAAATGCAGGTTTGCAAAGGAGCCTTGCAGCCCAGCAGCAAGCTCATCAACAAGCCCAGCAGCAATCTGAGGCCCGCTTCATAGACCTGTTACAGAAGCAAGAGCAGAGACTACAACAAATGGAAGCAGTAATGCAGCAACGTCCGCAGACCAGTGAGGAAAGCCGTCCCACTAATACCGCGTCCTTTGGGGTGAGTCGTTTATTGACAAAAATGACTGGAGAGGATGATCCAGAGGTATTTTTGACCACATTTGAAAGGACTGCTGAAAGAGAAAAGTGGCCTGAGGAGCAGTGGGCTGGACTGGTGGCTCCTCTGTTAACTGGTGAATCGCAGAAGGCTTACTATGACCTAGAGCCTGACCAAGCAAAAGACTATGTGATGCTAAAAGCTGAAATATTGGCAAGGCTGGGTGTCACCCTGGCTGTCCGGGCTCAGCGTGTGCATAACTGGACTTTCCAGCTTGGAAAACCCCCCAGGTCTCAAATGTATGATCTCATTCACCTGAGCAGGAAGTGGCTACAGCCAGAGACTTTGTCCGCACCGGAGATTGTGGAACGTGTTGTGATGGATCGTTTCTTGAGAGCTCTTCCTACCGCCATTCAAAAGTGGGTAAGCCATGGAGACCCAGAAACGGCCGGTAAACTTGTGGATCGTGTAGAGAGATACTTGGCTACAGAGAACCTGACGGCCTCTTCCAGAGACTCTCGGACTTTCCACCCTAAGACCAGACCATCCCCAGGGGCGGATAAGAGGATTCCAAGGGGTGAGGGTGGAGAGAGTGAGAGGGTGGGAGCTCTACCCAAAGTTTGGCGAGAACAGCCTGGGAAGTCAGGGGCTCAAGAGGCAGCCAAAAGGATTGTTTGCTACCGCTGCCGGCAAGCGGGACATATTGCAGCCAATTGCCCGGTTGTGGAGGAACCCATGCAGTGTGACTTTCTGACGGACAGACGTCAGTCGCTGTGTGCGACAGTCGCATGCACTGCCATTCGGGGAACTGAGAAACATTTATGCAAAATGTGTATTAATGGTAGAAATGTTGTGGTATTGCTGGATTCAGGTAGCCTTGTGACCCTGATAAAGGCTGAATTAGTTAAAACAGAGGTCTCTGGGAATAGCAAGGTAGCTGTTATTTGTGTGCATGGGGACACCCGAGAGTATCCAGTGACTACAGTGTGTTTCGAGACCCCCAAAGGTACCCTCTCTCATCCAGTGGGGTTAGTATCTCAATTACCGCATGATGCCATTGTGGGAAGGGATTTTCCGAAGTTCTGGGAACTGTGGGATGATCCTGAGCCCCCCACTGGTGCCCCTATGTACCAGGAATGTGATAGCCAGAACTCCTCTGAGAGTGGGGAGGACTCTCCAGAATTTCCCTTGTCAGTATTGGCAGGGGAGACTCAAGAAACTGGAGAGGAGCCCACCTCCTCAGACGAAAACCTACCGTCTGTGGAGTTTTCTGATCTGGAGGTTCACAGGGAAAATTTTGCCACAGAACAGTTAAAAGACCCCGCCCTAATAAAGGCACGGGAAAACGTAGTGGAAATAGATGGCGAGTTAGTGAACCCAGATAATACCTGCACTTACCCATACTTCAGCGTAGAGAAGGACCTACTGTATCGGGTGGCAAAAAGGGCAGAAGAAACCGTTGAGCAGCTGGTGGTGCCCAAACCTTACAGGAAGTTGGTGTTGGAGTTGGCCCATGGGCACATTCTTGGAGGTCATCTGGGGACAGAGAAAACCCGAGAGAGGGTATTACAGAGATTCTATTGGCCTGGGGTGATGAAGGACATAGAAAATTATTGTTCCTCCTGCCCTGTGTGTCAGAGGTCGGCCCCGATGCCACATTTCCGTAGCCCGCTGGTCCCTCTACCCATCATTGAGGTCCCGTTTGAGAGAATCGCAATGGATTTGGTAGGTCCTATAATCAAGTCCGCTAGGGGGCACCAGTACATATTGGTTATAATGGACTATGCCACCCGTTATCCAGAAGCGATCCCTCTCAGAAATACCTCGGCCAAAACCATAGCCAAAGAGCTATCTCTTGTTTTTAGCCGGGTGGGTATTTGTAAAGAACTGCTTACGGACCAAGGTACACCCTTTATGTCCCGGGTTATGAAAGAGCTGTGTAAATTGTTCAAAGTGACGCAATTGCGTACATCTGTGTATCACCCCCAAACCGATGGGCTGGTTGAAAGATTCAACAAAACCCTAAAACAAATGTTGAAGAAAGTGGTGGATAGAGATGGAAAGGATTGGGACTGTCTACTTCCTTATTTGATGTTTGCTATTAGGGAGGTGCCCCAATCCTCTACGGGATTCTCCCCCTTTGAGTTACTGTATGGGAGACACCCAAGAGGGCTGTTGGATATTGCCAAGGAAACTTGGGAAAGTGAGAGTTCTCCCCACAGGAGTGTGATTGAGCATGTCGCCCTGATGCAAGATCGAATTGCACAGGTAATGCCCATCGTGAAGGAACATTTGGCCCAAGCGCAGTTGGCACAGCAGAGAGTGTACAACCGTGGAGCCAAGACCCGTACCTTTTCCCCGGGGGATAGGATATTGGTACTTGTCCCTACGGTTGAAAGTAAATTCCTTGCCAAATGGCAAGGCCCCTACGAGATAATGGAAAAAGTGAGCGAAGTGAATTACAAGGTCAGACAACCAGGAAGGCGAAAGCCCGAACAGATATATCACGTTAATCTGTTGAAAGCCTGGAGGGATAGAGAGTCCCTAGTCGCAGAAACTTGGTCACCAGCTCAAACTGGTTGTGTGATTCCGGAGGTTGGAATAGCAGCCACCTTGTCACAACCCCAACAACAGGAGGTTAAGGAGTTTGTGCTTCGCAACAAGGAGGTGTTCTCTGAGCTGCCGGGACAAACATCTGGGGTAGAGCATGATATTATTACCCCGCCCGGTGAAAGGGTGAAGTTAAAACCCTATCGGATCCCAGAGGCCCGACGGGAGGCAATACGGGAGGAAGTACAGAAAATGCTGAACTTAGGGGTGATAGAGGAGTCCCAAAGTGATTGGTCTAGTCCCATTGTGTTGGTGCCTAAACCGGATGGGAGCTGGCGATTTTGTAACGATTTTCGTCAGTTGAACAAAGTTACAAAATTTGACACCTACCCCATGCCACGTATAGATGAGTTGATCGACCGGCTGGGAACAGCCCGATACATGACGACTCTTGACCTCACAAAAGGGTATTGGCAAATTCCCCTGGCCAAGTCGGCCAAAGAGAAAACCGCATTTGTAACCCCAGACGGGGCGTTCCAATATAAGAGAATGCCGTTCGGGTTACAGAATGCGCCGGCCACATTCCAGCGGAAAATGGACCAGATACTGAGGCCCCATCGGAAGTATGCTGCGGCTTACCTGGATGACGTAATTGTCCATAGCACAGATTGGGCCTCACATCTGCCAAAAGTGCAAGCAGTCCTAGACTCTATCCGGGAAGCGGGGTTTACGGCTAACCCCAAGAAGTGTACCATTGGGCAGGAGGAGGCCAAATATCTTGGGTACACCATTGGCAGGGGAGTGATAAAACCCCAACTCAACAAAGTCGAGGCCATCCAGAGTTGGCCACGTCCCAACAGCAAGAAGCAGGTACGGGCCTTTCTGGGAATCGCGGGTTATTATCGGCGCTTCATTCCCCACTTTGCTTCTAAGGCTGTGCCCCTAACCAACCTGACGAAAGGGAAAGGGTCGGTCATGATTAAATGGACCCCCGAGGCTGAGGCAGCATTCCAATTCTTGAAACAAGCCTTATGTAGCCAGCCAGTGTTGTACTCACCCGACTTCTCTAAAGACTTTGTCGTACAAAGTGATGCGTCAGATGTGGGGTTAGGAGCAGTATTGTCCCAGGTCTGGAACGGGGAAGAGCACCCAGTCATTTACCTCAGCAGGAAGTTGAAGTCCCATGAGGTAAATTACGCCACGGTTGAAAAGGAGTGTTTAGCGGTGAAGTGGGCTCTAGATTCCCTTCGGTACTATCTGCTAGGTAGGCACTTTGACATGGTTACGGATCACGCTCCGTTAAAGTGGATGGCTCAAAACAAGGAGACAAATAGAAGAGTGAATAGGTGGTTCCTGGCCCTACAGGAATTCAACTTCACAGTAAAGCATCGCCCTGGCGTTCAAATGGGGAATGTGGATGCTTTGTCTCGAGTACATGAATGCCTGATTGCTGGTGTTCCAACCCCAAGGTTAAAACAAGAGGGGGGGGTATGTGACAGCAGGAAGGTAAAGTCACCTGGTTGCATCCAGGGGGGTAGATATATTTCTCCCAGATTCAGGCTTTATGCCGACTTATACAACTAGGGAGTTGATGAAGCCCAGCTGAGGCTAGTGGGCTCATGAATGACTCATACCTCTAGGGAGAGTGCTGGGCGTCGTGAGGCAGGGAGTTGATGAGACCAGCTGAAGCCTGTCAGTTCGTTTAAGGCCTCTATAAAAACTCCCAGATTCATTAGGTGTTTGCTCATGCCTGGAACCAGACCTGTGTGGACTGTCTAGGGAGAGTGAACCCCTGTGCGGTGAGGCAAAGCCTGTGTGGCTATTTGTTTGGACTTTTACTAAACCAGGGACTTAGGGACTAAGACAGCACCAGGCTGATCCCAGTTGTTAGTTTAGGAAACCTGCATGTTTAGTCAGAGGTCAAACTGACCAGGATTTATTTTGTTTGTTTCTTTTTGGCTTTGCTGTGTTTTTGTCACTGTACATAGAGAAATAAACCGCACCTTTTGATTTTGAAAACCACAACCTCCGTCTGCTGGCCCTGTTTTTGTGTGGGGAGCCCAACCAGGGGGTCACACACACCCGCTACCGAGTTAACCCCCTCACACTACCTATAGTTTTCTGTCCCTAGAAAAAATGTTTTTTTAAAGCACACTATAGCACAAGGAGAATTCCCTCACTGTCCTTCCCTGTCCCTAGAAACAAGGATTCGCACAGTAAAAGACACTGACACTCTCCCTACCTATAGTTTTCTGTCCCTAGAAAAAATGTTTTTTTAAAGCACACTATAGCACAAGGAGAATTTCCCTCACTTTCCTTCTTTGTCCCTAGAAACAAGGATTATCACAGTGAAAGAAACTGACACTCTTCCTACCTATAGTTTTCTGTCCCTAGAAAAAATGTTTTTTTAAAGCACACTATAGCACAAGGAGAATTCCCTCACTGTCCTTCCCTGTCCCTAGAAACAAGGATTCGCACAGTAAAAGACACTGACACTCTCCCTACCTATAGTTTTCTGTCCCTGGAAAAAATGTTTTTTTAAAGCACACTATAGCACAAGGAGAATTTCCCTCACTTTCCTTCTTTGTCCCTAGAAACAAGGATTATCACAGTGAAAGAAACTGACACTCTTCCTACCTATAGTTTTCTGTCCCTAGAAAAAATGTTTTTTTAAAGCACACTATAGCACAAGGAGAATTCCCTCACTGTCCTTCCCTGTCCCTAGAAACAAGGATTCGCACAGTAAAAGACACTGACACTCTCCCTACCTATAGTTTTCTGTCCCTAGAAAAAATGTTTTTTTAAAGCACACTATAGCACAAGGAGAATTCCCTCACTGTCCTTCCCTGTCCCTAGAAACAAGGATTCGCACAGTAAAACACACTGACACTCTCCCTACTAGTGATGAGCCGAACACCCCCGGGTTCGGTTCGCACCAGAACCCGCGAACGGACCGAAAGTTCGAACGAACATTAGAACCCTATTAAATACAATGGATGCGAACGTTCGAATTCTAAAGTGCTAATTATAAAAACTATTATGCATGTTATTGTCCTAAAAAGGGTTTGGGAACCTGGGTTCTGCACCAGGGGACATGTATCAATGCAAAAATAAGTTTTAAAAACGGTCGTTTTCCGGGAGCAGTCATTTTAATGATGCATAAAGTGAAAAAAAAAAAGTCAAATATTCCTTTAAATATCGTACCTGGGGGGTGTCTAAAGTATGCCTGTGAAGTGCCACGTGTTTCCCGTGTTTAGAACTGTCCCTGCACAAAATGACACTTCTAAAGGAAAAAAAAGCCATTTAAAACTGCTTGCGGCTTTAATGTAATGTCTGGTCCCGGTAATATGGATGAAAATCTTTAAGAAAAATGGCATAGCTACCCCATGACCCCCCCCCCCCCACCCCAGCCCATTACCAGCCCCTTTGGGTCTTGTATGGATATTAAGGGGAACCCCGCACATAAAATAAAAAAGGCCCTATATACTCTATACAGGCGGTGCATACAAGACAGGGACTGTAGGTTTGTTCTTATGTAGAATCTGTTTGTAATTTTGAACAGGTACATTGTTGAAGTGTAGCTCCAGACCAAAAATCTATTTTTAAACTTTTTGGAAAACATAGGTAAGGGTTATCACCCCTGTAACATTTGTTTTGCTGTCTGTGCCCCTGTTCAGAACATTTCACCTCACTTTCCGTCCTAATGACAACTGTTTTTGAAATGTGGTGTTTTTCTTGAAACAAGGATTGCTGATAAAGCATCAGTACAGAGGAGACACCTTTCTCCCATATTTATTCTTACAGGAGAGAATTTTCCTTCCTAGTGGTAGATTTCCTCTCACTTCCTGTTGTCTTCTTGCGTTTGCAAGTAGGAGTCGTTTGTAAGTTGGATGTTTGAAAGTAGGGACCTGCCGTATATACTCTGCAGAAATAGGCCCCTTAGTTGTTGGTGTTGGCACAACACTGTAAGCACTCACAGTTACTCTTGGTTGGTGCTGGAACGCCCTGCTGTCAACTATTATATCAGGAATTTTAATTACATATAATTGTTGAACAGTGGTAGTAAAAATTGGGCCTTTGATGGTGGTGCTGGTGCCACAACACTGTAAGCCCTGACAGTTACTCTTGGTGGGTGCAGCAATGGGCCCTGCTGTGAATTATTAGATCAAGAATTGTAATTACATGCCCCTGTTGAACAGGGGCTGAAAAATTGGGCCTTAGGCACTGGTGGCACAACACTGCAACCCTTCACAGATACTGTACTTGGAGCACAGCAATGAGCCCTGTTGCAAAGTATTGCTTCAAAAATTGTAATGACACGCCCCTGTTAAACAGGGGCTGAAAAATTGGGCCTTAGGCACTGGTGGCACAACACTGCAACTCCTCACAGATACTGTACTTGGAGCACAGCAATGAGCCCTGTTGCAAAGTATTGCTTCAAAAATTGTAATTACACGCCCCTGTTAAACAGGGGCTGAAAAATTGGGCGTTAGGCACTGGTGGCGGCACCCATAAACAAAAATGATCTTCCAAGCTATCATCATCAATCGTATCATTGAGGACTCGGAGGAGGAGGATAGCCAGTCAACATAACAGCACAGGCACTCAGCATCAGCATCAGTCTTGAAGGGATGTGACATTTTAAAATCAATTAGTCTGTTATATCAGCATCAGGTGTGTGGTAGCTGGTGGTGATCCAAGACTGGTTCATCTTGATGAAAGTCAGTCGATCAACCGAGTCGGTGGACAGGCGCACCCTGTGATCCGTGACAAATCCTCCAGCAGCACTGAATGTGCGTTCCGAAAGAACGCTGGATGCAGGACAGGCCAGTAGCTCAATTGCATACTGTGCAAGCTCTGGCCAGTGATCCATCCTCAAGACCCAGTAAGCCAGAGGATTTTCGGTGGGGAAGGTGTCCAAGTCTGACCTTGCCCCTAGATATTCCTGCACCATGTTTATCAGACGCTGGCGATGGTTGCTGGAACCGATCATACTTTGGGGCTGCGGACTAAAGAATTGTCTGAACGCATCGGTCAGACGGCCACCTTCCCCACCGCTCCTTCTTTGACTGGCCGAAGCCTCAGCAACTCGTTGTCCAGGACCAGGAGTTTGCAACCTCCCAGTCTCTGGGAACGCGTTGCACAGACCTTTCTGCAAGGCCTCCCGGAGTTGTCTCATCCTCTGCTCCCTCTGCGACGGTAACATAAGGTCCGCAACCTTACCCTTGTACCGTGGATCAAGGAGAGTGGCCAGCCAGTAATGGTCCCTCTCCTTGATCCGAAGAATACGAGGATCCTTCCGCAGACTTTGCAGGATCAGGGAGGCCATGCAGCGTAGGTTTGCTGAGGCATTCGCTCCGGAGTCCTCTGGGTCACTAAGGACGACATGATCCGCAGCCACCTCCTCCCAGCCACGTACAAGTCCACTGGTTTCTTGGGACTGTAAATCATCCCTAAAAGACTGCTGCTGATGATGCTGAGTGCCAGCCTCCACCTCCATGCTGACACAATCCTCCTCCTCCTCCTCCTCCTCCTCCTCCTCCTCTTCCTGTGCGATGGGTGGGACAGAAGGAACACTGTCTGGGTAAAGGGGGCCTTGAGAGGCAAGGAAGTCCTCCTCTTCCTGCCTCTGTTCTGCCTCAAGTGCCCTGTCCATTATTCCACGCAGCGTGTGCTCCAACAGGTGGACAAGAGGTACAGTGTCACTGATGCATGCACTGTCACTGCTCACCATCCTCGTGGCCTCCTCAAATGGTGCCAGGACAGTGCATGCATCCCTGATCATGCCCCACTGGCGTGGAGAAAAAAAACCAAGCTCCCCTGACCCTGTCCTGGTGCCGTAGTCGCACAGGTACTCATTGATGGCCCTCTGCTGCGTGTGCAGCCGCTGCAGCATGGCCAACGTTGAGTTCCACCTGGTGGGCATGTCACATATAAGGCGGTTCTTGGGCAGGTTCAACTCCTTTTGCAGCTCAGCCAGGCGAGCACTGGCATTATAAGATCTGCGGAAATGCACACAGACTTTCCTGGCCTGCCTCAGGACATCCTGTAAGCCCGGGTACCTGCCCAAGAAGCGCTGCACCACCAGGTTAAGGACGTGAGCCACACAGGGCACATGGGTCAGTTGTCCCTGTCGGAGGGCGGAGAGGAGGTTGGTGCCATTGTCGCAAACCACCATTCCTGGCTTAAGCTGGCGTGGCGTCAACCACCTCTCGGCCTGGCCCTGCAGAGCAGACAGGACCTCTGCCCCAGTGTGGCTTCTGTCCCCCAAACACACCAGCGCAAGCACGGCATGGCATCTTTTTGCCTGCGTACTTGCGTAGCCCCGTGAACGGCTACGGAGCACCGCTGGTTCATAGGACAAACCACAGGAAGAGGCCATGGAGGAAGAAGAAGAGGAGGGGGTGGAGGAGAGAGGTGTGTCACAACCAGTAGTAGCATTTTGGAGGCGTGGCGGTGGGACAACCTCCAACACTACTGCACCTTGTCCTGAATCCTTCCCAGCTGCCAAAAGAGTGACCCAATGGGCCGTGAAAGAAAGGTAACGTCCCTGTCCATGCCTGCTGGACCATGAGTCAGCGGTAATATGCACCTTACCGCTGACCGCCCTGTCCAGCGAGGCCAAGACATTGCCTTCCACATGCCGGTAGAGAGCCGGAATAGCCTTCCGTGAGAAAAAGTGGCGTTTGGGAACCTGCCACTGAGGAACCGCACATTGCACAAACTCACGGAAGGGGGCCGAGTCTACCAACTGAAAAGGCAGCAGTTGAAGCGCTAGCAATTTAGCCAAGCTAGCATTCAACCGCTGGGCATGTGGATGGCTGGGAGTGAACTTCTTTCGACGGTCCAGCAGCTGGGGCAGGGAAATTTGCCTGCTAGAATCGGACGTCGGTGTACTGCTAGCAGAGTGGGCGCAAGTACTTGGCTGTGACACACCTAATTCTACACCTTCATTCCTCTCAGTGCATGTTTCAGAGAGGACTGAAGTTATAGTGGGGTTGGAGATCCCAGCTGATGCGGTGCAAGGAGAGGTCCGCTTGGTTCTTTGGTGTGGGTCTTTGAGGTAGGCTTGCCAACGAGCTGCATGGCAGGTCAACATATGTCTGGTCAGGCATGTGGTACCCAAGCGGCTGATGTTTTGGCCACGCGATATACGCTTGAGACATATGTTGCAAACAGCAGCTGTGCGATCTGATGCACTAGCCTCAAAAAAGGCCCACACCAAAGAACTTTTTGAATGACGGGCAGAGGCAGCGCCCTGCACAGGCGGAGCTCTGCGGTGTGATTCCGTCGGTGTACTGCCCTTACGCTGGCCACCAAAGGGCATCCTGCCTCGTTGGAGATGTGCCTCCTCCTCATCCTCCTCCTCCTCCTCTCTCCTATTAGGCACCCACGTGGAGTCATTGACCTCATCATCCCCTCCCTCCTCATCACTGGAGCCAATCTGGCAGTATGCTGCAGCTGCTGGAACATGACTGCCAGATTGGTGTCCTTCTTGAGCATCCCCTCTGTCTGCTCTCACGCTACTGCCTTCCTCTAGCTGGGTTTCATCATCAGACCCTTCGAAACGCTGGGCATCCTCCTGGAGCATGTACCCAACACTGTGCTGAAACAGTTCGGGGGACTCCTCAGGAGGAGGACATGGTGGGTCTAGGGAAGGAGTGACTGATGATTTGTCTGACATTGATACCAGGGAAGACGACGCTTTGGCAGCTGCTTTTCCAGTACCCTGAGCCTGGGTGAGAGAGGATGAGGAGGAGGAGGAGGGCTTGGTCATCCACTCTACCAAGTCTTCGGCATGATGTGGCTCAACATGTCCAGCTGCCGAAAAGAAGGACAAGCGTGTCCCATGGCCATGTGCTGATGACAATGCACCGCGTCCACGACCAGCACTGTTGCCCCCAGACACAGAGCCTGCTTGCCCTCTTTTATTGCCTCCTGACTGTCTGCCTCTCCTTGTTTGCCTTCCAGACATTCTAATAGATGGCCTGCAGGGAGATGGGAAAAAAGCAATAAGGGCTACCTTCAGGTGTCCTTCTCTGTCCCTTGAAACAAGGACTTTCACAGTGAAAGAAACTGACACTGTCCCTACCTAGAGTTTTCTGTCCCTAGAATAAATGTTTTTTTTAATCACAATATAGCACAAGGACAATTCACTCAATGTCTCTCCAGGTCCCTGGAAACAAGGACTTGCAGAGTGAAAGAAACTGACACTGTCCCTACCTAGAGTTTTCTGTCCCTAGAATAAATGTTTTTTTTAAGCACAATATAGCACAAGGACAATTAACTCACTGTCCTTACAGGTCCCTGGAAACAAGGACTTGCAGAGTGAAAAAAAAAAAACACTCTCCCTACCTACAGTTTTCTGTCCCTAGAAAAAATGTTTTTTTTAAGCACAATATAGCACAAGGACAATTAACTCACTGTCCTTACAGGTCCCTGGAAACAAGGACTTGCAGAGTGAAAGAAAAAAAACACTCTCCCTACCTACAGTTTTCTGTCCCTAGAAAAAATGTTTTTTTTAATCACAATATAGCACAAGGAAAATTAACTCACTGTCCTTACAGGTCCCTGGAAACAAGGACTTGCAGAGTGAAAGAAAAAAAACACTCTCCCTACCTACAGTTTTCTGTCCCTAGAAAAAATGTTTTTTTTAATCACAATATAGCACAAGGAAAATTAACTCACTGTCCTTACAGGTCCCTGGAAACAAGGACTTGCAGAGTGAAAGAAACTGACACTGTCCCTACCTAGAGTTTTCTGTCCCTAGAATAAATGTTTTTTTTAAGCACAATATAGCACAAGGACAATTAACTCACTGTCCTTACAGGTCCCTGGAAACAAGGACTTGCAGAGTGAAAGAAAAAAAACACTCTCCCTACCTACAGTTTTCTGTCCCTAGAAAAAATGTTTTTTTTAATCACAATATAGCACAAGGAAAATTAACTCACTGTCCTTACAGGTCCCTGGAAACAAGGACTTGCAGAGTGAAAGAAACTGACACTGTCCCTACCTAGAGTTTTCTGTCCCTAGAATAAATGTTTTTTTTAATCACAATATAGCACAAGGACAATTAACTCACTGTCCTTACAGGTCCCTGGAAACAAGGACTTGCAGAGTGAAAGAAACTGACACTGTCCCTACCTAGAGTTTTCTGTCCCTAGAATAAATGTTTTTTTTAAGCACAATATAGCACAAGGACAATTAACTCACTGTCCTTACAGGTCCCTGGAAACAAGGACTTGCAGAGTGAAAGAAAAAAAACACTCTCCCTACCTACAGTTTTCTGTCCCTAGAAAAAATGTTTTTTTTAATCACAATATAGCACAAGGAAAATTAACTCACTGTCCTTACAGGTCCCTGGAAACAAGGACTTGCAGAGTGAAAGAAACTGACACTGTCCCTACCTAGAGTTTTCTGTCCCTAGAATAAATGTTTTTTTTAATCACAATATAGCACAAGGACAATTAACTCACTGTCCTTACAGGTCCCTGGAAACAAGGACTTGCAGAGTGAAAGAAACTGACACTGTCCCTACCTAGAGTTTTCTGTCCCTAGAATAAATGTTTTTTTTAAGCACAATATAGCACAAGGACAATTAACTCACTGTCCTTACAGGTCCCTGGAAACAAGGACTTGCAGAGTGAAAGAAAAAAAACACTCTCCCTACCTACAGTTTTCTGTCCCTAGAAAAAATGTTTTTTTTAATCACAATATAGCACAAGGAAAATTAACTCACTGTCCTTACAGGTCCCTGGAAACAAGGACTTGCAGAGTGAAAGAAACTGACACTGTCCCTACCTAGAGTTTTCTGTCCCTAGAATAAATGTTTTTTTTAATCACAATATAGCACAAGGACAATTAACTCACTGTCCTTACAGGTCCCTGGAAACAAGGACTTGCAGAGTGAAAGAAACTGACACTGTCCCTACCTAGAGTTTTCTGTCCCTAGAATAAATGTTTTTTTTAAGCACAATATAGCACAAGGACAATTAACTCACTGTCCTTACAGGTCCCTGGAAACAAGGACTTGCAGAGTGAAAGAAACTGACACTGTCCCTACCTAGAGTTTTCTGTCCCTAGAATAAATGTTTTTTTTAATCACAATATAGCACAAGGAAAATTAACTCACTGTCCTTACAGGTCCCTGGAAACAAGGACTTGCAGAGTGAAAGAAACTGACACTGTCCCTACCTAGAGTTTTCTGTCCCTAGAATAAATGTTTTTTTTAATCACAATATAGCACAAGGAAAATTAACTCACTGTCCTTACAGGTCCCTGGAAACAAGGACTTGCAGAGTGAAAGAAACTGACACTGTCCCTACCTAGAGTTTTCTGTCCCTAGAATAAATGTTTTTTTTAAGCACAATATAGCACAAGGACAATTAACTCACTGTCCTTACAGGTCCCTGGAAACAAGGACTTGCAGAGTGAAAGAAAAAAAACACTCTCCCTACCTACAGTTTTCTGTCCCTAGAAAAAATGTTTTTTTTAATCACAATATAGCACAAGGAAAATTAACTCACTGTCCTTACAGGTCCCTGGAAACAAGGACTTGCAGAGTGAAAGAAACTGACACTGTCCCTACCTAGAGTTTTCTGTCCCTAGAATAAATGTTTTTTTTAATCACAATATAGCACAAGGACAATTAACTCACTGTCCTTACAGGTCCCTGGAAACAAGGACTTGCAGAGTGAAAGAAACTGACACTGTCCCTACCTAGAGTTTTCTGTCCCTAGAATAAATGTTTTTTTTAAGCACAATATAGCACAAGGACAATTAACTCACTGTCCTTACAGGTCCCTGGAAACAAGGACTTGCAGAGTGAAAGAAAAAAAACACTCTCCCTACCTACAGTTTTCTGTCCCTAGAAAAAATGTTTTTTTTAATCACAATATAGCACAAGGAAAATTAACTCACTGTCCTTACAGGTCCCTGGAAACAAGGACTTGCAGAGTGAAAGAAACTGACACTGTCCCTACCTAGAGTTTTCTGTCCCTAGAATAAATGTTTTTTTTAATCACAATATAGCACAAGGACAATTAACTCACTGTCCTTACAGGTCCCTGGAAACAAGGACTTGCAGAGTGAAAGAAACTGACACTGTCCCTACCTAGAGTTTTCTGTCCCTAGAATAAATGTTTTTTTTAAGCACAATATAGCACAAGGACAATTAACTCACTGTCCTTACAGGTCCCTGGAAACAAGGACTTGCAGAGTGAAAGAAAAAAAACACTCTCCCTACCTACAGTTTTCTGTCCCTAGAAAAAATGTTTTTTTTAATCACAATATAGCACAAGGAAAATTAACTCACTGTCCTTACAGGTCCCTGGAAACAAGGACTTGCAGAGTGAAAGAAACTGACACTGTCCCTACCTAGAGTTTTCTGTCCCTAGAATAAATGTTTTTTTTAATCACAATATAGCACAAGGACAATTAACTCACTGTCCTTACAGGTCCCTGGAAACAAGGACTTGCAGAGTGAAAGAAACTGACACTGTCCCTACCTAGAGTTTTCTGTCCCTAGAATAAATGTTTTTTTTAAGCACAATATAGCACAAGGACAATTAACTCACTGTCCTTACAGGTCCCTGGAAACAAGGACTTGCAGAGTGAAAGAAACTGACACTGTCCCTACCTAGAGTTTTCTGTCCCTAGAATAAATGTTTTTTTTAATCACAATATAGCACAAGGAAAATTAACTCACTGTCCTTACAGGTCCCTGGAAACAAGGACTTGCAGAGTGAAAGAAACTGACACTGTCCCTACCTAGAGTTTTCTGTCCCTAGAATAAATGTTTTTTTTAATCACAATATAGCACAAGGAAAATTAACTCACTGTCCTTACAGGTCCCTGGAAACAAGGACTTGCAGAGTGAAAGAAACTGACACTGTCCCTACCTAGAGTTTTCTGTCCCTAGAATAAATGTTTTTTTTAAGCACAATATAGCACAAGGACAATTAACTCACTGTCCTTACAGGTCCCTGGAAACAAGGACTTGCAGAGTGAAAGAAAAAAAACACTCTCCCTACCTACAGTTTTCTGTCCCTAGAAAAAATGTTTTTGTTAATCACAATATAGCACAAGGAAAATTAACTCACTGTCCTTACAGGTCCCTGGAAACAAGGACTTGCAGAGTGAAAGAAACTGACACTGTCCCTACCTAGAGTTTTCTGTCCCTAGAATAAATGTTTTTTTTAATCACAATATAGCACAAGGACAATTAACTCACTGTCCTTACAGGTCCCTGGAAACAAGGACTTGCAGAGTGAAAGAAACTGACACTGTCCCTACCTAGAGTTTTCTGTCCCTAGAATAAATGTTTTTTTTAAGCACAATATAGCACAAGGACAATTAACTCACTGTCCTTACAGGTCCCTGGAAACAAGGACTTGCAGAGTGAAAGAAAAAAAACACTCTCCCTACCTACAGTTTTCTGTCCCTAGAAAAAATGTTTTTTTTAATCACAATATAGCACAAGGAAAATTAACTCACTGTCCTTACAGGTCCCTGGAAACAAGGACTTGCAGAGTGAAAGAAACTGACACTGTCCCTACCTAGAGTTTTCTGTCCCTAGAATAAATGTTTTTTTTAATCACAATATAGCACAAGGACAATTAACTCACTGTCCTTACAGGTCCCTGGAAACAAGGACTTGCAGAGTGAAAGAAACTGACACTGTCCCTACCTAGAGTTTTCTGTCCCTAGAATAAATGTTTTTTTTAAGCACAATATAGCACAAGGACAATTAACTCACTGTCCTTACAGGTCCCTGGAAACAAGGACTTGCAGAGTGAAAGAAACTGACACTGTCCCTACCTACAGTTTTCTGTCCCTAGAAAAAATGTTTTTTTTAATCACAATATAGCACAAGGAAAATTAACTCACTGTCCTTACAGGTCCCTGGAAACAAGGACTTGCAGAGTGAAAGAAACTGACACTGTCCCTACCTAGAGTTTTCTGTCCCTAGAATAAATGTTTTTTTTAATCACAATATAGCACAAGGACAATTAACTCACTGTCCTTACAGGTCCCTGGAAACAAGGACTTGCAGAGTGAAAGAAACTGACACTGTCCCTACCTAGAGTTTTCTGTCCCTAGAATAAATGTTTTTTTTAAGCACAATATAGCACAAGGACAATTAACTCACTGTCCTTACAGGTCCCTGGAAACAAGGACTTGCAGAGTGAAAGAAACTGACACTGTCCCTACCTAGAGTTTTCTGTCCCTAGAATAAATGTTTTTTTTAATCACAATATAGCACAAGGAAAATTAACTCACTGTCCTTACAGGTCCCTGGAAACAAGGACTTGCAGAGTGAAAGAAACTGACACTGTCCCTACCTAGAGTTTTCTGTCCCTAGAATAAATGTTTTTTTTAATCACAATATAGCACAAGGAAAATTAACTCACTGTCCTTACAGGTCCCTGGAAACAAGGACTTGCAGAGTGAAAGAAACTGACACTGTCCCTACCTAGAGTTTTCTGTCCCTAGAATAAATGTTTTTTTTAAGCACAATATAGCACAAGGACAATTAACTCACTGTCCTTACAGGTCCCTGGAAACAAGGACTTGCAGAGTGAAAGAAAAAAAACACTCTCCCTACCTACAGTTTTCTGTCCCTAGAAAAAATGTTTTTTTTAATCACAATATAGCACAAGGAAAATTAACTCACTGTCCTTACAGGTCCCTGGAAACAAGGACTTGCAGAGTGAAAGAAACTGACACTGTCCCTACCTAGAGTTTTCTGTCCCTAGAATAAATGTTTTTTTTAATCACAATATAGCACAAGGACAATTAACTCACTGTCCTTACAGGTCCCTGGAAACAAGGACTTGCAGAGTGAAAGAAACTGACACTGTCCCTACCTAGAGTTTTCTGTCCCTAGAATAAATGTTTTTTTTAAGCACAATATAGCACAAGGACAATTAACTCACTGTCCTTACAGGTCCCTGGAAACAAGGACTTGCAGAGTGAAAGAAAAAAAACACTCTCCCTACCTACAGTTTTCTGTCCCTAGAAAAAATGTTTTTTTTAATCACAATATAGCACAAGGAAAATTAACTCACTGTCCTTACAGGTCCCTGGAAACAAGGACTTGCAGAGTGAAAGAAACTGACACTGTCCCTACCTAGAGTTTTCTGTCCCTAGAATAAATGTTTTTTTTAATCACAATATAGCACAAGGACAATTAACTCACTGTCCTTACAGGTCCCTGGAAACAAGGACTTGCAGAGTGAAAGAAACTGACACTGTCCCTACCTAGAGTTTTCTGTCCCTAGAATAAATGTTTTTTTTAAGCACAATATAGCACAAGGACAATTAACTCACTGTCCTTACAGGTCCCTGGAAACAAGGACTTGCAGAGTGAAAGAAACTGACACTGTCCCTACCTAGAGTTTTCTGTCCCTAGAATAAATGTTTTTTTTAAGCACACTATAGCAGAAGCACAAAACACACTGACACTCTCCCTACCTATCCTTCTCTTTCCCTAAACTAAAGGAATCCAGGT
Source organism: Rana muscosa (assembly GCA_029206835.1). Taxonomy (NCBI): domain Eukaryota; kingdom Metazoa; phylum Chordata; class Amphibia; order Anura; family Ranidae; genus Rana; species Rana muscosa. Next base: position 1,003,295,445 of record CM055116.1, on the reverse strand, counting down.
TAAGCAAGAAAGAAATAACAGTCACTGTCCCTGCCTATGCTACTCTATCCCTGCTCCGGAACACACTACACTAGGCCGCCGTGCTGGCGGCCTTTTATAGTGTGGGGCGTGTACTAAACACCCTCAGCAATAATTGGCCACAGGCATCCTGCCTGTGGCCAATCATTGCTCTCCTCGCTGCCGGCGCTGTGATTGGCCAAGCATGCGGGGTCACAGTGCATGCTTGGCCAATCACAGCGCCTGGATGACACTGCGATGGCGTAGTGCATTGTGGGCCGTTCGCGTCACTCGAATTTGGCGCGAACGGCCCAAATCGTTCGATCTTCGTCGAACGATCGAACAGCCAATGTTCGAGTCGAACGTATGTTCGACTCGAACACGAAGCTCATCCCTACTCCCTACCTATAGTTTTCTGTCCCTAGAAAAAATGTTTTTTTAAAGCACACTATAGCACAAGGAGAATTTCCCTCACTTTCCTTCTTTGTCCCTAGAAACAAGGATTATCACAGTGAAAGAAACTGACACTCTTCCTACCTATAGTTTTCTGTCCCTAGAAAAAAAGTTTTTTTAAAGCACACTATAGCACAAGGAGAATTCCCTCACTGTCCTTCCCTGTCCCTAGAAACAAGGATTCGCACAGTAAAAGACACTGACACTCTCCCTACCTATAGTTTTCTGTCCCTAGAAAAAATGTTTTTTTAAAGCACACTATAGCACAAGGAGAATTTCCCTCACTTTCCTTCTTTGTCCCTAGAAACAAGGATTATCACAGTGAAAGAAACTGACACTCTTCCTACCTATAGTTTTCTGTCCCTAGAAAAAATGTTTTTTTAAAGCACACTATAGCACAAGGAGAATTTCCCTCACTTTCCTTCTTTGTCCCTAGAAACAAGGATTATCACAGTGAAAGAAACTGACACTCTTCCTTCCTATAGTTTTCTGTCCCTAGAAAAAATGTTTTTTTAAAGCACACTATAGCACAAGGAGAATTTCCCTCACTTTCCTTCTTTGTCCCTAGAAACAAGGATTATCACAGTGAAAGAAACTGACACTCTTCCTACCTATAGTTTTCTGTCCCTAGAAAAAATGTTTTTTTAAAGCACACTATAGCACAAGGAGAATTCCCTCACTGTCCTTCCCTGTCCCTAGAAACAAGGATTCGCACAGTAAAACACACTGACACTCTCCCTACCTATAGTTTTCTGTCCCTAGAAAAAATGTTTTTTTAATGCACACTATAGCACAAGGAGAATTCCCTCACTGTCCTTCCCTGTCCCTAGAAACAAGGATTCGCACAGTAAAACACACTGACACTCTCCCTACCTATAGTTTTCTGTCCCTAGAAAAAATGTTTTTTTAAAGCACACTATAGCACAAGGAGAATTCCCTCACTGTCCTTCCCTGTCCCTAGAAACAAGGATTCGCACAGTAAAACACACTGACACTCTCCCTACCTATCCTTCTCTTTCCCTAAACTAAAGGAATCCAGGTTAAGCAAGAAAAAAATAAATGTCACTGTCCCTGCCTATGCTTCTCTTTCGCTGCTCCGGAACACACTACACTAGGCCGCCGTGCTGGCGGCCTTTTATAGTGTGGGGCGTGTACTAAACACCCTCAGCAATAATTGGCCACAGGCATCCTGCCTGTGGCCAATCATTGCTCTCCTCGCTGCCGGCGCTGTGATTGGCCAAGCATGCGGGGTCACAGTGCATGCTTGGCCAATCACAGCGCCTGGATGACACTGCGATGGCGTAGTGCATTGTGGGCCATTCGCGTCACTCGAATTTGGCGCGAACGGCCCAAATCGTTCGATCTTCGTCGAACGATCGAACAGCCGATGTTCGAGTCGAACGTATGTTCGACTCGAACACGAAGCTCATCCCTAGTCAGGATATAGTTTACCTACACTCACACTAGTAGCATACACTAGGAGGGTGCTACTCTATAGTTTAGGGGTCTAAAAAAGGCTGTCTGGGGGGTGAATTTTCTTTCAACAAGTTTCAGAAACCTCTGTAATATTTGTAAAGATCTTAAAGTGCACCTTCACCTTATAGGTCATGCCATGCTGCCCTGCCTCCTCCCACTCCCTCTCTTACAACTAGACATAGTTTTCTATTTATTTTTTACTAACTCATAAATGTGCTGCAGAGCAGCACTTCTGCAGTTCTCGCTTAGGTGAGAATAAAAATGTTTTCTCCCTGACCCTGTGCACATAGTCAGATGTGTCACAGGGCTTCTAGTTCCCAGAGCCCTGCAGCACAGCTGCACATGCGTTAGTTCCTCAGATCATCTGCACACACACTAGGTTTCCTATGCATGTGCAAAGACAGCTATCAGGGAAGTCCCATACCTTTCCCAGATCACCTTTGCGCACAAGCGAAAAATCAATTCCACGCATGCAAATGTGCAGAAGGGCTCAGCTAGGATGCAAAAGCAGGGCAGAGGCCATTGGCCATGATGGTGCCAGTGATGTGGAGGGCAGAGCCTTCTGAGAGGTGGACTGAAGTTCCGCTTTAACAAAAAAGGGTTGTCCCCCTTATTAGGGGCTGGGACTCAACTATTCGCCCTGGTGGGCAACCTGGTGATGGTTCTGTTTCATCTTTGAACACGGGTGGTTCTTCCTCCTTACAAGACTCAATGGCTACAAGTCTACCCCACCAGGGGGATTTTTCCATCCACAAGTCAAAACCAAACACTTAGGCGGTGACCCAGAGGTCACTGTCGATGCTCTCAGCATTGTCAATTTCTCTGAATATCAACTTTCACAATCGGAACACTCCCTTTTAAGTAAGGGGCTGGGTTTTTGTCCCACTGCAGATTTTGACATGTTTGAACTCATCAAAGATATCCATCTCTTTGCCAGGAAATTATATTTCAAAAGCCTGTATTCCAAAAGGATTGACACTGCCACCATCGCTGATTTGCCCATTGAGGGGGATTCTGTGGGCGATGACCAAGCTCTTGCTATCTTGGTCAGTTTGCTCGAAGAGTCAGACCCCTCCACGGCAGTCAGCGATTCGCAAATCCTTTCTGAAATCACCACCACTATAAAAAAATATGAACCTTTGAGTTCAATGCCAATATTCAAACTCAAGTCTAATAAATTTCCCCAACTATCCGACAACAAAAATCTTTTAGCTTTTGTAGATGCTGTCAGCAATGACTTTAAGAAAATGCACAAACAGAAACAATCAAAAAATCTTTCACAACAAGAAACTTACGCATTACGGACGTTATGTGCACAACACTCACTTACAATCAAGCAGGCGGATAAAGGAGGGAACATAGTGGTGATGCATAATACCCAATACAAGGAAATGTGTCTTAAAATTCTGCAAAATGAAACATGGTATAAAAAAATAACTTTGACAACAATTTTCAAATTCTATGAGACCTTTTACGTTCTTGTTGATGATGCCTTTTCCCAAGGCGCGATCAACAGGGACATTTGGGAATTCATACGTACCAAGCATCCCAAAATACCGACTATGTATTGTCTGCCCAAAATTCACAAACAAGCCCCCCTCCCTCCAGGTAGACCCATCATCTCTGGCAGAGGAAGTATTAGTGACAACTGACAACCTAAGCAAATACATTGATGCTTTATTAAAACCCTATGTTGTTAGTTTTCCATCCTACATCAAGGATACTATACACCTCCTACAGGTTTTAGACAATGTACATCTCAACCCTGACAGTCTCCTCGTCGCGATTGATGTTGAGACACTTTACAGCAATATTCCGCACCATCTTGGCCTTGCAGCCATGCGGCATATTTTATCTCAATCTCATCGGGATGACAAGAAAATACACCAATTCATCATCTCTGCATTAGAATTTATTCTGACGCACAACACATTCACTTTCGATGGCTCCCACTACCTCCAGGTTCAGGGGGTTGCCAAGGGGACTTCCTGCGCCCCCTCATACGCAAACCTTTACCTGGGGGAGTGGGAGCGCTCCTTACTTGATGATGATGATGATTTGGTTCCGCTTATGAGTCACATCACCAGCTGGTACCGATACATTGATGACGTGCTTGTCATCTAGGAGGGCTCTGTTGCTAGTCTCAATGCCTTTATGGCTGTGATTAACAAGAATGCATTCAATTTACAGTTCACCATGTCTTACAGTGCCACTCACATTCCCTTTCTGGATGTTACCTTATATAAGCATGAGGATGGTCGTCTCTCCAGTGGGCTTTTTAGAAAGCCCACCGCAGGGAACACCATCCTGCATGCTTCAAGTGCCAATTCCAAATCTTTAATCCATTCTATCCCCTTCAGCCAATACCTAAGGCTCAAAAGAAACTGTTTAACCAACGAGGCATTTAAAACTGAGGCTGATGCGTTGAGAAAACACCTACTCATACGTGGATATTCACAAACATGCCTCAAAAAAGCATTTAGACGAGCATGTGATAGGCCGAGATTGGAACTGCTATTCCCCCAAACAACTCAAACAATTAAATCCCAAAAAACGCAACGTACTAGAGTCATTACCAAATTCTGCAACCAACACGTTCAAATCAAAGAGATTCTAGAGAGACATTGGGGGATCCTGCTATCTGATCCCTTGATCTCTCCCCATCTCTCCTTACGACCCACTGTTACATTCAAAAAGGCTATCTCCCTCAAGGACAAACTAGTCCAAACAGAATTCGTGGGTACGTTTAGAGATGACCCTTGTAAACGACAAGGTACTTTTACCTGTGGAGGTTGCAGCATTCTTTTCGATATATGAATACACAGCCACATTTTATGTTGCCCAATGGGAAAGAATTAAAGTCTCAACATTTTGCCAACTGCAAAATGCCTGGAGTTATTTACCTTTTTCAATGCCAGTGTCCCAGTTTCTACATAGGGAAAACGAAACTAGAATTTCGTAAAAGAGCACATAGGCATATCAATAGTATTGTTAAAATCAACCCAGATCTTCCACTTGGAAGGCATGTAAGAGATATGCATGACAGCATTGTTCCCTAGTTTTGTTTTGTTATTCTTGATAGGATACATCCAAATTCCAGAAGGGGGGACTGGAACAAAATTCTCCTCCAGAAAGAGGCTCGCTGGATAATGGACCTTCGGGCCACATACCCACCGGGACTCAACACCGTCTTGAGCTACAGGCCCTTTTTGGAAGGCTTTAGTTCTGGCATATGTGAAAAGGACATGTAGCACCAGACTTTCCATGTTTTGTCATTTTTTATGCATTTCCAAAAAAATTTTGTTTTATTTTATGATTGGTGTCTTGATGTCAATACTGTGATTCTTGATTGCTGGATCTTCCAGCTATGTCTACTTGATTATGTATCAACATTGACAGTGATTGGCTGTCTATATTTCATCTAGATATCAATTACATATTTGACTATTCATCCAATCCATACATGTATTTTGCTCTCTCCCCTACCTCAGTTTTTAGTTACACTGTGCTTTTCCATGTCTATTCTGTGTCATCGCATCAACCCCTGGAAGTGGGAGGTGAATTTTAATTGACTCCAGTTGTCAATTGTTTTTTTTTATTTTTTATTTTTTTATTTACGTTTTATTATTTTTCAGTTCATTCATTTCTTTTTCTTGCCTTTAATTTTTTTTTTTTCTTTCTTATGGATAGTTATTCCAGAGTCACCCAAGGTCACCATTGTAACCTAGTCCCCTTTTTCTTTTTTTTTTCTATCCATGCAATCATACAATTACTCAGTTGCTGTGTTTTCAGCAATGCATCTGTTGTGTTTTTTTTTTTTTTTTTGGGCAATTCCTTGCCATCTAACAATGTGTCCCTTTTCCTTTCATTGTTTAGTTATATTACCCACTTTCATTCACTTTCTATATTTTCTCTGCTAACATTTCTAGTGTCAGCAGAGAAACGTCCTTTACCAATCTTGCACATGCGCTATGTTTGTGTATATTTTCTTAGACGTGAGGCTGTTTGCGTGCCGCCCTAGACGTTTGTGTGCCGCCATAGACTTTGCCTGGCTGTTTTACATTGCGCGATCTTCTGTGCCTCGGTCCCTCACGTTTGACTTTGCAGAGGGCGGCGCACGACCTCTGTCAATCGCGCTGTCACGTGGATAAGGACGGGTCGCCAGTTGCCCGCCCAGTTGTTCTACATTGTGGGATTGTCCACGCATTAGCGCCTCACGCCTGGCGCCGTGGGCTGGACTGGACATGCCCCCTGGTGGTTAACATATCAGTTTCACTCTTAGGACCATTTCTTCATCTACACATCTTGATGCTAGATTTATTTCAGCTGGTTCACATGCTCTGTTTAACAACCCTGGCTATTTAAATGAACTGACTTTGTTGGTCATTTGCACACTGCCATTTGGAAGGATAGGACCGTATATTAGTCTGCTGCTTATAACAGGTATTTTGTTCCTTTGTATTTTTAAACAAACCTTTTCTTACTAACTTATTATATTGTTACACATGAGTCAATATAATTTGTTTTATTTTTTATTTTTTTATTTTTTTTATTTTTTATTTTTTTAACCCTTTTTGACTTGGTGTATGAGGCTGATTTTTTGTTGATCAGCTTCTTGCCTTAAAGGGGTGTTCCAGCCGAAATTACACTTTTTAAATAAAAATACCCCTATAATACACAAGCTTAATGTATTCTAGTAAAGTTAGTCTGTAAACTGAGGTCCGTTTTGTTAGGTTATTACAGCATTTAGAACATTTATAAACTAGAAATAGGCTGTGGCCATCTTAAGTGTGGGCATCTGAAGCCAGACTGCATGTCTTCCTGGATTTCAGACTTGCAAATCTCGCACATGCTCAGTGCTGCACAAGCAGTGTAATAAGTTTCAAGTCAGGTTTCCATAGCAACGGCAGTGTCAGCGGAAGTTGTCCTTATCTATGCAAACCTCTCCTCCCCTCCCCCCTCCAGGAACCAGTAAATATACTGCATGTAGAAGAAATATTATTCAAGAAATATATATATCTTTTGTTATATATTTATCTTGTTCTGTGTGTCTGTGTCCCCTCCGCAGACTATCTCACCTCTGCTCTGCACATCCCCTCCGCAGACCATCTCACCTCTGCTCTGCACATCCCCTCCGCAGACCATCTCACCTCTGCTCTGCACATCCCCTCCGCAGACCATCTCACCTCTGCTCTGCACATCCCCTCCGCAGACTATCTCACCTCTGCACATCCCATCCGCAGACTATCTCACCTCTGCACATCCCATCCGCAGACGATCTCGCCTCTGCTCTGCACATCCCATCCGCAGACTATCTCACCTCTGCTCTGCTCAACCCATCCACAGACTATCGTTCTGCCCCTCCACATGTCACCCTGCACCCTTATCTACAGCTCAGCTTAATCCATATCTCCCCCCACAGCTCTCACTGTGCCCAATCTAAATACACCCCCCCAGCTCTGACCACTGCAGAACAACCTTAGTGTCTCAACAGCTGCCTCAGGTTTTGTTCTGGCTGAAAAAATGCCCTGCTTATATTATTACTGTGTGCAGGGAGAGAGAGAGAGGAGCTTTCAGAAGTTATATTATAAGACTGAGCATGCTGGAAGCTGGTGTTTTGTGTGACACTGTCTTGTATTATAACTGTGTGCAGCAAGAGAGAGGAGGAGCTTTCAGAAGTCACCGGCTATGTGTGGGTGGGCGGGACAAAGCAGCTATCTAACGCCAGCCAATTATTTGGCTTCTTTAGAAAAGGGGCGGAGCCGTATACACATAGCGGCCCGCCCTGACCCCATCCTATTGGCTGGTGTGCGATAGCTGCTCTGTCCCGCCCACCCACACATCTCTGATGACTTCTGAAACCTCCTCTCTCTCTCTGCACACAATTATAATATGACAGTGTCACACAAAACACGCAAGATTTCGGTAGGAGGCGATTCACAAGGAGTCATGGGATACATGACGCTGATATCCCAGGAACCCTTGCGAATTGCCTTGTGACATAATAGCCTAGGCTATTAAGACCAGGAAGTTGGGCTAAAAAACGGAAAAAAAGGTATTTACAGTCCCAAAAAAATAATAATATTGCCCATTGTGAAAACTATGTGCTAAGGGCATGCAGCACAGACAAACATAAAAAAATGGGTGGAACTCCACTTTAAGTTTCTGAGGCGGCTATACTTGGTTGATACATCTTGAAGTTTCACCAATGTTTTCCCTTAGTTCACTATCAAAGTGACATATATGCTTACGCTTTGTCGCTTCTTAGAAAAACTGAATTATTATTATATACATTTATACTTTATAGATAGGGTGATACAATTTACTGCCTTTTTCTAGCTGATATACATATACATGTGATATATATCCCTTTTGTGTTTACATTATATATACATATATACAGATATTTTTTACCTTATTTTTTACTTCTTATAGAACTTGCCATTAATCAACTTACCGGCTTTGCCTTTCTCCCTATGGTCTCTATTGACCAGCAACAGACCTTGGTGAGATCTGATACAATTTTCTGTTGCAGCATGACTATTCGGTCTTTATCAATTTCCAATAAATTTATTTAGTTCATGGTTCAGCCAATATTTATTTCCTATTAGGACTTATTGTCTCTATTACCATCTGGACTAATTCATAAGTGGCTATCAGGTTAGACCTATTTCTTTCCTTTTTTTTTTTTTTCCCTGTTATTCACCTTCCCCTTCAACGATCCTCATTCATTCCCTGTTTGTCATGTTCACCGACCATGTTTTTGTATATATTTTATAGATGTACTTTCAATCTCCAATAAGGACACGCCCCTGAAGAAAGGGAACCCTCCCTGAAACGCGTCGGGCTCAATCACGTGTTGAGAACAATTTGTACTCTTTGTTTTTATATGTAATCTACTGTATTTGAATTCCCATATTCTAAAGTTATCTCTATCTTGCCACCAAGTTGGCTTTTTAAACCAATTACCGTATATACTCGAGTATAAGCCGAGATTTTCAGCCCTTTTTTTGGGCTGAAAGTCCCCCCCCCCCCCCCCCCTCGGCTTATACTCGAGTCAGTGAAATTTAACATTGTAAATTGTACCTGAAGGCTGCGGCGTCCATCGTTTAAAACTCGCGGTCTCTTCCTGGTCTCTTCCGTGATAGGCGGAACTGTGTCTGCTGAGAATCGCCTATCACGAACGTTCTCTCATCCTCAGTTTCCCAGCAGACGTCCGTGATTGGTGGAAACTGAACACAGTGTCTGCTGGGATGGGTGAAGATGAGAGAACGTTCGTGATAGGCGATTCTCAGCAGACACAGTTCACGGAAGAGACCAGGAAGAGACCGCAAGTTTTAAACGATGGACGCCGCAGCCTTCAGGTACAATTGACAATTTACAATGTTTAATTTTAATTCTAGGGAAACAGTGAGGATGGGCACAGTGAGGATGGGCACAGTGAGGACGAAAACATGTGAACAGTAAGGTGGCAATGGGCTTAGTAAAGTTGCAATGGGTGGGCATTGTTAACCCTTGGCTTATACTCGAGTCAGTAAGTTTTCCCAGGTTTTTGTGGTAACATTAGGTACCTCGGCTTATACTCGGGTCGGCTTATACTCGAGTATATACCGTATATTAAATTACTTTATATTATACTATTGTGTTTTGCAATACTCTGTTGTCGTTAAAGTCCCAGCCCCTAGTTAGGGGGACAACCCTTTTTTGTTCTAGCTACACACAGGATGTTGGCAACCTGTTAATCAAGCCTTGGTGTATAACCTTATCTTGAAGTTCCGCTTTTTGGGTCCGCTGTTTGGGTCTCTTTAACCCTACATGATAGAGTTTAGATGATCCTAGGTTTTGAGAGCCAACACAAGTACTTTAACTCAAATGGACCCTTGGCAATGCAAAGGAACTGTGCTTTTGTGGAACCCTAAGCCATGGGAAGTGCTATTTATCCAAATCTTTAAATTGTGGCTATTTGTGTTGCTCGAGACAGCCAACAAATGTTTTCTATTCCTTCAACCATACAATACTCCAATACTGTATGACATATTGTATGATTATGTCAAGCTAATATTCCTTATTATGTCTCTCTTGGCACATGCCATGTGACACTGCAGCTTAATGCATCAGGTTCCTAATATTTTGGTAGGTTGGCCCTTGTTAATATACCTAATCCGTAAAAAAAATTACACTCTCAGTTTAAGTAGATGATCCTTCAGTTTGGTCCAAATTAAAAATACAAATTTTCATTTTAAATTGAAAGTTGATCTACTGTAGACTGGCTCTGTTATACATCAGATCAGAGGCAGCTGCCTTACCACCAAGCATTAACTTTTGCATGGTCATTTTGTTGATATTATATTCGTTACAAAAGCAGAGTCGCACAGTTTTAGCTCCTACACAGCATTTTTCTCATAAATCTCTGTGGAGAACAAGCCCTGTCTGGAATAATTTGGCATACTTTGTTTGTAGTTCAATGAATAGAACAGGATGTAAAATGCAGCTACAATAACTGGACCAGGCTAACCACAGCATATTTATTTTTCAAAAATAAAAGTATCATATAATGTTCAATGATAAGTCCATATTCACTTTTGAAGTAATATACACTAAGCTACTAGGGATGAGCTTCGAGTTCGAGTCGAACATGAGTTTGGCTCGAACATCTCTGCTGTTCGATCGTTCGCTGAATTTCGAACATTATGGGCTGTTTGCGCCAAATTCGAGTGGCGTGTCACGGGCCATAATTCACTGCGTCATCGCAGTGCATTGCTGGCTGATGATTGGCCAAGCATACTCTATGTCCCGCATGCTTTGGCCAATCACAGCGCCGTCAGCACAGAGAGTCATAATTGGCCAAAGGCAGGGTGCCTCTGGCCAATCATGGCTCAGGGGGACGAAGTACACGCCCCACACTATATAAGACCGCCTGCGCGTCGGCCTTGTGTAGTGTGTTGCGGCGTTGCGAGAGAGATAGAGAGAGAGTCAGAGTGTCATTTCATTTCAGTTAGCTAGAGCTGGCAGGTGATTCAGGTAGCTGCAGTCAGTGTATTTAGTATATATATGCATCCCAGGCGTTGTGTGTGTGTGTGTGTATATATATATATATATATATATATATATATATATATATATATATTGTGGTAGTGTGGTACCCCACCAGTGTATAAATACAGGATTCTCAACCAGGCAGGTTGAGGGGCTCCAGGGTATTTGCTTGTTTGGGAGGAAACTGGCATTTCAGTTTCCTCATGATTTTCTAAAGTCCACTTTGGGACCCGGAGCTTGGGGATTTCTTAGAGATCTGGGTGGGATGAAATCCCCAGTCCTGGATCCGGGTTTTGAGACTCAACTGCACACTGATTGTTCAGGTGTGTGTGGGCCTGATAGTAGAATCAGGACCAGCATTCTGGGCCCCATCCTCCCGACGAGTGCAGGTGTGCACTGGGGAAGCCATAGAGTGCAAGTGTGCACTGGAGAAGTCAGAGAGTGCAAGTGTGCACAGTGGAAGCCAGAGACCCAGGTCTGAGGGTCAGAGCAGCAAGGGGCTGCTATCCAAATGTATGGTGTTGCAGATGGAATAGTCTATAGGAGACAGACAAGAGCCTGAAGTGGAAGGCCTGAGCAGCACTGCTATATGTATAAGCCAGGAGGCTGAATGTCATTTTGTTGTTGAAAAGGAGTACTGAAACCCCTGCGAGGGAAAACCTTTTGATTTTGTTTTGAACTTCTTTTAATAAAAATGGGCAAACAACCCTTAAAAAGAAGAACCAGCGAGTGGCGGTGTCCTTCAAGCTCTACACTTGATGCTAGTCCTTCACAAGTGGTGGAGAATTTTGGCACAATCTGAGATCCCTACAATCAAGTAAGTTCATCTGTTATATGAACTGTGTTTTTGGTGCATGAGACTGCATAATCTGTGTGTGTGCAGGTGAGGAGAACCTGCAAGCGAAAGGTAACTAGCCTTGAAGAGACAGTGCTCCAATTTGTTGCAGGTGGTGTACCTGTGAACAAAAAGTCAATTTTTTTTCTCTGCAGTGAACTGCTGCTAGCTGTGTGTGGCAGCCAGGCAAACTGCATTGCGCAGAAGTTTATTTGATGGACTGTTGCATGCAGGTTGTGTACCTGTGAAAGGAGAAACAAACAGATTTTTTATTTTTTTTCCCTTTTCTCCGCTAAGAACTGTTACAAGTTGCTGTGTGCAAGACTGCAAGGATGGGGCGATCAAAACGCCTAAAAGAAGCAAGGATGGCTGAGATGATAGATAGAGCTCTGTGGCTGGAGGGGTTGTTACCGCTTGATCGAACCCCATACATGCCTAAACAGAGTTTTCCAAGGGAAAAGAGGGCTGCTGTTGTCCCTAGCAACCCTGGTGCAATGAATGCACAGATGACGGCTAGTGTGGAGAGTCCACCAGCGTTTGAATCTGCAGTGGATTGGTGCAAGCGACACCTGGCAGTATTGGACCAAGCTAAAGTGGAAGGCAAGCCAACCTTCCATACAAAAAGAGAGCTGCCGGATGTCCATGCCTGGGAGAGGGGTGCTGTTGCCCCTGGCAACGCTGCTGCAGTTAAACCAGCAGCTGTTGCGAAAAGTGTGAAAGTTACACAGCTTGAGACAGGGTCCAGCAGATGCAGGGTGGGAAACCCTGACAAGACATGGAACCAAGTGCGCTGTTTGCGGTGCAGTGAGTGGGGGCATGCAGTCTCCAAGTGCCTTTTGTCCCTGGCTCCAGTGCAAAGCTACCTAGCAAAACAAAGGTCTGAGAAGCCTGTGTTATATGCCAGAAGAGAGGCTGATCAAAGGCCAGGACAGAGAGTGGTTGCCCATAGCAACACAGAGGAGGCCTGTCGGGCTGTCTGTGGACCAAGGGGTGTGCCTCCCATGGGTCGTGACAAGTGGCTTCCAGGGGAGCCAATACAGCATGTTGGAGAGAGCCAGCAAAGCTCTGCTGGGAGACTGCGATCTCCCATGGCAACGAGAGTGGAAGTTATGCCTGGAAGGAATCATCAGGAGAGAAACGCACTAGGGAAAAGTCATCCAGTACCATGCCTGGAATGTGGCCAGCTGGGGCACGAAATATTGTCTTGCCCTATATTCTGGGGTGCACCTAGAGGTAATGTTGCTAAACAGAACTCTTTACCTGTGGGCCAAGATCCCTTTGCAAATATGTTTGCAGTCACCCCTGGCAACAAGGAGGAGTTTTCTGTGGTGTCTGCACCAGGTGCTAAACAGTGGGAGATGCCTGCTGTGATTTCATCCCATGGCCACCAGGGGGAGTTGGCCAGTAAATGTGTGGCTGAGGACTGGTTCTTAAGACAACGTACTCAAATGAAGATGGAGACCCCAACTACTGTGGTGGGTAAGACTATCTTTAATGAAATGATGCCTGGAACTGCTGATTTCAGGTATAAAAGAACTGGCTACGAGACTGTCCATGATGATGTGAGAGTGACCCCAGTTAGTGGGGCCACAGAATGTGCGCTTGAGAATGACTTTTTCATACCCAGTGGGAATGCAGGGGTTAAAGTTCAAACAGAACCTGTGTTGATGACTAAAAGTGTTGTGTCTAATGTCTGCCAGCCTCAAGTTGGCAGTGGGCTAGGAGAACCTGCAAAAATTAAAAATGCTATAAGTATTACTGTTAATGAAAAGTTTGCTGCTGTTGGGAAAACCCCAGGTTCTTCCAGAGCAAAAGCTGTTGTCACTAATGGGTCGTTGCCTGTAGCAATTGGTGGTAAGACAGCACAGTTGTCCCCAGAAATCTCCAGGGAACTTCATGTATTGGAGTCGGAGGTTGCCATGGACAACTGCGATGTCACTCTGCTGGGACAGAGTGGAACTACACCGTGTAATGGTAATGTGTTAGTGCAAGCTGCTAGTACTAAAAATGTGCCGGTAAATAATGGGTTAACACAACCTGTGAAAAATGCAAAGGTGTGTGAGGCTTATGAAGCGCCGCCCGAGCAAGGTGGTGGTTGTGTTGTATTGCAACCTGTGGTGCTAAAACATGTGTTACTGAAGTCTGCCATGATTAGTAATTTGGGTGATGAATCTGCAACTAAACCTGTCTGTTCTAATGTGTCTCCTTGGGCTGATGGATCAGGGCTGAGGAGCGCCAGTGAATGGAGCCCAGCTACAACAGATTGGGATAGTTGGGGTAAAAATCTAATGTCCCTGATAGATGAGGCTTTCATGCACAAAAATAAGGTGGACAAAGTTTCTGCTGTGCCAGCAGGAGGGACGGCAGAACAGCTTATACCTGACGGCGTGGTGGCTGCTGCAGGGGTTAACCCTCGTGAGAAATATGGACCATATAAGGGCGAGCACACAGCAGACACTTTGTCCGTAACCTACAAAAATGATGGTGACATGGCGTGTCAAAGTGACATTGTCACTGGTAATGTGAAGCAGTTCATTGGTGCTGAACCTGAGAAGTTGGGTATGAGTCAAGCACCTGGCAGCGCTCTGGTAGAGCACCAGGCTGTGGTTGTCTCCAGCTGGGAGAAAGTTCCATTAAACCTTGCAACCTCTCACGTCTCAGCAAGTGAATCTGTCTGCATCCCCAGTGTCAGGAAAGTCCCCAGGAAGGACTTGGGTCTGGAGCCAAGGGTATGGTTTCTAACAAAAGTATTCAAGGAGATGCTTAAACTTTGGGATGTACAGCCAGTCTATACTGGGGTGTCTCCACCACAGTTAGACAGTCTGGTACTGCGGAGTACCATTAGGTGGACCCCTGAGTGGCAGGTGGTACAGCACAAAGGAAGACAAGACAGAAATGGTTTATTTATGACTGTATTACTAGTGTTAAAAATCGCCTCTAGGTATGCTGATGGGTTACTTCCTGTACAAGAGGTATATGGGAGAGGCTTTGGTGAAAAAAAAGTGTCTGAGGTTTCACCACCTAACAGCCAGGTGGAAGGCATTTCTGCTGCTATGGTCCAAGGTAGTACTGGTCAGTTGTCGGTGAAGGGTGTGTATGCTGTACCAGTGGAAGAATCGCATGAGATGGAAGGGCCAAGTGTGGACCAGAAAGCAGCAGAAATCCTGACCGGGGCTCAACCAAAGGTGGTTAAAAAGACTGGGGTCCTCAGTCCAAGGTTTGGTTTAGGTGACAAACCTAATAAGGTCCCCGAGACAGGGAAACTAATAAAAAATGCGGTAAAAATTGTATGTGGATCAGACAAGAGCTTGTCTGTGCAGGTGGATAAAAATACAGATGGCATCAGAACAGGGCAAGTGGTAGGACAGCTGCCTGCAGAGTGGGTGAACCCCGGGGAGGTGATGTCTTGTGAGGTTCCCGTGGGTGATGGCAGCCCTCCAGTATGTGTGCCCTCTGCAGACTCTGCCCTAGCAAATGAGAAAAAAAAGGCATTGGTGATCTGTGCAACGTAGAGAGGTGTAATGTTGGTTTGAATATGTCTGTCAATGATGAACCAAATAATTTGTTAAAGGTACATGACAGTGTGGTGTCCAAAGGAATTGGAAAGACCAGGGGTGCCCTGTTAAAATTTCAGGAGAGGCAGTGCTTATGGAACCCCAAAAGAAGAGGGAGAAGGTTGAGTATAGGGAAATCTAGGACCTTGTTAAGATCCAGGGTTGGACGTACCTGGAAGCGCACCCGGAAAAAAGGTTGGGCCTACGTGGCTGACAGCCAGCACAGAGGTGTCCCAACCATAATGATGGGTGCTGGTGTTCCTCCCTCCGGATCGAAACAAAGGGGGAGGGTATGTGGTAGTGTGGTACCCCACCAGTGTATAAATACAGGATTCTCAACCAGGCAGGTTGAGGGGCTCCAGGGTATTTGCTTGTTTGGGAGGAAACTGGCATTTCAGTTTCCTCATGATTTACTAAAGTCCACTTTGGGACCCGGAGCTTGGGGATTTCTTAGAGATCCGGGTGGGATGAAATCCCCAGTCCTGGATCCGGGTTTTGAGACTCAACTGCACACTGATTGTTCAGGTGTGTGTGGGCCTGATAGTAGAATCAGGACCAGCATTCTGGGCCCCACCCTCCCGACGAGTGCAGGTGTGCACTGGGGAAGCCATAGAGTGCAAGTGTGCACTGGAGAAGCCAGAGAGTGCTTGTGTGCACAGTGGAAGCCAGAGACCCAGGTCTGAGGGTCAGAGCAGCAAGGGGCTGCTATCCAAATGTATGGTGTTGCAGATGGAATAGTCTATAGGAGACAGACAAGAGCCTGAAGTGGAAGGCCTGAGCAGCACTGCTGTAGGTATAAGCCAGGAGGCTAAATGTCATTTTGTTGTTGAAAAGGAGTACTGAAACCCCTGCGAGGGAAAACCTTTTGATTTTGTTTTGAACTTCTTTTAATAAAAATGGGCAAACAACCCTTAAAAAGAAGAACCAGCGAGTGGCGGTGTCCTTCAAGCTCTACACTTGATGCTAGTCCTTCACAATATATATATATATATATATATATATATATATATATATATTGTGACAGCAGGAAGGTAAAGTCACCTGGTTGCATCCAGGGGGGTAGATATATTTCGCCCAGATTCAGGCTTTACGCCGACTTATACAACTAGGTGGAGAGTTGTATAAGGCTAGTGGGCTCATGGATGACTCATACCTCTAGGGAGAGTGTGGGGCGTCGTGCAGACAGGGAGTTGATGAGACCAGCTGAAGCTTGTCAGCTCATTTAGGCCTCTATAAGAACTCCCAGCTTCATTAGATGTTAGCTCATGCCTGGACCCAGACCTGTGTGGACTGTCTAGGGAGAGTGAACCCCTGTGCGGTGAGACAAAGCCTGTGTGGCTATTTGCTTGGACATTTAAAACCAGGGACTTAGGGACTAGGACAGCACTAGGCTGATCCCAGTTGTTAGTTAGGAAACCTGTATGTTTAGTCAGAGGTCAAGTTGACCAGGATTTATTTTGTTTATGTTTCTTTTTCTTTGCTGTGTTTTGTCACTGTAAATAGAAAATAAACCGCACCTTTTTGATTTTGAAAACCACAACCTCCGTTTGCTGGGCCTGTTTTTGTGTGGGGAGCCCATCTCGGGGGTCACACACACCCGCTGCCGAGCCAACCCCCTCACAGTTGGTGGAGAACCAGTGGCAGTTTTTTTTTAAGCCAGCATGGAGGAGATACTGAAGCAGCTGGCTCTAGCAAATGCCAATCAACAGCAGACAAATGCAGGTTTGCAAAAGAACTTCGCAGCCCAGCAGCAAGCTCATCAACAGAGCCTTGCAGCCCAGCAGCAGACAAACGCAACTTTGCAACAGAGTCTGGAGGCTCAGCAACAAGCCCAGCAGCAATCTGAGGCCCGCTTCATAGACCTGTTGCAGAAGCAAGAGCAGAGACTACAACAACAGATGGAAGCAGTAATGCAGCAACGTCCGCAGACCAGTGAGGAAAGCCGTCCCACTAATACCGCGTCCTTTGGGGTGAGTCGTTTATTGACAAAAATGACTGGAGAGGATGATCCAGAGGTATTTTTGACCACATTTGAAAGGACCGCTGAAAGAAAAGTGGCCTGAGGAGCAGTGGGCTGGACTGGTGGCTCCTCTGTTAACTGGTGAATCGCAGAAAGCTTACTATGACCTAGAGCCTAACCAAGCAAAAGACTATGTGATGCTAAAAGCTGAAATATTGGCAAGGCTGGGTGTCACCCAGGCTGTCCGGGCTCAGCGTGTGCATAACTGGACTTTCCAGCTTGGAAAACCCCCCAGGTCTCAAATGTATGATCTCATTCACCTGAGCAGAAAGTGGCTACAGCCAGAGACTTTGTCCGCACCAAAGATTGTGGAACGTGTTGTAATGGATCGGTTTTTGATAGCTCTTCCTACTGCCATCCAAAAGTGGGTAAGCCATGGAGACCCAGAGACGGCCGATGGTCTTGTGGATCGTGTGGAGAAATACTTGGCTACAGAGAACCTGACGGCCTCTTCCAGAGACACTCGGACTTTCCACCCTAAGACCAGACCATCCCCAGGGGCGGATAAGAGGATTCCAAGGGGTGAGGGTGGAGAGAGTGAGAGGGTGGGAGCTCTACCCCAAGTTTGGCGAGAACAGCCTGGGAAATCAGCGGCTCAAGAGGCCGCAAGAAGGATCGTTTGCTACCGCTGCCGGCAAGCGGGACATATTGCAGCCAATTGCCCGGTTGTGGAGGAACCCATGCAGTGTGACTTTCTGACGGGCAGACGTCAGTCGCTGTGTGCGACAGTCGCATGCACTGCCATTCGAGGAACTGAGAAACATTTATGCAAAATGTGTGTTAATGGTAGAAATGTTGTGGTATTGCTGGATTCAGGTAGCCTTGTGACCCTGATAAAGGCTGAGTTAGTTAAAACAGAGGTCTCTGGGAATAGCAAGGTAGCTGTTATTTGTGTGCATGGGGACACCCGAGAGTATCCAGTGACTACAGTGTGTTTCGAGACCCCCAAAGGTACCCTCTCTCATCCAGTGGGCTTAGTATCTCAGTTACCGCATGACGCCATTGTGGGAAGGGATTTTCCGAAGTTCTGGGAACTGTGGGATGATCCTGAGCCCCCCACTGGTGCCCCTATGTACCAGGAATGTGATAGCCAGAACTCCCCTGAGAGTGGTGAGGACTCTCCGGAATTTCCCTTATCAGTATTGGCAGGGGAGACTCAAGAAACTGGAGAGGAGCCCACCTCCTCAGACGAAAACCTACCGTCTGTGGAGTTTTCTGATCTTGAGGTTCACAGGGAAAACTTTGCCACAGAACAGTTGAAAGACCCCGCCCTAATAAAGGCACGGGAAAACGTAGTGAAAATAGATGGCGAGTTAGTGAACCCAGATAATACCTGCACTTACCCATACTTCAGCGTAGAGAAGGACCTACTGTATCGGGTGGCAAAAAGGGCAGAAGAAACCGTTGAGCAGCTTGTGGTGCCCAAACCTTACAGGAAGTTGGTGTTGGAGTTGGCCCATGGGCACATTCTTGGAGGTCATCTGGGGACAGAGAAAACCCGAGAGAGGGTATTACAGAGATTCTATTGGCCGGGGGTGATGAAGGACATAGAAAATTATTGTTCCTCCTGCCCTGTGTGTCAGAGGTCGGCCCCGATGCCACATTTCCGTAGCCCGCTGGTCCCTCTACCCATCATTGAGGTCCCGTTTGAGAGGATCGCCATGGATTTGGTAGGTCCTATAATCAAGTCCGCTAGGGGGCACCAGTACATATTAGTTATAATGGACTATGCCACCCGTTATCCAGAAGCGATCCCTCTCCGAAATACCTCGGCCAAAACCATAGCCAAAGAGCTATCTCTTGTGTTTAGCCAGGTGGGTATTTGTAAAGAACTGCTTACGGACCAAGGTACACCCTTTATGTCCCGGGTTATGAAGGAGCTGTGTAAATTGTTCAAAGTGACGCAATTACGTACATCTGTGTATCACCCCCAAACCGATGGGCTGGTTGAAAGATTCAACAAAACCCTAAAACAAATGTTGAAGAAAGTGGTGGATAGAGATGGAAAGGATTGGGACTGTCTACTTCCTTATCTGATGTTTGCTATTAGGGAGGTGCCCCAATCCTCTACGGGATTCTCCCCCTTTGAGTTACTGTATGGGAGACACCCAAGAGGGCTGTTGGATATTGCCAAGGAAACTTGGGAAAGTGAGAGTTCTCCCCACAGGAGTGTGATTGAGCATGTCGCCCTGATGCAAGACCGAATTGCACAGGTAATGCCCATCGTGAAGGAACATTTGGCCCAAGCGCAGTTAGCACAGCAGAGAGTGTACAACCGTGGAGCCAAGACCCGTACCTTTTCCCCGGGGGATAGGATACTGGTACTTGTCCCTACGGTTGAAAGTAAATTCCTTGCCAAATGGCAAGGCCCCTACGAGATAATGGAAAAAGTGAGCGAAGTGAATTACAAGGTCAGACAACCAGGAAGGCGAAAGCCCGAACAGATCTATCACGTTAATCTGTTGAAAGCCTGGAGGGATAGAGAGTCCCTAGTCGCAGACACTTGGTCACCAGCTCAAACTGGTTGCGTGATTCCTGAGGTTGGAATAGCAGCCACCTTGTCACAACCCCAACAACAGGAGGTTAAGGAGTTTGTGCTTCGCAACAAGGAGGTATTCTCTGAGCTGCCGGGACAAACATCTGGGGTAGAGCATGACATCATTACCCCGCCCGGGGAAAGGGTGAAGTTAAAACCCTATCGGATCCCAGAGGCCCGACGGGAGGCAATACGGGAGGAAGTACAGAAAATGCTGAACTTAGGGGTGATAGAGGAGTCCCAAAGTGATTGGTCTAGTCCCATTGTGTTGGTGCCTAAACTGGATGGGAGCTGGCGATTTTGTAACGATTTTCGTCAGTTGAACAAAGTTACAAAATTTGACACCTACCCCATGCCACGTATAGATGAGTTGATCGACCGGCTGGGAACAGCCCGATACATGACGACTCTTGACCTCACAAAAGGGTATTGGCAAATCCCCCTGGCCAAGTCGGCCAAAGAGAAAACCGCATTTGTAACCCCAGACGGGGCGTTCCAATATAAAAGAATGCCGTTCGGGTTACAGAATGCGCCGGCCACATTCCAGCGGAAAATGGACCAGATGCTGAGGCCCCATCGGAAGTATGCTGCGGCTTACCTGGATGACGTAATTGTCCATAGCACAGATTGGGCCTCACATCTGCCAAAAGTGCAAGCAGTCCTGGACTCTGTTCGGGAAGCAGGGTTTACGGCTAACCCCAAGAAGTGTACCATTGGGCAGGAGGAGGCCAAATATCTTGGGTACACCATTGGGAGGGGAGTAATAAAACCCCAACTCAACAAAGTCGAGGCCATCCAGAGTTGGCCACGTCCCAACAGCAAGAAGCAGGTACGAGCCTTTCTGGGAATCGCTGGGTATTATCGGCGATTCATTCCCCACTTTGCTTCTAAGGCTGTGCCCCTAACCAACCTGACGAAGGGGGAAGGGTCGGTCATGATTAAATGGACCCCCGAGGCTGAGGCAGCATTCCAATTCTTGAAACAAGCCTTATGTAGCCAGCCAGTGTTGTACTCACCCGACTTCTCTAAAGACTTTGTCGTACAAAGTGATGCGTCAGATGTGGGGTTAGGAGCAGTATTGTCCCAGGTCTGGAACGGGGAAGAGCACCCAGTCATCTACCTCAGCAGGAAGTTGAAGTCCCATGAGGTAAATTACGCCACCGTTGAAAAGGAGTGTTTAGCGGTGAAGTGGGCTCTAGATTCCCTTCGGTACTACCTGCTAGGTAGGCACTTTGACTTGGTTACGGATCACGCTCCGTTAAAGTGGATGGCTCAAAACAAGGAAACAAATAGAAGAGTGAATAGGTGGTTCCTGGCCCTCCAGGAATTCAACTTCACAGTAAAGCATCGCCCTGGCGTTCAAATGGGGAATGTGGATGCTTTGTCTCGAGTACATGAATGCCTGATTGCTGGTGTTCCAACCCCGAGGTTAAAACAAGAGGGGGGGTATGTGACAGCAGGAAGGTAAAGTCACCTGGTTGCATCCAGGGGGGTAGATATATTTCGCCCAGATTCAGGCTTTACGCCGACTTATACAACTAGGTGGAGAGTTGTATAAGGCTAGTGGGCTCATGGATGACTCATACCTCTAGGGAGAGTGTGGGGCGTCGTGCAGACAGGGAGTTGATGAGACCATCTGAAGCTTGTCAGCTCATTTAGGCCTCTATAAGAACTCCCAGCTTCATTAGATGTTAGCTCATGCCTGGACCCAGACCTGTGTGGACTGTCTAGGGAGAGTGAACCCCTGTGCGGTGAGACAAAGCCTGTGTGGCTATTTGCTTGGACATTTAAAACCAGGGACTTAGGGACTAGGACAGCACTAGGCTGATCCCAGTTGTTAGTTAGGAAACCTGTATGTTTAGTCAGAGGTCAAGTTGACCAGGATTTATTTTGTTTATGTTTCTTTTTCTTTGCTGTGTTTTGTCACTGTAAATAGAAAATAAACCGCACCTTTTTGATTTTGAAAACCACAACCTCCATTTGCTGGGCCTGTTTTTGTGTGGGGAGCCCATCTCGGGGGTCACACACACCCGCTGCCGAGCCAACCCCCTCACAATATATACACTGTATTCAGTTTAGCTAGATCTCACTTCAGAGTGTTCCTGTTATTCTCGCTGCAGTATATTAAGTCGGTGTACTGTATACTGGGCACAGTGTGCAGGTAAAGCTGACTGCAGACCATCCCTGTTCTCTTCCTAATAATACAGGCAGGCAGTTGATTGAGCTAAGCTGCAGTATATTAAGTCGGTGTACTGTATACTGGGCACAGTGTGCAGGTAAAGCTGACTGCAGACCATCCCTGTTCTCTTCCTAATAATACAGGCAGGCAGTTGATTGAGCTAAGCTGCAGTATATTAAGTCAGTGTACTGTATACTGGGCACAGTGTGCAGGTAAAGCTGAATGCAGACCATTCCTCTTCTCTTCCCAATAATACAGTGAGGCAGTTGATTGAGCTAAGCTGCAGTATATTAAGTCAGTGTACTGTATACTGGGCAGTGTGCAGGTAAAGCTGACTGCAGACCGTCCCTGTTCTCTTCCTAATAATACAGGCAGGCAGTTGATTGAGTTAAGCTGCAGTATATTAAGTCAGTGTACTGTATACTGGGCACAGTGTGCAGGTAAAGCTGACTGCAGACCATTCCTGCTGTTCTCTTGCTAATATACTACAGGAAGGCAGTTGATTCAGTTAGCTGCAGTATAATCAGTAAATATATACATCCCAGCTTTGTGCAGCTACATCTCACTGCAGGCCATTCCTTGTGTACCTATTCCAATACATCAAATACAGTATGTCTGGAAGGCCAACAAGGAGAGGCAGACACTCACAGGCCAATAAAAGAGGGCAAGCAGGCTCTGTGTCTAGAGGAAACAGTGCTGGTCGTGGACACGGTGCATCCTCATCAGCACGTGGCCGTGGGGCACGACTGTCCTTTTTTTCGGCAGCTGGTCGTGTTGAGCCGCAGCATGCAGAAGAGTTGGTAGAGTGGATGACCAAGCCATCCTCATCCTCCTCTGTCACCCAGGCTACTTTGGCTGCTAATACAGGTGCCAAAGCGGCCTATACCATCGGCTCGAGGTCATCAGTTACTCCTTCCCTAGCCCCACCATCATGCACGGAGGAGTCCCCCAAACGTTTCGACCACAGTGCTGGGTACATGCTGCAGGAGGATGCGCAGCGTTTTGAAGGCTCTGATGATGGTACCCAGGTTGAGGAAGGCAGTAACATGAGCCCAGACAGAGGGGGTGCCCAAGAAGGACAACAAACTGGCAGTCATGTTCCCCCAGCTGCAGCATACTGCCAGGTTTGCTCCAGAGACAAGGAGGGAGGGGATGATGATGTCACTGACTCTACGTGGGTGCCTGATAGGAGAGAGGAGGAGGAGGCACATCTCCAATGAGGCAGGATGCCCTCCAGGGGCCAGCTTAAGGGCAGCACACCAACTGCAACACACCGCAGAGCTCCGCATGTGCAGGGCGCTGCTGACTCTGCGCGTTTTTCCAAAAGTTCTTTGGTGTGTGCCTTTTTTCAGACGTGTGCAGCAGATCGCACCGTTGTTATTTGCAACATATGTCTGAAGCGTATCAAGCATGGCCAAAACAGCAGCCGCTTGGGCACCACATGCTTGACCAGACATATGTCGACCTGCCATGCAGTCCTTTGGCAAGCGTACATAAAAGACCCACACCAAAGAACAAAGCAGACCTCTCCTTGCTCCTCATCATCTGGGATCTCCAACCCCACTATACCTTCAGTCCTCTTAGAAACCTGCACTGAGAGGCATGAAGGTGTAGAATTAGGTGTGCCACTGCCAAGTACTTGCGGGCAATCTGCTATCGGTACACCAACGTCCGATTGTACCAGGCAAATTTCCCTGCCCGAGTTACTACACCGGCAAAACAAATTCGCTCTCAGCCATCCACATGCCCAGCAATTGAATGCTAGCTTGGCTAAATTGCTGCCTTTTTAGATGGTAGACTCTGGCCCCTTCCGTGAGTTTGTGGAATGTGCGGTACCTCAGTGGCAGGTTCCCAAACGCCACTGGTTGTATTCAAATTTACTTACTTACTTAAATAAATTATTATTATACTTTCACACATGTGAGTGAAAATATAATAATTTATTTAAGTAAGTAAATATGAATACAACCACCTCAAATAAACACAGTGCAATAACCAACCCTAAAACCAAGACCCACAGATAACAATAGACATATATGTACAATGATGGGAGATACTGTAATCGTAAACAAGCCAAGCTGAGGTCATACACAAGGACATCAGAAGATAGGTAAGGACGGGAGATCAACAGGAACAGGGAGAGGATGGATGGATAGGCTGCAGAGCAGGGATCCAAAGTAATCAGGTAACAGGGGGGCAGGTATCCAAGGTAATGGGGAAGCAGGAGGGACAGAACCAGGATGGGCTCGGGATAGGGATCAGGTCGGATCAGATCGGGTCAGATACAGGCTCAGAAGTCAGGATCGCAGGGTCAAGGTCAGGGAGAGAGATACCAAGGCAAACATGTGAGGGCTTGCCGGGTATTTAAGTATCTGCCAGTGATTAGGCTAGGTGACACCTGTCAGCAGGAAGAGCAGTCCGCTCCACACTGCCAGGATCCTTCCGCTGGTGGAGACCAGTTGTCACGTACCTTACCAGAGACCAAAGTGCTGGGAGGGCTTCCCTTGCGACTAAGTGCAGAGCGCCCCCTGAAGGTGGCACAGGGAGTGCAATACCCAAAGAGGCAGGGGTTGCCAGCTGCGACAAGCTGAGGTGATGCTGGAGATCCGCTGGTGAGCAGGGAAGACTGCCAGGCGGGGGAACCTCGGAAGTACCAGATGAGGCTGTGCAGCAGGGAGAACCAAAGGCGGAGTCAGGAGCCAAGCCAGAAGTCATACACAGGTTAGCAAGCAGAGGTAGAGTCACTGGACCAAGTCAAGGGACAAGCCGGGGTCATACACAGGATCAGCAGACAGGAGCAGGATACAGGAACAAGCCAAGGATCAAGCCGGGATCACACACAGAGAAGACTAGTCAGGCAAGCCGGGTCAATAACGGTAATTCAGGATAGCAGAAACTGGAACTCAGGAACAATCACAGAAAGGCTGAAGATTATGCAGAAGTTATTGACTGCTGCAGCAAGCTTTAAATAGGCCACTGGGCGCCAAGTGTCACTCACGTATTGCGTGCGCTTTGGCGCATTGCGTTCTGGCGCACGCACATGCGCATTGGGTTCTGGCGCCCGTGCATGCGCATTGGGTTCTGGCGCCCGTGCATGCGCACTGGAGAGCGTAGATTCTGCTGGACATGGAGAGAGCTGCCAGTCCTACTGCAGATAGTTCCCTGACACCAGTACTGCGTCCCAACGATGCTATAACACCAGCAGGGAGAAGTTCTCCTGACAGTTCCAAACTGCCAGGAGACACCTGCTGGTGGACCACAGTACTGCAAGCCAAATAATAAATATTACCAGCGTATGGAACCTTTCCTGACAGTACCCCCCTCGAAGGAGCGGCCTCTGGACGCTCCAACTAACTGTTGCTGGGGAAAGTTCATGGCGACAAGCTGGGCAACAGGCAAAGTCACATCAGGTTGGGCATGAGGAAACTCTATGGCTTTAAACCGAAAAAAATGCAGCTTGAGCTGAGCAGCGGGTACAGACACATCTGGGCAGGCAGCGGGCACATCCGGGCAGACAGCAGGCACATCCGGGCAGACAGCGGGCACATCTGGGCAGACAGCGGGCACATCCGACTGGAAATCAGGCACATCCAGGCAGACAGCGGGCACATCCGGGCAGACAGCGGGCACATCCAAGCAGACAGCGGGCACATCAGACTGGAAAGTGGGCACATCTGGGCAGACAGCGGGCACATCCGGGCAGGCAGCGGGCACATCAGACTGGAAAGCGGGCACATCAGACTGAAAAGCAGGCACATCAGACTGGAAAGCGGGCACATCAGACTGGAAAGCGGGCACATCAGACTGGAAAGCGGGCACATCAGGCTGGAAAGTGAGCACATCAGACTGGAAAGTGAGCACATCAGACTGGAAAGTGAGCACATCAGACTGGAAAGTGAGCACATCAGACTGGAAGGCAGGCACCGGGACATCAGGCTGGAAAGCGGGCAAATCAGGCTAAAAAGCGGGCACCGAGACATCAGGCTGGAAGACAGGCACCAGGACATCAGACTGGAAGGCAGGCACCAGGACATCAGACTGGAAGGCAGGCATCAGGACACCAGACTGGAAGGCAGGCAACAGGACATCAGACTGGAAGGCAGGCACCAGGACATCAGACTGGAAGGCAGGCACCAGGACACCAGACTGGAAGGCAGGCACCAGGACACCAGACTGGAAGGCAGGCACCAGGACACCAGACTGGAAGGCAGGCACCAGGACACCAGACTGGAAGGCAGGCACCAGGACTCCAGACTGGAAGGCAGGCACCAGGACTCCAGACTGGAAGGCAGGCACCAGGACTCCAGACTGGAAGGCAGGCACCAGGACTCCAGACTGGAAGGCAGGCACAAGGACACCAGACTGGAAGGCAGGCACCAGAACACCAGACTGGAAGGTAGGCACCAGGACACCAGACTGAAAGGCCAGCACCGGGACACCAGAATGGAAGGCAGGCACATCAGACTGGAAGGCAGACACCGGGAAATCAAGCTGGGTAGCAGGTATGGGCACATCAAGCTGGGCAGCAGACAGGAACACATCAGGCTGGGCAGCAGACAGTGGCTTATCAGGCTGGGCAGCAGACAGAGGCTCATCAGGCTGGGCAGCAGACAGTGGCTCATCAGGCTGGGCAGCAGACAGTGGCTCATCAGGCTGGGCATCAGATAGTGGCTCATCAGGCTGGGCATCAGACAGTGGCTCATCAGGCTGGGCATCAGACAGTGGCTCATCAGGCTGGGCAGCAGACAGTGGCTCATCAGGCTGGGCAGCAGACAGTGGCTCATCAGGCTGGGCATCAGACAGTGGCTCATCAGGCTGGGCATCAGACAGTGGCTCATCAGGCTGGGCATCAGACAGTGGCTCATCAGGCTGGGCATCAGACAGTGGCTCATCAGGCTGGGCATCAGACAGTGGCTCATCAGGCTGGGCATCAGACAGTGGCTCATCAGGCTGGGCATCAGACAGTGGCTCATCAGGCTGGGCATCAGACAGTGGCTCATCAGGCTGGGCATCAGACAGTGGCTCATCAGGCTGGGCATCAGACAGTGGCTCATCAGGCTGGGCATCAGACAGTGGCTCATCAGGCTGGGCAGCAGACAGTGGCTCATCAGGCTGGGCAGCAGACAGTGGCTCATCAGGCTGGGCAGCAGACAGTGGCTCATCAGGCTGGGCAGCAGACAGTGGCTCATCAGGCTGGGCAGCAGACAGTGGCTCATCAGGCTGGGCAGCAGACAGTGGCTCATCAGGCTGGGCAGCAGACAGTGGCTCATCAGGCTGGGCAGCAGACAGTGGCTCATCAGGCTGGGCAGCAGACAGTGGCTCATCAGGCTGGGAAATGGGCACCACAACCTCAGGCCGGGAAATGGGCACCAAAACCACAGGCCGGGAAACGGGCACCACAACCTCAGACCGTAATGCTGGCTCTAGCTCTTGAGGCTGGAATGCTGGTACTGGTTCCCCAGGCTGGAACGCTGGCACCCTGGGCTGGAACACTGGGACCTCGGGCTGAAACATTGGCACCTCGGGCTGGAACACTGGCACCTCGGGCTGGAACACTGGCACTCCAAAACGGGCAGCAGGTACTGGAGTTTCAGACTGGGTAGCTGGCACTGGGACGTCAGGCTGGGTAACAGGCACTGGGACGTCAGGCTGGGTAACAGGCACTGGGACGTCAGGCTGGGTAACAGGCACTGGGACGTCAGGCTGGGTAACAGGCACTGGGATGTCAGGCTGGGTAACAGGCACTGGGATGTCAGGCTGGGTAACAGGCACTGGGATGTCAGGCTGGGTAACAGGCACTGGGACGTCAGGCTGGGTAACAGGCACTGGGACGTCAGGCTGGGTAACAGGCACTGGGACGTCAGGCTGGGTAACAGGCACTGGGACGTCAGGCTGGGTAACAGGCACTGGGACGTCAGGCTGGGTAACAGGCAAAGAGTTGGTAGATTTAGGTGGGTCATCAGGTTCAACTGGCATGAACGCAGGCTGGAGCAGGTTGGTCGGTGTGGAGGCAGGTTGGGTTACTGGCAGGATTGTGTGGGTCGGAATGAACTTTTGTCTCTTTTTTGGCTTAGCCACTGCAGATTTGTAAGTAACTGGAGAAATGTAAGAAAAGGATGTAAATGGGAAAAAGGAAGGGCTGGAATGCGGTGGCTGGAGGAGATTTTTGTGGAATAGTTACAGGTGGAAGGGAAGAGGCAGGTGGATTGAAGGCAGGATAAGTGCAGCAAGTAGAGACTGGGTAATAGTACTTGGTGGGAAGCTGAGTATACTGGGCTGTAGCTGAGGTTGCCATGGGTGACGAGGAGATAGATTCTTGGGAAGGCAGGTGACTAATGGCAGGGCTGGGTTGTTGTGGCTTGGCTAAATACAGGAGATCTGACCATGCCTGTAGCACAGGTTGAACAAAAGCTGGTTCACACACACCCTGTCTAATCAGAGATTATTCTGAACAAATGCAATCAGATAGCACCTGCTGGGAACAGGAAGAATAATGTTCATCAAAAAAGGCTAGATCGTCCTCCAACAACCATACCAGGGATTCAACTTGGTCAAGACTGAAGGGAGGAGAGAAATCATCACTTCCTTCGGGAATACATGACAGGGCTGGCTTTACACATAACTGGATTAGAGGCTGAACATCCTCAAATAACATATGACCCCGATCCACTAGGGAATGAGCTGATCGGATGGCTTTCATCAGCTGGTCACTAGTCCACCCTTTTAAAATCTGGCGACAATACTCACCATCCTCTGCTGCCAGCAGAGAAAAGTAAACGATTGCATCGAAATCCATATCAGCAAAAACGCACAGCACCAGGACGGTTCCTCTATGCAGCCAAGTCTGATCAGCGATGGCCTTGGTATACTGTCAGGGAAGTTAGCAGACCAGACTGTGTGGACTGCACAGAGGAAACTAAAAACACATGTGAGTGAAAATATAATAATAATTTATTTAAGTAAGTAAATATGAGTACAACCACCTCAAATAAACACAGTGCAATAACCAACCCTAAAACCAAGACCCACAGATAACAATAGACATATATGTACAATGATGGGAGATAACGTAATCGTAAACAAGCCAGGCTGAGGTCATACACAAGGAGATCAGAAGATAGGTAAGGACGGGAGATCAACAAAAACAGGGAGAGGACGGATGGATAGGCTGCAGAGCAGGGATCCAAAGTAATCAGGTAACAGGGGGACAGGTATCCAAGGTAATGGGGAAGCAGGAGGGACAGAACAAGGATGGGCTTGGGATAGGGATCAGGACGGATCAGATCGGGTCAGATACAGGCTCAGAAGTCAGAAGTCAGGATTGCAGGGTCAAGGTCTGGGAGAGAGATACCAAGGCAAACATGTGAGGGCTTGCCGGGTATTTAGGTATCTGCCAGTGATTAGGCTAGGTGACACCTGTCCGCAGGAGGAGCAGTCCGCTCCACACTGCCAGGATCCTTCCGCTGGTGGAGACCAGTACTGCTTCCCAAAGATGATATAACACCAGCAGGGAGAAGTTCTCCTGACAGTTCCAAACTGCCAGGAGACACCTGCTGGTGGACCACAGTACTGCAAGCCAAATAATAAATATTACCAGCGGATGTAACCTTTCCTGACACCTTGTTCAACAGGGCCATGTAATTACAATTCTTGATCTAATATTTCACAGCAGGGCCCGTTCCTGCGCCCACCAAGAGTAACTATGAGGGCTTACAGTGTTGTGGCAACACCACCACCACCATCACCACCAAAGGCCCAATTTTTCTGCCCCTGTTCAACAGTGGCATGTAATTACAATTCTTGATATAATAGTTCACAGCAGGGCGTTCCAGTGCCCACCAAGAGTAACTGTGAGGGCTTACAGTGTTGTGGCAACACCAACACCTAAGGCACAAATTTCTGCAGAGTACATAGAGGTGCGCATCTTCACTGGCCTCACGATTCGATTTGATTACGATTATCAGGTCAACGATTCGATTCGATTTGATATCACGATGCATCACGATTACAGCGCAAGTGCACATGGTTTTCACCAAAAAAATGTAAGCAGTCAGGAGAACTCAATTTTTTTTAATTATATCTGTTCTTTTAAAAAAAAAAGACAACACTCCCTGCATGTAGCAAAGTCTAAACAAAGCAGACAACAACTTGTACATAGTACAGGAGATGGTCAGAGAGTGCAGACCTAGTACAGGAGATGATCCGAGACTGCGGAAATGCTACAGATGATCATCTACTGCGGACATGCTACATGAGATGGTCAGACTGCGGACACGCTACATGAGATGGTCAGACTGCGGACATGCTACATGAGATGGTCAGTGACTGCGGACATGCTACATGAGATGGTCAGTGACTGCGGACATGCTACATGAGATGGTCAGTGACTGCGGACATGCTACATGAGATGGTCAGACTGCGGACATGCTACATGAGATGGTCAGTGACTGCGGACATGCTACATGAGATGGCCAGAATGCGGACATGCTACATGAGATGGTCAGTGACTGCGGATATGCTACATGAGATGGTCAGACTGCGGACATGCTACATGAGATGGTCAGTGACTGCGGACATAGTACAGGAGATGGTCAGTGATAGCGGACATGCTACATGAGATGGTCAGTGACTGCGGACATGCTACAGGAGATGGTCAGTGACTGCGGACATGCTACATGAGATGGTCAGTGACTGCGGACATAGTACATGAGATGGTCAGACTGCGGACATGCTACATGAGATGGTCAGTGACTGCAGACATGCTACATGAGATGGTCAGACTGCGGACATGCTACATGAGATGGTCAGTGACTGCGGACATGCTACATGAGATGGTCAGTGACTGCGGACATGCTACATGAGATGGTCAATGACTGCGGACATGCTACATGAGATGGTCAGTGACTGCGGACATGCTACATGAGATGGTCAGTGACTGCGGACATGCTACATGAGATGGTCAGTGACTGCGGACATGCTACATGAGATGGTCAGACTGCGGACATGCTACATGAGATGGTCAGTGACTGCGGACATGCTACATGAGATGGCCAGAATGCGGACATGCTACATGAGATGGTCAGTGACTGCGGATATGCTGCATGAGATGGTCAGACTGCGGACATGCTACATGAGATGGTCAGTGACTGCGGACATGCTACATGAGATGGTCAGTGACTGCGGACATAGTACATGAGATGGTCAGTGATAGCGGACATGCTACATGAGATGGTCAGTGACTGCGGACATGCTACAGGAGATGGTCAGTGACTGCGGACATGCTACATGAGATGGTCAGTGACTGCGGACATAGTACATGAGATGGTCAGACTGCGGACATGCTACATGAGATGGTCAGTGACTGCAGACATGCTACATGAGATGGTCAGACTGCGGACATGCTACATGAGATGGTCAGTGACTGCGGACATGCTACATGAGATGGTCAGTGACTGCGGACATGCTACATGAGATGGTCAATGACTGCGGACATGCTACATGAGATGGTCAGTGACTGCGGACATAGTACATGAGATGGTCAGACTGCGGACATAGTACAGGAGATCAGCAGGTAAGTATAAAAAAATAATACCTGTTGTGCCGAGATTTAGAATGGTTCCCCCGCCGGATTCTGTTCCCCCTCTGTCTCTCGGCTACTATCGGAACTCCGCCCCCTCAGCCCTGTACATTGCTTCTCCCTCCTACTCTTCCTCACGAATTCAAATGCTCCTAATACCGCCCCGCCTCTCCAGCCCTCTGCTCAGCATTCGTGAGGCGTAGGCGTGAGCGGCGCTGGAGAGGCGGGGCGGTATTAGAAGAATTTGCATTCGTGAGTAGTGTACTAGGAGAGAGCGGCAATGTACAGGCTGAGGGGCGGGGGCGGAGTTCCGATAGCCGAGTGACAGAGAACAGAATCCGGCGGGGGAACAGTGCTGTCTACATGACGCGCTCATGTGACTGCCCTCTCTCCTCTCTGCTTTCACGTCTGACGCCAGGAGAGACGTGAGACGTGAAAGCAGAGAGGAGAGAGGGCAGTCACATGAGCACAGCATAGGAAAAAAAAAAAAAAGGTAACAGCTCTCCCGGGAGGAGGGGGCGGGGCTAGACATTGGCATAATCGATTAATAGGTTTCCCTGCATCGGGGACGCCCAAATCGCGATGCACCGATACAGCGATTAAATTCGACACCCCTACACTACATAGGGTCCCTACTTTCAAACGACTCCTACTTACAAACGGAGGGAGACAACAGGAAGTGAGAGGAAATCTACCCCTAGGAAGGGAAATTCTCTCCTATGGGAAAAAGGTGTCTCCTCTCCACTGATGCTTTATCACCAATTCGTGTTTCCCTAAAAACCCCAAATTTTCTAAATCCAATTGTCATTGGAACAGAAAGTGAGGTGAAATCTTCTGAACAGGTGCACCGACAGCAAAACAAATGTTACAGGGGTGATAACCCTTCCCTATGTTTTCCAAAAAGCTTAAAAATTTATTTTTTGGCTGGAGCTACCCTACTGCTGTTCAGAGTATATAGGGCCTGGGGGCCCCACGCCTTTCCTTTTTTTAATTTGGGTAAGGGGTTCCCCTTAATAGCCATACAAGACCCAAATGGGCTGGTAATGGGCTGGGGGTGGGGGGTACCCATGCCGTTTTTCTCAATGATTTTCATCCATATTGCCGGGACCACGCATTACATTAAACCTGCAAGCAGTTTTAAATGACATTTTTATTCCTTTAGAAATGTCATTTTGTGCAGGGACAGTTCTAAACACAGGAAACACGCGCCACTTTACAGGCATACTATAGACACCCCCCAGGCGCGATATTTAAAGGAATATTTCTCTTTTATTTTTTCACTTTAAGCATCATTATAATCACTGCTCCTGAAAAAAATGACGTTTTTAAAACTTTTTTTTGCATTGATACATGTCCCCTGGGGCAGGACCCAGGTCCCCAAACCCCTTTTAGGACAATAACTTGCATATTAGCCTTTAAAATTCCCACTTTTTATTTCTCACGTTCGAGTCCCATAGACTTTAACGGTGTTCGAAAGTTTGCGCAAATTTTCGGTCCGTTCGCATGTTCTGGATGCGAACCGAACCGGGGGGTGTTCGGCTCATCCCTATAAGCTACTTTTCCAGATATCACCCAAATCGTCCTCTCCGCTTGTCCTAAGACTTTTTGCTCTCTAGCTCCCTTGTTACTTCCTTCCATCAATCCTGTAATAGTTTCTCATTAATAAAGAACCCATCAATCCACTGATTGACTTCCTCAAAGGAAACAAATTGTTTTTTTTCCACGCTTTGGTGAAGATCTGCTTTGCCGCTAGCAACATTTAAGTCATCAATTTGAAATGGGGACTTTGGATATACTTTAATGTTTACCTGTCATGGCAAAAACATTGCCCCCTCCTGAAAATGCTAGCTGTATGGCTGTGTTTAGCTTCCACTCTTGTAAATCACTGAGCCAGATCAAGCATCTTATTTCTTTAAATGTTCTGGATCAGTCTAGCCCTAGCCTCTGTTTCTTAGTAGTCCCAGCCTTAACCACTAAAATTTAAAATTTTCAGGTTGTAGCCAAGTAGTTTGAATGGTTGGCTGAACTGTTCACAGTTGCAGGCAGGACAAATCAAAAAACTCAACCTCCACCTCATAAACTGCTGCTGTGCTGAGCCTATGCTGTGTACTAATGGAGCGATGCTTCTCCTTAGAAGTCAGGCAGAGCTAAGCTGGCTAAGGCGGGTGGATCAATGTACAATGTGCAGAAAAGCAGTCTGTGATTCTTAAAGTGGTTGTAAACCCTGTTTGACTACTTCTACCTATAGGTAAGCCTAGAATAAGGCTTACCTATAGGTAGCGGAAATATCTCCTAAATGTGCGCCGTTTAGGATATATTACACTTGTAGTCCCATCTCCTTGCTCCCCTTTTTATCCAAACTCCTTGAACGTCTAGTCTACAATCAACTGAGCATCCAACTTGCTGATAATAACCTTCTCGATCCCCTTCAGTCTGGATTTCGTCCTCAACATTCCACAGAAACTGCTCTCCTAAAACTAACAAATGATATACTAACGGCCAAAACTAAGGGACACTATTCTATACTCCTACTCCTGGACCTCTCTGCTGCCTTCGATACCGTTGACCACCCCCTCCTCCTCAAAAAACTCCATGTCTTTGGTCTCCACGACTGTACTCTTCGCTGGTTCTCTACCTACTTATCCAACTGCACCTTTAGCGTTACTTACAACTCTTCTTCCTCCTCTCCTCTTCCTTTCTCAGTTGGGGTCCCCCAAGGTTCTGTTCTTGGACCTCTCCTATTTTCAAAATGAAAAGAGAAAATGGGCTGTGGGACTTTAAATGAGGCATGGATGGGGGTAGGAAAAAGTCTAGGATATCAAGAATGAGTAGACATCACTGTCCCGTTGGGGAATAGTCTGTAGCCATATATACATGCTGCATAGTCAGTCTAAAGAATGGAGATCAAGGCATGGATATAAATATAAAAATGTATTGTATCATGGTAAAAGTACACATGGATCATGCAAACAAAGGCATAGTATAAATAGGGGTTATCACAAAAACATGATCAAAATTCACTGTTGAGACATGGCTGAAGCAAGTAATGACAGTTAAATGGACATACAGAAACAGTGAAAATGATTATCCGGTTAAAAAGTCAAGAATACACTTAATAGACTCATAGTTGGGCAAGCTTTACTTGACATGCCAGAGCATGGACTAATGGATGGGCATGGGGAAAAGGGTCTAAGATATCAAAAATTGGCAAACATCACTGTCCCGTTGGGGAGTGGTCTGTAGCCAGGTATACATGCTGCATAGTCAGTCTAAAGAATGGAGATCTGTATCATGGTAAAAGTACACATAGATCATGCAAACAAAGGCATAATGTAAATAGAAGTTATCACATAGACATAATCGCAATTCATTGTTGAGACATGGCTGGAGCAAGTAGTGACAGTTAAATGGACATACAGAAACAGTGAAATTAATTATCCAATTGAAATGTCAAGAATACACTTCGTAGATTCGTAGTTGGGCAGGCTTTACTTGGCATCCCTGAGCATGGACTCGACGCGTTTCTTGGCGTTTAAAGCCAGTCATCAGGAGTGGGGTGCATGTCATTTGACTACAAGGGGAGATGGATAGACAGATCAAATAAAGTCTTGAAAAAATTATGTCATATTTGAAACAGAATAAGGTAGTCTGATACGTTACCAATGGCAAAACCCGGAATGGGGTTGTCCCAAGCATTTGAAATATGGCGTAGAATGGTGGTCCTGGATACAGTGTCTCACCCGGGGCTGAGGCGGGGAAGGCCCCCCAATAAACACTTCAACGGCCACTCG
Organism: Rana muscosa; assembly: GCA_029206835.1. Classification (NCBI taxonomy): domain Eukaryota; kingdom Metazoa; phylum Chordata; class Amphibia; order Anura; family Ranidae; genus Rana; species Rana muscosa. Next base: position 1,003,259,991 of record CM055116.1, on the reverse strand, counting down.
ATCAAGAGGAGAGTCAAAGAGAAGATGGCATGGGACATCCATCAAGGAGAAACCCGGACAGCCACGGCACAGCACCAAACTGACGGAGAGGCACAGACAGGGTGCAAGGGCAGAATGCTAGTGAAGGGATGGAGAAATGAAAATGAGCAATGAGTGAAAAAGAAGGTTGAATGGTTTGAGAACCAAAATTAGAATGTGATTGGGGGAAGGGAGGGGAAGGAAAAAAAGAAAACAAAAAACAAAAAGGGAACAAAGGAAGAGGGGAGTGAATATGTAAATGATGTGCTGGTGGATGCCTAATGGGAATAATGTGTAATGGGTGCTGGGAGAAATTGAACAAAAAAGGGGGTTAATGATATAACATGACTGAAAGGGTTAACAGCCAAAGTTGGCAAATCAACTGAGTGTTGGTGTAAATAAATCTGGTTTGAAAAAAAGCCAAACCAGATCCCCAAAAATGCTAAATAGCGATGAAATTAAATGTGTGTTTGAAGCAGTGTGAGCAGAGTGCAAGGCAAAATGTAAAAAAGCAGGTAAAAAGAGTATATATGTAAAGAATACTATGTGAATCCTGAAATAAGGATTGGAAATTACCTTGAAGTGTAGAGAAAGAGAAACTGGAACCTCTCATCAGATGGATGTCTGTGAAGTGAAGCTCCCCAGGTGGCTACCGGATAAATGTCCACAGTGAGGGGCGTATCTCCGCCAGCATCATGTGACGCATGAGCCAGGTGTGGGGATGGAAAGAGCCACGCCCGAGATGCAAATGATCTCGGAGGGGTCCCTCCCATCCCCCTGGGTCATGCGAGATGGAAAAAACTATGATGAAAACGCAGGCATCCCAATGGGTGCCGTGCGTGCAACATACTGACATGATGCCGATGCGCCAAGGATAATGCCCCGCCCCCCCGCCAAGGAAGGCAGGTGGGGAGGGGGAACTGGGCGCATCGCAACCCCGGGCGGAAGAGACCAAAGAACAGGGACCCACCAATGCTTGGGTTGGGTGAGCCATGGGGATGGATACATCATTGAAAATCACGATTAGGACTGTTGTAATCAAAACAGGGGGATAAACAATAATGGCCTGTTGTCAAATGAAGTCTAGGGAAGGATATCAATGGTCAAAGTTGGGTAAAAAGGATGCCAACATATAAATAGTCTCAGAGAATTAATCACTGAGCAAATAAGAAAAGGAAATAGGGCTCAATAGGTCACCAAAGGGGAATGGGTGTCTTCCACCCGGTAATTTGTCAAGAAAAGGCAGGTGATCCATTGAGACCCATAAATGCCATACCCATGCCTCCATCCCTGGTACATTGAAAATGAAAAGAGAAAATGGGCTGTGGGACTTTAAATGAGGCATGGATGGGCGTAGGAAAAAGTCTAGGATATCAAGAATGATATATCATTAACCCCCTTTTTTGTTCAATTTCTCCCAGCACCCATTACACATTATTCCCATTAGGCATCCACCAGCACATCATTTACATATTCACTCCCCTCTTCCTTTGTTCCCTTTTTGTTTTTTGTTTTCTTTTTTTCCTTCCCCTCCCTTCCCCCAATCACATTCTAATTTTGGTTCTCAAACCATTCAACCTTCTTTTTCACTCATTGCTCATTTTCATTTCTCCATCCCTTCACTAGCATTCTGCCCTTGCACCCTGTCTGTGCCTCTCCGTCAGTTTGGTGCTGTGCCGTGGCTGTCCGGGTTTCTCCTTGATGGATGTCCCATGCCATCTTCTCTTTGACTCTCCTCTTGATCGAGTGGCCGTTGAAGTGTTTATTGGGGGGCCTTCCCCGCCTCAGCCCCGGGTGAGACACTGTATCCAGGACCACCATTCTACGCCATATTTCAAATGCTTGGGACAACCCCATTCCGGGTTTTGCCATTGGTAACGTATCAGACTACCTTATTCTGTTTCAAATATGACATAATTTTTTCAAGACTTTATTTGATCTGTCTATCCATCTCCCCTTGTAGTCAAATGACATGCACCCCACTCCTGATGACTGGCTTTAAACGCCAAGAAACGCGTCGAGTCCATGCTCAGGGATGCCAAGTAAAGCCTGCCCAACTACGAATCTACGAAGTGTATTCTTGACATTTCAATTGGATAATTAATTTCACTGTTTCTGTATGTCCATTTAACTGTCACTACTTGCTCCAGCCATGTCTCAACAATGAATTGCGATTATGTCTATGTGATAACTTCTATTTACATTATGCCTTTGTTTGCATGATCTATGTGTACTTTTACCATGATACAGATCTCCATTCTTTAGACTGACTATGCAGCATGTATACCTGGCTACAGACCACTCCCCAACGGGACAGTGATGTTTACCAATTTTTGATATCTTAGACCCTTTTCCCCATGCCCATCCATTAGTCCATGCTCTGGCATGTCAAGTAAAGCTTGCCCAACTATGAGTCTATTAAGTGTATTCTTGACTTTTTAACCGGATAATCATTTTCACTGTTTCTGTATGTCCATTTAACTGTCATTACTTGCTTCAGCCATGTCTCAACAGTGAATTTTGATCATGTTTTTGTGATAACCCCTATTTATACTATGCCTTTGTTTGCATGATCCATGTGTACTTTTACCATGATACAATACATTTTTATATTTATATCCATGCCTTGATCTCCATTCTTTAGACTGACTATGCAGCATGTATATATGGCTACAGACTATTCCCCAACGGGACAGTGATGTCTACTCATTCTTGATATCCTAGACTTTTTCCTACGCCCATCCATGCCTCATTTAAAGTCCCACAGCCCATTTTCTCTTTTCATTTTCAATGTACCAGGGATGGAGGCATGGGTATGGCATTTATGGGTCTCAATGGATCACCTGCCTTTTCTCTCCTATTTTCAATCTACACCTCCTCCCTGGGTCAGCTGATAGCCTCCCACGGCTTCCAATACCACCTCTACGCTGACGATACTCAAATCTATTTCTCTGCCCCTCAACTCACTCCTTCATTCTCCTCACGTAGCTCTAATTTACTATCAGATATATCAGTTTGGATGTCACGCCACTTCCTCAAACTTAATCTATCCAAAACTGAACTGATCATTTTTCCTCCAACACGTGCCTCCTCCCCCGATCTCTCTGTCAAAATTTATGGCACAACTATCAGCCCATCCCCACATGCCAAGGTCCTAGGAGTAGTCCTGGACTCTGAATTCTCCTTTAAGCCTCACGTCCAATCACTGTCCAAATCTTGCCGCCTCAACCTCCGCAACATCTCCAAAATACGCCCCTTTCTAACCAATAACACAACAAAGCTCCTAATTCACTCCCTGGTCATCTCTCGCCTCGATTATTGCAACTCCCTCCTCATTGGCTTAACTCTGCAAATTTTATCCCCCCTTAAGTCCATCATGAATGCTGCTGCCAGACTCATCCACCTTACCAACCGCTCTGTCTCTGCTACTCCTCTCTGTCAATCCCTCCACTGGCTACTGCTCACCCAACAAATTAAATTCAAAATACTAACAACTACCTACAAAGCCATCCACAACACTGCCCCCAGCTACATCACTGACCTAGTCTCTAAATACCAACCTAATCGTTCTCTTCGTTCTTCTCAAGACCTCCTGCTCTCTAGCTCTCTCATCACCTGCTCCCATGCTCGTCTCCAGGACTTTTCCAGAGACTCTCCAAGCCTATGGAACTCCTTACCCCAATCTGTCCATCTATCTCCTTCTCTATTAGCTTTTAGAGGATCCCTAAAAACCCTCCTCTTCAGAGAAGCCTATCCTACCCACACCTAACAACTGTATTTTCATTTTGTCCACCTGATCATCCCCCACAGCTACTACCCTTTGTTTCACTTGACCCTCCCTTCTAGACTGTAAGCTCTGCAATGCATACTACCCATTATGCTTTTATTTTGCAGGCTTTTCAGGTAGAAAAAGAGGAAGTAAAACCCATCAGGGTTTACTTCCTCTTTAACTCCTGAGCCAGAGAAAATAAAACGGATAATTTGTGAGTAAATTCATACAATCCTTTTTTAGACATGGAAATCCCTGCTGCCCTTATCAGTTAAATGGGCTACTATGGCTATAGTTGCACCTCGCTGTCTTCTAAATGAAAAGCTAGAAGCTGGATCTTGGTTTGAAAAAAAAAAGTACCAGCAGATTCTGTCTGTTTATTCCCTATTGGTGAGTTGTGATGACTTGTCTTTGCTATATGCTTGTCTTTGCATATTTATTATTATGTTGGAGTTTTAAATAAAGAATTTATAATAAAAAAAATTGTACCAGCTATGTCCACCTTGCCCTTATACCCACTAACGCACAGTGGATAAGTGGTGAAGCAGCACAGTGGCTAAGTGGTTAGCACTTCTGCCTAACAGCACTAGGGTCACTGGTTCAAATCCAAACCATGATGCTACCTGCCTGGAGTTTGCATGTTCTCCCTCTGCCTGCATGGGTTTCCTCCCATGTTCCAAAGACATGCTGGTAGGTTAATTGGCCCTAGTATGTGTATGCAAGAATATGAGTTAGTGACATTAGATTGTAAGCTCCTAGAGGGCAGGGACTGATGTGAAGCACTGCGTAGATTGGCAGCACTATATAAGTACCTGTAATAATAATTAATATTCAATGGAAGAATCCCCTAAATTAGCTATTGCTGTGATGGGTGGAGATTCTTGTATCAGGGGTAAATAAACCTAAAAAAATCTCCCTGAATGTAGCGCACTTGTGCTGACATTGAATACTTGGCAGATTTGAATGTGCTACCTTAGAACAGGGGTCTCCAAATTTTTTACTTTGAGGGCCATATCATATATTTTACAGATATTTGCGGGCCGAAAAAAAAAAGTTATTTAGAAATGAATCCTCAGCCATGGAAAATAATTGAATTTGAAAGGCTGCCTTTAGCGGGGCTGGATGGTGCACCTGTATCTTCTGCCGCACCTAAATTCCAGAGCCTTGTGCACCAGGGCTAAACCTTTTATGTGCCTTACATCTGTGTTCCTGTCAGAGTCGCCTTGCACATTTATGTCCCCATCAGATTCTTCCTGCCCATTTCATCCCCATCAGAATCTCCCTGTACATCTATGTCCCCATCAGAGACTCTCTAACCATTTCTGTCCCCATCTGAGTCTCCTTGCCCATTTGCGTCCCCATCAGAGACACCCCATACATCTGTCCTCATCAGAGTCTTCCCATACATCTGTGTCCCCATCAAAGTCCCCTACCCATTTGTGTCCTCAGCAGAACCTCCCTATACAATTGTGTCCTCATCGGACTCTCCCTTCATGTCTGTGTCCCCATTAAGACCCCTTTGCACATTTGAGTCCCCATCACAGCCACCCCCAAACATTTGTGTCCCCATCAGAGCCCCTGCTACACACTTGTGTCCCCTCAGATCCACCTCCCACACCCATTAAAACCTCTCCTGCCCATTTGTGTCCCCATCAGAGCCCTCTCACTTGTGTCCCACATCAGAGTCCCCCTCTGCACGCTTGTGTCCCCATCAGAGCCCCCCTGCACACTTGTGCCTCCATCAGAGCCCCCTTCACACTTTTGTCCCCCATAAAAGCCCCCCTGCATACATGTGTCCTCATCAGAGCCCCCCTACACACTTGTGTCCCCATCAAAGCCCCCTCAGCACACTTGTGTCCCCATCAGAGCTCCCACACGCGTCCCCTATCAGAGCCCCCCCACAATTTTGTCCCACATCAGAGTCCCCTACACACGTGTGTCCCCATCAGAGCCCCCGCACACTTGTGTCCCCATCTGAGCCCCCTGAACATTTGTGTCCCCATCAGAACCCCCCCAACCTTTTGCAACCCATCAGAGCCCCCCTGCACACGTGTGTCCCCATCAGAGCCCCCCTGTACATTTATGTCCTCCATCACAGCCCCCCCCCCCACACTTGTGTTCCCACCAGAGTCCCACCAGCACATTTCTTTCCCCATCAGTCTCCCTGCACCACCTTCTATTTCCCCTATAGATCAGTGTCTATTACCGATGTAGTGCTCCTCTTAAGGGCTGGCTTTAGTGCAGACCTACTGCTCTTCCTGGCTCCCGCCCCCCTGTTACATAGGCAGGCTGTATGTGAAATTACAGTGGTAAAGGACACTGAATTTAACTGCAGGGTGGGAGCCGGGAGGTGCAGCAGGTCTGCACTGAAATAACTTGTGCTTTGTTGGGTTTCTCCGGTTGCAGGACTTGCGCTGCACACCCCCCCCCCCCCCCCACTGCCTGTAAGTATGTAGAGCAAGCCTCGCAACCTGTGCACAGACCGTCCCTGCAGTGGGTCTGGTGATACTAGCTGCGGGCCGGATGCTGCCTGCGGGCCGTACTTTGGAGACCCCTGCCTTAGAGCATGCTGTAACCGTCATGCCTGGACACATGGAGTGAATAACCAGTTCCTAGGATTCATGTACACTACAGCTTCTAAACTTGAGTTTAGGAGCCTTTGGCATTTTTTTTTTGCCAAAGCTCCTAAACTCAACTCCATAAAAAGCCTGTGTCCATGCACACACGGGCTTTTACAAGAGTTTCGAGCGCCGCCCCCTCTCTCCTACACCGTCACTCAACAATACATAGCTTCATGAATTGCATGAAGCTATGTATTGTCGCCGCTGCCGCCCACTATTCAGGTGGCCAGCCCCCTGGTGAGCGCCGACCATCTGAATAACAGCGGTGGGTGTGTTTTGGAAGTGTCTATCAGAGCCAGCTTCCCAATTACAGCCTGTGATTACAGCCTGTGGGCTCTAATCGGCTTCCAAATGGTTAACCAGAGGGCACACAGGGTGTGTGTTCCCTGGTTAACACTGACACGCGTCTCAGCCAATCAGGTTCACCGGGCCTGGTTACCGGTCACCTGATTGGCTGAAGCGACATCAAGGGCGGGAGAAGACATCGAGGGAACGTGGAGGAGGAAGGCTGACCCGAGAAAGGTAAGTGCCGGGCGGGGGGGCAAACTGGTGGTATTTGATGGCTGATGGGGCAATCTGGCGGCATTTGAGGGGGCAAACTGGCGGCAATTGATGGGCACAGGGGCGACAATTGATGGGCACAGTGGCGACAATTGATTGCACAGTGGCAACAATTGATGGGCACAGTGGCGCCAATTGATGGCACAGTGGCGCCAATTGATGGCACAGTGGCTGCGTTTAATGGCACAGTGGCTGCGTTTGATGGCACAGTGGCGACAATTGATGGGCACAGTGGCTGCGTTTGATGGCACATTGGCTGCGTTTGATGGCACATTGGCTGCGTTTGATGGCACAGTGGCGACAATTGATGTTTTGTTTGTTTTTTCATTTGTTTGCGCCCCCAAAAATTTTGAGCACCAGCCGCCACTGGCTGCTGCGATTAGGGGAGGTTCAGCCTCCCTCAACCTCCCTCTCCTGAATGTGGAAGAATCGTGTTTAGGATAGGAATGTTTTAAAACGCTGCAAAATGGTGGTAAAATCATGGCACAATTTTCCAGAGTTCTGCGTTTTCCCGCAGCCAGCAGTCAACTTAGTCTGTGTGTATATGAGCCCTTACTGTGTATGGGAAATCTTATGCATCCCTTGCTCTTATAAGCTAAAGAAAATGTGGCTTATTATTATTTTTTTACTTCAAATTTGGATTCTCTGTTAACATCTAAGCAGCCAACAATGGTTGCTACATTTCCATTTTTACTCCCACACATCTGTCTCTCTGATGCATTATACATGAACTGTATTTTCCTTAACGCTTACATACAGTCATACTATGGATGAATGGTTTAATGAATTACGGCACTGGCCTTTACTGATGAATTTGTCGCTGAGATAAACAAAGAGCTTCTGTTTATCATATCCAACCAGTTCACAGTAATTAAAAGCTGCAATGCATTAAACTGGTTTCTGCAGATACTTCAAATTTACAGATGCCATTTTCAAAAGCAGTTCATTAGTGAAGGTGCCTGCCATACCAAGGGTCCCTGCTATTTGCAGCATGCAGAGGTGTCTTTGAAGATTTTGGTCCCCTTGACACCTGCAAGTCTGTAGACAATCTAATACAAAAATATTTGATAAAGCCACAGTATTTCTCCAAGCTCCACATATCCACTGTCAGAGTACTGAAATAAGGAGATCAATGTGTAACTAGGGTTGCCACCTGTCTAGGATTCACCCGGACAGTTTGGGTTTTGAATCATGTGTCCGGGTTTCAGTCCTCCTGAAACCCAGACACAATATTTAGACAGGAATGTGTCTCAGAACAGAACCTGACAGGAGGGTGAGGGGGCAATATGCACGCCACATTACTGTTTTCTTTGGAGCGCAAAAAGGTGTCCCAGGTCTATTACAATCCTCTAGTCACAAGTGTTTTTCCCCCAAAAAAAAAAAATGTACGTGTTCAGGTTTGGCTTGAAGAAAAAGTGGCAACCCTATGTGTAACCGGTAGGTTCTCAGGGACATTGCCAGAAAAGAAATGCAACATGAGACAGCATTCCTTGACAAGGAGCCTTTTATCAGCAGTAAAAATGTGGAAAATTGGGACAAATAATTGTTATTCTTTTATTTTAGCAACCCTCAGGAGTTCATCAATTGAGAAATAAATTGTCGGGGGGTGTGGTCAAGATGGCGACCTAGTAGGACATGTGGAACGGGAGCTCCGTACTCAGCAGGCCTAGTTATCCGGTCTATTGGGATCTGCACCCTCCTGCAAGGACCGAGGGGTGGTGGTGAGCTTTGAGCATGAGAAGAGGGAACTCCGGCTCGCATCGCAAACGGTAATCGGCACAGAAAACCTTGCAGTCTTCCCGGGGCCCACGTGTGGCTGAGCACTCCAATATGGCGTCCCTGACGGAGCAGCCCGATCCCCTTCCATTGGGAACAGATCAATTTCAGGCATTGATGCAGGCCATTACGGGCTGCCAGACATAGCTGACAGCCAAGATAGACCAGATGCAGTCTGAGATGGGACTGATGCAGTGCGACATGGACAAATTTTGTGACCGGCTATCAGAGGCGGAGAGGAGGGTCGGTGACATGGAGGATGTGGTGAGAAATCATACTGCCTCCCTCCGCACGCTGCAGCTTAAAATGAAAACCATGGAATCGCGTGCGGAGGACCAAGAGAATAGAAATTGCAGGAACAACTTGCGGCTGGTGGGCCTTCCTGAGGGGGTCAAGGGACGGGATCCGGAGGCCTACACAGAGCAGATGTTACGTATACTCCTCCCTCACGCACCATTTTCTCCCCATTTTGCAGTGGAACGGGCGCACAGGATCCCTTCTCAAAAAGGGCAGCCGGGTACCCCGCCGTGCACATTCATATTCAGGCTCTTGAACTTTAGAGACCGGGACCTGGTCCTGATAGAAGCAAGGAAACTTGGGGAACTGCACTCCTCAGTTGAGACACAGCGGCTCCGCAGAACCTTTGACCACATCAAGGCCCAGCTGCGTACTAAAGGCATAAAGTACAACATGATGTTTCCTGCGCACCTTAGAGTTGTGGATGGCGAGACTACCAGATTCTTCAGCAACCCTGAGGAGGCCTCTAGATGGTTTGAGTCTCTTCCCCGTGAACGATGACTTCTTTATTGCTGATTCTGCCTGTTCCCTCTACAACCTCCACATCTGCCTTCCCCCCTTGATCGTGACATGGTAAGCTCTGATAACTGTTTCCCCCTCCGGCCCCCGAGTAGTGTTGCATGAGTCTGACTATTGCCGAATTGCCTAATTGGCAGGGATGACTGTTCTTGGGCTGCCTGGGCCCTGGAACTCTTGTGACATGCTTCTCTGGACCCCCTTAACACTGAAGGGTTCCCCGGGATCTGGGGGGGTCGGGGTGACGCTGCTGCCCCCCCCCACCTGGGGCTCTGAAGCTGGTTATATTACTGCTTTGAATGCCCGGGTTGATTTGGGGGGAACCTGGACTCTATCCGAATATCCAGAGGGGGGGGTGCTGTGAGGCGGCGGACAGGTTGATGGCCCCTATTGGTTGCCCTGTTGGCGAGGTGTGTTAGCCTGGGCCTGGACTTCCATGGAATATGTCTGTAGCTTACCTATGGAGGACTGTGGGGGGTGGGGGTTGGGACGGGGGGGGGAGAGAAGGCTCCTCTTTGAGTCATGATTATCTTTCTTTTTTCTTTTTGTTTCTTTTTATTGTATCTACGGAACTGTTTACCTGCTCTGCAAGAACTTCCTACGGTCTATTCATCCGGGTTCCAATGTGATTACTGTAACCAAGTTTGTGCCCTCAGACCTATCTGAGTGTCTGGTGCTCTGCACCGAGTTATCATATGATCCTTTAGTTGTGATCCCTTTTTCACATGTTTCCTGCAAGAACTGAGTACGGTGGAGTGTCCTGCTTTACCGTTTGGAACTGTGTCCTAGGTGTGCTACCGGTTACACACTGCTCCCATAGGAGACAATCCTACTCATGAGTTGGGTTATGTTTAGTTTGGGTACTCAAACACCTCACTGATTTGTTGATGGGGTGTGGGGTGGGCTGGGATGGGTGTTATGTTTTCTTAGGTTTTATTTTTTCTCTTTTTGTTTTTATGATTTCACATACAGATGGTTCAATGACAGTAAATGTACACTTGATATGGTGATTAACTATGATTTGTGGCTGGCTCTTGGGGCCGGTTCTAGGCTGGATGCGTCACCGCTAGGGATGAGCTCGGTGTTCGAGTCGAACATAAGTTTGACTCGAACATCGGCTGTTCGCGCGTTCGGCGAACAACGAACGATTTGGGCCGTTCGCGCCAAATTCGAGTGACGCGAACGCCCCACAATACACTGCGCCATCGCAGTGTAATCTCGGCGCTGTGATTGGCCCAGCATGCACTGTGACCCTGCATGCTTGGCCAATCACAGCGCCGGCAGCGAGGAGAGCAATGATTGGCCACAGGCAGGATGCCTGTGGCCAATTATAGCTGAGGGGGTTTAGTACACGCCCCACACTATAAAAGGCCGCCAGCGCGGCGGCCTCGTGTAGTGTGTTCCGGAGCAGGGAAAGTGAAGGATAGGCAGGGACAGTGTCAAATCTATTCTTTGCTAAACCTTGTGTGTAGGGAGAGAGAAGGATAGGCAGGGAGAGTGTCAGTGTCATATACTTTGCTAAACCTTGTGTGTAGGGAGAGAGAAGGATAGGCAGGGAGAGTGTCAGTGTCATATACTTTGATAAACCTTGTGTGCAGGGAGAGAGAAGGATAGGCAGGGGACAGTGTCAGTGTCATTGTTGCTAAGCCTCCTGCACATTATACACCTGAAGTTAGCCCATATTGCTGCTTTTTCCTGGTGTGTTACACCAACAGGCATTTGCGGCCCTTACAGTGGGTGGAGTGTGCCTCCTGATCATATTACACCTGAAGTTAGCCTGTATTGCTGCTTTTTCCTGGTGTGTTACACCAACAGGCATTTGCGGCACTTACAGCGGGCGGAGTGTGCCTCCTGATCATATTACACCTGAAGTTAGCCTGTATTGCTGCTTTTTCCTGGTGTGTTACACCAACAGGCATTTGCGGCACTTACAGCGGGCGGAGTGTGCCTCCTGATCATATTACACCTGAAGTTAGCCTGTATTGCTGCTTTTTCCTGGTGTGTTACACCAACAGGCATTTGCGGCACTTACAGCGGGCGGAGTGTGCCTCCTGATCATATTACACCTGAAGTTAGCCTGTATTGCTGCTTTTTCCTGGTGTGTTACACCAACAGGCATTTGCGGCACTTACAGCGGGCGGAGTGTGCCTCCTGATCATATTACACCTGAAGTTAGCCTGTATTGCTGCTTTTTCCTGGTGTGTTACACCAACAGGCATTTGCAGCACTTACAGCGGGCGGAGTGTGCCTCCTGATCATATTACATCTGAAGTTAGACTGTATTGCTGCTTTTTCCTGGTGTGTTACACCAACAGGCATTTGCAGCACCTACAGCAGGCGTAGTGTGATTCCTGCAAAATATACTCCTGAAGCTAGGCCTTATTGCTGGTTTTCCCATTTCCCTGCAGGCCATTAGAATGTCTGGAAGGCAAACAAGGAGAGGCAGACAGTCAGGAGCCAATAAAAGAGGGCAAGCAGGCTCTGTGTCTAGAGACAACAGTGCTGGTCGTGGACGCGGTGCATCGCCATCAGCAAGTGGCCATGGGACACGCTTGTCCTTCTTTTCGGCAGCTGGACGTGTTGAGCCGCATCATGCCGAAGACTTGGTAGAGTGGATGACCAAGCCCTCCTCATCCTCCTCATCCTCTCTCACCCAGGCTCAGGGTACTGGCAAAGCAGCTGCCAAAGCGTCCTCTTCCCTGGTATCAATGTCATCATCAGTCACTCCTTCCCTAGACCAACCATGTCCTCCTGAGGAGTCCCCCGAACTGTTTGAGCACAGTGTTGGGTACATGCTCCAGGAGGATGCCCAGCGTTTCGAAGGGTCTGATGATGATACCCAGCTAGAGGAAGGCAGTAGCGTGAGAGCAGAGAGAGGGGATGCTCAAGAAGGACACCAATCTGGCAGTCATGTTCCAGCAGCTGCAGCATACTGCCAGATTGACTCCAGTGATGAGGAGGGAGGGAATGATGAGGTCACTGACTCCACGTGGGTGCCTAATAGGAGAGAGGAGGAGGAGGAGGAAGAGGATGAGGCACATCTCCAACGAGGCAGGATGCCCTCGGGGGGCCAGCGTAAGGGCAGCACACCGACGGAATCACACCGCAGAGCTCCGCCTGTGCAGGGCGCTGCCTCTGCCCGTTATTCAAAAAGTTCTTTGGTGTGGGCCTTTTTTGAGTCGAGTGCATCAGATCGCACAGCTGCTGTTTGCAACATATGTCTCAAGTGTATATCGCGTGGCCAAAACATCACCCGCTTGGGCACCACATGCTTGACCAGACATATGTTGACCTTCCATGCAGCTCGTTGGCAAGCCTACCTTAAAGACCCACACCAAAGAACAAAGCGGACCTCTTCTTGCACCGCATCAGCTGGGATCTCCAACCCCACTATACCTTCAGTCCTCTCTGAAACCTGCACTGAGAGGAATAAAGGTGTAGAATTAGGTGTGTCACAGCCAAGTACTTGCGGGCACTCTGCTAGCAGTGCACCGACGTCCGATTCTAGCAGGCAAATTTCCCTGCCCCAGCTGCTGGACCGTCGAAAGAAGTTCACTCCCAGCCATCCACATGCCCAGCGGTTGAATGCTAGCTTGGCTAAATTGCTAGCGCTTCAACTGCTGCCTTTTCAGTTGGTAGACTCGGCCCCCTTCCGCGAGTTTGTGCAATGTGCGGTTCCTCAGTGGCAGGTTCCCAAACGCCACTTTTTCTCACGGAAGGCTATTCCGGCTCTCTACCGGCATGTGGAAGGCAATGTTTTGGCCTCGCTGGACAGGGCGGTCAGCGGTAAGGTGCATATTACCGCTGACTCATGGTCCAGCAGGCATGGACAGGGACGTTACCTTTCTTTCACGGCCCATTGGGTCACTCTTTTGGCAGCTGGGAAGGATGCAGGACAAGGTGCAGTAGTGTTGGAGGTTGTTCCACCGCCACGCCTCCAAAATGCTACTACTGGTTGTGACACACCTCTGTCCTCCACCCCCTCCTCTTCTTCTTCCTCCATGGCCTCTTCCTGTGCTTTGTCCTCGGAACCAGCGGTGCTCCGTAGGCATTCAAGGGGCTACACAAGTACGCAGGCAAAAAGATGCCATGCCGTGCTTGCGCTGGTGTGTTTGGGGGACAGGAGCCACACTGGGGCAGAGGTTCTGTCTGCTCTGCAGGGGCAGGCTGAGAGGTGGTTGATGCCACGCCAACTTAAGCCAGGAATGGTAGTTTGCGACAATGGCACCAACCTCCTCTCCGCTCTCCAACAGGGACAACTGACCCATGTGCCCTGTGTGGCTCACGTCCTTAACCTGGTGGTGCAGCGGTTCTTGGGCAGGTACCCGGGCTTACAGGATGTCCTGAGGCAGGCCAGGAAAGTCTGTGTGCATTTCCGCAGATCTTATAATGCCAGTGCTCGCCTGGCTGAGCTGCAAAAGGAGTTGAACCTGCCCAAGAACCGCCTTATATGTGACATGCCCACCAGGTGGAACTCAATGTTGGCCATGCTGCAGCGGCTGCACATGCAGCAGAGGGCCATCAATGAGTACCTGTGCGACTACGGCACCAGGACAGGGTCAGGGGAGCTCGGGTTTTTTTCACCGCGCCAGTGGGGCATGATCAGGGATGCATGCACTCTCCTGGCACCATTTGAGGAGGCCACGAGGATGGTGAGCAATGACAGTGCATGCATCAGTGACACTGTACCTCTTGTCCACCTGTTGGAACATACGCTGCGTGGAATAATGGACAGGACACTTGAGGCAGAACAGAGGCAGGAAGAGGAGGACTTCCTTGCCTCTCAAGGCCCCCTTTACCCAGACAGTGTTCCTTCTGTCCCACCCATCGCACACGAAGAAGAGGAGGAGGAGGAGGATTGTGTCAGCATGGAGGTGGAGCCTGGCACTCAGCATCATCAGCAGCAGTCTTTTAGGGATGATTTACAGTCCCAAGAAACCAGTGGACTTGTACGTGGCTGGGAGGAGGTGGCTGCGGATCATGTCGTCCTTAGTGACCCAGAGGACTCCGGACCGAATGCCTCAGCTAACCTACACTGCATGGCCTCCCTGATCCTGCAAAGTCTGCGGAAGGATCCTCGTATTCTTCGGATCAAGGAGAGGGACCATTACTGGCTGGCCACTCTCCTTGATCCACGGTACAAGGGTAAGGTTGCGGACCTTATCTTACCGTCGCAGAGGGAGCAGAGGATGAGACAACTCCGGGAGGCTTTGCAGAAAGGTCTGTGCAGCGCGTTCCCAGAGACTGGGAGGTTACAAACTCCTGGTCCTGGACAACGAGTTGCTGAGGCTTCGGTCAGTCAAAGAAGGAGCGGTGGGGAAGGTGGCCGTCTGACCGATGCGTTCAGACAATTCTTTAGTCCGCAGCCCCAAGGTATGATCGGTTCCAGCAACCATCGCCAGCGTCTGATATACATGGTGCAGGAATACCTAGGGGCAAGGTCAGACTTGGACACCTTCCCCACCGAAAATCCTCTGGCTTACTGGGTCTTGAGGATGGATCACTGGCCAGAGCTTGCACAGTATGCAATTGAGGTACTGGCCTGTCCTGCATCCAGCGTTCTTTCAGAACGCACATTCAGTGCTGCTGGAGGATTTGTCACGGATGACAGGGTGCGCCTGTCCACCGACTCTGTTGATTGACTGACCTTCATAAAGATGAACCAGTCTTGGATCACCACCAGCTACCAAACACCTGAAGCTGATATAACAGACTAATTTATTTTCAAATGTCACATCCCTTCAAGACTGATGCTGATGCTGAGAGACTGTCCTGTTATGTTGACTGACTATCCTCCTCCTCCTCAATGATCCGATTGATGATGATAGCTTGGAAGAACATTTTTGTTTCTGGGTGCCGCCACCAGTGGCTAAGGCCCAATTTTTCAGCCCCTGTTTCACAGGGGCGTGTTATTAAAATTTTTTATGCAATGCTTTGCAGCAGGGCTCATTCCTGCACTCCAACTAGAGTATCTGGGAGAGGTTGCAGTGTCGTGGCACCAGCACCAGTGGCTAAGGCCCAATTTTTCAGCCCCTGTTTAACAGGGGCGTGTAATTACAATTTTTGATGCAATACTTTGCAACAGGGCTCATTGCTGTGCTCCAAGTACAGTATCTGTGAGGGGTTGCAGTGTTGTGGCACCAGTGCCTAAGGCCCAATTTTTCTGCCCCTGTTTAATTACAATCCTTGATCTAATAATTCACAGCAGGGCCCATTCCTGCGCCCACCAAGAGTAACTGTGAGGCCTTACAGTGTTGTGTCAACACCACCACCACCACCACCACCACCACCACCAAAGGCCCAATTTTTCAGCCCCTGTTCAACAGGGGCATGCAATTACAATTATTGATCTAATAATTCACAGCAGGGCCCATTCCTGCGCCCACCAAGAGTAACTGTGAGGCCTTACAGTGTTGTGTCAACACCACCACCACCAAAGGCCCAATTTTTCAGCCCCTGTTCAACAGGGGCATGCAATTACAATTCTTGATCTAATAATTCACAGCAGGGCCCATTCATGCGCCCACCAAGAGTAACTGTGAGGGCTCACAGTGTTGTGGCAACACCAACATGTAAGGGGCAAATTTCAGCTGAGTATATACGGCAGGCCCCTACTTTCAAACATCCAACTTACAAACGACTCCTCCTTGCAAACGGAAGGATACAACAGGAAGTGAGAGGAAATCTACCCCTAGGAAGGCAGATTCTCTCCTGTAAGAGTTAATATGGGAAAAAAAGTGTCTCCTCTCCACTGATGCTTTATCACCAATTCTTGTTTCAATAAAAACCCCAAATTTTCAAAAAACATTTGGCATTAAGACGGAAAGTGAGGTGAACTGTTCTGAACAGGTGCACACTGCACAGACAGCAAAACAAATGTTACGGGGGTGATAACCCTTCCCTATGTTTTCCAAAAAGCTTAAAAATAGATTTTTTTGGCTGGAGCTACACTTAAACAATGTACCTGTTCAAAATTACAAACAGATTCTACATAAGAACAAACCTACAGTCCCTGTCTTGTATGCACCGCCTGTATACGGCTGTTCAGAGTATATAGGGCCTTTTTTATTTTGTGTGCGGGGTTCCCCTTAATATCCATACAAGACCCAAAGGGGCTGGTAATGGGCTGGGGTAGGGGGGGGGGGCTGTGATGGGGTAGCTATGCCATTTTTCTTAAAGATTTTCATCCATATTACCGGGACCAGACATTACATTAAAGCCGCAAGCAGTTTTAAATGGCTTTTTTTCCTTTAGAAATGTAATTTTGTGCAGGGACAGTTCTAAACACGGGAAACACGTGGCACTTCACAGGCATACTTTATGCATCATTAAAATGACTGCTCCCGAAAAACTGCCGTTTTTAAAACTTTTTTTTGGATTGATACATGTCCCCTGGTGCAGAACCCGGGTTCCCAAACCCTTTTTAGGACAATAACATGCATATTAGTCGTTATAATTAGCACTTTAGATTTCGAACGTTCGCATCCATTGTATTTAATAGGGTTCTAAAGTTCGTGCGAACTTACGGTCTGTTCGCGGGTTCTGGTGCGAACCGAACCCGAGGGTGTTCGGCTCATCACTAGTCACCGCTATCTCTGGGTCCCAATTGGCTGCATTCCCCCGGTAGTCCCCTCTGCCCTTCTGTATTATGGCCCCGATAAGGATTCTCTCGTGGAATGTCAGAGGGCTTAATAACAAAATTAAGCGTATTTGAATACATGAAAAAGTATGCCCCCCCTATATGCGTACTCCAAGAAACACACCTGGTGGGCGGGCAGATTATGGGCCTCAAGAGGCCGTGGGTGGGGCACCACTATCATGCCACTCACTCTGGTTATGCCAGGGGGGTTAGCATACTGATACATAAATCCATTAATTTTGTACCCCTTGCAGTCAAGACGGACCCTGAGGGACGGTACGTACTATTGTATGCTATTATAGACACAGTTGAGGTGGTTTTGGTAGGGGGTGTATCTCCCGCCCCCTGCAAATATGGCTCTCCTACATTGCCTTGTCTCCCTTCTGACCCAGTTCCCTACGGATAATGTTATTATAGCGGGAGACTTTAATATGCCTCCAAACCCCTCTATTGACAGGCTGACGGTGGATTCTGCCACTGACTCGGTTCTGTCCCGCTTGGCGCAGGTGTTTGGGCTGGAGGATGTGTGGAGGTGGAAACACCCGACTGACCGTGTGTACACCTGTCATTCTGCTTCTCACAACACACTGTCCCGTATTGATCTTATATATGCCAGTGTCGGTATGCTTCCTAAAATCCAGGAGATTAAACTGCTCCCCCGGGTATCTCGGACCACTCCCCGATACTCTGCTCCCTTCAATCTGCAACTCCCCAGTCTGATAGACTCTGGCGCCTTTCTAGGTACTGGATTGAGCACCCTACTATTGAGTTTGAAATGGCCAGGCAGATTCGGGGGTTTTGGTTATTAAATGCTGGGTCGGCCGCGCCGGGCAGTGTCTGGGAGGCCTTTAAGGCTCATATGCGGGGTTGTTATATGTCTTTCATAGCCAGGGAATGCAGAAACGTTAGGATAGTGCTTGAGGAGGCGGAGGCTAATGCTCAGGCCCTTGAGGCCCGGTTTGCCCTCACTTCCAACCCAATTACAGCACAAGACATGAAGGTCACTTACTGTGAAGTGACACTGCTTAGGGTAGCTAAGGCGAATGAAAAGCAACTCTCCCAGACTCAGCAGATTTTTGAACAGGGGGATATGACAGGTAGGCTCCTCGCCTGGATCTTAAAGGAACAATCCCCGGTCTCTACTATAGCACACCTTTGCAAGGGAGATGGGACCCTAGCAACTGAGCCGGTAGATATAAATTCTTGTTTTGCCGAATACTATTCTACCCTTTACTCAACCAGGGCGAGATACAAGCAGCGAGGAGCTCTGTGAATTTCTCGACGGAGTGTCTCTCTCTGTCCAGAGAGGGAGAGTTTAGATGCCCCGATATCGCTTGAGGAGGTCCAGCAGGCCCATGGCTCCTTGCAGACGGGAAAGACCCCGGGAGAACATGGGTTCCCCTCTGAGTTTTATAAGGGTTACATTGAGGACGTGGCCCCTAGGCTCCATGCTACATTTACTGGGACCCTGTGGGAGGGAGCCCTACCCCCATCTATGGCTCAAGCCATAATAGTGGTCATCCCTAAACCGGGGAAAGACCCCCAGTTGTGCTCCTCGTACCGCCCCATTTCCCTGCTTAACTCTGACGCCAAAGTACTAACTAAAATCTTGGCCAAGCATTTGAACAAAGTAATTCTTAATCTGGTACATGAGGATCAGTCAGGTTTTATGCCAGGCAAGGGGACAGATATTAATATTCGGAGACTGTACGCTGTCTTGGCCACTGGAGACGAGGGGGGCCAGGACGCGGTAGTGGCCTCCCTGGATGCGGAAAAAGCTTTTGATTCCGTGGAGTGGAGTTATCTTTGGGAGGTCCTCCGCAGGTTTGGATTCGGCCCGACCTTTGTCTCCTGGGTGAAGGCAGTGTATAGGGCCCCGCGGGCCCGGGTGCGTACTGGCATGGTTCTGTCCCCGCCCTTCTCCCTGCATAGGGGGACGAGACAGGGGTGTCCCCTTTCCCCGGGTCTTTTTGCGCTGGCAATTGAGCCTATGGCCGTCCTTATCCGCTGTAACCCTGAGATCCAGGGAATCACTAGAGGCCCTCTTCGGGAGAAGGTGTCGTTGTATGCTGACGACACCTTGCTATATATCAGAGACGATGGGACCTCCCTTCAGGCGGCCCTGTCAGTCATAGATAGGTTTGGGCAGTACTCCGGGATCTGTGTTAATTGGGAGAAGTCTATTCTCTTTCCGCTGCACTCGGGATTAGACCCAGTGCCGTTGGATGGGCAACTCCGTAGGGTCTCTCAGTTTAGATACCTGGGCGTAGAAATTCATCGCGACCTTAAGAAATTTGTCCACCTTAATTTGAGTCCAGTGGTCTGCCAGCTGTCCAAGAGGTGTGCAACGTGGAAATCCCTGCCCCTAACCTTCGTGGGGAGGGTTAACTTAATCAAGATGTCGGTATTGCCCAAGTTTACGTACCTCTTCAGACAGGCTCCTGTTTCCATACCTGTTTTTTTTTTTAGACAATTGGATAGTATTGTTATCTGATTCATTTGGAATGGCAAAGTCCCTAGGATAGCGAAGTCTACCCTACAACTTCCGGTCACGATGGGAAGTTTGGCGCTACCCTGTTTCATAAAATACTACTGGGCAGCAGTTCAGGTAACAGTTAAATGGTGGCTATCTGAGGTCCCGGCTAATCCCACGTCTACCTTGGAGGCGGCGTTGCTTGGTTCCTATGCGGAACTCAGAAATCTCATACACAGAGGCCCCCTATCTAACCCGAAAGTGACTCCCCCCATGTGTGCGACCCTTAAGGTGTGGGACGAGGTTGGTCGGAGACTCAGAGGGACGAATGCCTGGTCACCTGTGACCCCGCTTTGGGGCAACCCTCGGTTGCCTCATTTTCGTACCGTTCCGGATCCAGTGGGATGGGCTAGGCATGGGGTTACGACTTTGAGTGATATTGACTTTGAGTGATATTGTAAATCGGGGACAGCTGGTGACCTTTGATGATCTCAAGAGGGATAGGGGACTCCCGAACCACATGTTTTTCCGATATCTCCAACTGCGCCACGCATTTCGCTCCCAGTTCCCCTCGTCGGTGGTTTTGGAGATGTCGGACGTGGAGACGGTGCTCCGGTCCCCAGGCGGTGAGAGAACACTCTCGACCCTCTACAATATGCTTGCCACCTTGGATACGTCTAAGGTCGCACAGCTGTTCGGGCGATGGCAGTGGGATATCCCGGAATTGGCGGACGATGACTGGCGGGAGGGAGTTCAGCAATACTTGCCCCTTATGATTTCAGCACATGACAGGTACACTCAATTAAAATTTCTCCACCGGGCCTACTATTCTCCGGTGTGGCTAGCTAAAATGTATCCTGATCGCACTGGGCATTGTCCTAGATGTGCTGCAGATCGTGCTGACTTCTTCCATCTGGTCTGGTCCTGCTCGGGGGTGGTTGACTTTTGGAAGGAAGTCCTTGCTGACATTAATTCTGTGGGTAATCTTAATGTCCCGTATAGTCCTATACTTCTCCTGCTGGGTATCTGTGACTTCCTAGAGGCAACCCCCAACGGAAAAAATTATTTGTCTTCTATGCAGCATTTTATGCGCTGTGAGGGGGTTAGCTCGGCAGCGGGTGTGTGTGACCCCCGAGATGGGCTCCCCACACAAAAACAGGCCCAGCAAACGGAGGTTGTGGTTTTCAAAATCAAAAAGGTGCGGTTTATTTTCTATTTACAGTGACAAAACACAGCAAAGCAAAAGAAACATAAACAAAATAAATCCTGGTCAACTTGACCTCTGACTAAACATACAGGTTTCCTAACTAACAACTGGGATCAGCCTAGTGCTGTCCTAGTCCCTAAGTCCCTGGTTTTAAATGTCCAAGCAAATAGCCACACAGGCTTTGTCTCACCGCACAGGGGTTCACTCTCCCTAGACAGTCCACACAGGTCTGGGTCCAGGCATGAGCTAACATCTAATGAAGCTGGGAGTTCTTATAGAGGCCTAAATGAGCTGACAAGCTTCAGCTGGTCTCATCAACTCCCTGTCTGCACGACGCCCCACACTCTCCCTAGAGGTATGAGTCATCCATGAGCCCACTAGGCTCAGCTGGGCTTATACAACTCTCCACCTAGTTGTATAAGTCGGCGTAAAGCCTGAATCTGGGCGAAATATATCTACCCCCCTGGATGCAACCAGGTGACTTTACCTTCCTGCTGTCACATACCCCCCCCTCTTGTTTTAACCTCGGGGTTGGAACACCAGCAATCAGGCATTCATGTACTCGAGACAAAGCATCCACATTCCCCATTTGAACGCCAGGGCGATGCTTTACTGTGAAGTTGAATTCCTGGAGGGCCAGGAACCACCTATTCACTCTTCTATTTGTTTCCTTGTTTTGAGCCATCCACTTTAACGGAGCGTGATCCGTAACCATGTCAAAGTGCCTACCTAGCAGGTAGTACCGAAGGGAATCTAGAGCCCACTTCACCGCTAAACACTCCTTTTCAACGGTGGCGTAATTTACCTCATGGGACTTCAACTTCCTGCTGAGGTAAATGACTGGGTGCTCTTCCCCGTTCCAGACCTGGGACAATACTGCTCCTAACCCCACATCTGACGCATCACTTTGTACGACAAAGTCTTTAGAGAAGTCGGGTGAGTACAACACTGGCTGGCTACATAAGGCTTGTTTCAAGAATTGGAATGCTGCCTCAGCCTCGGGGGTCCATTTAATCATGACCGACCCTTTCCCCTTCGTCAGGTTGGTTAGGGGCACAGCCTTAGAAGCAAAGTGGGGAATGAATCGCCGATAATACCCAGCGATTCCCAGAAAGGCTCGTACCTGCTTCTTGCTGTTGGGACGTGGCCAACTCTGGATGGCCTCGACTTTGTTGAGTTGGGGTTTTATTACTCCCCTCCCAATGGTGTACCCAAGATATTTGGCCTCCTCCTGCCCAATGGTACACTTCTTGGGGTTAGCCGTAAACCCCGCTTCCCGAACAGAGTCCAGGACTGCTTGCACTTTTGGCAGATGTGAGGCCCAATCTGTGCTATGGACAATTATGTCATCCAGGTAAGCCGCAGCATACTTCCGATGGGGCCTCAGCATCTGGTCCATTTTCCGCTGGAATGTGGCCGGCGCATTCTGTAACCCGAACGGCATTCTTTTATATTGGAACGCCCCGTCTGGGGTTACAAATGCGGTTTTCTCTTTGGCCGACTTGGCCAGGGGGATTTGCCAATACCCTTTTGTGAGGTCAAGAGTCGTCATGTATCGGGCTGTTCCCAGCCGGTCGATCAACTCATCTATACGTGGCATGGGGTAGGTGTCAAATTTTTTAACTTTGTTCAACTGACGAAAATCGTTACAAAATCGCCAGCTCCCATCCGGTTTAGGCACCAACACAATGGGACTAGACCAATCACTTTGGGACTCCTCTATCACCCCTAAGTTCAGCATTTTCTGTACTTCCTCCCGTATTGCCTCCCGTCGGGCCTCTGGGATCCGATAGGGTTTTAACTTCACCCTTTCCCCGGGCGGGGTAATGATGTCATGCTCTACCCCAGATGTTTGTCCCGGCAGCTCAGAGAATACCTCCTTGTTGCGAAGCACAAACTCCTTAACCTCCTGTTGTTGGGGTTGTGACAAGGTGGCTGCTATTCCAACCTCAGGAATCACGCAACCAGTTTGAGCTGGTGACCAAGTGTCTGCGACTAGGGACTCTCTATCCCTCCAGGCTTTCAACAGATTAACGTGATAGATCTGTTCGGGCTTTCGCCTTCCTGGTTGTCTGACCTTGTAATTCACTTCGCTCACTTTTTCCATTATCTCGTAGGGGCCTTGCCATTTGGCAAGGAATTTACTTTCAACCGTAGGGACAAGTACCAGTATCCTATCCCCCGGGGAAAAGGTACGGGTCTTGGCTCCACGGTTGTACACTCTCTGCTGTGCTAACTGCGCTTGGGCCAAATGTTCCTTCACGATGGGCATTACCTGTGCAATTCGGTCTTGCATCAGGGCGACATGCTCAATCACACTCCTGTGGGGAGAACTCTCACTTTCCCAAGTTTCCTTGGCAATATCCAACAGCCCTCTTGGGTGTCTCCCATACAGTAACTCAAAGGGGGAGAATCCCGTAGAGGATTGGGGCACCTCCCTAATAGCAAACATCAGATAAGGAAGTAGACAGTCCCAATCCTTTCCATCTCTATCCACCACTTTCTTCAACATTTGTTTTAGGGTTTTGTTGAACCTTTCAACCAGCCCATCGGTTTGGGGGTGATACACAGATGTACGTAATTGCGTCACTTTGAACAATTTACACAGCTCCTTCATAACCCGGGACATAAAGGGTGTACCTTGGTCCGTAAGCAGTTCTTTACAAATACCCACCCGGCTAAACACAAGAGATAGCTCTTTGGCTATGGTTTTGGCCGAGGTATTTCGGAGAGGGATCGCTTCTGGATAACGGGTGGCATAGTCCATTATAACTAATATGTACTGGTGCCCCCTAGCGGACTTGATTATAGGACCTACCAAATCCATGGCGATCCTCTCAAACGGGACCTCAATGATGGGTAGAGGGACCAGCGGGCTACGGAAATGTGGCATCGGGCCGACCTCTGACACACAGGGCAGGAGGAACAATAATTTTCTATGTCCTTCATCACCCCCGGCCAATAGAATCTCTGTAATACCCTCTCTCGGGTTTTCTCTGTCCCCAGATGACCTCCAAGAATGTGCCCATGGGCCAACTCCAACACCAACTTCCTGTAAGGTTTGGGCACCACAAGCTGCTCAACGGTTTCTTCTGCCCTTTTTGCCACCCGATACAGTAGGTCCTTCTCTACGCTGAAGTATGGGTAAGTGCAGGTATTATCTGGGTTCACTAACTCGCCATCTATTTTCACTACGTTTTCCCGTGCCTTTATTAGGGCGGGGTCTTTCAACTGTTCTGTGGCAAAGTTTTCCCTGTGAACCTCAAGATCAGAAAACTCCACAGACGGTAGGTTTTCGTCTGAGGAGGTGGGCTCCTCTCCAGTTTCTTGAGTCTCCCCTGCCAATACTGATAAGGGAAATTCCGGAGAGTCCTCACCACTCTCAGGGGAGTTCTGGCTATCACATTCCTGGTACATAGGGGCACCAGTGGGGGGCTCAGGATCATCCCACAGTTCCCAGAACTTCGGAAAATCCCTTCCCACAATGGCGTCATGCGGTAACTGAGATACTAAGCCCACTGGATGAGAGAGGGTACCTTTGGGGGTCTCGAAACACACTGTAGTCACTGGATACTCTCGGGTGTCCCCATGCACACAAATAACAGCTACCTTGCTATTCCCAGAGACCTCTGTTTTAACTAACTCAGCCTTTATCAGGGTCGCAAGGCTACCTGAATCCAGCAATACCACAACATTTCTACCATTAACACACATTTTGCATAAATGTTTCTCAGTTCCTCGAATGGCAGTGCATGCGACTGTCGCACACAGCGACTGACGTCTGCCCGTCAGAAAGTCACACTGCATGGGTTCCTCCACAACCGGGCAATTGGCTGCAATATGTCCCGCTTGCCGGCAGCGGTAGCAAACGATCCTTCTTGCGGCCTCTTGAGCCGCTGATTTCCCAGGCTGTTCTCGCCAAACTTGGGGTAGAGCTCCCACCCTCTCACTCTCTCCACCCTCACCCCTTGGAATCCTCTTATCCGCCCCTGGGGATGGTCTGGTCTTAGGGTGGAAAGTCCGAGTGTCTCTGGAAGAGGCCGTCAGGTTCTCTGTAGCCAAGTATTTCTCCACACGATCCACAAGACCATCGGCCGTCTCTGGGTCTCCATGGCTTACCCACTTTTGGATGGCAGTAGGAAGAGCTCTCAAAAACCGATCCATTACAACACGTTCCACAATCTTTGGTGCGGACAAAGTCTCTGGCTGTAGACAACTTTCTGCTCAGGTGAATGAGATCATACATTTGAGACCTGGGGGGTTTTCCAAGCTGGAAAGTCCAGTTATGCACACGCTGAGCCCGGACAGCCTGGGTGACACCCAGCCTTGCCAATATTTCAGCTTTTAGCATCACATATTCTTTTGCTTGGTTAGGCTCTAGGTCATAGTAAGCTTTCTGCGATTCACCAGTTAACAGAGGAGCCACCAGTCCAGCCCACTGCTCCTCAGGCCACTTTTCTCTTTCAGCGGTCCTTTCAAATGTGGTCAAAAATACCTCTGGATCATCCTCTCCAGTCATTTTTGTCAATAAACGACTCACCCCAAAGGACGCGGTATTAGTGGGACGGCTTTCCTCACTGGTCTGCGGACGTTGCTGCATTGCTGCTTCCATCTGTTGTTGTAGTCTCTGCTCTTGCTTCTGTAACAGGTCTATGAAGCGGGCCTCAGATTGCTGCTGGGCTTGTTGCTGAGCCTCCAGACTCTGTTGCAAAGTTGCGTTTGTCTGCTGCTGGGCTGCAAGGCTCTGTTGATGAGCTTGCTGCTGGGCTGCGAAGTTCTGTTGTTGAGCTGCAAGGCTCTTTTGCAAACCTGCATTTGTCTGCTGTTGATTGGCATTTGCTAGAGCCAGCTGCTTCAGTATCTCCTCCATGCTGGCTTAAAAAAAAAACTGCCCGCATTCTCCACCAACTGTGAGGGGGTTAGCTCGGCAGCGGGTGTGTGCGACCCCCGAGATGGGCTCCCCACACAAAAACAGGCCCAGCAAACGGAGGTTGTGGTTTTCAAAATCAAAAAGGTGCGGTTTATTTTCTATTTACAGTGACAAAACACAGCAAAGCAAAAGAAACATAAACAAAATAAATCCTGGTCAACTTGACCTCTGACTAAACATACAGGTTTCCTAACTAACAACTGGGATCAGCCTAGTGCTGTCCTAGTCCCTAAGTCCCTGGTTTTAAATGTCCAAGCAAATAGCCACACAGGCTTTGTCTCACCGCACAGGGGTTCACTCTCCCTAGACAGTCCACACAGGTCTGGGTCCAGGCATGAGCTAACATCTAATGAAGCTGGGAGTTCTTATAGAGGCCTAAATGAGCTGACAAGCTTCAGCTGGTCTCATCAACTCCCTGTCTGCACGACGCCCCACACTCTCCCTAGAGGTATGAGTCATCCATGAGCCCACTAGCCTCAGCTGGGCTTATACAACTCTCCACCTAGTTGTATAAGTCGGCGTAAAGCCTGAATCTGGGCGAAATATATCTACCCCCCTGGATGCAACCAGGTGACTATACCTTCCTGCTGTCACAGCGCGTAAAGCTGTGCTACTTCAGTGAAATCAACACCGTCCACCTACTAAACTACTTTGGCAATCCTTGGTGAATACAGCCCTCCCGCTTTATAAACTGACCTACCTGGGTAGAAACTGTCCTAAAAAATTCTCTATCTGCACTATTATAATTGATGGCTATTTGATCTTTGTCTGTATGTCTATGAACTCCTTCAGTTCATAATTGTTTGTGAAACTTCAATAAACTTTATGTTAAAAAAAAAAAAGATAAATAAATTGTCAATACATACATACAAGTTTTAGAATACAAGTCTTCACTCTTTTCCACAAGTTAGGACAAATAAAGAGTTGAATCACAGCTTCCTTCAAATTATTTTCCCAAACCTTTGGTTTCCCAAGAGGGCAGAGCACTGCAGGAAACGGAAAATTGAATTCAAATACTTACTGTAATTTTCCTTTCCTGACAAGCTCCATGTCAGCACAGCTGGGTACAGGCTCCGCCCACCCCACGCCCACAGGACTTAACTCATATAAATTTTTCACTCACCTCAGCCTCAGCGTTTCGTAACTATTACTACTTAACTGGGTGGGCTCTGTGCTGACATGAAGCTCGTCAGGAAAGGAAAATTACGGTAAGTATTTGAATTAAATTTTCAGTTTTCCTGATGGCTCCATATCAGCACATCTGGGAATTAACTAGCAAAAACAGGGGAGGGATAATGCTACACACCCCTCAATTCTGACTAAAACAGTAACAGAAGCCATGATGCCTCTGTCAAGCTCAATTGTCATTAAAGTGGTTGTATACCCAAAATTTGTACAAGCACCTACAGGTAAGCCTACATTAAGGCTTACCTGTAGGTGCTTGCAATATCTCCGAGACCTACACAGTCTCGGAGATATTTGCAAAAAAGACTGTACCGCTATCTACAGCGCATGCGCGCCATAGATAACGGCGCAGGCGCACTGAGCGCGGCGGCTCTTGAATGGGAGCCTGCCGGACACTGCCGGAAATTCGCACATGCGCGGGGATCGTGCCGTTCCCCGCGCATGTGACGTCATCGCCGCTCCGGCCAACCACTCCGGGTATCATGGATGCGACGGAGGACATGTCCGAGGACCGCTGCGGGGGCTTCGATCTAAGGTAAGTGATTGATAATGAGCTAGTATGCTAGTCATACTAGCTCATTATACCTTTGCCTTGCAGGTTGACAAAAAAAAATATACAACCGCTTTAAGCCATGAATATGAATATTTTGGTGTCCACATAGCCGCATTGCAGATAGTTTAAAACACCCAGCCTGCTGTCACTCTCAAGGTCCGGACCCTTCTAGTGAGAGTGCCTTGATTCTCCTGGCACAGCCAGCCCTACAACCTGCAGGCCAAGGAGATGAGGTTACCAACCAAGAGACAATAATCTTGCCGGAAGCCGTAAAATCATTATGCGTTCCACCTGAAGATGACAAACAGAGGCACAGACTTCCTGATGGCAGGAGTCGCCTTGAATAAATATTTTAGAGCTTAGCCCATGGGCCTCTGATGGGCCTAATTTCTTGAGTACTCCCCAAAGGGAACGTAGGAGGAAAATCTCTTGTGTGATATGAACTCTGAAGGTCAGTTCAGGCACAAATTAGAGCATGGGCATGAGCACCATCCTGTCTGGGAAGTACGCGAGTATGGGTTCTCTAAACCCCAAGAACACCAATGCTGATGTAATTGCCACCAGTAAATCAGTTTCAGTGAGAGGTACCACAGGGTGATTGAAGGCATTTGGTGAAATAACATCCATCAGCATTGGGATATTTCATTCCGGACACAAATTGAGGTTTCAACCAAATTGCATCTTGAAAAACTGTATAATTAGGCGTTGGAAGCCCGTTGTATGCCCATGAAGACAGAGAAAGCCGAAATGCATGCCTATAGCAAGCTTGTGCATAGAACTAAGTCAAACCACGCCTGTAGGCATTCGGAGCAGGCTTCTGAAGGGTCCAGTGAAAAATCTTGATGAGCAAATATACTGGGCATACATGCCATGTTCCACTATAGGTATGTTTAGCGCTGTCCTTTCTTGTCTTCGTATTCAAATCTTCACAGAGCATTCGACATCCAGTAGCCTCTGCCTCCCCAGACCCAGGCCATCAGCCTGAGCCTGTCGGGTGCTGGATGAATGGGACTGGAGAAGATTTTGATCTACCAGGCAGAGGGAGTCACTCCTTGATGCTCATAAGGATGAGTAGCGGGTACCAGAACCTTCCCTCGCCCCAGGCTTAACTGGAAGCTAAGAATCAGAGGGAGCAGCAGAAAAAGGCATAAGCCGTCTCGGCGATCCATTCTGCGGACAGCACCTCCACCCCGATAGCTTGTGGATTCTGGGCCCTGGAATGGAACTTCGGCAACTTAGTGCCGACTGGGAATGTAAGTGGTCTACCTCTGGCAGAAAAAACACCAAGCTCTGTTATTTCTCGTAAGACTCGCAGTAGCCTGGATCATCCATTGTCGTCCAGACTTGTCCTGGACAAGTAGTTTGCCTGAAGATTCTTCCGACCAGGCACATAGGTTGCAGAATGTTGGGAGTATTGACTTGGGTGAATTCTAGAATTAGAAAAAACCTCAGACGTGAGACTGAGCCTTGTTTCCAGATGTAGGCCACAGTCATTGTGCTGTCCAACTTCCCAGGACAGGCTTACCCTGGATGAGGTGACTGAAGACTAAGAGCCTGAAAAACTGCTCTCAACTCCAGGACGGAGTCTTGGATCCTTGAAAAAGACCATTGGTCTTGAGCCCATTGATCTTGAAGTAGGGCTCCCCTTCACTGGCTGAAGTCTGACTGCACCACCAGGTCGTCTGTAGGGAATGACATTGCAGACGATTAGTTTCTTCAATGACAAGTTTAGGCCACTGTCCAGAAACCCGACTTGAACGGGAGCGAGAGTTAAACTGATATATATATATATTGGAAAAACCCTGCGCTAAAACCAAAAATTCATTAAAGGAAAAATTTATAAAATATGTGATCAGAAAAAGACTGTGATGCTGCTACAAGTAAAAAGCTAAAAATACTAAAGCTCAACAGACATGTATAAAAAAAACAAGCGCGCAATCACCATAAATTAAAACATCAATCCAACAGAGTAAATTAGTAAAAAAATACAAAGTGAAAAATGTATATACTGTATACTGATATATATAAAAAAAGTGTAGAAAGGAGTTAATATAGAGAACCTTCTATTACAAGGAATCTCCAACCAATGTCCATTTAACAAGTGTGTGTGAAAGTGTCCACCAAAAAATTTATTATAGATGATCAGCTCCACTAATTTTCGTATGGGTAGGAAAATATCCAAGGGTAGCTCTTATTCCATATAAATTCGATGATAGGGGATAATCATAAAGCCGCTTACTAGATCGATTAGGACCTCGGATTACAGAGGTCTCAAAAGCGTGTGCATCTGCCTGCCAGAACCGAAGGTATCCACCTGCTCCTTATCCCAAGGGATCTCTCCTCGCTCCACCAGCCGATCAGATGTCCAGCACACAGGATCCAAGGTAAGCGAAGATAGAGATTGCTCCAGGTGTACTCCTAGGAGTTTATTCAACTCAGCAGGAAGGGATTGAATGAAAAAGACTTCATGGTGCAGTATTTCAAAGAAATTCCAATTGATTTATTAAAAAAATCACTACAAAACCAAGACAAGTCCACATCCAATCCACAATTCATAAAAAAGGTATATATATAAGAACAGGAACAAAATAACAAAAAAAAAAACGAAGGTAAAAAATAGAAAATATCCGAATATCAGTCAGAGAACAAACACTGACTGCATCAATGAACAAATACGTGATGATGTTTAGGGATGTATGCTCCACCCGAGAGTTAAACTGAGCCTACCTGAGCTGCTGGAGCGAGGCGATTTCTATGGTTCAATCTAAAACGTGAAGGGTGAAAAATCTCCAAATATGGCCCAAAATGCTTGCCTTAAGGGGCCACGTGTCAATCACCAAAGCCATACCTATGTCCACAGAGGAACCACATAGTGCCCCTAGGGCATGTATGGGTGGCACAATCCCAAATAACAGAAAGCATCCTGACATGGAAGTTTTACTGACTTCTTGGTTTATGCATTGGCTTCCCCGTTTTCCCTGGACTCCCAGCCAGAAAACGCAGAGGCTAAGCTCTCTGGCGTGAGAGTGAGTGTGGAAACTGACTCTTGAGTTTTCGGTCTTCTTTAACTCAGTAGACCTTCATCTTGAGGCAGGAAGCCAAACTGGCCACTATTAAATTTAGGCTTGACCTTCTGCGATTAAGAAAACATGCAGTGATAGCGTTTGTCCTTAAAGGTCACATCTTTTGATGGTAAGGTCATGTATATGGCCAATTCCACAAGGGACACATACTGACCAGAGGGGTGATCCCAACCCCTGGACCTCTATTAGTTCAAAAGGGCATAGCTTTGACATCCTGCTGTGACGATATACTCCAATCTTGACGAACCCGCACTTGATCCATTCCACATCAAGTTGTCTTCTGGAAGTACTTAAAATACTTCCAAAGCTTCACTTCTATATAAAAGGTATTTCACCAACCTTACCAATCTGGACACAGGTTGTCCTTATCTTTCTGTTTAGGAGAGAATTGATTGGCCTGAGAAGGCCTTGAAAGAAGACTGGACATTGCCAAACAGACGGTCCCCGCACGAGACGAATCTAGTCATTCCTTTAGAGCGTCTTCTTGACTATCTGCTTAATTGTGACAACTGGTTAGGTGTCATCGTCATCTTTATCCTAGGATGCTTGACCTAGTCAACATCCCTGCAGTCATATTCGTCTGTTTCTCTTTGGAAGGATCTGAAGCGGATTATTTGCTCGGGAAGTCTTGGAGACTTCACAGGGTGAGTGGAAAAGTAGGATTTTTAAAACAGCTTACCTGTAAAATCCTTTTCTTGGAGTACATCACGGGACACAGAGCAGCATAGTCATTACTATGTGGTTATATAGAATTACCTTCAGGTGCTGGCACTGGCAACTTCCAAAACAGGAAGTACCCTCCCCTATATAAGCCCCTCCCATCCGGGAGTACCTCAGTTTTGTAGCAAAGCAATACGTGTCCCTAAAGAGGGGTGGGAGCTCTGTGTCCCGTGATGTACTCCAAGAAAAGGATTTTACAGGTAAGCTGTTTTAAAAATCCTACTTTCTTGTTCATACATCACGGGACACAGAGCAGCATAGTCATTACTATGTGGGACGTCCCAAAGCAATGCCACATGAGGGGGGGGATACACCATACATAAGCTGGGCGCCATCAGGCATGAGGATCTTTTGCGGCCTGCAACACACTGCGCCCAAAGGCGACATCCTCCTGACTTCTCACGTCCACCTGGTAGAACCTAGTAAACGTGTGTACTGAAGACCATGTTGCGGCCTTACAAATTTGCGCCAGGGAGGCCTGGTGATGCACTGCCCATGAAGTTCCAACTGCTCTCGTGGAGTGCGCCCTAACTTTGAACGGAGGCGGTCTACCTTTCAAGCCATAGGCTTGTATTATGACCTGTCGAATCCACTTGGCTAAAGTAGATTTTGATGCTGCCTGACCCTTTCTGGGGCCTTCCAGCAGAACAAACAGAGAATCCGTTCTACGAATCTGAGCAGTGGCTTTTAGATAAGCTTTAACTGCTCTTACTACATCCAAAGAATGCAATAACTTTTCCTCTACCGAGCTTGGTTTGGGGAAAAAAGAAGGAAGAACCACATCCTGGTTCAAGTGAAACCTCGATACCACCTTAGGAAGAAAGGCTGGGTGAGGACGTAATACTACTCTGTCCTTATGGATAACCAGATATGGCTCTTTACAGGACATGGCGGCTAATTCCGACACTCTTCTAGCCGAGCATATGTCTACTAAAAATATCAATTTCCTGGTGAGTAGAACCAAGGAAATGTGCCGCAAAGGTTCAAATGGCTGCTTCTGCAGAACCGACAGAACCAAATTTAGATCCCATGGGCATATGGGAGCCTTAATCGGTGGAATAATAGGAGTCACACCTTGCATAAAGGATTTGACAAGTGAATGCATAGCCAGGGGCCTTTGAAATAGTATTGACAAGGCCGAAACCTGGCCCTTGATAGTACTTAAGGCAAACTTCCTGTCTACAGCCCACTGCAGGAAGTCCAGAATTCTGCCTATAACGTACTTACGTGGATGCCATTTTCTGGCCTCGCACCAAGTGATGTACGCCTTCCAAACTCTATAGTAGATCTGCCTGGATACAGGCTTCCTGGCATTGATTATAGTTGATACCACAGAGTTAGAGAGACCTGTCTTCTTTAGGATGTGGGACTCAATAGCCAGGCCGTTAAACTTAGAGTTAGTAAGGAAGGGTGGTATATCGGTCCTTGCGAAAGCAGGTCCGGACGACGTGGAAGGGTCCAAGGACTCCCCACAGACATTTTGATGATCTCCGCGTACCAGGCCCTTCGGGGCCACGCTGGAGCCACCAGGATCACCGGCTTCTTCTCCAACCTGACTCTGCGAAGGAGTCGAGGCAACAATTGTAGCGGAGGGAATGCATATATCAGTCTGAACTAATCCCAAGTAAGGATGACCCGAACACCCCCGGGTTCGGTTCGCACCAGAACCTTCGAACGGACCGAAAGTTCGCGCGAATTTTCGAACCCTATTCGTTATAATGGACGCGAACATTCGAAATCAAAATTGCTAATTACAACGGCCAATATGCATGTTAATGTCATAAAACAGGTTTGGGGACCCGGGTCCTGCCCCAGGGGACATATATCAATGCAAAAAGAAATTTTAAAAACTAAAGTTTTTTCGGGAGCAGTCATTTTAATGATGCATAAAGTGAAAAAAAAAAAAGTGAAATTTTCCTTTAAATATGGTACCTGGGGGGTGTCTAAAGTATGCCTGTGAAGTGGCATGTGTTTCCCGTGTTTAGAACTGTCCTTGCACAAAATGACATTTGTAAAGGAAAAAAAGAAGCCATTTAAAACCACTTGCGGCTTTAATGTCATGTCTTGTCCTGGCCGCCATATGGCTGAAAATCCTTGAGAAAAATGGCATGGCTACCCCATCACCCCCCCCCCCCACCCCAGCCCCTTTGGGTCTTGTATGGATACTAAGGGGGACCCCGCACCCAAAATAAAACCCTATACCTACAACCCTATATACTCTGAACAGCAGTATATAGGTGGTGCAAACAAGACATGGACTGTAGGTTTGTTCTTAAGTAGAATCTGAACAGGTACATTATGAAGTGTAGCTACATCCCAAAAAAATCAATTTTTAAGCTTTTTGGAGAACATAGGGAGGGGTTATCACCCCTGTAACATTTGCTGTCTTTGCACATCTGTTCAGAACATGTCACCTCACTTTCCGTCCCAATGACAAATGTTTTTGGAAAAGTGGGGTTTTAATTGAAACAAGGATTGGTGATAAAGCATCAGTAGAGAGGAGATACCTTTTTCCCAAATTAAATCTAACAGGATAGAATTTTCCTTCCTAGGGGTAGATTTCCTCTCACTTCCTGTTTTCTCTTGCCGTTTGCAAGTAGGAGTCGTTTGTAAGTTGGATGTTTGAAAGTAGGGGCCTGCCGTATATACTCTGCAGAAATTTGCCCTATTAGATGTTGGTGTAGCCACAAGACTGGTGGGCACAGGAATGGGCCCTGCTGTGAGTTAATAGATCAAGATTTGTACTTGCATGCACCTGTTGAACCGGGCAGAAAAATTGGGCCTTTGGTGGTGGTGGTGGTGGTGGTGGACGGTGTTGCCACAAGACTGTAAGCCCTCACAGTTACTCTTGGTGGGTGCAGGAATGGGCCCTGCTGTGAGTTATTAGATCAAGATTTGTAATTGCATGCACCTGTTGAACAGGGCAGAAAAATTGGGCCTTTGGTGGTGGTGGTGGTGGTGGACGGTGTTGCCACAAGACTGTAGGCCCTCATAGTTACTCTTGGTGGGTGCAGGAATGGGCCCTGCTGTGAGTTATTAGATCAAGATTTGTAATTGCATGCACCTGTTGAACAGGGCAGAAAAATTGGGCCTTTGGTGGTGGTGGTGGTGGTGGACGGTGTTGCCACAAGACTGTAGGCCCTCATAGTTACTCTTGGTGGGCGCAGGAATGGGCCCTGCTGTGAACTATTAGATCAAGATTTGTAATTACACGCCCCTGTTAAACAGGGGCTGAAAAATTGTGCCTTAGGCATTGGTGCTGGTGCCACAACACTGCAACCCCTCACAGATACTGTACTTGGAGCACAGCAGTCACACCTGTTGCGAAGCATCTTTTTAAAAAATTGTAATTACACGCCCCTGTTATACAGGGGCTGAAAAATTGTGCCTTAGGCACTGGTGTGGTGGCATGGATCATTGAGGAGGAGGAAGAGGATAGTCAGTGAACATAACAGGACAGTCACTCAGCATCAGCATAGGCAGTCTTGAAGGGATGTGACATTATAAATTATTCCGTTATATCCGCTTCAGGTGTCTGGTAGCTGGTGGTGATCCAAGACTGATTCATTTTTATGAAGGTCAGTCGATCAACCGAGTCGGTGGACAGGCGCACCCTATGATCGGTGACAAATCCTCCAGCAGCACTGAATGTGCGTTCGGAAAGAACGCTGGATGCAGGACAGGCCAGTAGCTCAATTGCATACTGTGCAAGCTCTGGCCAGTGATCCATCCTCAGGACCCAGTAAGCCAGAGGATTTTCGGTGGGAAAGGTGTCCAAGTCTGACCTTGCCCCTAGGTATTCCTGCACCATGTATATCAGACGCTGGCGATGGTTGCTGGAACCGATCATACCTTGGGGCTGCGGACTAAAAAATTGTCTGAACGCATCGGTCAGACGTCCACCTTCCCCACCACTCCTTCTGCTACTGACCGAAGCCTCAGCAACTCGTCGTCCAGGACCAGGAGTTTGTAACCTCCCAGTTTCTGGGAACGCGTTGCACAGACCTTTCTGCAAGGCCTCCCTGAGATGTCTCATCCTCTGCTCCCTCTGCGACGGCAAGATAAGGTCCGCAACCTTACCCTTGTACCGTGGATTAAGGAGAGTGGCCAGCCAGTAATGGTCACTCTCCTTGATCCGAAGAACACGAGGATCCTTCCGCAGGCTTTGCAGGATCAGGGAGGCCATGCAGCGTAGGTTAGCTGAGGCATTCGGTCCGGAGTCTTCTGGGTCACTGAGGATGACATGATCGCCAGCCACCTCCTCCCAGCCACGTACAAGTCCACTGGTTTGTTGGGACTGTACATCATCCCTAAAAGACTGCTGCTGCTGATGCTGAGTGCCAGGCTCCACCTCCATGCTCACACAATCCTCCTCCTCCTCCTCCTCCTCCTCCTCCTCTTCCTGTGTGATGGGTGGGACAGAAGGAACATTGTCTGGATAAAGGGGGCCTTGAGAGACAAGGAAGTCCTCCTCTTCCTGCCTCTGTTCTGCCTCAAGTGCCCTGTCCATTATCCCACGCAGCGTATGCTCCAACAGGTGGACAAGAGGTACAGTGTCACTGATGCATGCACTGTCACTGCTCACCATCCTCGTGGCCTCCTCAAATGGTGAGAGGACAGTGCATGCATCCCTGATCATGCTCCACTGGCGTGGGGAAAAAAAGCCAAGCTCCCCTGACCCTGTCCTGGTGCCGTAGTCGCAAAGGTACTCATTGATGGCCCTCTGCTGCGTGTGCAGTCGCTGCAGCATGGCCAACGTTGAGTTCCACCTGGTGGGCATGTCACATATTAGGCGGTTCTTGGGCAGGTTCAGCTCCTTTTGCAGCTCAGTCAGCCGAGCACTGGCATTATAAGATCGGCGGAAATGCACACAGACTTTCCTGGCCTGCCTCAGGACATCCTGTAAGCCTGGGAACCTGCCCAAGAACCGCTGCACCACCAGGTTGAGGACGTGAGCCATACAGGGCACATGGGTGAGCTGCCCCTGTCGCAGGGCGGAGAGGAGGTTGGTGCCATTATCAGAAACGACCATTCCTGGCTTAAGCTGGCATGGCGTCAACCACCTCTCGGCCTGCCCCTGCAGAGCTGCCAGAACCTCTGGCCCAGTGTGGCTCCTGTCCCCCAAACACACCAGCGCAAGCACGGCATGGCATCTTTTTGCCTGCGTACTCGCGTAGCCCCTTGTACGCCTACGGAGCACCGCTGGTTCCGAGGACAGAGCACTCGAAGAGGACATGGAGGAAGAAGAAGAGGAGGGGGTGGAGGAGAGAGGTGTGTCACAACCAGTAGTAGCATTTTGGAGGCGTGGTGGCGGAACAACCTCCAACACTACTGCACCTTGTCCTGCATCCCTCCCAGCTGCCAATAGAGTGACCCAATGGGCCGTGAAAGAAAGATAACGTCCCTGTCCATGCCTGCTGGACCATGAGTCAGCGGTAATATGCACCTTACCGCTGACCGCCCTGTCCAGCGAGGCATGGACATTGCCTTCCACATGCCAGTAGAGAGACGGAATCGCCTTCCGTGAGAAAAAGTGGCGTTTGGGAACCTGCCACTGAGGAACCGCACATTGAACAAACTCACGGAAGGGGGCCGAGTCTATCAACTGAAAAGGCAGCAGTTGAAGTGCTAGCAATTTAGCCAAGCTAGCATTCAACCGCTGGGCATGTGGATGGCTGGGAGTATACTTCTTTCGACGGTCCAGCAGCTGGGGCAGGGAAATTTGCCTGCTACAATCGGACGTCGGTGTACTGCAAGTACTTGGTTGTGACACACCTAATTCTACACCTTCAGTCCTCTCAGAGCAGCTTTCAGAGAGGACTGAAGATATAGTGGGGATGGAGATCCCAGCTGATGAGGAGCAAGGAGAGGTCCGCTTTGTTCTTTGGTGTGGGTCTTTTATGTGTGCTTGCCAACGAGCTGCATGGCAGGTCGACATATGTCTGCTCATGCTTGTGGTGCCCAAGCGGCTGATGTTTTGGCCACGCGAGATACGCTTGAGACAAATATTGCAAATAGCAGTGGTGCGATCTGATGCACTCGTCTCAAAAAAGGCCCACACCAAAGAACTTTTGTGATAACGTGCAGAGGCAGCGCCCTGCACAGGCGGAGCTCTGCGGTGTGGTACAGTTGCTGTGCTGGCCTCTAGCTGGCTTCCAGGGGGCATCCTGCCTCGTTGGACATGTGACGCTGCATCCTCCTCCTCCTCCTCCTCTCTCCCTTCAGGCACCCACGTGGAGTCAGTGACCTCATCATCCCCTCCCTCTTCACCACTAGAGCAAACCTGGCAGTAAGCTGCAGCTGGTGGAACACTACTGCCAGATTGCTGTCCTTCAGCATCCCCTCTCTCTGCGCGCACACTACTGACTTCCTCAAGCTGGGTATCATCATCCGAGCCTTCGAATCGTTGGGCATCCTCCTGGAGCATGTACCCAACACTGTGCTCAAACAGTTCGGGGGACTCCTCAGGAGGACATGGTGGGTCTAGGGAAGGGGTGGCTGATGATGCCATTGAGTACGCGTTGGCAGCTGCTCTGCCAGTACCCTGAGCCTGGGTGAGAGGATGAGGAGGATGAGGAGGGCTTGGTCATCCATTCTACCAAGCCTTCGGCATGATGCGGCTCCACATGTCCAGCTGCCGAAAACAAAGACAAGCGTGTCCCATGGCCACGTGCTGATGACGATGCACGACCACGTCCACGGCCAGCACTGTTGTCTCTAGAAACAGAGCCTGCCTGCCCTGTGTTCTTGCCTCGGCACGCTCTGCCTCTCCTTGGCGGTCTTCCAGCCATTGTAGTCGGTAGTGTATATAGTATAAAAAATAGAACTCCTATGTGTGCTCACAACACACTGTAGGTCCTATGGGTGCTGACACTAACACACTATAGGTACTATGTGTGCTGCTGAAAAGAAAATATAGGAGCTCTGTTTGCTGCCACTAACACACTAGAAGTCCTATGGGTGCTGCTGAGAAGAAAATATAGGAGCTCTGTGTGATGCCACTAACACACTAGAAGTCCTATGGGTGCTGCTGAGAAGAAAATATAGGAGCTCTGTTTGCTGCCACTAACACACTAGAAGTCCTATGGGTGCTGCTGAGAAGAAAATATAGGAGCTCTGTGTGATGCCACTAACACACTAGAAGTCCTATGGGTGCTGCTGAGAAGAAAATATAGGAGCTCTGTGTGATGCCACTAACACACTAGAAGTCCTATGGGTGCATCTGAGATGAAAATATAGGAGCTCTGTGTGATGCCACTAACACACTAGAAGTCCTATGGGTGCTGCTGAGAAGAAAATATAGGAGCTCTGTGTGATGCCACTAACACACTAGAAGTCCTATGGGTGCTTCTGAGATGAAAATATAGGAACTCTGTGTGATGCCACTAACACATTAGAAGTCCTATGGGTGCTGCTAAGAAGAAAATATAGGAGCTCTGTTTGCTGCCACTAACACACTAGAAGTCCTATGGGTGCTTCTGAGAAGAAAATATAGGAGCTCTGTGTGATGCCACTAACACACTAGAAGTCCTATGGGTGCTTCTGAGATGAAAATATAGGAACTCTGTGTGATGCCACTAACACATTAGAAGTCCTATGGGTGCTGCTGAGAAGAAAATATAGGAGCTCTGTTTGCTGCCACTAACACACTAGAAGTCCTATGGGTGCTTCTGAGAAGAAAATATAGGAGCTCTGTGTGATGCCACTAACACACTAGAAGTCCTATGGGTGCTTCTGAGATGAAAATATAGGAACTCTGTGTGATGCCACTAACACATTAGAAGTCCTATGGGTGCTGCTGAGAAGAAAATATAGGAGCTCTGTTTGCTGCCACTAACACACTAGAAGTCCTATGGGTGCTTCTGAGAAGAAAATATAGGAGCTCTGTGTGATGCCACTAACACACTAGAAGTCCTATGGGTGCTTCTGAGATGAAAATATAGGAACTCTGTGTGATGCCACTAACACATTAGAAGTCCTATGGGTGCTGCTGAGAAGAAAATATAGGAGCTCTGTTTGCTGCCACTAACACACTAGAAGTCCTATGGGTGCTGCTGAGAAGAAAATATAGGAGCTCTGTGTGATGCCAGTAACACACTAGAAGTCCTATGGGTGCTGCTGAGAAGAAAATATAGGAGCTCTGTTTGCTGCCACTAACACACTAGAAGTCCTATGGGTGCTGCTGAGAAGAAAATATAGGAGCTCTGTTTGCTGCCACTAACACACTAGAAGTCCTATGGGTGCTTCTGAGATGAAAATATAGGAACTCTGTGTGATGCCACTAACACATTAGAAGTCCTATGGGTGCTGCTAAGAAGAAAATATAGGAGCTCTGTTTGCTGCCACTAACACACTAGAAGTCCTATGGGTGCTTCTGAGAAGAAAATATAGGAGCTCTGTGTGATGCCACTAACACACTAGAAGTCCTATGGGTGCTTCTGAGATGAAAATATAGGAACTCTGTGTGATGCCACTAACACATTAGAAGTCCTATGGGTGCTGCTGAGAAGAAAATATAGGAGCTCTGTTTGCTGCCACTAACACACTAGAAGTCCTATGGGTGCTTCTGAGAAGAAAATATAGGAGCTCTGTGTGATGCCACTAACACACTAGAAGTCCTATGGGTGCTTCTGAGATGAAAATATAGGAACTCTGTGTGATGCCACTAACACATTAGAAGTCCTATGGGTGCTGCTAAGAAGAAAATATAGGAGCTCTGTTTGCTGCCACTAACACACTAGAAGTCCTATGGGTGCTTCTGAGAAGAAAATATAGGAGCTCTGTGTGATGCCACTAACACACTAGAAGTCCTATGGGTGCTTCTGAGATGAAAATATAGGAACTCTGTGTGATGCCACTAACACATTAGAAGTCCTATGGGTGCTGCTGAGAAGAAAATATAGGAGCTCTGTTTGCTGCCACTAACACACTAGAAGTCCTATGGGTGCTTCTGAGATGAAAATATAGGAGCTCTGTGTGATGCCACTAACACACTAGAAGTCCTATGGGTGCTTCTGAGATGAAAATATAGGAACTCTGTGTGATGCCACTAACACATTAGAAGTCCTATGGGTGCTGCTGAGAAGAAAATATAGGAGCTCTGTTTGCTGCCACTAACACACTAGAAGTCCTATGGGTGCTGCTGAGAAGAAAATATAGGAGCTCTGTTTGCTGCCACTAACACACTAGAAGTCCTATGGGTGCTGCTGAGAAGAAAATATAGGAGCTCTGTGTGATGCCACTAGCACACTAGAAGTCCTATGGGTGCTGCTGAGAAGAAAATATAGGAGCTCTGTTTGCTGCCACTAACACACTAGAAGTCCTATGGGTGCTGCACAGAAGAAAATATAGGAGCTCTGTTTGCTGCCACTAACACACTAGAAGTCCTATGGGTGCTGTTGGGGTGCAATGCTGTGCTAACAGCACTGCGGTTGGTACTACTGCAATACTGTACTAACAGTAAGCACGCACCAGACTAATCCCCAGCAGCAGCTAATAACACACTAACTGTGCAATCAGCAGCAATGAACGATCAATGACTTAGGTAGCAATGGTTTAGCAAAGAAATAGCCAATGGTTTAGCAAAGAAGAGCAAATCTTTCAGTATCAAGCAAAGACAGAATCAGCAGACTAATCTCTCCTAAAGCCGGAACTCATGTGACCGGGGCCGATGGCGTGGCGGCCTTTTAAATGGTGGGGCGTGTACTAAAGCCCCTGAGCTGTAATTGGCTACAGGCGTCCTGCCTGTAGCCAATTATTGCTCTCCGAGTTTCGGGCGCTGTGATTGGCCAAGCATGCGGGGTCACAGTGCATGCTTGGCCAATCATCAGCCAGCAATGCACTGCGCCGGCCGCGCCGGCCGCAATGCATTGCGGGGCCGCTCGCATCACACGAATGTGATGCGAACGGCCCAAATAGTTCTGGGCTCGACGAGCGAGCGAACGCCCGGTGCTCGATTCGAACATGGGTTCGAATCGAGCACCGGGCCCATCCCTAATCCCAAGGGAACACCAGAGCATCCGAGCCGCAAGCGAGGGGATCCCTTGTCCGGGAGACAAACCTGTCCACCTTTGCGTTGAATCTGGATGCTAGCCGATCTACATCCGGTGTTCCCCACCGCTGACATATTGCTCGGAAGACCTCGGGATGAAGGGACCATTCCCCTGGGCATAACTGTTGGCGACTCAGAAAGTCCGCCTTCCAATTCTCCACCCCTGGAATGAAGACAGCTGATATACATGGGACATGCTTTTCTGCCCATTCCAGGATGTGACTTACTTCCCTCTGGGCTGCACGACTCCTGGTGCCTCCCTGATGATTGATATATGCCACTGCTGTGGCATTGTCTGATTGAATTCTGACAGGGGACCCTTGGAGTCTGGATGTCCAGGCTACTAGGGCGTACCGGGCTGCTCGTATCTCTAAGAGATTGATGGGCAGGGTTTTTACTACATTTGACCATCTGCCCTGGAGAGACCATTGCTCCAGTACTGCCCCCCAGCCTGTAAGGCTGGCATCTGTAGTGACCACCTTCCAAGATATCGGGCTGAAGGGTTTTCCCTTCTGGAGATTCTGGGGGATCAACCACCAGCAGAGACTCTTCCGAACGGAAGGGGACAAAGCCATCGGGAAGTCTAGAGCCTGAACTTTTCCGTTCCAGGCTGACAATATGGCCCTTTGTAAATTCCTTGAGTGGAATTGGGCGTATGGCACAGCTTCGAATGATGCTACCATCTTTCCTAGCAGCCTCATGCACAGGCGTATGGACGGCTGTCTTTTTGCACAAAGCAGACGGACCAAGCCCCTCAAAGAGGATACCTTGTCTAGAGGTAAGAAAATCTTCCTCTGGTCTGAATCCAGCCGTAGCCCTAGATATACCAGGTTTTTCACTGGCTGTAGGGCTGACTTGTCCAGGTTGATGACCCAACCGTGAGATTCTAGATACTTGATTGTATCGATAATTACCACTTCTAGCTTGGCAACTGAGTGGTCCATCAACAACAGGTCGTCTAGGTATGCCATTATCGTTACACCCCGTGTTCTTAGATCGGCCAACAGTGGGGCCAGAATTTTTGTGAACACTCGTGGTGCTGTGGCCAGACCGAATGGTAAGGCTCTGAACTGAAAATGGCGCCCTTCTACTGCAAAGCGTAGGAATTTTTGATGACCTGGAAAGATGGGAACATGCAAGTAAGCATCTTTGATGTCGATCGAGGCTAACCATTCCTCCCCTTGTAGGGCAGCGGTGACCGATCGGATCGACTCCATCCGGAAAGACCGGACGTTTAGAAATTTGTTTAGACTCTTTAGGTCCAATATGGGTCTTATGTCCCCGTTTGGCTTCGG
Source organism: Rana muscosa (assembly GCA_029206835.1). Classification (NCBI taxonomy): domain Eukaryota; kingdom Metazoa; phylum Chordata; class Amphibia; order Anura; family Ranidae; genus Rana; species Rana muscosa. The sequence goes on along the minus strand of CM055116.1, from coordinate 1,003,217,297 downwards.
GACTGTGAAAAGGTTTGAGTAGAAACCCAACCCCCACTCTTCCATAGGAACCTCCATAATTACTCCTTGGAGCAATAGTTGTTCTAACGCCAATAGGAGAGACCGTCTTTTCAGAGGGTCTCTTGGCATGCCTGACCACATAAAATGGGACGGAGGAGACTCTTTTAACTCCAACTTGTATCCCAGAGTTACTGCGGAGAGCACCCATCTGTCTTTGATCGTCTCCCGCCAGGTCTCTGCGAACAACTGAAGTCTTCCCCCCACCCGTTTGAGTGGGGGCAGCCCTTCATAGGCTTGACTTGGAGGCTGGTTTAGTACCTCTTCGGATCCAGGGCTTTTTATTACCCTGTGGCTGTCCCTGATTTTTACCTCCTGAGTTTGACCGAGGAGGCCGTCGGAACTGCTTAGTAGCAGACGTCGCAGGGATAGGAGAGGTAGTCCTCTTAAAAGATGGACCCCTAGACCTCTTCTTACTCGGTAAGAGAGTACTTTTACCACTGGAAATCTTCTGGATATACTTATCCAGGTCTTCGCCAAAAAGGCGTTCCCCATGAAATGGGAAGCTAACTAAGAGCTTCTTACAGGGAGCTTCAGCAGACCAGTTTTTAAGCCACAGAAGCCTACGCATATGTACCAAAGACAGCGTGAGGCGGGAGGCCTGATGGATAGAATCCTTGATGGTGTCAACCGCAAAGCATAATGCTCTAGGCAGATCAGCCAGAGCCTGGGCCTGTTGGTCTGGCAAATCCCTCAGGACCATTTTCATTTGATCCTTTAAAGCTTGGCAGACCCCAATAGCTGCCACTGCTGGCTGTGTAACAGCCCCTGCTGTGGAAAAAGCAGATTTTAATAAAGATTCCAATTTTTTATCCACTGGATCTTTGAACATTTGAACATTATCTACTGGACATGTCAGTGATTTGTTCACAGAAGAGATGGCTGCATCCACCGTAGGAACATTCCATCTCTGGGTGAACTTTTCCTCCATGGGATAGATCACCGGAAACCTTTTAGGCGGAACAAATAGTTTATCAGGATGTTCCCAGTCCTGGTATATAAGTCCTTCCAATAATGGATGTATTGGAAAGGAGCAATTAACCTGGGGAGCTTTTAGCGACCCCAATGAGGAGACAGCAGTAGTTGATGGTTCAACAAGAGGCATTTTAAATGCAGATCGAACCATGTCAGTTAGGGTCTGGACCCACAATCTTTCAGTCTGTGATGCTGAAAATGGTTCATCTACTGTCGATTCCTCAAAAACAGAGCTAACCTCCTCCTGATCCCCTTCAGGTAGGTCGGTCCCTTCCTGGGACTGTTGCTCTGCCAACAGGCACTCTAATGGAGGTGATGGAGATCTGGCGCGCTTTCTTTCCTGTAGAGAAGAAGCGATCAATGCAGCCAATCTCTGCTCCAATCCCTCCAGAGTTGAGGAAAAAACCTCCTCTGTTATATATGCAGGAGCAGGTGGACTGAGGACAGCCGCAGTACCTGGCACTCCCGGGGGTTCCTTATGGGTATTAACCTCTGATTTCTCAGGGGAGGAGGGTGCAGATGACTGCTCCAGATCCTCAGAGCCCGATGGAGACCCCCTACACTTCCTGAGAGGTATATCTCGGAGTTTTTTAGGCGGCATATTCCTTAGTTCAAAGCTGAGGTATTCCAGCCGCAATACACCCCTTACTGAAATAGTCTAATGCAATTTGCTGCTATGTACATCAGTGGGTGTCTACTAATGCGTCTTTCTGGGGATGCCTGTATCAACCGCCCGCTGTAAGCCCCTATACCATGCTACCAGCTCCTTTTCATGCTCTGTGTCCATAGCAAGCAGCGTAGACTGAGTCCTTTTATCTTGCTGGGACGCCCGCGCATGCGCAGAAGCGCTGGGCGCACAGAGCGCGTCATCCGCCAGGCTCCGCCCCCTTTTTTGAAGCTAAACCTTATAAAAAGAAAGCATGTGTGCGCGCGCGCGCGTGCACGTGTGCGCTCTTGGCGCCATGTAGGGAGAGGAGCCAGGGTCCCTGTTTTACCAGGACTCGGGGATGGAAGGAAACTACTTGGCAGCATGACAGAGGAATGCAGCTTCCCTGATAGAGAGCTCACTCATCTGCCTGGACTTTCACCATGGAAGGAATAGTCCCAAGAAAAAAGACGTTCCACAGCGGCCTCTAGTGGACAAACACAGGTACCGCACTTTTGTCTTTTTTTTTTTTTTTTTTAAAACCTCCTTTATGAAAAACATTTCCAGATTTACAGTTTTTTTAAAACTTCCCTTATGAAAAAACATTTCTAGGATTTCTTAGGCATATACAGCTATTAGCGGGAATACCCTTTAGGTAACAGGCAGAAAGACATATTAGGCTTGGGGGTCCCCTCAATAGAACCAAGTTCCTGAGGGGCCCCCACTTACCTTTTCCCCGCCGCAGGACTTTGTTTGGTCCACAGAAGCCCAAACTTCACCTCTCACGGCAGGCATTGTACTAGACCTTCAGGGACCGGGTTCCCAAGGATTCCACTCCCCTGGACCTGTATAGCACCCTGCACAGATAGCCTCTTGGTTTTGGGTATGACCAGAGCTCTGGATCCCAGGGTCCAGCCCTCCTAAGAGAGGCATTACAGGCAAAACCCTGCTCTTCTCTGCAAGGCCCGGGTACCGACCGTTTAGCTATGAAGCTTTTTTGGTCGGATCCGGAATAGCTTGCTAAGGCCCAGAGAACCTGTACACAAGCCCAGATGAATACATGTTAACCTTGGCCAACACCTTAGACACTGGCAAAAAAACTGAGGTACTCCCGGATGGGAGGGGCTTATATAGGGGAGGGTACTTCCTATTTTGGAAGTTGCCAGTGCCAGCACCTGAAGGTAATTCTATATAACCACATAGTAATGACTATGCTGCTCTGTGTCCCGTGATGTATGAACAAGAAACACTCTTTTAGAGTGTATTGACCACATGTTTAATGAATGTGACACCTGTTAGGTGTCGTCATCCTTATCCTTGGTTGCTTGAACAAAGCAGAATGTATGCAGTCATGTCCCAAACCATAGCCCTGGATCACACTGGTGCGTTTTTGACATGCGACCCGACGCCAAATCGCATGTCAAATAGGCGGCAATAGCACCGCCCTAATCGGTGCAATGCTGCACCTGCGGCGCCGCACCAACTTCACAAAGGCAGTATCGTACTACCTTTGCGATATCGGGCCGCGACCTATATTGACATTCGCACAGAGACTTGTACAGATGTCTCTGAAAATCGCGACCGGAATCTAAACTGATCAGCGGGAGAAAAGGCTAAATTGCACAGCCTCGTTCCCGCAATCCAGTGCGACTCTGGACAAGGGAAAAAAAGGTTAAATGCAGTAAATAGATTGCTTAGTAACTAACCCTGAGGGGTTAACCACAGCTAGAGGGAGACAGAAGCTTCCATCTACAGCCCTGATAACCAGGTGGAGGTTAATTAGCTAAAACCTAGTCTGGGACAGCTGCCCACAAGGTTTAGGAGTGTGCCTATGGGTATGTTTGACCATTCTTCCAGAAGCACATTTGTGAGGTCAGGCACTGATGTGGACCAGAAGGCCTGGCTCGCAGTCTCCACTTTAATTCATCCCAAAGGTGTTCTATCGGGTTGAGGTTTAGGCCAGTCAAGTTCCTTGACCCCAAACTCGCTCATCCTTGTCTTTATGGACCTTGCATTGTACAATAGTCCAATTCATTTAGTGGTGTGGGGGGTTGTTTTTCAGGGGTTGAGCTTGGACCCTTAGTTCCAGTGAAGGTAACTCTTAAGGCGTCAGCATACCAAGACATTTTGGACAATTTCATGCTCCCAACATTGTGGGAACAGTCTGGGGATGGTCCCTTCCTGTTCTGAAATGATTGTACACCAGTGCACAAATAAAGGTCCATAAAGACATGGATGAGTGAGTTTGGGGTGGAGGAAATTGACTGGCCTGCACAGAGTCCTGACCTCAACCTGATAGAACACCTTTGGGATGAATTAGAGCGGAGACTGCAAGCCAGGCCTTCTCGTCCACATCAGTGCCTGACCTCACAAATGTGCTTCTAAAAAGAATGGTCAAACATTCTTATTGACACACTCCTAAACCTTGTGGACAGCATTCCAAGAAGAGTTTAGGCCAGTGATGGCAAACCTTGGCACCCCAGATGTTTTGAAACTACATTTCCCATGATGCTCAACTACACTGCAGAGTGCAGGAGCATCATGGGAAATGTAGTTCCGAAACATCTGGGGTGCCAAGGTTTACCATCACTGGTTTAGGCTGTTATAGCTGCAAAGGGTGTGGCTGCACTACTGCTGATCTCCTGAGCTCCAGTGAGGCCTATTGATCCAGAGAGCTTGATTACTCCCTATACCCAGGGTGGATGCAGGAACCTGGGGTGGACCCAGGGGAGGATCCCCCGGATGGCCAGAGTACTGGTCCTCCCATACCAGTGTTTGAGGACCTGGGAAATGGCCCAGCTAAAGGTGAAAGCCTGGCAACCTACAGAAAGAAGGTTTGTGCTAGGATTGTGAGAATCGCTAAGGAGGAAGAAGTACTGGCGAAGTTGAAGTTTGACTTCAAGCATAAAAAAATTGCAAGTGACCGGCTTCACAGTTCTAAGAGGAAACAGATGCGGCCTGAGTTAATGGCTTTGGAGGCCAAAGTGGAAAAGCAGAGTCTGCTGGTGGCCACATTGAAAGAAACCAGCGGTGCTTTCAAGAAGAAGTATGGCAACGATGATCGCTTCCGTGCAATGCGCAGAGGGGCCATAGAGGCCAGTGGAGGGCAGGCATCATCAGAGTGCGAGAAGCAAAGGTCAGTGCAAAGCAAAAAAGTTTCTGTGGGCTCGGATTGTGTTTCTGGCCAGCACGCTGGAAAATCTTTGCATCCCGAGCCAACTATCAGTATGAAAGTGGAGAAAGCTCTGGCACACAGGCTGCGGGTGATCAGCAGTCAGGTGTTTTGACTGGCAGTATGTCATCGGGCCAAGGAAGTTCTGTGCCCTTACCACCGCAGCAAGAGGCTATGGAGCAAGATGATCCATCTGAGCCTGTGGAGGGAGCAGGTATGCTGAACTTTATATCAGAAATGGAATCACCTTTGCATGGTCGCAAGTTTTCAGTGTCTGGATCATCTGAGCATGAAGAAGAGGATGATGATGTCCCCCCAAAACCTTTGAAACAACGGGTGAAAGAAAAAGAGGTTTTTGGTCATGACTTGCCTGTACAATGTAATGGAGGTGTAGTTCCTATGGATGGTGCAGTAGAGGGCAGCGGAGAGCAAGCTCATCTCCTGGCTGAGACTTCCACCTGTGTACAGCCAGCCAGTGCAGACTCTGCTGAGAAGAGTGCTGACAAAGACATCTCTACTGCTGGTAATGAAGTAAGAATTACCAAGGGTAATGTAAATGACATTTCTGTGTTAGAAGTCTCTGCTCCATCTGTTCCTGACAATAATGTTGTTAATACTTTATCTAAAGAAGGGTCTGTTACTAAAAGTGATGTGCCTGATGTTACAAGGAGTGCGGTTATTTCCCATGCTGCAGCACTGGCTGCACCTGTCCCCGGGGTGAGTAAGGCCAGTTATTCTGCGGTCACTAGGAGTGATGTGAGTGAAGGTCAGGCCAATCTGTCACCATCTGGTAGCTCCTTTAAACGCCGCAATGTGGTCCAATTGAGGTGGACTGGAGAAGGCCGCCCCCCAAATAGGAGAGATGTGGTGGACCGTATTCTGGGGATGGGTTTTAAAGCAGAGGAGATTTTTGCCCTTATCAGCCCAGTTGGGTCATATGAGTATGACCTCTCCTTTGTCAAGGCGGAAGGTTTAGATGTCTTTTGGGAGAGGTATGAGCAGAGGTGTAAGGAGTCCCCAAGATGGGCAGGTTTGTCACCTAAAGTAGTCTCTCGCCAGCCATTATACAAGAACGTCACCATTCTAGTGCGTAACGAGTCCATTCCTGCTGCGGATCTGGTGGTGTGGTTGAGGAGATATGCGGATGTCCAAGCCCCCTTGAGGAAAGTTGTAGATGATAGGGGGATATGGACAGGAGGATGGACAGTGTTAGTAAAACTACATGTCACGGGTAATGTTGTTAAGCACATCCCTTCGTCTGCCTTTATAGGCCGTGACAGGATTATTACCTTTTATGCAGGGCAACCAAAGCTTTGTCATCGCTGTGGTGAAAAGGGCCATTTTTCAAGCTCATGTTCTGCGCAGAAATGTTCCCTCTGTCAGGGCTCAGGGCATGTTGCAAAAGACTGCAATAGCATTCGTTGTAATCTTTGTAACAAGTTAGGTCACCCCTATAGCCTTTGCCCTGAAGCCCTCCATAATCAGCCAGAGGTGATGGAAGAACTGCTGAGGATGGAGGAGGAGGAACGTGGGGGGCAGCAAGGAGTTGGTGGAGCTGTTTCAGCTAGTCCTGGAGGGGCCCCCCAGGTGTCAGTTTCCCAATCTGAAGGTGTGACCCCTCTTGTGTCTGCTCCCCAGTCTGTGTTCCCTACTGTGTCAGTGTCTACTTCTGTTGTGTGTTCTTCCCCAGTGTTTCAGGTGCCCAGTGTTCCAGGTGTAAATAAGTCATCCAGATTGGCTGAGGCTGCCAAAGGGGCAGATTCATGCCGATCTGAGGTGGCAGCTTCACCTGGGCCTTCCCTGAGGCAACGTAAGACCTCTAGTGGAGGTTCTAAGGGGAAGAAGGGGGAAGTTGCCACTGCTAATGATGTAGATGAGGCCTTTCAGGGTGATGTTTCAGGGGAGGAGGGAGAGTGGACCAAGGTGGGCAGAAGGAGGAATAAGGTAGTCCTGACCTCTGCCTCCTCGGTTTCATCTTTAGAGGTAGATGATCTACCTCTGGGAAACAAGTTTGGGTCCTTATCTGAGGGGGAGGAGGAGTCTTCTAATTCCATGTCTCAGATGGAGGAGGATGAGGTAGAGTGCTCCCTAAAGAGGTCAAGGTCTCCAGTAAAGGGGGAGGGAGCTCAGGCTAAGAAACGCCTACCTCAATCATCCTGATGGCAGTTCCCACTCCGATAAAGGTGGCAACCATTAATGTTGCCAGCATAAAATCTGTAGGGGCTCGTAACATGGCCTTATTTTTGCTCAGCGAGATGGATGCTGATGTTTTATTTTTGCAAGAGACCCGGCTAAATAGCCTTGCTGATGTCCAACTGGCAAAGAGGGAGTGGAGGCGTGGGCCCTCCTTCTGGTCTCTTGCGGCCGAGCCTTACAGCGGAGTTGCAGTACTTTTTACTGGCATGGTAACGTGTCGGCGGGTTATCGAGGTAGAGATTGGAAGGTGTATGGTCTTGGACGTCTTTGTGAAGGGGCATGATCTACGTTTAGTAAATATTTATGGACCACAAACTAGATGGGAGAGGAAATGCCTCTTTACAAAGATTAAGCCTTTCCTTTTTACATCTCGGCAAGTTGTCTTTGGAGGTGATTTTAACACCATTACTAGGCCCAAAGACAGGAAAGGCTCCACTGACAGCCTGAGATATGATAGCGTCTTTCTTAATTTAATAGCCAGGGAAGCAGGTCTGGAAGATGCGCATATTAAGCGTTGCCCAGACAGCACGGGGTACACATTTAAGCGAGGCAGTTGTGAGAGCAGGATAGACAGGTTTTTTTTTAAGGGGGACTCTGCCTTTTCGGCTCCTGAGTGTCGTATGGTGGAGTTCTCTGATCACCTTATGCTGTCTGTTATTCTCAATGCTTCAGATATGCCACCTAAAGGAAAGGGTATTTGGAGGATGAATTCGGCTCTGCTGGATGACGAGGAGGTAAGACAATCTTTTTAGGATTTTTTTCAGGCTCAGGTAACCATCCTGGATTTCTGCAGCAGTAAGTCTGAGTGGTGGGAGCTTGCCAAAAGCCGGATTAGTGGGTTTTTCAAGGCCATAGGAAAAAGGAAACAGCTTGGTAGGTACATTGCCTACCAGAAGCTGCGGAGAAAACTTGATCGCCTTGTCTCGAGTGGTGGAGATTCAGGGGCAATCTCTGAGGTAAAACTTCTCCTTAGGAAGTATCAGTATGATCGGCACGCTTCTTTGGTTCTGGAAAGGGACTACGGGAAATATCACTCGCCCGACCCTTATCAGAACTGCAAACAAAGCGCAGCAGTTAAGACGGTTGTTGGGCTAAGGGATAGTACGGGCTCTTTGACGAAATCCAGGTATGGGATCCTGGAGGTCTTAAGGTCTTTTTATGTGGATCTTCTGGGGGAGAAGTACCTCGATCGGGCAAAGATGTCAAGTTTTCTGGATTCTACACCAGGTCTGGGAAATAACATTCCGCTGGCAAGTTTGACGGGGGAAATCACAGCAGAAGAGGTAGTCAAAGCTATAGACGGTCTGGCTATTAAGAAAACACCTGGGCCAGACGGATTGACAGCTGAAATTTATAAGACTTTCAAATCCAGCTTGGTACCTTATCTTGTGGAGGTATTTAATGGTTGTCTGCAAGAGGTTTCGCTCCCTCCCTCCATGAGACAATCTGCTGTGATTCTGTTGTCAAAAGGCAAGGATCCCTCGATGATTGAGAATTGGCGCCCCATTAGCCTTCTCAACGTCGATAGAAAAATTCTGGCGAAGATAATTTTCTGGCGCTTGTCGTCAGTAGCAGACAGATTGCTTTCTCATCAGCAGCACTGTTCGGTCCAGGGCAGGAGCACTTTTTCAGCGGTGTTAGCTGTCCGGGAGGCTCTGGAACGTTGCAGGGCTGAGGGCTGGGGAAAGTATTTGCTGGCATTGGATCAGGCGAAGGCTTTTGATCGTGTCAACTAGGGATGAGCTTCGTGTTCGAGTCGAACATACGTTCGACTCGAACATCGGCTGTTCGATCGTTCGACGAAGATCGAACGATTTGGGCCGTTCGCACCAAATTCGAGTGACGCGAACGGCCCACAATGCACTACGCCATCGCAGTGTCATCCAGGCGCTGTGATTGGCCAAGCATGCACTGTGACCCCGCATGCTTGGCCAATCACAGCGCCGGCAGCGAGGAGAGCAATGATTGGCCACAGGCAGGATGCCTGTGGCCAATTATTGCTGAGGGTGTTTAGTACACGCCCCACACTATAAAAGGCCGCCAGCACGGCGGCCTAGTGTAGTGTGTTCCGGAGCAGGGAAAGAGAAGCATAGGCAGGGACAGTGACATTTATTTTTTTCTTGCTTAACCTGGATTCCTTTAGTTTAGGGAAAGAGAAGGATAGGTAGGGAGAGTGTCAGTGTGTTTTACTGTGCGAATCCTTGTTTCTAGGGACAGGGAAGGACAGTGAGGGAATTCTCCTTGTGCTATAGTGTGCTTTAAAAAAACATTTTTTCTAGGGACAGAAAACTATAGGTAGGGAGAGTGTCAGTGTGTTTTACTGTGCGAATCCTTGTTTCTAGGGACAGGGAAGGACAGTGAGGGAATTCTCCTTGTGCTATAGTGTGCTTTAAAAAAACATTTTTTCTAGGGACAGAAAACTATAGGTAGGGAGAGTGTCAGTGTCTTTTACTGTGCGAATCCTTGTTTCTAGGGACAGGGAAGGACAGTGAGGGACTTCTCCTTGTGCTATAGTGTGCTTTAAAAAAACATTTTTTCTAGGGACAGAAAACTATAGGAAGGAAGAGTGTCAGTTTCTTTCACTGTGATAATCCTTGTTTCTAGGGACAAAGAAGGAAAGTGAGGGAAATTCTCCTTGTGCTATAGTGTGCTTTAAAAAAACTTTTTCTAGGGACAGAAAACTATAGGTAGGGAGAGTGTCAGTGTGTTTTACTGTGCGAATCCTTGTTTCTAGGGACAGGGAAGGACAGTGAGGGAATTCTCCTTGTGCTATAGTGTGCTTTAAAAAAACATTTTTTCTAGGGACAGAAAACTATAGGTAGGGAGAGTGTCAGTGTGTTTTACTGTGCGAATCCTTGTTTCTAGGGACAGGGAAGGACAGTGAGGGAATTCTCCTTGTGCTATAGTGTGCTTTAAAAAAACATTTTTTCTAGGGACAGAAAACTATAGGTAGGAAGAGTGTCAGTTTCTTTCACTGTGATAATCCTTGTTTCTAGGGACAAAGAAGGAAAGTGAGGGAAATTCTCCTTGTGCTATAGTGTGCTTTAAAAAAACATTTTTTCTAGGGACAGAAAACTATAGGTAGGGAGAGTGTCAGTGTCTTTTACTGTGCGAATCCTTGTTTCTAGGGACAGGGAAGGACAGTGAGGGAATTCTCCTTGTGCTATAGTGTGCTTTAAAAAAACATTTTTTCTAGGGACAGAAAACTATAGGAAGGAAGAGTGTCAGTTTCTTTCACTGTGATAATCCTTGTTTCTAGGGACAAAGAAGGAAAGTGAGGGAAATTCTCCTTGTGCTATAGTGTGCTTTAAAAAAACATTTTTTCTAGGGACAGAAAACTATAGGTAGGGAGAGTGTCAGTGTGTTTTACTGTGCGAATCCTTGTTTCTAGGGACAGGGAAGGACAGTGAGGGAATTCTCCTTGTGCTATAGTGTGCTTTAAAAAAACATTTTTTCTAGGGACAGAAAACTATAGGTAGGGAGAGTGTCAGTGTGTTTTACTGTGCGAATCCTTGTTTCTAGGGACAGGGAAGGACAGTGAGGGAATTCTCCTTGTGCTATAGTGTGCTTTAAAAAAACATTTTTTCTAGGGACAGAAAACTATAGGTAGGAAGAGTGTCAGTTTCTTTCACTGTGATAATCCTTGTTTCTAGGGACAAAGAAGGAAAGTGAGGGAAATTCTCCTTGTGCTATAGTGTGCTTTAAAAAAACATTTTTTCTAGGGACAGAAAACTATAGGTAGGGAGAGTGTCAGTGTCTTTTACTGTGCGAATCCTTGTTTCTAGGGACAGGGAAGGACAGTGAGGGAATTCTCCTTGTGCTATAGTGTGCTTTAAAAAAACATTTTTTCTAGGGACAGAAAACTATAGGTAGGAAGAGTGTCAGTTTCTTTCACTGTGTTAATCCTTGTTTCTAGGGACAGGGAAGGACAGTGAGGGAAATTCTCCTTGTGCTATAGTGTGCTAAAGCATTCCTCATCAACCATCTTTGAAATCCTTGTTTTTTTGGACAGTCAGGGAAATTGTCGTTGTGCTATTCTGTGCAAAAGCAATCATCCTCAACCATATTTAGAAATCCTTAAGTAAAGGGACAGAGAAGGACACCTGAAGGTAGCCCTTATTGCTTTTTTCCCATCTCCCTGCAGGCCATCTATTAGAATGTCTGGAAGGCAAACAAGGAGAGGCAGACAGTCAGGAGGCAATAAAAGAGGGCAAGCAGGCTCTGTGTCTGGGGGCAACAGTGCTGGTCGTGGACGCGGTGCATTGTCATCAGCACATGGCCATGGGACACGCTTGTCCTTCTTTTCGGCAGCTGGACATGTTGAGCCACATCATGCCGAAGACTTGGTAGAGTGGATGACCAAGCCCTCCTCCTCCTCCTCATCCTCTCTCACCCAGGCTCAGGGTACTGGAAAAGCAGCTGCCAAAGCGTCCTCTTCCCTGGTATCAATGTCAGACTCATCATCAGTCACTCCTTCCCTAGACCCACCATGTCCTCCTCCTGAGGAGTCCCCCGAACTGTTTGAGCACAGTGTTGGGTACATGCTCCAGGAGGATGCCCAGCGTTTCGAAGGGTCTGATGATGAAACCCAGCTAGAGGAAGGCAGTAGCGTGAGAGCAGACAGAGGGGATGCTCAAGAAGGACACCAATCTGGCAGTCATGTTCCAGCAGCTGCAGCATACTGCCAGATTGGCTCCAGTGATGAGGAGGGAGGTGATGATGAGGTCACTGACTCCACGTGGGTGCCTAATAGGAGAGAGGAGGAGGAGGAGGATGAGGAGGAGGCACATCTCCAACGAGGCAGGATGCCCTTTGGTGGCCAGCGTAAGGGCAGTACACCGACGGAATCACACCGCAGAGCTCCGCCTGTGCAGGGCGCTGCCTCTGCCCGTCATTCAAAAAGTTCTTTGGTGTGGGCCTTTTTTGAGGCTAGTGCATCAGATCGCACAGCTGCTGTTTGCAACATATGTCTCAAGCGTATATCGCGTGGCCAAAACATCAGCCGCTTGGGTACCACATGCCTGACCAGACATATGTTGACCTGCCATGCAGCTCGTTGGCAAGCCTACCTCAAAGACCCACACCAAAGAACAAAGCGGACCTCTCCTTGCACCGCATCAGCTGGGATCTCCAACCCCACTATAACTTCAGTCCTCTCTGAAACATGCACTGAGAGGAATGAAGGTGTAGAATTAGGTGTGTCACAGCCAAGTACTTGCGGGTACTCTGCTAGCAGTACACCGACATCTGATTGTAGCAGGCAAATTTCCCTGCCCCAGCTGCTGGACCGTCGAAAGAAGTTCACTCCCAGCCATCCACATGCCCAGCGGTTGAATGCTAGCTTGGCTAAATTGCTAGCGCTTCAACTGCTGCCTTTTCAGTTGGTAGACTCGGCCCCCTTCCGTGAGTTTGTGCAATGTGCGGTTCCTCAGTGGCAGGTTCCCAAACGCCACTTTTTCTCACGGAAGGCTATTCCGGCTCTCTACCGGCATGTGGAAGGCAATGTCTTGGCCTCGCTGGACAGGGCGGTCAGCGGTAAGGTGCATATTACCGCTGACTCATGGTCCAGCAGGCATGGACAGGGACGTTACCTTTCTTTCACGGCCCATTGGGTCACTCTTTTGGCAGCTGGGAAGGATGCAGGACAAGGTGCAGTAGTGTTGGAGGTTGTTCCACCGCCACGCCTCCAAAATGCTACTACTGGTTGTGACACACCTCTCTCCTCCACCCCCTCCTCTTCTTCTTCCTCCATGGCCTCTTCCTGTGGTTTTTCCTCGGAACCAGCGGTGCTCCGTAGGCGTTCAAGGGGCTACGCAAGTACGCAGGCAAAAAGATGCCATGCCGTGCTTGCGCTGGTGTGTTTGGGGGACAGAAGCCACACTGGGGCAGAGGTCCTGTCTGCTCTGCAGGGCCAGGCCGAGAGGTGGTTGACGCCACGCCAGCTTAAGCCAGGAATGGTGGTTTGCGACAATGGCACCAACCTCCTCTCCGCCCTCCGACAGGGACAACTGACCCATGTGCCCTGTGTGGCTCACGTCCTTAACCTGGTGGTGCAGCGGTTCTTGGGCAGGTACCCGGGCTTACAGGATGTCCTGAGGCAGGCCAGGAAAGTCTGTGTGCATTTCCGCAGATCTTATAATGCCAGTGCTCGCCTGGCTGAGCTGCAAAAGGAGTTGAACCTGCCCAAGAACCGCCTTATATGTGACATGCCCACCAGGTGGAACTCAACGTTGGCCATGCTGCAGCGGCTGCACACGCAGCAGAGGGCCATCAATGAGTACCTGTGCGACTACGGCACCAGGACAGGGTCAGGGGAGCTTGGTTTTTTTTTTCTCCGCGCCAGTGGGGCATGATCAGGGATGCATGCACTGTCCTGGCACCATTTGAGGAGGCCACGAGGATGGTGAGCAGTGACAGTGCATGCATCAGTGACACTGTACCTCTTGTCCACCTGTTGGAGCACACGCTGCGTGGAATAATGGACAGGGCACTTGAGGCAGAACAGAGGCAGGAAGAGGAGGACTTCCTTGCCTCTCAAGGCCCCCTTTACCCAGACAGTGTTCCTTCTGTCCCACCCATCGCACAGGAAGAGGAGGAGGAGGAGGAGGAGGATTGTGTCAGCATGGAGGTGGAGGCTGGCACTCAGCATCATCAGCAGCAGTCTTTTAGGGATGATTTACAGTCCCAAGAAACCAGTGGACTTGTACGTGGCTGGGAGGAGGTGGCTGCGGATCATGTCGTCCTTAGTGACCCAGAGGACTCCGGAGCGAATGCCTCAGCAAACCTACGCTGCATGGCCTCCCTGATCCTGCAAAGTCTGCGGAAGGATCCTCGTATTCTTCGGATCAAGGAGAGGGACCATTACTGGCTGGCCACTCTCCTTGATCCACGGTACAAGGGTAAGGTTGCGGACCTTATGTTACCGTCGCAGAGGGAGCAGAGGATGAGACAACTCCGGGAGGCCTTGCAGAAAGGTCTGTGCAACGCGTTCCCAGAGACTGGGAGGTTACAAACTCCTGGTCCTGGACAACGAGTTGCTGAGGCTTCGGCCAGTCAAAGAAGGAGCGGTGGGGAAGGTGGCCATCTGACCGATGCGTTCAGACAATTCTTTAGTCCGCAGCCCCAAAGTATGATCGGTTCCAGCAACCATCGCCAGCGTCTGATAAACATGGTGCAGGAATATCTAGGGGCAAGGTCAGACTTGGACACCTTCCCCACCGAAAATCCTCTGGCTTACTGGGTCTTGAGGATGGATCACTGGCCAGAGCTTGCACAGTATGCAATTGAGCTACTGGCCTGTCCTGCATCCAGCGTTCTTTCGGAACGCACATTCAGTGCTGCTGGAGGATTTGTCACGGATCACAGGGTGCGCCTGTCCACCGACTCGGTTGATCGACTGACTTTCATCAAGATGAACCAGTCTTGGATCACCACCAGCTACCACACACCTGATGCTGATATAACAGACTAATTGATTTTAACATGTCACATCCCTTCAAGACTGATGCTGATGCTGAGTGCCTGTGCTGTTATGTTGACTGGCTATCCTCCTCCTCCGAGTCCTCAATGATACGATTGATGATGATAGCTTGGAAGATCATTTTTGTTTATGGGTGCCGCCACCAGTGGCTAAGGCCCAATTTTTCAGCCCCTGTTTTACAGGGGCGTGTAATTACAGTTTTTTTAGCAATAATTTGCCATAGGGCTCATTGCTGTGCTCCAAGTACAGTATCTGTGAGGGGTTGGAGTGTTGTGCCACCAGTGCCTAAGGCCCAATTTTTCAGCCCCTGTTCAACAGGGGCATGCAATTACAATTCTTGATCTAATAATTCACAGCAGGGCCCATTGCTGCACCCACCAAGAGTAACTCTGAGGGCTTACAGTGTTGTGGCAACGCCACCACCACCACCACCACCACGAAAGGCCCAATTTTTCAGCCCCTGTTCAAAAGGGGCATGTAATTACAATTCTTGATCTAATAATTCACAGCAGGGCCCATTCCTGCACCCACCAAGAGTAACTCTGAGGGCTTACAGTGTTGTGGCAACACCACCACCACCACCACCACCACCACCACGAAAGGCCCAATTTTTCAGCCCCTGTTCAACAGGGGCATGCAATTACAATTCTTGATCTAATAATTCACAGCAGGGCCCATTCCTGCACCCACCAAGAGTAACTCTGAGGGCTTACAGTGTTGTGGCAACACCACCACCACCACCACCACCACGAAAGGCCCAATTTTTCAGCCCCTGTTCAACAGGGGCATGCAATTACAATTCTTGATCTAATAATTCACAGCAGGGCCCATTGCTGCACCCACCAAGAGTAACTCTGAGGGCTTACAGTGTTGTGGCAACACCACCACCACCACCACCACGAAAGGCCCAATTTTTCAGCCCCTGTTCAACAGGGGCATGCAATTACAATTCTTGATCTAATAATTCACAGCAGGGCCCATTCCTGCACCCACCAAGAGTAACTGTCAGGGCTTACAGTGTTGTGGCACCAGCACCACCATCAAAGGCCCAATTTTTACTACCACTGTTCAACAATTATATGTAATTAAAATTCCTGATATAATAGTTGACAGCAGGGCGTTCCAGCACCAACCAAGAGTAACTGTGAGTGCTTAGAGTGTTGTGCCAACACCAACAACTAAGGGGCCTATTTCTGCAGAGTATATACGGCAGGTCCCTACTTTCAAACATCCAACTTACAAACGACTCCTACTTGCAAACGCAAGAAGACAACAGGAAGTGAGAGGAAATCTACCACTAGGAAGGAAAATTCTCTCCTGTAAGAATAAATATGGGAGAAAGGTGTCTCCTCTGTACTGATGCTTTATCAGCAAGCCTTGTTTCAAGAAAAACACCACATTTCAAAAACAGTTGTCATTGGGACGGAAAGTGAGGTGAAATGTTCTGAACAGGGGCACAGACAGCAAAACAAATGTTACAGGGGTGATAACCCTTACCTATGTTTTCCAAAAAGTTTAAAAATAGATTTTTGGGCTGGAGCTACACTTCAACAATGTACCTGTTCAAAATTACAAACAGATTCTACATAAGAACAAACCTACAGTCCCTGTCTTGTATGCACCGCCTGTATACGGCTGTTCAGAGTATATAGGGCCTTTTTTATTTTATGTGCGGGGTTCCCCTTAATATCCATACAAGACCCAAAGGGGCTGGTAATGGGCTGGGGTGGGGGGGGGGGTCATGGGGTAGCTATGCCATTTTTCTTAAAGATTTTCATCCATATTACCGGGACCAGACATTACATTAAAGCCGCAAGCAGTTTTAAATGGCTTTTTTTTCCTTTAGAAGTGTCATTTTGTGCAGGGACAGTTCTAAACACGGGAAACACGTGGCACTTCACAGGCATACTTTAGACACCCCCCAGGTACGATATTTAAAGGAATATTTGTCTTTTTTTTTTTCACTTTATGCATCATTAAAATGACTGCTCCCGAAAAACGACCGTTTTTAAAACTTCTTTTTGCATTGATACATGTCCCCTGGTGCACAACCCGGGTTCCCAAACCCTTTTTAGGACAATAACATGCATAATAGTTGTTATAATTAGCACTTTAGAATTCGAACGTTCGCATCCATTGTATTTAATAGGGTTCTAATGTTCGTACGAACTTTCGGTCCGTTCGCGGGTTCTGGTGCGAACCGAACCCGGGGGTGTTCGGCTCATCACTAGTGTCAACCATGAGTACCTCTGGCTTCTACTTGACAAGTATGGCCTGGAGGGTGGGTTTATTGGATGGCTTAAGACTTTATACAGAGAGGCAGAGAGCTTCATGCTTGTTAACGGTTGGGTTGGACGACCCTTCAGGGTTGGATCCGGGGTGCGCCAGGGGTGTCCACTGAGCCCTTTGCTATATGTGTTCACAATCGACCCCTTCATCAGAAGGCTAGAGAGCGGACCGTTGTGCGGGGTGCCGGTGGGCATTACTGGTGAGCCGCCCTTGAGGGTTGTAGCCTATGCTGATGACGTTTCTGTCTTTATCTCTGGGACAGAGGAGGCGCAGGAGGTGGTCTCAGTTATAGAGCAGTATTCCGAGGCATCGGGCTCCCAGGTCAACCGTGATAAAAGTGAAGTTTTTTGGATGAGCGAGGGAGGTGAGAGCTTTGCACTTCCGGACACCTTCCCGAGGCCTCAGCAGAAAGTCAAAATATTAGGCATCGAGTTTGGCCCTGATGATTACAGTAAGTCAAATTGGGAAGCCAGGCTGAATGATGCTGATGTCAAGGTGAAATGCTGGAAGGGGTGGCGGCTCTCCTTGAGGGAAAGGGTGGACTTGATTAAGACCTACCTGATTCCTACCTTTCTGTATGTCAGCTTTGTTTGCATCTTGCCAGAGTCCTTCTATACCAGGATTTATAGTTGTTTCTTCCAATTATTATGGGGGAACAGGCTGAATCTTGTGAAGCGGAATGTGACTTACCTATCAAGGCGGAAGGGTGGCCTAGGGATGGTCAACCCGGTTGTGTTCTTCTCTCTGATGTTTTTGAAATACAATTTTGGTAACATGCTAGCAGAGAGACCGCCTGGATGGGTAGGTATTTTCCAGATCTGGTTTAGACCTTTTCTGGGCTGTTGGGAGAGTGGCGGGCCAGTGAAAAGCCTAAGGATCAAGCATGGTAAGCTCCCGGCTTATGTTGCCCCGTGCCTGAAAATTCTTAAACGGTGGCATGTGACAGCAGAGGATATCAGGTCCCTCCCTAGGAGACTCCTGGGTGAGAAGATCGTGGGTACTGTCTTTCATGCGCCACTGGCCTTAAGGGATTGCCCAGGTCATATTATGAGGGAAGGTTTACGTTTAATAAATTCAGGGACCAGGCCTGGCTCGCTTTCCACGGTAGGCTCTATGTGAGAGGGAACGTGAAGTGCCGCTCTTTGGACAATCGTGGTTGTCCAAGAGCGGAGTGTCAGGGTGAAGTGGAAACCATGGACCACTTCTTGCTTCAGTGCCCTTTCAATATAGAAGTCTATAAAAAGGTGGGGAGGGCTCTAAATATTCCTTTCTTGCCTAGCATGTCTTATGCTGAGTGGGTGTATGGAGCATTGCAGAATCGCAAGGGATTTGATTTGGACACTCTTTTTTTAGTCAGTTTAGTAGTCCGATATTACACCTGGAATGCACGGTGTCACGTATCCCTTCGGCAGAAAGTCCTTCCTGTTCCGGTGGTGGTGTGTGAGATTCTTGGTGAGGTAGGGAAAATTCGGGGTCTCGAGAAAGACAGATGGCGGCAAAGGGTCTGGATAAAGGCGTGGAGGAATATCAGGCCTGTAGCTGCTGTTTGTTGATCTCTGGGTGTTGGGTTCTTTCCCTGTTTTCTCTCTGGGCACTCCCTTAGATTTTCAAGGATACACATCATTTTTGAAGAAAGGCTACATACACATGATAATCTATCTTTCTTGGTCTGAGTGTTAATCAAGTTGAGTAATGTGTAGTATTTTTGAAGATGTCTGTGCTTGTAGTGATGTGTGTTTGTGTGTGTATATATAGTATAATTTAATGCAGTGATATTTCTCTTGGTGGAAAAAACGTTTGTTCATATATTATAGGTTGAAGTATGCCTTTATTATTATTAGTCTTGTATACAATATGTTATGCATATATAAAAAAAAAAAAAAAGGAAAAATATATATATATTTATTTTTAGTATTTTTGTATAAAACAAAAGTTGGAATGTGTTTCTTGTTTGCAAGATTCTCAAAATAAAAAATTGCCAACTCAATATTGAACCCTATGAACTAAGACTGGGATGCCATTAAAGTTCATGTATGTGTAAAGGCAGGCGTCCCAATATTTTTGTTAATATAGTGTATGTCTGTACCCAACACCCTCTTACAAGTTGGATGACAGGTCAAAACCCTCTAATTTTCTGTAATGCCCCATACACACGATCGTTTTTCATGCCGTTAAAACTGCCATTTTTAAAAATGGCCCTGAAAAATGATCGTGTGTATGCTCCAGAGCATTTTTAACGACGTGAAAAACGGCCATTAAAAATTTCGGACATGCTCTCTTTTTTCACGTCGTTTTTCATGTCGTTTTTTTTAATGACGTGAAAAACGATAGTGTGTATGCTTTCACGAGGTGAAAAAAAACGTGCATGCTCAGAAGCAACTATGAGACGGGAGCGCTCGTTTTGGTAAAGCTAATGTTGGAAATGGAGATGGCACATTCGTCACGGTGGAATTAATAGCATAGTTTTAATGCTGCGCATTCCGTTCTTCTTTTGATAATGCTTAAAAATTACCTTCTTTTGCTAATGACATTGAGAGTTATGCCAAACTTGTTTCTAAAGTAATTCCAAATTGCTCTAATGATTGTAAAATATTATTTCTAAGCCGCACCTCCCTCCTAAATAATACTAATAATAATAAAATAATGTAAATATCCTTTTTTTTTATTATTATATTTTACTATTGTATTTTTAATTTTTGGGGCCTTGTTTTTGATTTTTTGGCTTAAATTATTCTTGTGTAAAGTTACCACACCAACCTTCAAAATGTGTCTCATTTGGCCTCAGGGAGGTTTGTGTCCCTTGATAATAACAATAATATTATTTGAGATGTCCCTGCCTGCTCCCTAGCAAGCTCTCTTTTGAAATACAAATCACATAGTCAAGTTTTTTAAGGCAAAAAAAAACAACCTTTATTTTGGAACATAACAAATTAAAGGGGAAGGCAGCACTGGAGAGCCTGCTTGCATTTGTGCATCCCTTTGACCCCACAACAACCATCCAAGATGTGAAAACCAAAATAGAGATTAGATCACCAAAAAAAAGGAGCCCAATCTTGTCTTGAGCTCCCAGAGGTCAGGAGCCACAGCAGATAAGTCCTATATGTCCCCAGTCTGTGGTACTACAGCAGGCATTATTTTCTCCTCTTCCTTGTAGCCTTCTCTCCAGCCTTCTCTGCAGCCTTGGTTGGTTCCTTCCTTGGAGGCTGGGGATCAGGAGGAGAGGTTGTGGCAGGAGGAGTAGTAGGAGGAGGAGGTGGAGGAGTTGGGACAACCTCCGTTATATCGCTGTACATGGTGAGTTCACCCAGCAAGCCCTTATTGATCACTTTTAAAAGCAGGGTCTCACTATACACCTTTTGCCGTAAGTCCATTTGCCCTAGTTTGTGGGCGAGGACTGCGGCAAATCCCTCATCAACAGAGGGTGCCTCTCTGAGGGCCGCTGTTGCCTCTCTGATGAAGGCCCTGGTTTCCTCCTCCACCTGCCTACCTCTCCTTGGCCCTCATGGTTTAACTACCAGGGGAGGCATCTGGGCTCTTGTGCTGGGCCCAGCCTCCTCCTGGGTGCCACTGGGCCCTGCCGCCTCCTGATCCCCAACATCACCCTCTTCCTGGCTCTGCTCTGGCTGTAAAAAAAGAAAGGGGCATTATTTATTTTGGCCCACCATCATTCACAGACATTGTTCACCTCTAGACATTGTTGAAATCAATGTCAAAAGTTATGTCATTTTCATTGATTCCGCATCCTGGTTTTGTTGCCTTGTCCACATAAAATTAGGCCACTACTGTATCTTGCTCTTCAAAAACTTTATTGGTAGAAGTTTACATACCTAACAATACTAACATCTATTTAAATTCTACAATTTTGTAAGAGATAAATATAGATATCAATACTTTACCTGGCTCCATATATCCAAATCTGCCTCCTCAAGGACCTCATCTTGATCCTCAGAGGAAGCCAGAGCAGGGTTGCCAGGAAGGCTGGAGGACTGGCTGCAGGGAAGGCTGGAGGGTTGGCTACAAGGAAGGCTGGATTGACCTCTGGGGGGAAGGGTGGAGAGAGATTCCCTCACTTCCAGCTGGTCATCCAGAAAAGATAACTTGCTGTAGTACCACAGACTGGGTTTATAAACCTTATCTGCTGGAGCACCTGACCTCTGGGACCTCAGGACCATAGTCCTCTGGGTCCTGTATGTCCCTCTGATGGTCGCTATTTTGGTTTTCACATCTTGGAGAGTTGTTGTGGGTATCTTGGTTTGCACAAATGCAAGCAGGCTCTCCAGTGCTGCTTTCCTGGCGTCTTTATTTTTATTCGTGCCACTTTTGGTTTGCCATAGTATAGGTAGCTCTTGCCATTTGTCTATGAACTCCCCCATGAATTCCGGGTTTTTGAAAGTATTCATGATATCTGTAAAAGCGAGAAACAACAAAATATATATTTTTCATGCAACATTTACTCAAATGTGCATTTTCTACATATTTTGTTACGCACAAATCTCCTCGTCTGATGAACCTGAAATGCTTAAATTGTTAGGTACCTTCGTCAAGACGTTCATTGCTAACTCCCTCTTCCGCAAAATGAACGTATTTTCAAGACATGGATCTTCACTTGATATACACTGCGCATGCGTGAAACTCCGCACGCTTTCCCCGCCCCTGACGTTCGATATTGCACTTTCCCCGCCCCTTCTCGCTCGTCGTAGTGCTTAACAAAACATGGCGGAGACACAGGTGGCTGAGATTACCTCTACAGAGGATGAGATTCCAGAGGAGCCCAAATCCAGATCCAGGAGATATAAGGCATCCAACATGTCATTCGAGGAAATGGTGGAGATGGTCGCCATTTTGACGAGGGAGGATTATGATGCCAAGCATGGGCCGTATAAAAGGCCTAATCTGGTCAAGGCAAAAATTATGGGCAAAGTGGTCAAAAGTCTTCGCAAAAAATTCGGGGTGTGCAGAACGAAGGAACAGCTCAGAAAACGTTGGTCTGATCTGAAGTTGCGGGAGCCCGACCAATACAAAAGAATCAAGAAAGTTTTAGGAAAAAGTTAGTTATTTTTTTATATTTTCCATGGTACATATTATTTCATTGTATTCTGTTGTGTATTTTTGACTTTGATATAGTACAGTGAAAGATACCATCTTTCAGGTTCGTCCGCACAGTAAACGGACGTATTAAACCTCTTTCTCCGTACAGTTCCTCAAACGATGTTTTAGGATCATGCAGTGTGAACACCCATGTATTTTATTTTATTTGGGGGAGCAAATTTTGTAATCACTTATTTTTTAGGTGCTAAATCAAAGGACATTTGTTCGTTTGAAAAAAGGATATGCATGGTTATGTTAAGGGAGTGAATGCTCAGCAGCTGATGAAACATCTGAACGCAGTAGTACAAGTGTGGGCCTAAAGCCAAAAAGCTTGAGGGTGTCACACACAGGTGATCCTGTGTAGATACTTTGGGGTGTTACAATGTGTCAAATTTGTGTTTAAAAAGTATATGCTATGGTTTTGGCTATGTATCCAATCATGTGTTCCGGTTGGCACTGGGGGTCCATTTTAAAATGGAGCAGGCTTCAAAAGAATGTTTACAAAGTATTTTATCATGTTTAGTTTTTTTGAAAAATTGAGTCGCTACTAATGAAACTATACCTTTTATTTCAATCTCCCTAGGGATTCCAATAGCTACCTCAGATGAGCCGATAATTGCAACACCTACAACAATACCCCCAGAACCCCAGGATGGAGAGGAACGTGATGTTGTGGAAGTGGAAAGTGGCACCACAACAGGTCAGAGAGAAGCCAGACCCATGCATGTTAAATAGATGTAGGCCTACATATTCTATCCTACATTTTTCTTTTTACATTTAGGTGCAGTTCTGGCCGAAGACCCCAAAAAGTTGACACATCACAGTGACCAGATCCTGATCCAATACATCATGGTCTGCTGTCGTGACCTCGAAAAAATTAAGGGAGACTTGATAGAGATCAGGGCAAATACCAAGCGGGTGGAGGAAAGGCTCCAAAATATCATGGCTGTGCTTGGGCGTGTCTAATGTTTTTACACCAAAGAACGTTTAAATTGCTGAGTTTTGGAAGGTTTTTTGTTGTTTTACCCTTTAATGACTAGCACATGTTTAGCTTTTTCACAATTTTTTTGAATATAGTTTGTTTACGCATGGCTGGTCATGCGTTTTAATACCCCAAAAATTAAGGGAACATCCACATTTCTAAGGAAGTTTACCACCAAAAAAATAAAGATATTTTTACATTCCAAATAATTGTGGCTTCATTATGTAAATGTGGTGCTGAGTGAACTAATCAATGTTTTGTGTTTACACTGACAATGAAGGCTAATTAAGAATCTAAACCTACATGAAACATAAAACATTATAAAATGAAAACACCAAACCAATCTTTACTCCATAAAATAATGTATTTATTTGAAAACAAAATTTTAAACATTTTCTGGCATTTCAATGGCCCCCCTACCCATAAAATATTCCACATATTGGTTACGGACCTCACGTCCGGTTGGGGGGGCCAAGCCAGGACGGCCAGGTTCCAGGGCCACTAAAGTTTCTTGATTGAGTAAAGAGGCCTCAGGCCCACTCAAAGCTATATAACTGGTGGAATGCACCCGTAGGAAATTATGAAGCACACAGCAAGTCATTACCACATGGTTCCATTTGTATGGGGCAAGGTGGATGGAAGTCAGGAAGAGGCGAAATCGGCTGGCCATGATGCCAAAGGCATTTTCCACCACCCTTCTGGCTCTGGCCAGCCGATAATTGAACACCCTCCTCTCAGGGGTGAGGGTGCGTTGCGGGAATGGCCTCATCAAATGGGGTCCCAGGCCAAACGCCTCATCCGCAACAAACACAAAAGGTAGTCCCTCCACATTCTGCTCCGCTGGTGGCAAGGCCAGCAGATCCAAAAGGAGCCGTTCCCCAAACTCCGTCTGGGCAAATACTCCTCCATCAGACATCCTGCCATTCTTGCCAACGTCCACATAGAGGAACTCGTAGGTGGCCGACACCACTGCCATCATCACGATGCTGTGGAACCCCTTATAGTTGTAATAAAAGGATCCCGAATGGGGTGGTGGGACGACCCGAACATGTTTGCCGTCGATGGCTCCTCCACAGTTCGGAAAGTTCCATCGCTGGGCAAACTCGGAAGCCACATTCTGCCATTCATGTGGCGAAGAAGGGAACTGTGGAATTAAAGAAAGAATAAATTAATACTTTGAGCCAGAAACATTGAAACCTGATTTCATAAAAACATTCATGTCCAACATTGGTAGAAACTGTAAAAAAAAAAAAAAAAAGGATTAGTAAGCAACAACAAACCTAAAAAAAAACACTAAATAAAATTTGGGGGGGGGGGTTGAAGATGAGTTGGGAATATCACAAATGAAGGCTGTAGCACTCTGTATGAAGTTAAACAAAAAGAAACATTCCTAGGCAATCTTTAGGTTGCGTTTTGGGTAAAGCACTACGATGGAACATAGAATAAAATACATGGAAATGACTAGGCAAGGTAGGTATGGCCCCAGGATAGCATGCTGGAGAGGTTAGGTAAGCCAAATTTACAGGTAGGCCTCAAACCCAAAACTTTTACTATTAAAACATGGGGAGAAAGGGGACATTCCCTGCAGCTAAGAATCATGTGAATTAGGGACTGCTAAAAAAGCAATATAAAAAGTATCCAAAACAAAAAAACATACAATGTGAAGTTTTTAAGAAGAACACTTACCTTATATAATATAGTCCTCCTGCAAAACTTGAAGGATGGCAGAACAAGTCTCTGGTATAATGATACCCAGAGCCTGGGGGGATATGCCTGTGGAGAACTTAAGGTCCTGCAGGCTTCTCCCAGTCGCCAGGTATCGCAACGTGGCAATGAGCCTCTGCTCAGCACTGATGGCTTCACGCATAACGGTGTCCTGCCTGGTAATGTAGGGGGACACCAAAGCCAACAGATGCTGAAATACGGGGTCAGACATCCTGAGAAAATTCCTGAAATCATCAGGATTATTCTCCCTGATCTCCCGCAACAAAGGCATGTGACAGAATTGGTGCCGCTGGAGCAACCAATTCTTGGTCCATGAACTCCTCCTGACCCTGCTTATGGCATGGAATCGGGATACAGCATGAACCCCTGCACCAACTACAGCACGAACTCTACGACGAATACGTAGCCGCAACATGGCTAGATAACGGTCGGCTGAACAGAATGAACTAGAAGAACGCACGGAAGAACAGCAAGGCCAATGAAGAACAAGCTGAAAAACAGGAACGAGCAGAGCAGACCGCACTGAATAAACAGATACGAACTGACTACACGCACTGCCAAACAGATACGAACCCACAGGCACAAACTGAACTCCACAAAACGATCTTCAAAGCACGAAGACTGAAAAGCGCGAATCGTCTCTCACCAAACTTTTACTAACACGCGGTAACACGGAATTAGCAAAAGCGTCCCAAAGGGTGGCGTCATTAGAACCAGTGTTGCCAACCCCCTGAAGTGAAATTTACTGGCAAGGATGCCAAAAATCCTGTACGGCACCAATTTCTTACTGGCAAAAATAATGAAGATTACTGGCAGAGCCGCATTTTTTACTGACACTGCAAAACTAGTACCTAAAATTACTGTTTTTAGTGCTAAACAGTGCAAATATCAACATTTCAACTATAAACACACAGCTAATGCTAATATCAATGTGTTTAAGTTAAACAAAAGTAAAAAAACATATTTCTCAATTCACATGAAGGTCAGGTTACTATAACCCAGCCAGCACAGAGTTCCCCCTTACATCAGAGTCTGCAGGGATCCCCCTTACAGTGAAAGGGAACTCTTATGTAAAGGGGAATGCTGCAGATCATGATGTAAGGGGGAACTCTGATGTGGAGGGGGGGCTCTGGTGAATAGAGACCACCTTCCACAGAGTGAATACACTAAGGTAAGGGGGGTACTAATATAAGGGGGAAACCTTTATATCAGTGCCCCCTTACATTATTGTATTCATTCACCTTCTTACATCAGTGACCCCCCCCCCTCAGAATGGCCTGGCGGCACTGTCACTTACCTCCTCCCAGATGCACAGTGTGGGGCTCAGTCAGATGGCTCCAGCTTGGTGGCTCTGATCTCCTCTCCCCAGTCCACACGTCTGTTTCTTCCCGGGCCGTAACCCCCCATCCCGGCGGCACTCCCACTCTTGACTCCTTTCTAGGATCCCCTCATAGACTGTAGACATGACAAGAGATGGTCAGAGGTTGCGTACACGATACAGGAAGTAGACGGAGACTGCAGACACGATACAGGAGGTGGACAGAGGCTGCGGACACACTACAGGAGGGGGACAGAGACTGCGGACACACTACAGGAGGGGGACAGAGACTGCGGACATACTACAGGGAGGTGGACACTGGAGAGACTGCGGACATACTACAGGGAGGTGGACACTGGAGAGACTGCGGACATACTACAGGGAGGTGGACACTGGAGAGACTGCGGACACACTACAGGAGGTGGACAGAGACTGCAGACATACTACAGGGAGGAGGACACTGGACAGAGACTGCGGACATACTACAGGAGGTGGACAGAGACTGCGGACATACTACAGGGAGGTGGACACTGGAGAGACTGCGGACATACTACAGGGAGGTGGACACTGGACAGAGACTGCGGACATACTACAGGAGGTGGACAGAGACTGCGGACATACTACAGGGAGGTGGACACTGGAGAGACTGCGGACATACTACAGGGAGGTGGACACTGGAGAGACTGCGGACATACTACAGGGAGGTGGACACTGGAGAGACTGCGGACATACTACAGGAGGTGGACAGAGACTGCGGACATACTATTGGAGGTGCCGGAGACACTCTGCGGACATGATGGTGCCCTCCTCACCCCCTCACAGTAGCCTCCTCCTCTGACCACCACCATATTATTTCTCCACATCATCAGTGTGCTGTGTCCTCCTCCTGTGCCCCTTTCACCACTCCACAGGTCAGGGCAGCACTGTGCTGCCCTGACCTGTGGAAAGGTGCACAGGAGCCAGAGGAGGACACAGCACACTGATGATTTCTAGCTAGAAGTAATATGGTGCCGGTAGACAGAGAGCACATCAGTCTCTGTATCCCCTGCATGGCACCATTGGCACGGCTTCACGCTCCAGGCTCACTCACTGACCCCCCCAGTTTCACTCACCTCGAGTCTGTCTCTGTCCTCCACCCTGTCAGTGCTCCGCTCGCTCCTCCACCGGCACCTATGATGATGAGTGCTACTGCTGGAATGAGGACTCGAGTCGCGCGGCTCGCACCAGTCGCTGTGGTCACGCCGGTGTATTCAAAAATGGCGCCAGCGGCGCCATCACATTACTGCGCGTGCGCCGCCCGGCCGAGCGTGAATACGTTTTCCTGCGCTCGGCCGGCTTCGGAACGGCGCATGCGCAGTTGTATGGCCGGCTCGTGGCCATCTTTTTTATGGGCGCCGGTGCCCATAGCGGACATTAACGTACACCCCAAAAAAGGGGTTAAATTAACGTACCGTACGTAAATCTACGTACGGTTGGCAACACTGATTAGAACGGAACTTCCCCTTTATAGTGCCGTCGTACGTGTTGTACGTCACTGCGCTTTACTTCATCGTTTTTTAAAATGATCGTGTGTACGCAAGACAGGCTTGAGAGGAAACATGAAAAAAAACGACGTGAAAAACGGCAATAAAAAAAATGGCAAGAAAAACGATCGTGTGTACGCGGCATAAGTCTAAAATAAATATAAAATTGGAAAGCGTTTTGAAGTACATTTTTTGAGCGCAAACATATACTGTAGCTCATATCCTAAGCTATATTTGTACATCCTCTTCAGGATGTCATCACACTGCTGCAGTCTTCTAGGTGCACTTTAACTTTAAGAAATACAGTAATTGAAATAAATCATACATTTCACAGACTATACACCATAAATCCTTGAATTTTGCATTGTGTGCTCCCTTTTGACCTGTAAGAATTCCATTGTGCCATAATAGTCAAGCAACATCTAAACTCATAGGTCTTGCACTCATTTAAACAAATGAATAAAACATCATTTTACCTTCTCTTGGATGAGCATGCATTACTGTAAAGTCAGTCTAGGAGAGAACAGTGCTGTGGAACAGAAGATGCTGTGAAGCTTAGGAATGCAATCTTAAGCAGCTGAACAATTTTCTTGTAAATTAGTATTATTGTTACAATGCGAGCAAGGCCTCTTAACCTTCTCATCTTACATTGTATTGTAACTGTACTTCCTTTCTTTCCTATTCTGTAAAGCACTGTACAAACTGTTGGTGCTAAATAAATCTTGTATCGTAATAATAATATTGTACTGACAAGAACAGAAGAGTACACAAAGGTCATTTCCAGTATTTACATTCAATTGATTCGGAGTTATGTGCATTCACAGTTTACAAACATGTTTGCATCATAGGAGTTGAATGCATAGTTTTATGAGAAACCATACTTTTCACTAGGGATGCGCCGATACCGGTATCGGTGCCGATACTTGGCATTTTTGGGGGTATCGGTACTCGTACAAATGCCCCGATACCAAAAACCGATATCGGAAGTGACGTCAGCTTGGGCGGAGCTCGGGAACCGGCTAAGGTTGCGGCCTCTCCACGCGGCGGTGAGTGCTGTTTCCCTCACGACATGTGTTTTGCTGCTGCGCCTGCTACATGGCTGCCCCACATGGCGAGCGTCCTCCTTACACCATGTCCTCTCATGGCGGCCGGTGAGTGCTCTTCTCTATTTCTAACTGTTGCTTGCTTTCTACTTATGTGTCCCGCGGCCGGTGATTGCTGTACAGTACTACTAGCTTATATCACTTGCCTAACATGGTGGCCGGCCTGTGTTATACTTAAGTTAGTTTGTCCCACATTGTCTCTCTCTCTCTTGCCTAACATGGCGGACAGCCTGTGTTATACTTAAGTTAGTTTTGTTCCACCTTGTCTCTCTCTCTCTCTCGCCTAACATGGCGGACGGCCTGTGTTATACTTAAGTTAGTTTTGTTCCACATTGTCTCTCTCTCTCTCTCTCTTGCCTAACATGGCGGACGGCCTGTGTTATAATTAAGTTAGTTTTGTTCCACATTGTCTCTCTCTCTCTTGCCTAACATGGCGGCCGGCCTGTGTTACACTTAGTTTGTCCCACATTCTCTCTCTCTCTTGCCTAACATAACATGTCCACTGTCCAGCATGGCGGTCGGCCTGTGTTTGTTTGTGTGTGTTACATAACTTAGTGTCCCACATTGTCTCTGTTGCCTAACATGTTCATCATGGCGGCAGATGACTGCTGCTGTTACATAAATCATCATTGTCTCTTGCCTAACATTTTCCTGCATGTGCCTTTCTGAGACCATCCTTTTCTTTTTGTATTGTAGAGATATCGACCATTGTACCTGTAGCGATACCTTCAACTAAGAAGGCCGCAGATTTAGTTTGGGCCCTGAAGACAGCTCCACCAACCCCCGGCAATATGCTCTACCCCCTACTGGCACAGCTAGTACTTACAGTAAATTGTATATCTTATACTGTATGAATAACTGAGCATTGAGACAATACTAAATTGAAATAAGTATAAGATTTTTACTTAAGCTCTTGGTAAGAAAAGGGGTAAAATTAATAACAGTTTACAGAATAATCATTAGTAATGCAGAGCCCTGCCACACTAACACACTATAGGGTTAACACACAACAAGTGCGCCACACGGGCGACCGTTAGCTAAGTGCCCTATGGCGCAGTAACCAAAACACATTAGAAACCCCACCAGGCCTGGTTCTGATATCTACAACTTAGTCCTTTTTCTTCACCGGCAGATCTTTAACGGTGGTGCACATTAACAGAGTACAAACTTTGTAATCCAATGGGGTAGGTAAAGATGGGGTAGAAACTTGGCTATACAAACGGTAGGTTCAGCTCTGACAAGGGTCTTCAATAAGAGCACCAAGAACAACTCGTAGGCCACGGCAGTCTATAGGCCTATATGCAATAACAGTATATCGGTTGGGCATATGCCCTCTCACCCGCCCGGACTACGGTTCCAGTCCGGGAACTTCCACCAACTGTGTCCCACACACACTCAGTCTCT
Source organism: Rana muscosa (assembly GCA_029206835.1). Classification (NCBI taxonomy): domain Eukaryota; kingdom Metazoa; phylum Chordata; class Amphibia; order Anura; family Ranidae; genus Rana; species Rana muscosa. Next base: position 1,003,187,339 of record CM055116.1, on the reverse strand, counting down.
TCAGCGATCGGGTCCCCGATCCAACAAGGCTGTAGTCGAGCGAAGTCAGATGCCACCCAGGCTCGCAGAGGGGTGGAAGGCTCTTTGGTGCTGCGCAAGGCCTCAGGCTTCAGGCCTTGCACTCCGACACATCCGCACAGGAGGATCAGTCTCTGAAGTCTTGTGTCCCAAAGTGACCGAGCCCAGCCTCGCCTCCTCCTTTTATAACCCCTCCCATGAGTCTCTGCGGTGGAAACATTGCCGAACGGGGTTCTGGGTAATGTAGTCTCTCTGCATTAAAGGGGATCACCCCGCTACACACTCCCCCCACTTGAACTCTTTGGTCCCCAAAGATAAACCTTAACAAAAGCTATGTACAACTCTAGACAATTCTGCAAACGATGTTGGCATAGGGAATTCCCACCAAAACTGAGGGGTGGAATTCCCTTGCCTACAGGTCACATTATCATGGGTGGCCTGCCTAACTGTGCCAGAGAGTGAGCTGGGGTTGCCCTCCACTAAATGGACAGTGGAGGGATCCGGATTTTCAGCATTCCTCCTAGCGGTAACTACAGAGTCCTCTGAGCTATTCCCCATTTGTGGGTAGGTCAGCTTCCTAGGAGGCCGGATGACTCTTCGAGACCTTTGCTCTCTTGGGGTTTCTGGCTCTGGTGCCACAGGCTCCTCTTCCTCTGAGCAACCATCATGGGCATCTTCCCAGTAATCTGCTGAAGGACTAGATGGGATGAACTCTGTGGCTTCTGGGTTCAGTGTTCCATCTGGAGTATCTTCAGTGGTTGGAAGATCTATAGTGGACGTTCCTGGAGTTGGGGAAGGCCACAACCAATCAAGTTCTCCTTCTTCATTTTCACTAAGTTGAGAGGCCTCCCCATCCTCGGCTCGGGAGGTCCGCGACCGAGTGCTCGGCCTAGGAGTATCCAGGACAGAGGCCGGTTCAGGGGAGTCTCTCACGGGAGGTATTCTGACTGCCTCAGCAAGTGGGAGCAGGTGGTTTCGATGCCACGTCTTCAGGGGGCCCACCTTTCCTTCTGGCTTCAACTTATAGACAGGTAGACCCGGCAACTTCCTGCAGATGACATAGGGTTCAGATCTCCATCTGTCTGCAAGTTTGTGCTTCCCAGGGACCCCCAGATTGCGTAACAGTACTCGATCCCCGGGCTGTAGGTCTTGTACCCGGACCTTCAAGTCGAAATTTCTTTTGTTTCGAGCTCCCCTTTGATCTGAGGCCGCTTGAGCTTGTTCATAGGCTACTTTCAGGCTGTGTCTGAGCCTGTCCACATATCCTTTGTGGGATGTGGCTGAGGAATGGTCCAGAGAGGTGCCAAAGGCCAAGTCTACAGGTAGTCTCGCCTCTCTCCCAAACATGAGTCGATATGGGGAGTAGCCTGTCGCATCACTAATGGTGCAGTTGTAAGCATGTACTAGGGCTGCTATGTGTTTGCTCCAATGTTGCTTTTTCTCACTTTCCAGAGTCCCCAACATGTTGAGCAAGGTTCGGTTAAACCTTTCCGGCTGAGCATCTCCTTGTGGGTGGTAAGGTGTGGTTCGAGTCTTCTTGATTCCCAACGAATCCAGGAGTTTCCGGATCAGTTTACTCTCAAAGTCCCTTCCTTGATCTGAATGAAGTCGCTGTGGCAGCCCATAATGGACAAAGTACTTCTCCATAAGTACCTTGGCTACGGTGGAGGCCTTCTGGTCTTTGGTTGGGAAAGCTTGGGCATACCGGGTGAAATGGTCGGTTATCACCAGAACATTTCCTAGTCCACTCAGGTCGGGTTCGAGGCAGAGAAAATCAATGCATACCAGGTCCATTGGGCCTTGACTTTGTAGATGGCCCATTGGGGCAGCTTGATGGGGTAAAGTCTTCCTCTGGATGCATCGTGCACATGGGTGGCAGTACTCTTCTACCTCTGCCCTCATGCAGGGCCAATAGAACCGACTTCTGACAAGTTGGAAGGTCCTTTCAGCTCCTAGGTGGCCATGATTGTCATGCATGGCAACTAGAACAGTCTCTCGATGTTTCTCTGGAAGGAACAGTTGCCATCTATCTTCCGAGTCATCAGAGGGGCCCCTTCGGTAGACCACTCCCTGATGTAACTGCAACCTGTCCCATTCTTTCCTCAACAGGCGAGCTTCCTTTGAGGGGTGACGCAGGAGTCGGCTTGGATCCTGATTCTCCAGGGCCTCCAGGACCAATCTCCCCATGGGGTCTTCCAATTGGTCACACCTCAACTCCTTCCTGGACAGTCTCGGCAGGTTGTCCTCTTCCAGTTGAGCTACTCCACAGTAGTGTTTGGGGACTCCCACCATGGTAACTCCTATTTCCTCTGCTCTGGAGCCTCCTCTGGCTTGGAATTCAGCTCCTTGACAAAGGGCCCGCACCCCGTCCGGTGCCACTTGGGTCCAATCTTCTACGTCACTGGTGGGGGAATGAGATCTTCTGGACAGAGCGTCTGCGTCTCGATTCCCGGCCCCTGGCCTGTACTTTAGGCTGAAGTTGAACCCAGACAGTGCAGCCAGCCACCTGTGTCCAGTGGCCTCCAGCTTGGCCGTGGTGAAAAGGTAGGTAAGGGGGTTGTTGTCAGTCTTCACAGTGAACTCCGCCCCATACAGGTAGTCTTTGAGCTTGTCTACTACCGCCCACTTGAGGGCCAGGAACTCCAGCTTGTGGGTGGGGTAGTTCTTCTCAGAGGGGGTCAGGCTTCTACTCACGTAGGCAACAGGCCGCAGTTGTCCTTCGTGTTCTTGATAAAGTACTCCTCCCAGACCGTCATGACTAGCATCTACATGTAGTTCATAGGGTTTGGTTGGGTCTGCGTAGGCCAAGACTGGAGCAGTGGTCAGGCTCTTCTTCAACGCCTGGAAGGCCTCTTCACACTTCTGATTCCACTGATCTCTGATAGACTCTCCCGGCTTCCTGGGACCTGAGTCATCCTCTTCCCCCTCAGTCTTGAGCAGTTCATTCAATGGTCTAGCAATTCGGGCGAATCCCTTCACAAACCTCCTGTAGTAGGAGCAGAAGCCCAAGAAGGATCTGAATTTTGTTACTGTGGTGGGCCGTGGCCAGGAGGTAACTGCCTCCAATTTCTCGGGGTCTGTGGCCACCCCTTCTTCAGACACTATGTGCCCCAGATAGTTCACAGAAGACTGGTAGAACCGACACTTCTCAGGCGAAAGCTTGAGTCCTTCCTCACTGAGTCTTCTCAACACTTTTTCCAGCCTCTCTTCGTGTTCTTCCAAGGTTCTCCCAAAGACAATGACATCGTCCAGGTATACAAGGACTTCGATAAGGTTCATGTCTCCTACGGTCTTCTCCATGAGACGTTGGAAAGTAGCTGGGGCTCCAGACAGACCTTGGGGCATCCGGTCAAATTCAAAGAACCCCACTGGGGTTATGAAAGCGGTCTTCTCCTTGTCTTCTGGATGCATAGGGATCTGATAGTACCCGCTCTTGAGATCCATAACGCTGAACCATTTGGCTCCAGACAAGCTCTGTAAGGCATCTTCTATCCTCGGAGTGGTGTACTGGTCGGGTATGGTTTTCCTGTTAAGAGTCCTGTAGTCGATACAGAGCCTCAAGGATCCATTCTTCTTTCTGACCACCACTATGGGAGAGGCATAGGGGCTTCTGGACTCCCGTATCACACCAGTCCTCTTGAGTTCTGCAAGTTGTTCCCTTAGATCCTCCAGATCTGCTAGGGGGACCCGCCTGACCCTCCCTCGGAAGGGCTTGTCCTCCTGGAGGCGGATCCGATGGGTGGCACTCCTTGCACACCCCACATCGAACTCATCTTTGGAGAAGATCTTCTCCCATCTATTCAACTAGGCCTTGTCTCTCCCCTTCCAAGCCCTGGACAGATTCGGGTTTTCCATGGATATCTTCTCCCAAGTGTCTCCTCCTTCGCCCACCTCTGACAGGCTGACAGGGGCAGCGGGGCTCACTTGGCCCAACAGCATCCTGGCTGGGATTTCCATGGGGCCATCTGTATTGTTCCTAACACTCACTGGGACTCTACAATGGGCCTTCTTCAGAGCCTTCAGCGGAATCACTTCTGGTATCACTTCCAGACCGTGGGCCCCTTCTCTTGGGTCAGATTCCAACATGACAAAGGGTCCAGGCTGCTGCCAAGCAAGCTTCACAGTGGCTCTGAGACAGGTTACTTGGCCGGGCTGCAGTACTGTCCCCCCTCTTCCAAGTCTCCACACCTTCCCTATCCCTTCTCCTGGGGTCTTCTGCTCCAAGACCAGCCGTTGGTAAGCCGTCCTCAGCATGGGGTGGATCTTGGTGGCCGCATCCCCTTCTTCCTTCACTATAGGGGTCAGAAGTCTTCGGACCAGGTCCGTGTTCATCCCTATTATAAGGGAACTCGTGTTGGTTCCCAGCGGCCGAGGGCATACAACCGCCAGGGTGTCAAACACTTCGGCTTTTCCAGCCACCGACGGGTCAAAGATCATTCTGACAGGCAGATAGCCATCATAGGGGAAGTTCTGGGTTCCAATCCCACATATCTCCAGTCCCTCCATCTTCCGGATGGGTATGTGACTCAAGTGCTTATCGTAGAAGTCTCTGTATAGCAGGGTCACTTGCGCCCCAGTATCCAAGATTGCTCTGGTGTAGACTCCCTCCACTTGAATGGACACTATAGGAGATGGGCCTACCAACTTCTCTGGATATGGGCCGGCAGGGGTCACCTTCTTCTGACCTTTTCCTTTTGGACTCTCTCTCTCGTCCTATTCCCTTTGGACTTGAACTTTCCTTGAGCCTGGTATGCATTGACTTCCCCCCTTTTATTGGGTGTAGGAACCCGCTGAGGGATGTTATTATTTTTCTTAGGTGGGCACCCCCTTTGGGGAGTGCTGTGCCTCTTCTGAGGGATCTCGCCCCTTCTTCCTGGGGTATAGCTTTGTTGAGGTGCATTGCGTTTCCCCTTTGGTGTTTTATCCCTTTTTTTCCTTTTGCTTTGCATTCAGTTTGGAGCTCACTGAAGGTAATGGGCACCCGGTTGACTCCTTCACCGGGGCCCTCTGAAGTTTCCCGCCGGCTGGCGGTTGTCTGTTTTCTTCTTCTTGGGACTGGAGCATGTAGCCGCAATATGTCCAATTCCTCCACAGTTAAAGCAGACTATATCTCCCCATTCTTGTAAAGATGCGGGTGCTGAGGCAATTGGGAATAATTCCTTCCTTGGTACTTCTCTCTTGGGACCCTCTGTGTCTTTTCCCATCAGAGAGGTCAACATCTCTAACACCTTGGACATTTGAGCTTTTAGGGTGTCTATCTCTGATTCTCTTTCAGGGGTCATCATTGGATTGACTAGCACCTGTGCGGGTACAACATTTGTCTTAATCATCTGCTGGTCCTGTTGCAGCGCCTCCTCATCTCTGATGATTTTTATCAAGTCAGCAACGTTCCTCCTCCTGAGGTTTTCAGGTGCAGCCAGACTGGATCCGAGCGTAGCGCTCCCTTTAAGACTTGCTTCATTCTTGCCGCATCTGTATCTTGGGGCTTCATTCCCTTCTTTAACACAATCTTGCACAGCAACCTGTTCAGTCTTCTAACATACTCGGAAAGTTTCTCCTCTGGTTTTTGGAAAGTGTGTTCAAATTGGTAGACCATCTCTGTCACCTTTTCTAATTGACCAAACTCTTCCTGCAGCATGGCTAGACAGTCTTGAGCCGTGCAACCTGCATTTCCAAACCGAAAACTTTTCACTGCTTCTGCTGCTGCGCCTTTAAGGCTTTCTATCACTCGCTGCCTCTTCTGTGCTTCAGGCACCTCCCATGCCTCCACTGCCTGTAATGCCTGCTCCACCCAGGTATCAAAATCTTCTTCCCCTGCCGGGACAGGGAGCTTCCCTGAGAATGTCTTTAGTCTCCGGTAGCTGGTTTCTACATGCACCGTACTTGTCTTCTGACATTTGGTCAGCAGATCCCCTATCGCATTTATCAGTTCTGGTGATATAGCAGTGACAGGTGCAGTCGCCACCGGGGTTGTCGCCCTGTCTTCTCTTTCCGGTGGGGCACGGGCCGCAGCCTGCGGTGATCCCGTAGGGGATGGTTCCTTCTCTGCAGTTACTGCGTGCGCCAACCTATATGTTCTGTTGTCTGGCGTCCGCACACACTTGCACCTACAGGCCTCTGGCATCCTGTCCCCGTACTCCACTAATGCATATTGATATGAGATATCTGGGTCTCTCTTTATGTCCATCACCCACGGTGTGTGATCTGGAGTCACTGATTTCATTATTTCCTCTACCATCTCACTCGACCATTCCTCCCCAGGGAGGCTAATGGCTATCGACTGCTTTGGCTCTGTGTTAGCGGCTTTGCACCACTCTTCTACCGCTCGTGGATCCATGGGGTCCATGCCGGCACCTCTGGCGTTCACTTGCTGCATCAGGATCCCAGACGAGAACCCCCACGTGCAGCGATACCTTCAACTAAGAAGGCCGCAGATTTAGTTTGGGCCCTGAAGACAGCTCCGCCAACCCTCGGCAATATGCTCTACCCCCTACTGGCACAGCTAGTACTGACAGTAAATTGTATATCTTATACTGTATGAATAACTGAGCATTGAGACAATACTAAATTGAAATAAGTATAAGATTTTTACTTAAGCTCTTGGTAAGAAAAGGGGTAACATTAATAACAGTTTACAGAATAATCATTAGTAATGCAGAGCCCTGCCTCACTAACACACTATAGGGTTAACACACAAAAATTGTGCCACACGGGCGACCGTTAGCTAAGTGCCCTATGGCGCAGTAACCAAAACACATTAGAAACCCCACCAGGCCTGGTTCTGATATCTACAACTTAGTCCTTTTTCTTCACCGGCAGATCTTTAACGGTGGTGCACATTAACAGAGTACAAACTTTGTAATCCAATGGGGTAGGTAAAGATGGGGTAGAAACTTGGCTATACAAACGGTAGGTTCAGCTCTGACAAGGGTCTTCAATAAGAGCACCAAGAACAACTCGTAGGCCACGGCAGTCTATAGGCCTATATGCAATAACAGTATATCGGTTGGGCATATGCCCTCTCACCCGCCCGGACTACGGTTCCAGTCCGGGAACTTCCACCAACTGTGTCCCACACACACTCAGTCTCTTCAGCGATCGGGTCCCGATCCAACAAGGCTGTAGTCGAGCGAAGTCAGATGCCACCCAGGCTCGCAGAGGGGTGGAAGGCTCTTTGGTGCTGCGCAAGGCCGCAGGCTTCAGGCCTTGCACTCCGACACATCCGCACAGGAGGATCAGTCTCTGAAGTCTCGTGTCCCAAAGAGACCGAGCCCAGCCTCGCCTCCTCCTTTTATAACCCCTCCCATGAGTCTCTGCGGTGGAAACATTGCCGAACGGGGTTCTGGGTAATGTAGTCTCTCTGCATTAAAGGGGAACACCCCGCTACATACCCAAAAGATGGATTTCATCATCCCCGCTGGTTTACTTGGCCATACCAAGATGCTGGATGCAGCAGGAACAAACAACAAGCACTGGTGAGAGCAGCTTCGTTATTGTAAAAAATAGTAGGTGTCATGTGTGAAAAAAATCAGAAAACAAAACATTTGGGCTCAAAAAAAATTCCCCATTGTCCTCATTTTTTCCCCCCTTAAAGCGGGGGTTCCGCGGCCAAACTTTTTTTTTTTTTCTTCAGCATTCACTGGGGTATATGAATAGGAAGGTACACTCACTACTTTGGTCGCTGTATATAACCGTGGTCCGTTTTATCGGCAAAGAAGGACTTATAAAATCTGTTTGAGGGAGTTTCCATTTTGCTTGTGGGCATTGTGAAGCCCACAAGCAATCACTTCCTGGAAGCGGTGAAATCTCTCGAGATTTCGCGTCACGGTGTCTTGTCACATTCGGCTCCTCATCACAGATTGTCCAGGAAGTGACGTTTCGTCGCCGCCATCTTGCTACACCCCACACTCCTGCACAGTAATGATAGAGTGAGCAGGGGGCAAGCGGACATCTTGTTACACCCAACGGAGTTTTAGATTTCACAGTTATTTTCAACACAAAACGGATTTGCAAATATTGTATTTAAGCATATAAGCTCCGTTTTATGTTTAAAATAACTGTGAAATCTGAAACTTCCTGTGGGTGTAACAAGATGTCCGCTTGCCCCCTGCTCACTCTATCATTACTGTGCAGGAGTGTGGGGTGTAGCAAAATGGCGGCGACGAAACGTCACTTCCAGGACAATCTGTGATGGAGAGCTGAATGTGACAAGACAAGTCCCACATCGCATTGCGGCGCCGGGGAAAAGATAAGATACGCCTACTCCCGCGGGAGGGGAATCCCGGATGTCACAGTTTAGATGGCTATATTAAGGTAATTATTTAAAAAAAAAAAAAAAAATGTTGTGGCAATTCAGTATGTGTGCTGTGCAATGATTGTTTTAGAATAATGTTGTCAGTTTGGGTGAACCTCCGCTTTAAGGTGGAGAGACTTTCTTATTTCTGGCTTTAAGTGCAATGCAAACGGATGCCACTATCAGCAAAATGTCATCTGTCTGGAAGTTTTTTTTAATTGATGAAACCAACCAACGCATTGCAGACTGCAAACTCTGTTCTGCCAAAATATCCAGAGGAGGTTTCAAAAGTTAGTTCTTATAATACCAGTAATCTCATAAAACACCTCAAAATGAAACACAAGACTGAGCATGGCGAATTTACAGCTGTCACTAGCTCTTGCACTTAGCAGCTGACACTGCAGAAAACCCTTGCCAGATGTGAAAAATTTTCCATGGATAACCCAAGGGCTAAAAAAAATTCTCAAGTAGTTACCCAATTCATCGTTCTAGATGATCAGCCACTATCAATAGTTGACAATGTGGGTTTTTGGCGACTTATGAATCTTTTGGAGCCAAAGTCCGAAATTCCCAGTCGCCGTCATGTCACAGATGTCATCTTGCCACAATTACACAACACAGTGAAAAAACACATTACCAACATGCTACAGGAGGACATAAAGGCCATCAGTTTCACCACGGACATTTGGAGCAGTAGTGTGAGTCCCGTGTCTGTAATTAGCTTAACTGCACAGTGGATTGATGCCAATTTCACTCTGCACCAAGTCATGCTGCACGCAAAGAAATTTCAAGGCTCTCACACAGGCCAAGCTCTAAGGAGCATACTTGAAGAAATGCTTGACACTTGGGCGATTCCCAAAATTTCTGTCCATGTGGTAGTCTGTGACAATGGCAGAAATATGATAAAAGGTGTACAAGATGCTGGTCTTCAGAGTCTTTCAGGTGTGGCACATACACTGCAGCTGGCTGTCTCAGAGGGGCTTTTATCACAGCGCAGCATTTGTGGATGCTGTGAGAGTTGGGCGCAAAATAGTTGGGCACTTTATACATTCAAATCTGGCATATTCTCGGCTGCAAGATATTCAGATCCAGCTTGGTCAACCCATTAAAAGACTTCAACAAGATGTTCAGACTCGCTGGAACAGCACTTTTTACATGCTGCAGTCTCTGATAGAGCAAAAGCGGGCCATTGGAGTATATGTGTCAGAACATGACCTACCTGCAACTATCACTGCAAATCAGTGGAATCTCATGGAGAAGATGATCAACATCTTGGCTCCCTTTGAAGAGTTGACTCGGCATGCGAGTTCGGATTCTTTTGCCTCAGATGTAATTCCTGCAGTGACTGTGCTACAGCGATTATTATCTAAAGAAGTGGATGAGGACCACCGTGTTAAAACAATGAAGAACACATTGCTTGGTGCTTTGCAGAAACTCTTCTCTGACATGGAGCAAAATCTACTTTACTGCATCGCTACCTTACTCGATCCAAGGTAATCAATTATTTATTGCTGGCTGCTATTTTGCATTGTTTTTATTTGAATATTGATTTTATTTTTTGTTTTTTTATGAAGGTGATATTTACTGTGTTATCATTTGCTTGCATTAAAAAAAAAATTTTGTAATGCAAGTGATAACACTGTAAATTTCACCTTCATAAAAAACACAAAACAAAATCGATAATGACAAACACACTTACCTGCTCTGCCTCTGTGTAATGGTTTTGCACAGAGCAGGCCAGACAACTGTTTTTGCCGTGTCCCCCGCCTTCACCTTTCCTTCTAGCAGTGCCCCCACAGCAAGCTTCCACAGTTGTTGCTTTGCTTGCATGACGTTGTCTAATGGCTTATTTTTCTTATTCAAGGTATTAAGATCGGTTCTTCTCAAATGCAGATGCTAGCAGGCAGGCCAAAGAGATGTTTGTGAGATACTAGCAGGCAGGCCAAAGAGATGTTTGTGCTGGAAATGCAACAAATATCTTCTGTACAGGTACAACAGGCACAGGAAGCTACACCTGAGGTGTTGAGAAACCAGCTACCAAAAGGCCTCGCACTGACCAACAGCCAAGTACCAGTGTGGACAGTGTTTTTCAAGAAATTGCTTATTCATCTACATTTGAGAACAGTGCTCCCACAGCTGCTACCACACAACTAGAAGCATATCTTGGAGAGGTCACTGTGCATCGTTCGGACAAACCTCTTGGGTATTGGGCAGTCAATAAACTGCGATTTCCCACTTTTGCCCAAATGGCACAAAAATATATCTTTCAGCTCCTTGCAGTAGTGTGGAAAGTGAGAGATTGTTTAGTGCAGCGTCACACATTCTGACTGACACCAGAAACCTAACTGAACATGCAGAGATTCTTCTGTTTCTTAAAAAAAACTTGCCACTTGAGTTTGAATTGGAAAAGTAATCAACCGCCTGTTAATGTCCAACTGTAAGGCATCATGCACAGTTGCATGCTGCATCTCAAAGCAACCGCTCCACCTGGCGTTTGAGCATTTTTTTAGAGTTTCCTCTGCCTGTTAACTCCCTGTTCCCTCCATGTTGGCCTTTAAAAAAAAAAAAAAAATTGCCTTTTTAACTCCATGCCACAAACTTTTTCCTTAAGTGAAAAAGTGAATCACTTATGGTGTGCACATTGCACACTATAGGTGATTTAACGTGCAATGCATGGGGGACACAGCCTAATATGGAGCGGCATAGAGTTAACACTACAGGCAAACAAAAGGCTCAAAAACAGGGAGCTCAAACGGCTGTAGGAGCAGCTACTTTGAGCTTTATTGTGCATTTGGCCTTACTGCTGCTAAGTCCTTGGCTCCTTGGCCTTGCCATCCTGGAATGAACCTAATTTTGGTCTGTGAAAAATATTTTTTCACGAGTTTCATAAGAAGTTGAACTAGAAGCTAGCACTTTTTTTTTTTATTTAAAATTTTTTTACAAAATAATGTTTGTTTTGAGGTACTGTTCAGTTGCTCCTCCTTAGGCCTTACATTATTTAACTGTATTGCACTTGGTTTGGTTGATGTGATGACGTGAACTTGTGATGTTTGTTATACGTGGCGTCATCAACAATGATGATATTTCATGTTCTGTGTGACATTTGAGCTTTTCATTTTCAAGGCATAATGCCTGTACAATGCAGCTAAAAACATCTGTTCCTCAAGAAGTTTGAGCTTTTTTCCTGCCTGTTAACGCCTCCCCTCCATGTCAGCCCATTGCACACTAGTTTCAGGAGTTTAGGGGCAGGAAAGTTTACAGGCAGAAAAAAAAATCCAAAGATTTGCATTTTCAATTTCTTTGGATTTTTTTTTCTGCCTGCTGCCTGTAAACTGCCCTGCCACTAAACTTCTGAAACCGCATCCTTGGCCAATGGCCATGAATGAACACATAGGCTAACACATGGAGGGGAAGAGGTAACAGGTATGCCGCGTACACACAATCATTTTTCCAGTTTTTAACAAGAAAAACGACCGTGTGTGGGCTTTTTGTCATTATTCCCGACGGGAAAAACGGCATTAATTACGACGAGAAAAATTAGAACATGCTCTAATTTTTCTCGTCGTGATTCCCGTCATTTTTTTCCGCTGCAGTTTTCCCATAGGGAAACACTGCCACGGAGCCCACACATGGTCGTTTTTCTAGACCAAGAAAAAAAATCTCGGGAAAAACGGCCGTGTGTACGGAACCAAGCCGTTCCCTCATTTTTCCCGTCTATTTTCTCGACGGTGTTTTCACCGTCGAGAAAATCGATCGATCGTTTCTCATAAGAGAAAGAAAAAGCTCAAAAGAGCTAAAACACCTGGAGAAGCAGCTGCTTTGAGCTGTGCATGAGGCCTTACTGCAGCCTACATGCCAACCTAACACACATCCTCGCCATCCTGGAATGTTCTGTCTGTGAAATGTGTTTCTCTTACACATGTGTAAGAAGTTGAACTGGAAACAAACATGTTGTTTTTTTTTTAGGGTTTTTGAAATTTTATAATGTCTTGTGTTGACTGAGGTACTGTACTGTTCTTGCCTCATGCCTAAACATTGTGAACTTGCAATGTACATGTCATTGACATTATTTTATATAACATGTTCTGTACAAATTGTGCTTTAACAGCTTTGTGACCACTGCCAGCAAATAAACATGTTTTCTTTCATAATGTCTTTTGACTGCGTTTCAATTCCTTATATTATGGCGAAAATGTGTAATTTTTCATTATTTATTTAAAAATGGTCACATGACCAAAATCAGGTATCCATAATTGGTATCGGCGAGTACATGATGTCAAGCATCGGTACTCGTATTCGGTGTCAAAAAAGTGGCATCGGTGCATCCCTACTTTTCACCATTTCTAAAAGAAAAATATCACAAGCGTTTAACCACTTCAGATCCGCGCTATAGCTGAAAGACGGCTGCAGCGCGGACCTGAACTGCCAGGAGGACGTCCCCTGGACGACCTCTTGTTTACTTCCGCAATGCGCGCCCTCTGCGGCACGCATCAGGGAAGAGCTGTGCCCGCTGTGTCACGCGGGTGCCGATGCGCGTGCCTGGCGGCCGCGATATCCGCCAGGTACCCGCTATCGGCTGTCACAGAGCCAGAGACGTGGATCTCTGTGTAAACACAGAGATCCACGTCCTGTTAGGGAGAGAGGAGACCGATGGTGTGTCCCTTGTACATAGGGACAACCATCGGTCACCTCCCCCAGTCAGTCCCCTCCCCCCACAGTTAGAACACATCTAGGGAAACACATTTAACCCCTTCCTCGCCCCCTAGTGTTAACCCCTTCCCTGCCAGTCACATTTATACAGCAATCAATGCATTTTTATAGCACTCTTAGCTGTATAAATGTGAATGGTCCCAAAATAGCACCAAAAGTGTCCGATGTGTCCGCCATAATGTCACAGTCCTGAAAAAATATGTAGAAGAATACGTATCGGACTAAACTGAGGAAAAAAATCGTTTTTTTAAAAAAATTGGGATATTTATTATAGCAAAAAGTAAAAAAGTTTTTTGTTTTTTTTAAAATTGTCATTCTTTTTTTGTTTATAGCGCAAAAAATAAAAAACGCAGAGGTGATCAAATACCACCAAAAGAAAGCTCTATTTGTGGAAAAAAAAAATGATAAAAATGTCATTTGGGTACAGTGTTGTATGACCGCGCAATTGTCATTCAAAGTGCGTCAGCGCTGAAAGCTGAAAATTGGTCCGGGTACGAAGGGGGTTTTAGTGCCCAGTAAGCAAGTGGTTAAAAAGAAAGTACAAAGGCCACTGACAGTAGTCTCTACTAAGGTACCTATAAATTTTTATTCCTACTGCAGCTACATAAAAACATAACAGTTGCATGTTTTTGGCTTGTGAAAAGAGGGTGGGATGCACAGTGCTGTTTAAGCTGTTTTATGTTTTGTGTTTTTTTTTTATTCTTTATACATTTTCAGCCAATAGGGAAAGGAGTGATGGAGGAGCAGCAAGTGAAAGCAGGTTAGAGTAAAACTAACGACAAAACTTTTTTTTCATTTTGCATAAGGGCTATAACCCCTGTCTTTTTTTTTTGTTTTGTTTAACGCCCTGCTCCTGTTGGCTAGGCGCTATGTGTTAAATCTAGTTGTCTGAGCTGTAGTTTAGCTCAGAAGGATTAAGCTAAATTTTTGGCTCTGTTTCAGTCCAGCTGGGTTGCATGGTTTTCCCCTTGACAGTAGGTGTCACTATCACCATGGGTCAAGGTTGAAAATGCAGCAGGCTAGGTGTATTGGGTATTCTTTTCCCAGATGTGGCTCAGGGGACGTGGTCAACCCGCTGTGCATTCTGGGAGGGGGTACTTAAGGGACAGGGACCGCGCTATTGGGGTTTGTTGCCGGATCCTGACCTGAGGGCCCTCCTGGCCTCAGGGATGTGCGAGCGGTTTCTCGGCCTCGGGGCCTGCTGGCCCGAAGCTCTGCAACTGAGAGTAGGCCCAGGATTTTCTGGGGCCTACTAGTCCAGGGATGGTCCTACGCGGTCTTGCCTGCGGGAAGAAGCGGAACAATTGGGGACTCAATTGAAGGACGCATTCTGGCTGTGAACTGTGTACTTTCTGAAGGAACTTTTGCAAAGTGTCAGTGTGGTTGCACGATCTTGTGGAGGAAGATTGTGAAACGACTCAACGGCACTCATCAAGTCTGTGGCAGAGACTTTGAACAAGCTTCACACTGGTTGCTAGGCCAATGAGAGTAGGTCTATCCGGTGGTTGCTGAATCCAGTGTGGAACAGATTTGTCCTCTGTATCTGAGATTGTGCCTGATCCGCAAAGCAAGGTACCTGAGCCTCCCCTATCCCTCTAACCCTCTGTTGGAACTGTTTAATAAAACTCTTGAAGAAAAAGTAGCCACGTGTTGGTGTGGACATTCATGAAAGCTCTTCAAGGAGGGACCCCTAAGACGAGTGTGGTGAACAGAAAGGTAATGGCAGGCCCAAATCTAAACCAGCGGCCCCTTCGGGGGTATTGCTACATTTGCTGTCTGTTTCCCAATTGGGGGAATTTACTTTCACTTTCTGTCCCCTAGGCAAAACAGGAAATCCTTCCAATCTGAATGAATCCCAGGGTCATCTGAACTAGTATCACAATTGAAAGATTTCCCCTCTATTTCTGTTATGATGAGAAAAGTGTGTTTGTTTTTTTTTTTACTATTATTGATAATGCTAAAAAGGACAAATAGAGACGGTAAATCTCCTTATTGAGGATACAGACAGCAAAAAAAAAAAAAAACTGACAGGCGTTCTTATCCCTTTCCACACTATCCAAAATTAAAAAGAAAGTTTCGCCTTTATTTATACTTTGAGTCGATTTTTACAGAGAGTTTTCGCAACTGCTATCTAGTGAGTGCTAGAGTGCTTTGCCATGGTATAAGGAGCTTACAGTAGCCTCTATACACATGTAATGCTAGATGGGATATGGCAAGAGTCATTTTAAAAGCCCAGTTTCAGGCAAAACCTTATTGTAGACTGCAAGGCAAAGATTCCTTATCAGGGAGAAGCGAATACAAATTTTCAAGGATTAGTACCCCTTTTTTAACTTTGGACAGAGTGGAGAAGATTATTAAAGGCTTACCTACAGGTACAAACAAACCATGGGAGTTTACTTCTTTTATTGCTTGCCTGTGTCCTCTGTCAAAGTTACTCCCAATCCTTTTGTAATAGCTGCCCAAGTATGAAAGGGGTTAACGCCGTCTAAGACCTTCCCTCTCCTTGACACACATTCGCTACCGATCCTCCACAGTCAGGCGACCACTTCCCATAGGAATAATCCTTCCAAAGAACGAGACAACGCTCTGTATCTTTCCAGAATAGATTGACACTTTATTGCAAAAATAATACAACTTTTATACACACAGAGAGAAGCTTCTGACCCTCCTCCCATAATACCCCTCTGACCAGACCCAATTTACATGAGCCAATTAGCTACAGCTGCTGACTCAGACACATGACCTTTCTGTCTTCCAATACACATCTCTTAGACAACAAGTTAGCTAATCCCTTTCTAGTTTAAATGATTATGCATGACCCTTTTGTGTTCCCCCAGCCAGACGGTCTGCTAGAGTCCAAAACCTATACTTACATACTTAATTATCACTATTCACATTAGACAATAGAATGCAATCCCTATAATTACAGGCTTAACTCAAACACGCCACAATAGACAATAGAATGTAATCACACCCCATCACAGCAAGTATTACATAACAGCCCACACATAGTATACACGCAATCTATATTCAGCATTGAATCTGATTAGCACAGATCATACTGGGGTTCTCATTCACCCTGTGCCCCTAATAGAGACACAGGGTGGTTTACACTTAAGAGGCATTGGGGAAGCTGAAGCAAGGGTATATCATACTTTCTAAGAGCTTCTGGGTTCCCCGAGCCCTCCCGTTACACCTTTCTTTTCTGTGCACCAGAAATGAGGGAAAATCTCCCCCATGTGTTCACAGATAAAAATAAAAAATGTTCATAGGCTCTATAATTTCTCTACTCTATCCAAAATAAAAAAAAAGGCTTTGGCTGGAATTCGGTTAGGGAAACTGACAAAACTTTTTTTCCTTAGCTTGGATAGTGTACAGATGGGTATGTAGGTTGGGTCAATCTATTTTCTCCAGTGCAGGTGCCGCTCAACCGCAGCAGCAGTGGAGAGGGAGAAGAAGTGAAGAGGAACATGGTTCCTGTATAGTTTCTTGGGTCACTAGGGCAGCAATCCGATTAGATGCTGACAGCCCATTTAAGTCCCTGGCTCTTGAGTTTGGCATGCATTTAGCGTGTGGGTAATTTAGGGACAGGTCACCCATCGGTCAGCAAAATAGCAGTAGGGAAAGGTTCCAGATGAGTAGGAAAAGACTAGGTATCCTCCACTTTTTCTGGAAATCTCCCTCAAGACAGACGCTGTCAGTTTGGCTGAGATCTGCTCTGCTACAATCCGCTGCTCATCCGTGAGTGTTACTGGTTCGGCTGCCTCCATCGTTGTTGTGTACTGTTTTACTCTGACTACAATGCAAGTTCTTTCTACTGCAACCAGACAGTGTGTGAGTTACTGCTGCTGCTCCACCCCACAGGTAGAACATCTGTCAGCCTTTTTAGAGCTGACACCAAAACAGGTAGATTTCCCCTTACCTCTTGTACTGGGAAACCTTAGCATTTGCCTTCACTTTCTGTAATCCTAGCAATTATTACTAGGACATGAAATAAGGGGGATCTCATTGCGACACAGATTTCAACAAAAAACTGATACAGGTTTAATTCTTTACAGCTCTATCTAAAGAAATGTCAATATTTTTATTAAAAAGTTTTACAAAATAGGACATATAACAAATAAGTTGCCTGCATGATGTGTGAAATAATCATAAAGTACTCATAAAAAATAAAGACTGATTAAATAGTTTTTCATATTATAATAATTCAGGATACAATGGATAGTACACAGAAAAAAGGTTGCCCCGAGGAGAGCTAATCTCAGAGTACATTGTGCACACTGGGTAGCACAAAGCCACCTTCCTCATTGGTGAACCAAGAACAGACAGTTAGTATGATGTGTACATATACAGAAAGACCTGTCCCAATGGCCCACTTCATTTAAAATATAGTAGTAGAGAAACAGACGAAAAGGACTTCTTCCTTATGCAGGGCCAGACACAGGAATCAATGTACCATCCCCAATATGGATCACTACGCGTTTCGCCAAAGGCTTCCTCAGGGGATCCTATTGGTACTGGGAGATGTATTGTAGTTAATATTTAAATTTCAAGCTTATTTCATTCCTAGCACACATGTAAGTATGTACTGTATATCTCACAAATTAAACATTTTTTAATAAAGACTATATATCAAGAGTAAAATCTATTTCTTAAAGTGATTGTAAGGCTTGGTTTTTTTTCTTTTAAATAACAAACATGTCATACTTACCTCCACTGTGCAGTTTGCTTTGCACAGAGTGTCCCCAATCCTCGACTTCTGGGGTTCCCCGGCGGCGCTGGTAGCTGCTCCCCGCATTGTATAACCCCCTAGGAGATGCGCTCTCCCGGGGGGGTTACCTTGCGGGAGCGCTCCCGAGTCCAGCATTTACGTCCATAGACGCAGAATGCCGGACTCGGCGCTGCCCCCCTGAGTCATTGGATTTGATTGACAGCAGCGGGAGCTATTAATCTATCCAATCAAGAGCCGAGACAAAGGGCAGAGGGGAAGAGCGTGTCTCAGGAGTGGGAATTACAGGTGAAAAAACATGAGGGTTTACAACCCCTTTAATGGTTGAATACTCACTTTTATATGTAAAGCCAACATGAGAACCATGAAGCGTACAGTTCACAACATCAGGGAAGATGGGGGGGGCAACACACATCCAGTTCAAACATGGAAGAGACCAGTACACCTGGGTCAATGCAGCTAGAGAGAGGCCTCACTCTTGCATGGCCTGTGCCTAACAAATAAACAAATTAATGTTGCTATGTAGCTACAATATATATATATATTATTTAAAATAATAATTCACCTTTGTATGGAGGCAAGGGAACTTTTTTTTTTCAAAAAACTCTTGTCCATGTTTGAACTGTGCTATAAGGCATTTTCTAGCAAAAAATGCTGATCTTTACATGTATGTGAGGAATATCATAATTGGCCCAGTGGGCAAATGGTTAAATTGCAGCTTGCCAGTTGTTAGATGTGATGGCTGCATTAACTTTCTTTTTTAGACGTTATTTCTTCAATTTTCATTTGGTGATCTGGCTAGTAAGTCTGTTGTTTTTCAAAAGAACAAGCTCTCTTGCAGATGTACAGTATCTTTTACAGGGATGAGACAAACCACTCAACACTGGCAAGTGGGCTTACAATGATCAACTTTTTACGATTATGTAAAACCATTATCCCAAAATGAAAAAAACAGTTTGCTGTAACAGCTCATAAAGTGTTAGCTGTAGTTAAATTTTTTAGTATATTTAAATCTGCTAGCGGCTAGCCCATCTAACACTCCCCTCCCCTCCAGACTAACAACGCTACAGTCCAAATCTGCCCCCTGTGCTTATTTATTCAGAGGATAGTCAGGTATAATACAGGAGGGGTGTTACTGGCCAGATCACCAGGTAAAAACAGAGGGGGAAAAAAAGCCTAAAAACTCATGCAGACACCACATCTAAGGATTGATAAGCTTCAATATATTACAATTTTGGTTTTGGTTTTGTTTTCTTGTGTATTCTTATTTATAATTGAACACTTACATACACTTCAATATTGGACTAAAATTCTTATTTACCTCCTGAACACAGTTAACTCTGAGGCTAGGTTCACACTTTGTCGGTTTCCCTGCAGATGCATTTGCACGGGCAGAGCAGCCCATTCATTTGAATAGGCTGCTGTACATATGGAAAATGCAGGGAAAAGATCCCTGCACCTTTTCCAAAAACACAGCTGCAAGGAAACAGCATAGCACTATGCGGTTCCCAGCACGGGAGAACACGCTGCGGTTTACAGTGTGTGAGGGTGCCATTAACCACTTAAGGACCGGAAGATTTTCCCCCTTAATGACCAGGCCATTTTTTGCGATACGGCACTGCGTCACTTTAACTGACAATTGCGTGGTCGTGCGATGCTGTACCCATCCACATTTTTTTCCCCCACAACCAGAGCTTTCTTTTGCTGGTATTTGATCACCTCTGCGGTTTTTATTTTTTGTGCTACAAACAAAAAAAGCGTAAATTTTGAAAAAAAAAAGCAATATTTTTTACTTTTTGCTATAATAAATATCCCCCCCCCCAAAAAAAAATATAAAAAACTATTTTATTCCTCACTTTAGGCATGTTATATATTCTTCTACATATTTTTGGTAAAAAAATAAAATAAAAAAAAAATAAAAAAATCGCAATAAGTGTATATTGATTGGTTTGCACAGAAGTTATAGCGTCTACAAAATAGGTAATAGGTTTATGGCATTTTTATTATTATTATTCTTTACTAGTAATGGCGGTGATCTGCGATTTTTAGCAGGACTGCAAAATTGCGGTGCACAGATCGGACACCTAACTGACTTTTTTGGGAACCAGTGACATTATTACAGTAATCAGTGCTAAAAATATGCACTGTTATTGTACTAATGACACTGGCAGGGAAGGGGTTAACATCAGGGGCAATCAAGGGGTTAAATGTGTTCCCTGCAGGTGTGTTCGAACTGTATGGGGGATGGGCAGCTTGGGGAAACACACAGATCTGTCTTCCCGCATAGCAAAAAGACAGGATTTGTGTGATCTCCCCTGTCAGAACAGAGATTTGCCTTGTTTACGCAGGCAGATCCCAGTCCTGTCCCTCCGGGGGAACGGTCGCGGGTGGCCGGTGGACACAGAGTCTGCCCCCACTCACTGATTGGCTCCCCCGCTGGCCAGTGGGCGCACGTGCACCCACAAACTAGAGTTCCCAAGACGACGTACAATGATGGCGATTCACGGGAACAAGCCGACCTGCCGCAGTACAATAACAGCGGCTGGTCGGCAAGTAGTTAAGAAATAATGGCATCCCTTCATGTCTGCTAACAGATGCAGAAAGGCATGCAATTACATGCAGTCTTGCACCTGCATACAGTGTGAACCTAGACTGAAAGAGACACAATGGACATTTGCAATAGACTGCTAACAGTTGTTCTGCTTAATACAGACAGTACTGGATTTGCAGTCTATTTTCAGAATAGCGTGTACTAAATGCAACTTCTTAATGGAGCATGAGAAGGATAACACTAATAAGTGGTTAATGACAAACTCATTAGGACTTAAGCTGTATTCTGTCTAAACTAAATTAAATGTTGATAACAAGCCTGGCACAAATAACTTCTTTTGTTAATAAAACACTTCTAATGTCAAAAAGGATTACCTGATTCTGATTTCTTAATTAACTCTAATAAATGAGAGTTTCTTTACATCAGTGTTCCCATTAGCGCTCCCCTTACCTCTGAAGGTGGTTAGGGATCCCCAGGTGGTTCGGTGGGCTAGTATTTAATCTCATGGGAGAATCCTTCACTCTTTGTGGGGTCATAGAAATTGGGTGCCAGTTACTTCAGGAAGTTCAACAGAGTTTATAACATGTCCGATGAACTCAGGGAGAGAGGGATTTGGGCACAGGATACCCCAAAAGACCAAAATGCTAATTCCATATTACTGCCCACACTCAATACAGAAAAAAGGGCCTTTAACTGTTGGAAAAGCAACAGCAAGTTATATAAACTGAACTATATGTGTATATAATATATATATATATATATATATATATATATATATATATATATATATATATATATATAGTGACAGCAGGAAGGTAAAGTCACCTGGTTGCATCCAGGGGGGTAGATATATTTCGCCGAGATTCAGGCTTTACGCCGACTTATACAACTAGGTGGAGAGTTGTATAAGCCCAGCTAAGGCTAGTGGGCTCATGGATGACTCATACCTCTAGGGAGAGTGTGGGGCGTCGTGCAGACAGGGAGTTGATGAGACCAGCTGAAGCTTGTCAGCTCATTTAGGCCTCTATAAGAACTCCCAGCTTCATTAGATGTTAGCTCATGCCTGGACCCAGACCTGTGTGGACTGTCTAGGGAGAGTGAACCCCTGTGCGGTGAGACAAAGCCTGTGTGGCTATTTGCTTGGACATTTAAAACCAGGGACTTAGGGACTAGGACAGCACTAGGCTGATCCCAGTTGTTAGTTAGGAAACCTGTATGTTTAGTCAGAGGTCAAGTTGACCAGGATTTATTTTGTTTATGTTTCTTTTGGCTTTGCTGTGTTTTGTCACTGTAAATAGAAAATAAACCGCACCTTTTTTTGATTTTGAAAACCACAACCTCCGTTTGCTGGGCCTGTTTTTGTGTGGGGAGCCCATCCCGGGGGTCACACACACCCGCTGCCGAGCTAACCCCCTCACAGTTGGTGGAGAACCAGTGGCAGTTTTTTTTAAGCCAGCATGGAGGAGATACTGAAGCAGCTGGCTCTAGCAAATGCCAATCAACAGCATACAAATGCAGGTTTGCAAAAGAGCCTTGCAGCTCATCAACAGAGCCTTGCAGCTCAACAACAGAACTTCGCAGCCCAGCAGCAAGCTCATCAACAGAGCCTTGCAGCCCAGCAGCAAGCTCACCAACAGAGTCTGGAAGCTCAGCAACAAGCCCAGCAGCAATCTGAGGCCCGCTTCATAGACCTGTTACAGAAGCAAGAGCAGAGACTACAACAAATGGAAGCAGTAATGCAGCAACGTCCGCAGACCAGTGAGGAAAGCCGTCCCACTAATACCGCGTCCTTTGGGGTGAGTCGTTTATTGACAAAAATGACTGGAGAGGATGATCCAGAGGTATTTTTGACCACATTTGAAAGGACTGCTGAAAGAGAAAAGTGGCCTGAGGAGCAGTGGGCTGGACTGGTGGCTCCTCTGTTAACTGGTGAATCGCAGAAGGCTTACTATGACCTAGAGCCTGACCAAGCAAAAGACTATGTGATGCTAAAAGCTGAAATATTGGCAAGGCTGGGTGTCACCCAGGCTGTCCGGGCTCAGCGTGTGCATAACTGGACTTTCCAGCTTGGAAAACCCCCCAGGTCTCAAATGTATGATCTCATTCACCTGAGCAGAAAGTGGCTACAGCCAGAGACTTTGTCCGCACCAAAGATTGTGGAACGTGTTGTAATGGATCGGTTTTTGAGAGCTCTTCCTACTGCCATCCAAAAGTGGGTAAGCCATGGAGACCCAGAGACGGCCGATGGTCTTGTGGATCGTGTGGAGAAATACTTGGCTACAGAGAACCTGACGGCCTCTTCCAGAGACACTCGGACTTTCCACCCTAAGACCAGACCATCCCCAGGGGCGGATAAGAGGATTCCAAGGGGTAAGGGTGGAGAGAGTGAGAGGGTGGGAGCTCTACCCCAAGTTTGGCGAGAACAGCCTGGGAAATCAGCGGCTCAAGAGGCGGCAAGAAGGATCGTTTGCTACCGCTGCCGGCAAGCGGGACATATTGCAGCCAATTGCCCGGTTGTGGAGGAACCCATGTAGTGTGACTTTCTGACGGGCAGACGTCAGTCGCTGTGTGCGACAGTCGCATGCACTGCCATTCGAGGAACTGAGAAACATTTATGCAAAATGTGTGTTAATGGTAGAAATGTTGTGGTATTGCTGGATTCAGGTAGCCTTGTGACCCTGATAAAGGCTGAGTTAGTTAAAACAGAGGTCTCTGGGAATAGCAAGGTAGCTGTTATTTGTGTGCATGGGGACACCCGAGAGTATCCAGTGACTACAGTGTGTTTCGAGACCCCCAAAGGTACCCTCTCTCATCCAGTGGGCTTAGTATCTCAGTTACCGTATGACGCCATTGTGGGAAGGGATTTTCCGAAGTTCTGGGAACTGTGGGATGATCCTGAGCCCCCCACTGGTGCCCCTATGTACCAGGAATGTGATAGCCAGAACTCCCCTGAGAGTGGTGAGGACTCTCCGGAATTTCCCTTATCAGTATTGGCAGGGGAGACTCAAGAAACTGGAGAGGAGCCCACCTCCTCAGACGAAAACCTACCGTCTGTGGAGTTTTCTGATCTTGAGGTTCACAGGGAAAACTTTGCCACAGAACAGTTGAAAGACCCCGCCCTAATAAAGGCACGGGAAAACGTAGTGAAAATAGATGGCGAGTTAGTGAACCCAGATAATACCTGCACTTACCCATACTTCAGCGTAGAGAAGGACCTACTGTATCGGGTGGCAAAAAGGGCAGAAGAAACCGTTGAGCAGCTTGTGGTGCCCAAACCTTACAGGAAGTTGGTGTTGGAGTTGGCCCATGGGCACATTCTTGGAGGTCATCTGGGGACAGAGAAAACCCGAGAGAGGGTATTACAGAGATTCTATTGGCCGGGGGTGATGAAGGACATAGAAAATTATTGTTCCTCCTGCCCTGTGTGTCAGAGGTCGGCCCCGATGCCACATTTCCGTAGCCCGCTGGTCCCTCTACCCATCATTGAGGTCCCGTTTGAGAGGATCGCCATGGATTTGGTAGGTCCTATAATCAAGTCCGCTAGGGGGCACCAGTACATATTAGTTATAATGGACTATGCCACCCGTTATCCAGAAGCGATCCCTCTCCGAAATACCTCGGCCAAAACCATAGCCAAAGAGCTATCTCTTGTGTTTAGCCGGGTGGGTATTTGTAAAGAACTGCTTACGGACCAAGGTACACCCTTTATGTCCCGGGTTATGAAGGAGCTGTGTAAATTGTTCAAAGTGACGCAATTACGTACATCTGTGTATCACCCCCAAACCGATGGGCTGGTTGAAAGATTCAACAAAACCCTAAAACAAATGTTGAAGAAAGTGGTGGATAGAGATGGAAAGGATTGGGACTGTCTACTTCCTTATCTGATGTTTGCTATTAGGGAGGTGCCCCAATCCTCTACGGGATTCTCCCCCTTTGAGTTACTGTATGGGAGACACCCAAGAGGGCTGTTGGATATTGCCAAGGAAACTTGGGAAAGTGAGAGTTCTCCCCACAGGAGTGTGATTGAGCATGTCGCCCTGATGCAAGACCGAATTGCACAGGTAATGCCCATCGTGAAGGAACATTTGGCCCAAGCGCAGTTAGCACAGCAGAGAGTGTACAACCGTGGAGCCAAGACCCGTACCTTTTCCCCGGGGGATAGGATACTGGTACTTGTCCCTACGGTTGAAAGTAAATTCCTTGCCAAATGGCAAGGCCCCTACGAGATCATGGAAAAAGTGAGCGAAGTGAATTACAAGGTCAGACAACCAGGAAGGCGAAAGCCCGAACAGATCTATCACGTTAATCTGTTGAAAGCCTGGAGGGATAGAGAGTCCCTAGTCGCAGACACTTGGTCACCAGCTCAAACTGGTTGCGTGATTCCTGAGGTTGGAATAGCAGCCACCTTGTCACAACCCCAACAACAGGAGGTTAAGGAGTTTGTGCTTCGCAACAAGGAGGTATTCTCTGAGCTGCCGGGACAAACATCTGGGGTAGAGCATGACATCATTACCCCGCCCGGTGAAAGGGTGAAGTTAAAACCCTATCGGATCCCAGAGGCCCGACGGGAGGCAATACGGGAGGAAGTACAGAAAATGCTGAACTTAGGGGTGATAGAGGAGTCCCAAAGTGATTGGTCTAGTCCCATTGTGTTGGTGCCTAAACCGGATGGGAGCTGGCGATTTTGTAACGATTTTCGTCAGTTGAACAAAGTTACAAAATTTGACACCTACCCCATGCCACGTATAGATGAGTTGATCGACCGGCTGGGAACAGCCCGATACATGACGACTCTTGACCTCACAAAAGGGTATTGGCAAATCCCCCTGGCCAAATTGGCCAAAGAGAAAACCGCATTTGTAACCCCAGACGGGGCGTTCCAATATAAGAGAATGCCGTTCGGGTTACAGAATGCGCCGGCCACATTCCAGCGGAAAATGGACCAGATGCTGAGGCCCCATCGGAAGTATGCTGCGGCTTACCTGGATGACGTAATTATCCATAGCACAGATTGGGCCACACATCTGCCAAAAGTGCAAGCAGTCCTGGACTCTGTTCGGGAAGCGGGGTTTACGGCTAACCCCAAGAAGTGTACCATTGGGCAGGAGGAGGCCAAATATCTTGGGTACACCATTGGGAGGGGAGTAATAAAACCCCAACTCAACAAAGTCGAGGCCATCCAGAGTTGGCCACGTCCCAACAGCAAGAAGCAGGTACGAGCCTTTCTGGGAATCGCTGGGTATTATCGGCGATTCATTCCCCACTTTGCTTCTAAGGCTGTGCCCCTAACCAACCTAACGAAGGGGAAAGGGTCGGTCATGATTAAATGGACCCCCGAGGCTGAGGCAGCATTCCAATTCTTGAAACAAGCCTTATGTAGCCAGCCAGTGTTGTACTCACCCGACTTCTCGAAAGACTTTGTCGTACAAAGTGATGCGTCAGATGTGGGGTTAGGAGCAGTATTGTCCCAGGTCTGGAACGGGGAAGAGCACCCAGTCATTTACCTCAGCAGGAAGTTGAAGTCCCATGAGGTAAATTACGCCACCGTTGAAAAGGAGTGTTTAGCGGTGAAGTGGGCTCTAGATTCCCTTCGGTACTACCTGCTAGGTAGGCACTTTGACATGGTTACGGATCACGCTCCGTTAAAGTGGATGGCTCAAAACAAGGAAACAAATAGAAGAGTGAATAGGTGGTTCCTGGCCCTCCAGGAATTCAACTTCACAGTAAAGCATCGCCCTGGCGTTCAAATGGGGAATGTGGATGCTTTGTCTCGAGTACATGAATGCCTGATTGCTGGTGTTCCAACCCCGAGGTTAAAACAAGAGGGGGGGTATGTGACAGCAGGAAGGTAAAGTCACCTGGTTGCATCCAGGGGGGTAGATATATTTCGCCCAGATTCAGGCTTTACGCCGACTTATACAACTAGGTGGAGAGTTGTATAAGCCCAGCTAAGGCTAGTGGGCTCATGGATGACTCATACCTCTAGGGAGAGTGTGGGGCGTCGTGCAGACAGGGAGTTGATGAGACCAGCTGAAGCTTGTCAGCTCATTTAGGCCTCTATAAGAACTCCCAGCTTCATTAGATGTTAGCTCATGCCTGGACCCAGACCTGTGTGGACTGTCTAGGGAGAGTGAACCCCTGTGCGGTGAGACAAAGCCTGTGTGGCTATTTGCTTGGACATTTAAAACCAGGGACTTAGGGACTAGGACAGCACTAGGCTGATCCCAGTTGTTAGTTAGGAAACCTGTATGTTTAGTCAGAGGTGAGGTTGACCAGGATTTATTTTGTTTATGTTTCTTTTGGCTTTGCTGTGTTTTGTCACTGTAAATAGAAAATAAACCGCACCTTTTTTTGATTTTGAAAACCACAACCTCCATTTGCTGGGCCTGTTTTTGTGTGGGGAGCCCATCCCGGGGGTCACACACACCCGCTGCCGAGCTAACCCCCTCACAATATTATATATATATATATATATATATATATATATATATATATATACACACACACACATTATACCTTTCTATCCAGCAGGTGGCACTGCAGTATAATAGTGTGTTATTGAATGGTAAAGTAATAACAGGATGTTGTGTCTATGTTAATTGCATGTACTTGTATTGTCCTGTTTCCTGTAAGACATGATCAAGACATCCTCCATGAAAGTAAAGTATTCTCTGTATACAACAAGCTTCCAAGCGCATGATTCAATAACCTGCTAATAGGTTATGGGTCCCAGGCATTGGAGAGGATATCCCAGGCACCCAGAGGCACTTGAAAGAAGATCCAGTGAGCACTGAAAGTCTGTGAGTACTGTATGCAAGCAGCTGAAAAATGGCAAGCGGTACCAGATGTGAAATTTGCAATTGCAAAACTATGGAAGTTTAAACTGGAAATGCTTTTTAGCATGGATTACTTGGGGCAAGTGCTAAATAAAGACAGATCCACAGATGGAGAGACAGAGGCATAGGACAAAAAAGATAGACAGGCAAAAGCAATTATAAGCTTACTAATGGAAGATGACCAGCTTATCCAATTAAGAAGAGAGATAATGGCCATAGGTATGTGGACTTCATTCCAAACCTGGGCGTTCAAGTCTAAACAGCAAACTGTTTTTGCTAAGAAAGTTGTACAAGATGAGTCTACAAGAAGGCCAGAAAATGTGTGAAGACGTGAATGCTATGCTAGAGATCATAGAGAAGCTACGTGCTATCGGAGAGGACATAAAAGATAACCATACTGTTGCCCTGCTCCTCTGAAGCCTTCCAGAGACCTATACTGCTCTCATTAATGCTTTAGAAACCAGACCTGAGCAGGAACTGACACTGGAATATGTCAAAGGGAAATTAATCGATAAATACGACAGAAGGAAAGAAAATGCACACCATGATGACAAAGCTCTTAAGATGTACAAAGGCACAAAGCACAACAAAGAAAGCAGAGCCTGTTTTCACTGTAAAAGGACCGGTCACTTAAAAAGGACTGTTCTATCTGGAAAGCCGAGCAGCGAAAGTTAGAGCTATCCACAAAAGAAAGAGTCAAGCAGCCACAATGAAAACTGCATCTTGGTGTGATCCAGTTGCGGCTGGTGCATAGACTCAGGTGCAACAAGCCATATGACTAGCGATGATACCTTCTTCACAAACATTCATTACAGTACAAAAGACAAAAGTTTTCCTAGCAAACGGGAAAAGCATCACTTCAGAAGGTAAAGGCCAGGGTTTCCTGAACTGCATTACACCACAAGGCAAGCAGAGTGTCCTTGTAAAGAAAGTGCTGTATGTTCCACAACTAGAAGGCAGCCTTCTATCAGTGAAAAGTCTTTCAAACAATGGTCTCACAGTTAAGTTCCAGGGTGATGAATGCACAATTCACAATAATAAGCGATGCCTCGCATAAGGAAAACTGTATGACCACCTATACAGGCTCATCACCGCAGACCAGAAAGCCAAAATAGCCTCCAATAACCTACACAACAAATCAATTCACTTATGGCACAGGCAGCTAGGGCACAGACGTCCAGAAGCTGTACAGGACATTATAAAGAGAGGATTATCAGAAGATTTAACAATAGCGCTTTGCAAAGTGCTCATGAAATGCAAGTGCTGTATTGAAGCATAAGCCACACGTGCTCCCCTTCCACAGCCATCTCAAAAAAAAAAATCTACACACCCCCTGCAGCTCATACACAGTGACGTATGCGGTCCAAAAAAACTCCGTCAGGCGGGAACAGATATCTACTGACCTTCATTGATGACTATTCCAGGTATACAACTACTTATATGATGAAACATCAGAGAAACTTCAAGAGTTCGTTGCCATGTCTAGCAACAAATTTGAACAGAAACCAGGAATAATAGGCACTGACAATGGGGGAGAATACATAAGCAGAGAAGTGGCCTCATACCTGAAGAGACAAGGAATAGTACACCAGACAACCGCACCATACACCCCTGAACAAAATGGTGTAGCAGAAAGGAAAAATCACACTCTTATAGAAATGGCCAGATGCATGTTGTCGGATGTCAACCTACCTTACAAGTCTGGGGAGAAGCAGTCATGACAGCAACCCACCTACAGAATAGACTACCCTTAAGAGCCATTAAAAGTACTCCATTCGAATTGTGGCATGGATCAAAGCCTAGCATAGGGCACATCAGCATGTTTGGATGTAAAGCATATGCCTATATTCCAAGTGAGAAGCGATCCAAGATGGAGAACAGAGCCATAGAGGGCATTCTAGTAGGCTACAGCGAGCAAACTAAGGGTTACAGAATCCTACACCCAACGACTGACAAAGTGACAATAAGCTGTAGTGTTAATTTTGGCGAGAGCCCATCACCAGAAACACTGATCCCTGAAAGTTGTGAATATACCAAGCAAACCAGAAGAAAAGGCGACTCCTGCAAAGCGAACCTTTGCAGGAGTCAGAACAAGAGTTTGAACGCATATCGCCTAAATCAAGTTCCCCATCAGATCCTGCTGAACTGCCTGAAGTCAGAAGATCCACTCGGACTACAAAGGGCATACAACTCCGCAAGTTGTCATACACTGTCAAAACACTCGGCATACTTGAACCAACATCCTGGGAAGACATAGAAAAACTGCCAAAACATGAAGCCAATAAATGGAGAAAGGCAGCAGAAGAATTAAAGTCACTTCAAGAAAATAAAACCTGGACGCTCACAGAGCTCCCTCCTAATGGCAAAACTATAGGAAGTAAGTGGATTTTCAAAGTAAAGTCAGACGCAGAAGGGAATATCCACAAATACAACGCCAGACTAGTTGCCGTCGTGAAACTACATTCGCTCCCGTCATGAAACATTCCACCATCAGAGCGCTTCTTAGTGTTGCAGCCACGAAGGGCATGCAAGTCAAACACCTAGACGTTAAAATTGCTTTCCTATATGGAGACATTAAGGAAGCCTCTACATGGAACAACCACCAGGGTTTGAGCAAGGAGACAACCTTGTGTGTAAACTCCAGAAGAGCCTCTACAGTCTTAAGCAATCTGCAAGGATGTGGAATGAGAAAGTGAACGAAGAACTTACTAAAGAGGGATTCTCAAGAAGTAAAGGAGATCCCTGTCTCTACTCCAAAAATCAAGAAGACAGATGAATATACTGTACATCCTTATTATTATTATTATTTTTTAGGTACTTACCGGTATATAGCGCCGTCAATTTATGCAGCGCTTTACATATACATTGTACATTCCTTATCTATGTTGATGAAATTATAACCTGTTTTGAACAAGAAGGGGATTATACACAGATAGTTCACAAGCTGAAAGAAAATTTTGAAATCAAAGAGCTAGGGAACATTAGCTACTATCTGGGAATCCAAATAGAAAGAGAAGAAGATGAAAGTTATCTTCTCAACCAATCTCAGAATATCTAGGAAATCTTGGAATAATTCCATATGCAAGATGCAAGGGAAGTGAAAACTCCTATGGAACCAGGAAATCAAAAGAGCAATGAAGCAGAAAACTTGCTACCCAACAATAACACGTATTGCAGAGCAATCGGTAAGCTGCTGTCAGAAAAGGGTACTCACTGAGGCCGAGATGCAGAGAGCGGCTCACTTTTGCGACTAAGCGCACTCTACCCCCTGGAGATGGGACAGAGGGTGGATGGCACAAAGAGGCACCAGCTACCGATAGGCTGAGCAGGACTTGTGAGAAGATCTCAGAAGACAGGTGCAGGAACTGGTGGAGAACAAAACTCAGCTGGTATGGTGGTGCAAAAGTCCAGGACAGGCTGAGGGTCAAACACCCAAAAGGAGGAAAGTCCAAAAGGCAAGCAGAGGGTCAAATACTGGAGACTGGAGCTAATCCGGGTCACAGGCTGGAAGGTCAGATGCAGGAGGCTGGCAACAAAGTCCGGGTCACAAGCAGGGGGTCAAACACAGGAGATAGCAGCGAAGTCCAATAAGCAAAGCCAAGGGTCAGGTAAGGAGAGATCAGAGTAGTTGTCAGGTCACCTGAAGCCAGGTGACAGATGCACACCATTGGGGGTCAGGAGTGCACCGCTAAAGGTAGGGAACCCTATAGCTGACTGCTGCTGATGGAACACTGGGTGATAAGAAAGGCAGGTCCACTGGGAGCACTAACAGGGATCCCACAGGGAGCTAGAGCCTAAGATTCCCCAGGGCACGGAGTCTAAGATCCAGCAGGTGTTCACCAGAGCCTCTAGTGGTGAGGATGGACTGGGCTGCAACTGGATCCAGGTCGCGGCCCCCAGAGTCCCCCAGCTCACGCTCACAGTAGGCTATAGAGGATAGAGGGGAAGCAGCAGCTCAGGATACAAGAGATAGTGAGGGGATAAGCCAAACGTCGGGGCGAAAAGCAGACAAGGATAAACAAAGGACAAGCCAAAGGTCAAGGTCACAAGCAGACAGGGATAGTCGAGAACAAGCCAAGATCGGTAAAACAGAGACAGACGTAGCACACGGCAAGCAGGAACCCAAACACACAATAGCTTAACAAACAATGTTGATCAGCACGGCTGGCTTGCAGTGCACAGGTTAATATAGTGTTCCCTGATAGGGCCTGGGGTGGAGCCATGCTTGGAGGAGAGATTATTTAAGCAGCCAGGTGGGAGTGGCTGGCCTCAAAAGGTGAACACATGGAGAAGGGGTAAGCTGAGACACAAACATTACTGCATAACCATGACAGTAGTCCAAAGGCAATCCGGGTCACAGCAGTAAATCAGGCAGGCATCAGGAACTCAGAATCACAGGCTGAAGACAAAACAGCAATTTGCTTGGAGATTTGCTAAGCTTATATTGGCAGCCAGGATGTCATGTGTCACGCTGAATCAGATTGAGGCTGTTTACTTCCTGACAGGCAGCCAGGATGTCATGTGACACGCTGAACAGATAGAAGCTGTTTATTTCCCTGACGGCTGCTATATGTTGCCACTGTGACAAGGCCAGACATACCCACAGCAGTGGGCATACTATGCAGGAAAGTTTCAGCTCCCTGTAAGCAGGACTGGACCGCAGTGAAGAGAGTGATGCAATACCTCAAAGGAACAATTCAGATTAAGTTACGGTTACCAGCAACATCCAATCCAAAATAGGTTGGATATGTGGATGCTGATTGGGCCGGGAACTGTACAGACCGCAAATCCACAAGTGGATTCATCTTCCAGTATGGGGAAGGAGCCATAAGTTGGTCTAGCCGAAAGCAGACAACTGTCGCTCTATCTTCAACTGAAGCAGAGTACATTGCAGCAGCACATGCATGTCAAGAAGCGATATGGATTTGTCAACTGTTTGTGGACATTGGGATAGACATGTCAAAACGAATTCCCATTTTTGAAGGCAACCAGGGATGTATAAAAGTCCATCCTACAACCAAACAGATCAAAGTCAAGTATCACCTACTGAGGGACAATCAAGAGCAAGGTGTTATTGACATTCAATACTGCCCATCAGAGGAGATGACTGCTGATGCACTCACCAAGCCTTTGTTGAAGGAACGCCATAGTTATTTCCAGAAGAAGCTGAATATAATTTGACAAAGCACATGCTGTTGAGAAGGGGTGTTGGAAAAGCAACAGCAAGTTATATAAACTGAACTATATATATATGCATTATACCTTTCTATCGAGCAGGTGGCACTGCAGTATGATAGTGTGTTATTCTATGGCAAATTAATAACAGGATGTTCTTTCTATGTTAAGTACATGCACTTGTATTGTCCGGTTTCCTTTAAGACATGATAAAGACATTCTCCATTAAAGTAAAGTATTCTCTGTATACAACAAGCTTCCAATCGCATGATTCAATAACCTGCTAATATTAACCACTTACCCACTGGGCACTTAAACCTTCTTCCTAACCAAAACAATTTTCAGCTTTCGGTGCTCTCACATTTTGAATGACAATTATTCATTCATGCAACACTGTACCCATATGACGTTTTTGTCCTTTTTTTCACACAAATAGAGCTTTCTTTTGGTGGTATTTGATCACCTCTGGGTTTTTTATTTTTTGCGCTATAAATGAAAAAAGTCCGAAAACGTTGTAAACAAAAAAACATTTTCTTCGTTTCTGTTATAAAATTTAGCAAATTAAGAATTTTTCTTCATAAATTTTGGCCAAAATTTATACTGCTACATATCTTAGTAAAAATAACCCAAATCAGTGTATATTATTTGGTCTTTGTGACAGTTATATAGTCTACAAGCTATGGTGCCAATCATTGAAAATTGATCATACCTGATCACACCTGATCTAATTTACTTGCGACCCTAACAAGCCAGGAAAGTACAAATACCCCCCAAATGACACCATTTTAGAAAGTAGACAGTCCAACGTATTTAGTAAGAGGCATGGTGAGTTTTTTTACGTTGTAATGTTTTCCCACAATTCTTTGCAAAATTAAGATTTTTTTTCTTTTCTTTTTTCTCAAAATTTTCATACTAACAAGTTATTTCTCACACACAGCATATGCATACCACAAAAAATACATAACAAAACACATTCTGCTACTCCTCCTGAGTATGGCGATACCACATGTGTGAGACTTTTACACAGTCTGGCCACAAACAGAGGCCCAACATGCAGGGAGCACCGTCAGGCATTCTAGGAGCATAAATTACACATCTCATTTCTGGACTACCCCTTACACTTTTGAAGGCCCTGGAGCACCAGGACAATGGAAACGCCCACAAAATGACTATTTTTGAAAGTAAACACCCCAACGTATATTCTATGAGGCATAATGAGTCTTTTAAACATGTAATTTTTCCACAAGATTTTGGAAAAGGTGGGGGGAAAAAAACAACATCTTTTTTTTTTTTTTTTACACAAAGTTGTCCATTTATAGGATATTTCTAACACATAGCATGTACATAGCAAAAATTACACCACAAAATACATTCTGCTACTCGTCCTGAGTATGGCAATACCACATGTGTGAGCGTTTTACACAGCCTGGCCACATACAGAGGTCCAACATGCAGGGAGCACCATCAGGTGTTCTAGGGGCATACATTTAAAATCTAATTTGACTACCTATTACACTTTTGTGAGGCACTGATGGGCACTGCAGTGGCACAGATGAGAACTGTAGTGGCATGGATGTGGCACGGATGAGAACTGATGTGGCATGGATGTGGCACGGATGAGCACCGATGTGACATTGATGTGGCACGAATGAGCACTGATGTGGCATGGATGAGCACTGATGTGGCACGGATGAGGACCGATGTGGCATGGATGTGGCATGGATGAGCACAGATGTGGCATGGATGTGGCACGGATGAGCACTGATGTGGTATGGATGTGGCACGGATGAGCACTGATGTGGCACGGATGATCACTGATGTGGCACGAATGATCACTGATGTGGTATGAATGTGGCACGGATGATCACTGATATGGCATGGATGTGGCACGGATGATCACTGATGTGACATGGATGTGGCACGGATGATCATTGATCTGGCACGGATGATCACTGATGTTGCACAGATGATCACTGATGTGACATGGATGTGGCACGGATGATCATTGATCTGGCACGGATGATCACTGATGTTGCACAGATGATCACTGATGTGGCAAGGATGATCACTGATGTGACATGGATGTGGCACGGATGATCATTGATCTGGCACGGATGATCACTGATGTTGCACAGATGATCACTGATGTGGCACAGATGATCACTGATGTGGCACA
The DNA here is from genome assembly GCA_029206835.1 of Rana muscosa. Classification (NCBI taxonomy): domain Eukaryota; kingdom Metazoa; phylum Chordata; class Amphibia; order Anura; family Ranidae; genus Rana; species Rana muscosa. Next base: position 1,003,152,851 of record CM055116.1, on the reverse strand, counting down.
GATGATCACTGATGTGGCATGAATGTGGCACAGGTGATCACTGATGTGGCATGGATTAGCCATGGATGGAGCATGGATAGATGGATGAGCCATGGATGAGCCATGGATGTAGCATGGATGAGCCATGGATGTATGGATGAGCCATGGCTGGGCATGGATGGAGCATGGATGTAACATGGATGGATGGATGAGCCATGGCTGGGCTCAGATCAGCACTGTGGGAACTTTAGATACAGCCCACAGCGCTGCTGCACCTGGCTCCCCCTCTCCCCACACGCTGTACCGATAGGCATGAGGAGAGGGGCAGAGCCAAACCGGACATGCTCCGGTTTGTTTATAAGTGATCACGTCGCTATTGGACGGCGTGATCACGTTGTAAAGGGCCGCTGTCATTGGTCCTTTACCCCTATCCATGACACGTCTGGTCTGGGAGACGTCATATGACAGCCTCCCAGAGTTATCCGACCGTGCTGTAGCCGGCTATGGTTTAGTCAGAAAATTGAGTCCTGCTAGATCACTTCAGACTGGCCCCCTTTGCAGGTATAACTACAGTGGGGCAAGAAAGTATTTAGTCAGCCACCAATTGTGCAAGATCTCCCACTTAAAAAGATGAGAGAGGCCTGTAATTGTCATCATAGGTATACCTCAACTATGAGAGACAGAATTTGGAAACAAATCCAAACAATCACATTGTCTGATTTGGAAAGAATTTATTTGCAAATTATGGTGGAAAATAAGTATTTGGTCATCTACAAACAAGCAAGATTTCTGGCTCTCACAGACCTGTATCTTCTTCTTTAAGAGGCTCCTCTGTCCTCCACTCATTACCTGTATTAATGGCACCTGTTTGAACTTGTTATCAGTATAAAAGACACCGGTCCACAACCTCAAACAAACAGTCACACTCCAAACTCCACTATGGTGAAGACCAAAGAGCTGTCGAAGGACACCAGAAACAAAATTGTAGACCTGCACCAGGCAGGGAAAACTGAATCTGCAATAGGCAAGCAGCTTGGTGTGAAGAAATCAACTGTGGGAGCAATAATTAGAAAATGGAAGACATACAAGACCACTGATAATCTCCCTCGATCTGGGGCTCCAAGCAAGATCTCAGCCCGTGGGGTCAAAATGATCACAAGAACGGTGAGCAAAAATCCCAGAACCACACGGGGGGGACCTAGTGAATGACCTGCAGAGAGCTGGGACCAACGTAACAAAGGCTACCATCAGAAACACACTACGCCGCCAGGGACTCAGATCCTGCAGTGCCAGACGTGTCCCCCTGCTTAAGCCAGTACATGTCGGGCCCGTCTGAGGTTTGCTAGGGAGCATTTGGATGATCCATAAGAGGATTGGGAGAATGTCATATGGTCAGATGAAACCAAAGTAGAACGGTTTGGTAGAAACACAACTCGTCGTGTTTGGAGGGGAGGAGAGAGAGAGAATGCCGAGTTGCAACCAAAGAACACCATACCTTCTGTGAAGCATGGGGGTGGCAACATCATGCTTTGGGGCTGTTTCTCTGCAAAGGGAACAGGACGACTGATCCGTGTACATGAAAGAATGAATGGGGCCATGTATCGTGAAATTTTGAGTGCAAACCTCCTCCCATTAGCAAGGGCATTGAAGATGAAACGTGGCTGGGTTTTTCAGCATGACAATGATCCCAAACTCACCGCCCGGGCAACGAAGGAGTGGCTTCGTAAGAAGCATTTCAAGGTCCTGGAGTGGCCTAGGCAGTCTCCAGATCTCAACCCCATAGAAAACCTTTGAAGGGAGTTGAAAGTCTGTGTTGCCCAGTGACAGCCCCAAAACATCACTGCTCTAGAGGAGATCTGCATGGAGGAATGGGCCAACATACCAGCAACAGTGTGACAACCTTGTGAAGACTTACAGAAAACGTTTGACCTCTGTCATTGCCAACAAAGGATATATAACAAAGTATTGAGATGAACTTTTGAAATTGACCAAATAGGATTTTTGTACTCACCGTAAAATCCTTTTCTCTGAAGTCCATGGACGGACACAGCTTCCTCATAATCTTGACTTGTGGTTATATTCCATCTATTAGGAGAGGACTAGGCAGACATGTAAATGGTTAAACATGTAATCTTTAGCAAAGCTGAACAGCCCCGCCCGGGGGGTGGTCCCTCTGGTCATAACCCCTCTCACTGCAGTAAGCAGCTCAGTTCGTCAAAAGTAGTACAAACTTAAAAATGGAGGGGTGGGTGCTGTGTCCATTGATGGACTTCAGAGAAAAGGATTTTACGATGCGTACAAAAATCATATTTTCTCTTTCGTCCATGGACGGACACAGCTTCCTTATAATCTTGACTTGTGGGACGTCCCCAAGCAGTGTCAGAAAAATGAGGGGTGGGAAAAGCAGAAAACAACTTCACCCCAAACAATCAGAGCTCCTCAAAAGAGGAGTTGCCACTTAAAACAGCCGAGTGCAAAACCTTGCGGCTGAAGCAAGTATCCGCAGATGCATGCACGTCAACTTTGTAAAACTTAGTGAAAGTGTGAATGGACGACCAGGTCGCCGCCTTTCACACCTGTAAAACATGCTCGATGTCGGAAGGCCCAGGAGACACCAAGTGCCCTGGTAGAATGCGTCGCGACAGGAAAAGAAGGCGCCCGCTCTTTAAGGGCATAGGCCTGAAGCACAATCTGTCTGATCCATCGAGAATGGTGTCCGACGACACTGCCAGGCCCGTTTATGAGCCAGTCACAGATACAAACAGTGAGTCTGACCTTCAAACAGAGAGGTAGCAGACAAATACACCCGAGTACCACCTCTAAGGAATGTAACGCAACCTCTTTGGGCTGCGACGGCCGAGGACACAAGGATGGAAGTTCAATGTCCTTATTCAAAAGAGAGGCCGAAAACACCTTCGGAAAAAACGATAAGCTGCGGGCGTAGCACCGCTTTATCCGGATTGAGGATCAAGTAGGGGGATTTGCAAGACAATGCCGCCATTTAGAGACCCTCCTGACAGAGGTCAAGTCACCAGAAAGGCAACTTTCTGAGAAAGTGTCAAAAAAGGAATCTCCCTGATGTTCACAAAGGGAGGTCTCTGAAGTACAGAGGGTACCAAATTCAAATCTCACGTAGGTAGTGGTGGCCGAAACGGAGGAGCCACATGTCGGGCCCCTTGCACAGACGTACTCACCAGTGAATGAGCCGCCAAGGGCAGTTTAACCACCTCGCGCCCGCCGTACGAGAATATACGGCCGCAAGGTGGTTGTCAAATGCCGGGAGGCCGTTAATATACGGCCTCCGCTATTTGGCCACTGGGGGGCGCGCGCGCGCCCGGCGCATCACTGAGATGCCGATGCGCGTGCCTGGCGGCCGCGATGTCCGCCAGGCACCCGCGATCGGCGGTTACAGAGACAAGGACATGGATCTCTGTGTGTAAACACAGAGATCCATGTCCTGTCAGGGAGAGGAGACCGATGCTGTGTCCCTTGTACATAGGGACACAGATCGGTCACCTCCCCCAGTCAGTCCCCTCCCCCCACAGTAACAATCACACATAGGGAACACATTTAACCCCTTCCTCGCCCCCTAGTGTTAACCCCTTCCCTGCCAGTCACATTTATACTGTAATCAGTGCATATTTATAGCACTGTTCGCTGTATAAATGTGAATGGTCCCAAATTAGTGTCAAAAGTGTCCGATGTGTCCACCATAATGTCGCAGTCACGAAAAAAATCACTGATCGCCGCCATTACTAATAAAAAAAATATATATATAAAAATGCCATAAAACTACCCCCTATTTTGTAAACGCTATAACTTTTGCGCAAACCAATCAATAAACGCTGATTGCGATTTTTTTTTACCAAAAATATGTAGAAGAATACGTATCGGCCTAAACTGAGGAAAAAATATATTAAAAAAAAAAAATTGGGATATTTATTATAGCAAAAATTAAAAAAATATTGCTTTTTTTTCAAAATTGTCGCTCTATTTTTGTTTATAGCGCAAAAAATAAAAACCGCCGAGGTGATCAAATACCACCAAAAGAAAGCTCTATTTGTGCGAAAAAAAGGACGTCAATTTTGTTTGGGAGCCACGTCGCACGACCGCGCAATTGTCATTCAAAGCGTGACAGTGCTGAAAGCTGAAATTTCGCCTGGGCAGGAAGTGGGTATATGTGCCCAGTAAGGAAGGGGTTAAAGAAAAACAAACAACCAAGGCTGAAAAAAAAAACTGCCCCATAATGGTGCTTACGGCAAGTTTCTGATCCACACCATGCTATAAAAAACAGCAGGTATCCTGGAAACTGACTATGCCCATGGGCGCCAACCCATCTCCTCACACAGAGATGTAGGCCTTCAACGTGTGATGATAGATCATCCGAGAAGATGACTTCCGTGCCCTCAGCATGGAGGAAATTACAGAGTCGGACGGGCCTTGGTCCCTCAGAACCTGACTTGCAACAGCCAAGCCATTAAGCCAGCGACTGCAAAGCCGGATGACGTATAGGACCCAAGGGGCATCCGCCACCAGGCACACTAGGTTGGCGTACCTGGGATGCCAAGGCCAATCTGGTGCAATTAGAGTCACCGGAATCCTCTCAGTCCCCACTTTGCGGAGCAGACGAAGCAGAAGAATCAGTGGGGGAAAGGTATAACTTAACCAATACTGACCCTACGGGGCCACCCACGCGTTCGTCACGTCCGCCCAGGGATCCTTGGCCCTGGCCACAAACTTCAATACCTTCCGATTGAATCGAGAAGCCAGGAGATCCACGGCTGGCATGCCCATCTCAGGCAAAAGAGTTGACCATTCTCCTTGGTCCAGCATCTGGCGACTTAGGTAGCCAGCTTGCCAGTTTTCATCACCCAGAATGAAACCCGGCCGATAGAGCCGGCACGCTCCGTTCTGCCCACCGCAGGATGTGAGCGGCCTCCAATGCTGCAGCCGAGCTGCTTGGTCCTCCTTGATGGTAGACATATGCCACCGTCGTGGCATTGTCTGAGTACCATCCAGTGAAAAGGAAGGAACGACTTTCAGGACTGAAGGGCCAGAGATTTCAGCCATCAGACCAGGGGAGGTCTGACTAGGTGGCTCACCCAGGATTGACAATCCAGGGACAACGGAGACTTGTCCCATTTGGACAGGATCTCCCTTAGCAAGACTCGAGTATGGAATTTGTGCATACGGTACTGTCTCGAAGGAGGCTACCATAAGACCCAGGGCTCACATGCAAAAGCGCAGCAACGACCACCAGCGGGATGCCACAGCTTCACCGCCATCTGAAGAGCCTGAAATTTTTTCACTGGGAGACAAAAACCTTGCCTCTGAAGATACCCGTATCAAGCCCAGGTAATCCAGGCGCTGAGTCGGCACCAACACCGACTTCAGGAGGTTCAGCACCCAACCAAATATTTGAAGGGTCCAACTGTCAATTGCCACATACTCCTCTAATTCTGAGTACACAGTAGCCCTCAGAAGGAGGTCGTCCAGGTAGCCCACAATAGAAATTCCTCGCCTTGAGGTCCAGGATTGGACGAACCCCATCCTATTGTGGGACTACAAACAGATTGGAATAGAATCCCTGAAAACTTTTTCGGCACCGGCACAGAAGCTATCACCCTGTGCTTCAGCAGGTCCTGTACTGCCCCAAACAGGGCGTACCGATGAGCCGGAGGAAGATGAAGGATGGAGGACAAAAATATGTTGTTTTGTGGACAAGACAGAAAAACCATCTTGTACCCTGATGAAACCATTTCGCAACCCACTGGTTGGAAAGCAGGGCAGTCCACCGTGCCGCAAACTCCCGAAGAGTCGGGCAGGGGCAACCCGTCATGCAGTCGCAGATTTGTTCGCAGGCCGTCTGGCTTGCAAACCCAGGGACACTTTTGCCCCTTAGCTGGCCCCTTGTCGGCCTGGGAACGCTCACCTGTGGGCCCGGCGGAAAGAAAACACGGCTTGTGAGCGAAAACGGCGTGGCTCCTTACCCTTTCTGGATTGTGGGAGCGCCGTGCTCCCACCCCAAACGACATTTTTAATAATGTCATCCAGTGTCCAAAAGGCCCCCAATCCTGGAAGAGCAAATCCGCCAGAGTCTTCTTGGACGTCTGGTCCACAGACCAGCATTTCAGTCAAATCATGCGGTGTAGCCCCACCGCAGACACTGAAAGTTCTGGACAGCCAGCGAGCTGTATCTAAGGCCGCATTGCAGACATACTTGAGGCCATGCACCAACCGGTCTGCTATCATGCAGACTGGGGAAGCCTGTTGCTATTCAACCACGATGCAGCAATCTTTGCCCATTTAAGCAAGCGCCAGTGACACCAGGGTCGTGGCCAACAGTGGCCGCAATGCTGACCCCAATACCATGAACAAGGACCGGACCACCGCTTCGGTCCTCCTGTCTGCAGGGTACCTAAAGACAGGGGCCCCTACCACCGGACCGTGGTAATTCCCTGGATGCCGGGGGGCCCCGTCGGGGGGAGATGTCCTTTTTCAGGAAACACTCCCCAAAAGGATAATGGACAGCCATGCAATTTTTTTGGAATGCTGCAGCCGTTCTATTTTTTAAAAAAAGTATCAAAATAACCAGAGGCGTACTAAGTGGGGGGCGGGGAGGGGGGGCAGGCCGCACTGGGGTGCCACAAACTGGGGGGTGTCAGGCCGGCGCCCCCCCATCCGTGACTTAAACGGTGACAGCGCCGCCGCCGCCGCTCCGTCAAGTAAGAGCTGCCTGCAGTGAGACTCCAGGCACAGGCAGATATCACGATACAAAGGGGGAGGGGGGGGGTGACATTGCTGCACCATCCATCCCCTCCTCTCACGGCCGCGGCTGAGCTGTCCTGATGAGCGGTGTTCGGCACTTCTCACAGAACACAGGCACAGCCGAGTGAAGCCGCCTCCCCCTCCTTTCTGTTTATGTGTACAGAGGGGGAGGGGACCTTCTGTGCATGTGCTGCCACACGCTGATTTGAGGTACTGAATGGGAGGGGGGTTTGCACAGGGGGGGTCTGCATTGAGGGGGGTTTGCACTGAGGGGGGGAGGTTTGCACTGAGGGGGGGTGTGAACTGAAGGGGGTCTGTGTAACATGCAGGGGGCCCAGAGCTGTGGGGTGCTGTGTAATGTAAAAGGGTCCAGAGATGCAGGGTGCTGTGTACTGTCAAGAGGTCCAGAGGTGCGGGGGGCTGTGTAATGTAAAGGGGTGCATGGGCTGTGTGATGTAAAGGGGTCCAGAGGTGCAGGGGGCTGTGTAATGTAAAGGGGTGCAGGGTGCTGTGTAATGTAAAGGGGTCCAGAGGTGCAGGGTGCTGTGTAATGTAAAGTGACGCAGAGGTGCAGGATGCTGTGTAATGTAAAGGGGTCCAGAGGTGCAGGGGGCTGTGTAATGTAAAGGGGTGCAGGGTGCTGTGTAATGTAAAGGGGTCCAGAGGTGCAGGGTGCTGTGTAATGTAAAGTGACGCAGAGGTGCAGGATGCTGTGTAATGTAAAGGGATGCAGAGGTGCAGGATGCTGCGTAATGTAAAGGGATGCAGAGGTGCAGGGTGCTGTGGAATGTAAAGGGATGCAGAGGTGCAGGGTGCTGTGGAATGTAAAGGGATGCAGAGGTGCAGGGTGCTGTGGAATGTAAAGGGATGCAGAGGTGCAGGGTGCTGTGTAATGTAAAGGGGTCCAGAGGTGCAGGGGGCTGTGTAATGTGAAGGGGTGCAGGGTGCTGTGTAATGTAAAGGGGTCCAGAGGTGCAGGGTGTGGTGTAATGTAAAGTGACGCAGAGGTGCAGGATGCTGTGTAATGTAAAGGGATGCAGAGGTGCAGGGGGCTGTGTAATGTAAAGGGATGCAGAGGTGCAGGGGGCTGTGTAATGTAAAGGGGTGCAGGGTGCTGTGTAATGTAAAGGGATGCAGAGGTGCAGGGGGCTGTGTAATGTAAAGGGATGCAGAGGTGCAGGGGGCTGTGTAATGTAAAGGGGTGCAGGGTGCTGTGTAATGTAAAGGGGTCCAGAGGTGCAGGTGGCTGTGTAATTTAAAGGGGTGCAGAGGTGCAGGGTGCTGTGTAATGTAAAGGGGTGCAGAGGTGCAGGGTGCTGTGTAATGTAAAGGGGTCCAGAGGTGCAGGGGCCTGTGTAAGGTAAAGAGGTCCAGAGGTGCAGGCGGATGTGTAATGTAAAGGGGTCCAGAGGTGCAGTTGTGGAGAGGGGGTACACAGTAGTAACAAAGAGATATTGAAGGATGCAGAGGTATGCAGGGGGCACATTGGGGTGTTTTTACATTTTAACGTGGGGGGTGCCAGATATTGGATCCGCCCCGGGTGCCAAATGCTCTAGGTACACCCCTGAAAATAACTAGGTAGGGAAACCTAGCGGTGTGGGCCAGCTAGTGGCACCTTAATAGATGCCCTCGCCGTAACCTCCATTTTATTGGGGATCCCACATGCACTGATAAGTGCTTCAACAAGCACCTGTCTGCGCTGACCCGGACACGGAAGAAAGCAAGGACGCAGTTCCGCACTGTCCGAAGGGTCCTGGTTTGCATCTTCTGACAAGTCAGAGCAGGGGACATCTGCCACAGCAAGGCCAGAGTCTGAATCAGAACTCTTTTTCCAGAAGATGGTGGGAGCATTTTTACCCCCCTTACGTCCGCACACCGCTTCCACCCTGGTAATAAGGGACTCCAGGACCACCAGCAAGGCGTCCATAAGCACCCCAGGTACAGGGCACCGGTTGTCACCACAGGGATGTCAGGGAAAGAAAAAACGCCAGCTTCTGACGCCATGCAAACCCACACTTGCCTGACACCCATAGGGACCAAGGCAAGACAGAAAAAAAATCCACCCCCCTAGCTGCTCAGAGTGAGGGACCTCAGGGGACTCACCGCTCTGATACAGGTGCTGCCAGCGCCGCCGTCCGCTCTCCCAATATGCCTTCTAACAGGCATGGCTGCGGTGTCTTCATGTGCCTGAGGTGTTCTGCTCTGTTCGCGCCATCCAGAAGAGACTTTTTCACCGCTAGAGGCAAAAACCGAGCTGGGGCTACAAGAAAATGGCTGCCAGCCGCCCCTGTATAAACCTGTATAAACCGCCAAGCGCTGCTGAGGGAATAATTAAAGACGCTAGGCCTCAGCGCGGAGGCCCCCCCATGGCACCAAACAACACCCCCCATGGAGAGCGGACCCTGGGCCCCCCAGTCAGGACATGGAGGCCCCCCCCGGAGGACCACCGGTGAGTACAGCAGGCCCAGCCACACAGAGCATGGGAAGGAGGGAAATGACAGGTAGAGAAGAAAGGGAGGGTGGGAACCCCGGGAGGGTGGGAACCCCCTAATCGACCTCCACTGGAATGCCCAGCCGTGCCACCCTGCCGAAGCAGGGGGACTGCTACTTACCCATCCTGCGTGGACTAGCTGAAGGCATTCCTGACAGACCCAACGTCCGCGCGGTTATGGCATGGCTGTGGGTCCGGCACACTGTGACACGGACATATAGCACGGTCATATGTGTGCCCCGGAGCATATAGCTCACCGGCCACCCCTGGAGCAACGGGGCATGTCGTGGACGACCCAGCGTGTAGCTAAAGGTCTGCACACGCTCGATGGCTGAAACTGAGGGGACTACAAGGATCTGGGATCCAGCCTGTCACCCAGTCGGCAGTTGATAGTAGATCTCAGGATCTAAAAAGTAGAAAAAAAAATTGAAAGAAAATTGAAAAAATCCACAGGACCAATGGGCCCCAGGGAGCCAGGTCCTTCTCCTCTGCTAGGCAGAAAAAAACTGAGCTGCTCACTGCAGTGAGAGGGGTTATGACCAGAGGGATCGCCCCCCAGGCGGGGCTGTTCAGCTTTGCTAAAGATTACATGTTTAACCATTTACATGTCTGCCTAGTCCTCTCCTAATTGACGGAACATAACTACAAGTCAAGATTATAAGGAAGCTGTGCCCGTCCATGGACGAAAGAGAAACGTATTTTCCACCATAATTTGCAAATAAATTCTTTCCAAATCAGACAATGTGATTGTCTGGATTTGTTTCCACATTTTGTCTCTCATAGTTGAGGTATACCTATGATGACAATTACAGGCCTCTCTCATCTTTTTAAGTGGGAGAACTTGCACAATTGGTGGCTGACTAAATACATTTTTGACCCACTGTATTTATAACATTAAAAATAAGTGTCTATACTGTTTAAAATCCAGTAATACACTATTTCACCCTGTTCTGCACATTTGTAGAGGCTGATCTGCTGACAGCATGTAAGCGGAAAAACCGCTCCTATCCTTTTGTGTTGCGTTTGGTATAAATATATACATAATTATTTTCTCCATCAGACTAGTTTTCACAGACACCGAAAATCAGGTCTTGAGTGGATACTCCTCAAAACGTAATGCTGTTGGATACAATGGGAACGTAGATACCATTGTTGTATTCAGTTGACAGTTTCAGCAGTCTATTGTCTCTATAGCTACAGGTAATATATAACCTATGGCATGTATGATGGCAGAGTGCCATCTTCAGGTAGAATTTGAGAGTGCCTCTCTATTTGAAAGCTACAGAGATGTCTTTCTGTTAGTCGGTTGTTATGGTAAATAAGTTGAGATATATAAAGGTTGCCAGGCATAAGCTGGACAAGACTCTCATCATGCCTTAAGACCAAAGAGGAAAAGTCTGTAACAACCATTAAAGAAAAAGATGCTTTCGCCTGATTCTCCAGCAACTGCCAACTGAGTCCTCGTTGTCCATGGAGATCACAAACACACAGTAACCAGAGTTAAGTAACTATAAGCGTATTTCTACTGTTACAGACCATAGTTTCTGCTTATTTGCTAGGCATCTTGCTTGATATATCTGTCAGCCTTGTACTGTATTCCTAATTTTGTATTAAGCATGTGCATGATACAATTGGTTTGGGCGCATTGAGGTCACTCTTTCCTTTTTTGTTTTTCATATAATTTTGTATTAGTTTTGTATGTACAGCATTTTTGTTTAGTAAAAGCACATTTATACAATGCTCAGGTCTGAGCTTCCTTGCTTATACAGACGGCCCCTGGGTTACAAACATCCGACTTACAAACAACTCCTACATGCAAACGGAGGAAGACAACAGGAAGTAAGAGGAAATCTACCCCTAGAAATGGAAATTCACTTCTGTAAGAGTCATCACGGCAAAAAGATGTCTCCTCTGAAGCTGTATCACCGAACCTTGTTTCCACAACAACCCTAAATTTTCAAATTCCAATTGTCATAGGGACGGAACGTGAGGTGAAATCTTCTGACTAAGGACAGAGACAGCAACACAAATGTTACAGGGATGTTAACCCTTCCCTATGCTATCCAAAAAAACTCAACAATTATTGTTTTGGCTGGAGTTACACTTAAAAAAATCTACCTGTTCCGACTTACAAACAAATCCATCTTAGGAACAAACCTACAGACCCTATCTTGTTTGTAACCCGGGAACCCGGGTACTGCAAAGTAACCTTGCAGGATATACACAAGCATAACACCTTTACAGCCAAGGAAGCTGCTTCTGTTTGATCTGCATCTGCCATTGTGCTGCACATGTGATCAGTTATGACACCAGCTATTTGATGGTTTGGCAGTTTGGTTGAGGAAACAAGTAATTGTGACAGTTAGAAATCCTGGCATTCCAGGAATGTAACTTTTTTAAATTGTCAAATCGATGGGTTTGGTTCTGCTTTATGATTTTACTGCTGTTCAGGGGCTCTGGGCTTCAGCAAAATGGCAGCTTCCAGCATAAAGAAACAGGAGCAATGCTGCAGGAAATTTTGCAGCACACACTCATTTTTGCAGCATAATCATTAATGTGGAATTTATGTTCCTTGATATAGAAAAATGTACAGTATTTTATCAAGTTGTTATGGCTAAAGTTCTGCTTTAACCACTTCCCACCCAGCCACTGCATATGTACGGCCGGATGGTCGCTCTCTCCTTTTGAGTGGACGTTCAGGAACGTCCCTCAGAAGGAGGAGGATCGCGCGTGCGCGTGCCCGCGCAGCAGCGCGATCCCGATGCGCTTGTGTCACCCGGACACGGCGCATCTCAGATCAGCAGGAGGGCTCTGTGATTGGCCCTCCTGATCACATGTTGGCCGTGTCCAATCACAGCCGTCATGTGATGTAAACAGAGAGCCAGTTGCTAGGCGATCGGCTCTCCTCTCCTCACACATTAGTTGTCGGTGAGGAGAGAAGAGCGGATCGCTGCAGCCGACTGGTGATCAGTGTGTATGAGCTGTTTTTTTTACACACTGATCACCAGCCTAGAACACACATGTCCCCACATAGTAAAAACACCTGTCCCCCACATATGTAACAGTAAAATCATATGTCCCAATGATTATCTGCACACATATGTCCATGATCGCCGGCGCACATCTGTACATGATCATTTGCATACATATGTCCCTGATCACACAAACCAAATTATTATACACTTAACAGGATTTTTTTTACCAAAGACATGTAGCAGAATGCATTTTGGCTTAAATTTATGCCAAAATTCGATTTTATTGGATTTCTTTTAAAATAGAATAAAGAAAATATTGTTTTTTCTCCAAATTTCTGCTCTTTTTTCGCAAATAATAAAAAACTGAGTCGTGAATAAATACCACCAAAAGAAAGCTCTATTTGTGCGAACAAAATCATAAAATTTTTATTTGGGTACAGCGTAACATGACCACGCAATTGTCATTGAAAATGTGAGAGTGCTGAAAGCTGAAAATTGGCCTGGGAAGGAAGGGGGTGAAAGTGCCCAGTATTGAGGTGGTTAAGCTTGGCTAGCACTCTTTACTATTCAGATTGTAGAGCAGCTTTTATTTGGTACACTAAAGCTGGCCATAGGTGGATTGAAATTCTGCCAGGTCAGCAGGGACCAGCTGAATTTTGATCCATGTGTGGCCTGATTAACAGAAGTTGCTTTAACGATTAAACACTGTCGAACTGTTACATTGCAAATCTTTTTTTCAATCAGTGGCTGCAGTCAAAGTGCTCCAGGTGCTGATCAGGGTATACTGATACGGGAATGTTGGAATTTTGTTCTTGATCAGTAGCTGCAACCCATGGACTACAGCCACTGCTGATCAGTGTGTAGTGCACCCACCTATCCCCCTCCTGCATTTAACTTGGCTCCTCGCAGGGGGAGACAGGCACACCGCACCACAAGACTGTACCCTCCTGTGTAAAGAGGTTGAGAAGTGTTATTTTTGGGTCTGGTCTGCAGCCAGAGTCAAAGTCCTCCTGAGAAACATTCTCACCTCTACCATGTGTAGATGCAAGTCCTTGACTTCCCCAGTAATGTAAATGTCCACATCAGCTGAAACTCCAACTCAGTATTTATTCTCACTTTGTAATAAACAGTCTCTTTGGATAGGAAAGGGTTGGAGCAAAGGAAACAGGACAGCCCAAGGTGTGGAGGAGGTCCAGGCACAAACGTAGCTCAAACTCTTCACTGCGCAGATTCTCAAACAGTTTTAGGTGCACAGTCTCTGCCACAGACCGTGAAGTTGGTCTCTGCCACAGACCTGGTGAATAAGGCCACTGCCACTGACCTGGTGGAATTTGTCTCTGCCACAGACCTGGTGAATAAGGCCACCGCCACTGACCTGGTGAACGTGAATTTCCTTCTTAGAACATGGCCCCTGTCGGGGAGAAGACACCCCTCTAGAGAGTCAACAGACCCTTCCTTCACCGTGACTTCCGCATCGGTCCTTCGGAATGATCCTCCCTTCTCTGAGAGTACGGGTCCTCTCGCAAGGCGGCACCCTGGACTCCTCAATCCCTAGCGGACCCCACCCGAAGGTGCTGGGCCCCGAGCCGTCGCTGCAGCTCCCGGGTCTCCATACCCAGGCGGACAGGAACAGTGAGGTAGTACCTCACCCCAGGCCAAAGGTGCCTGAGGTGGAACCGGACCACAGCCTCTGGGCCGAGGGCACCCGGAGATGAGCCACACGCACTCCCAGGCTGAAGGTGCCTGGGGGTGGACCCCGATCAGAAGATGTCTGCCCCTTTTATATCCTCTCCCGGCATGCACAGCAGGTTCCCCGCCCCACTGTACGGCTGCCGAGAGGGGTCACAAAAGGCACAGCACTGGTAGTTCAACCCTGGCCCAACATGGCAGCGCCACCCATAGGCCACAGGGAACTTCACACCAATACTATCCCCTGAGGACAAAAAAATGGTCCATAACTCCTAACAATTTAAGGTGTCTGAGCCTGGTTACCACTCAGACACTTCCCCTAAATTGAACACCCCGCTACAAGTGTATTCCAGCCTTTCTCAACCTTTTCAACACAGAGGAACCCTTTAAATAGTTCTCCGGTCTCGGGGAAGCCCTGCTAAAAATTACAGATCTACAATTCATGAAACCTTTGTGTGATGGTCAGTGGGAAGGATGGTCCTTACTAGTGATGAGCCGAACACCCCCGGGTTCGGTTCGCCCCAGAACCCGCGAACGGACCGAAAGTTTGCACGAACATTAGAACCCTATTAAATACAATGGATGCGAACGTTCGGATTCTAAAGTGCTAATTATAACGACTGTTATCCATGTTATTGTCCTAAACAGAGTTTGGGAACCCGGGTTCTGCACCAGGGGACATGTATCAATGCAAAAAGAAGTTTTAAAAACGGACGTTTTCCGGGAGCAGTCATTTTAACCACTTAACGACCGCCCACCGCCGATTTACGTCGGCAGAATGGCACGGACAGGCATCTACGTGATCGCCTTTGTGCAGTTGGGGGGTCCATCCGGACCCCCCTTCACTGCAGTGAGTGGCCGTTAAGTGTTCGGTAACAATCAGGCATGAGGGGGCGGCCGCTCGATTCCGCCCCCCCCTCGCGATCGCTCCCGGCCAATGAAAATGCTTCCTCCGCCATGTGATGTAAACACAGGCTGGAGGAAGTGATGTCATCTCCCTCGCCGCGGTCTTTTCGTTCCCGGCGCCGAGGAGAGAAGACAGAGGTTAGTGCTCCAACAGTCCACTGACACGTAGGTACACATAGGCACACAAATCACCCCCAGTCACCCCCAGATCACCCCCCAGGTCACCCCAAAGCCCCCAATCACAGTGTCACTGATTGCAGTGATCATTTATTTTACTGATCACTGCATTTAGTGTCATCTGTGATTGTAAAAAGTTGCAGGGCAGTTAGGATTAGGCCCCTTTAGGTCCAGGGTAGCCCCCTAACCCCCCCTAATAAAGGTTTAACCCCTTGATCACCCCCCAGGTAACCCTTTCACCCCCTAACTTCAGCGTCACTAAGCGATTGTTTTTCCGATCGCTGTATTCGTGTCGCTGGTGTTTTAGATAGGCAGTTATTTTTTTTTAGGTTCGCCGCAGGTTTTTATTAGTGTCAGGTACCCCCATATATTATTTTAACCCCCTGATTGCCCCTAGAGTTAACCCTTTCACCAGTGATCGCCGTATAAGCGTCACTGGTGTCACTGGTTAGCCAGTAAGTTATCTAGTTATTTAGGTAACCCGTCAGGTTTTTATATAGCGTCGGGTACCCCCATATTTAACCTAATAAAGGTTTTAACCCCCTGATTGCCCCTAGTTAACCCTTTCACCAGTGATCACCATATAAAGGTTACAGGTGACGCTGGTTGATTAGTTTGCTTTTTATAGCATCAGGGCACCCGCCGTATATAACCCAATAAAGGTTTAACCCCCCTGATCGCCCGGCGGGTGAGATCAATTAGGTTTTAGCGCCAGAGAGGGTCTGCGTCGCCCCAGGCAGTGTTAGGTTAGTGCCAGTAACGCTAACACCCACGCGCAAAGCATACACCCCCCTTAGTGGTATAGTATCTGATCAGATCTATACTAGCATCCCCAGCGGTTTAGGGTTCCCAAAAACGCAGTGTTAGCGGGATCAGCCCAGATACCTGCTAGCGCCTGCGTTTAGCCCCTCCGCCCAGCCCAGCCCAGCCCAGCCCACCCAAGTGCAGTATCGATCGATCACTGTCACTTACCAAACACAACACACATAACTGCAGCGTTCGCAGAGACAGGCCTGATCCCTGCGATCGCTAACAGTTTTTTTGTAGCGTTTGATATATTTGCTGACGACAGTCAGGTGCTTTTTTTCCTGTGAATCTTACTAGTGTATGCCTAAATTTAGAGCCCAAAATGGCAAGACGAAGGTACACTAGTAAAGAGGCCTACGAGATTCTGAGCATGACAGATAGTGAAGAGGAGGTCACGTATCTGTCAGATTCAGGCTCAGAATATCTTCCCGTAGAAGACAGTGACGTCAGCGGCCCCACGTCAGATAGCTCTGACGACGAAGTTGAGGTCCCTGCTAAGGTCAGGTGTACCCGATCCCGATCTTCTGAGGTTGTTGAGGAGCAAGAACCGCAGGTCTCTCGTATCATGGAGCAGAGTAGTACTAGCGCCGCTATTCCTTCTGGTGAACTGGCAAGCACCAGCGGCCTAGTACAGCCTGGACGTACATCCAGCACTGCAGTAACACTTGGTGACGTGGCGAGTCCCATAAGTGCAGTTCAAGCTGGCGAGGTGGCAAGCACAAGTAGTGTCCCGCTGCCACCAAGAAGACAAAGGCAGGCCCGTCGTGCCCATACTGCCCTTCCTGCAGAATTCGCCTATCCTGATTGGGTCCCCACCACTTCTGCAGAACCCGTACTTCCCCCATTCACTGCCCAACCCGGTATTCAGGTGGAAACAGCTGATTTTATTCCAATTGATTTTTATTCGCTGTTTTTCACGGAAGATCTCTATAGAACTATTGTGGACCAGAGTAATTTATATGCTGGTCAATTTATCGCCGCTAACCCCCAGTTGCCTAAAATTGCCAGAAATTGGAAACCAATTACGGTTTCCGAATTTAAGACCTTTCTGGGCCTTTCCCTCAACATGGGCACACATAAATTTCCGTCATTGCGTGCTTATTGGTCCACGCACCCAATTGACCACATGCCCGTGTTCTCTGCCTCCATGTCCAGGGCACGATACGAGCAGATTTTGCGGTTCATGCACTTCAACGACAATGAACTTTGTCGTCCACGTGGGGACCCTGAATACGACCGGCTCTATAAAATTCGGCCCCTCATAAACCACTTCAACGAACGTTTTGCAGCCTTGTTTACTCCCGATCAAGTTGTCTGCGTTGATGAGTCCCTGATTAAATTTTCTGGCCGCTTGTCTTTCAAGCAGTACCTTCCCAGCAAGCGTGCCAGATACGGGGTCAAGCTCTACAAGTTCTGTGACAGGGCAACAGGCTATGTAGTGAACTTTACGGTTTATGAGGGAAAAGACAGTCAGATTGAGTCGGTCAACTGCCCGGATTACATAGGGAGCGCTGGCAAGATAGTGTGGAACTTGGTGTCACCCTTATTCGGAAAGGGGTACCACTTGTATGTGGACAATTATTACACGAGCGTGCCACTGTTTAGTCACTTGTTTGATCATCAGATTGGAGCATGTGGCACCGTGCGACCTAATCGCCGGGGCTTTCCCCAGCGGCTTGTAGATGCCCGTCTTAGGCTGGGGGAGAGAGCCTGTGTAAAGTGTAATAACTTGCTCGCTATGAAGTGGAGGGACAATAAGAATGTTTTCCTTCTTACCTCCCTTCATGCAGACACGACAGTCCAAATTCGTACGGCGACTGGTGTTGTGGAGAAACCCCTCTGTGTCCACGAATATAACCAAAATATAGGAGGGGTGGACCTCAACGACCAGTTGATGGCGCCGTATCTAATTGACCGTAAGGCGAGACGCTGGTACAAAAAAGTGTCTCTATCATTATTCCAATTGGCTTTGCTGAACGCTCATGTGCTATACAGAGCTTCAGGCGGGACGTTATCTCTTCTAAAATTCCAGAATGAGATAGTCACAGAACTCCTGTATCCAGGCGGTTCTGCACCTCACCATCCCCAACCAAATGCAGTAAGCCGGCTGCATGAGAGGCATTATTCGTATGTCCTCCCGAGTACCCCTACCCAAAGCCACCCCCAAAAAAGATGTCGTGTCTGTAGCAAGCGCGGATTTAGGCGTGACACCCGTAGTTTTTGTCCACTCTGTCCTGACAAGCCTGGTCTTTGCCAAGGTGAATGTTTTGAACGCTACCACTCAAAAGTGAAGTTTTAGCGTAGGGTACAGCATTTCACAGACAAGGACACACTTACACAGGGTCTCCCAAGATGCCATTACATTTTGAGAGACCCGAACCATTACAGTTGTAAAGTTACAAAAAAAAGTGTAAAAAAGAAAAAAAAAACGTAAAAAACAAAACAAAACACAAAAAAAATATAAAATAAAAAAACCAAAAATAGTTGTCGTTTTATTGTTCTCTCTCTCTCTATTTTCTCTCTATTGTTCTGCTCTTTTTTACTGTATTCTATTCTGCAATGTTTTATCATGCTTGCTTTTCAGGTATGTAATTTTTTGTTTTCAGGTGCGCCATTCAACTGCAGCGCGGAATTATTTATCTTGACAGCAACAGCGTTTGCTCCCACGATACATAAAGCCGTGACTCCAGTGCTGTAGGAGGTGATTTCACCACCACAGTTAAAAAAAAGAGCATATATGCCGAAGCATGGGGGCAGCAGGGGCGGAGGAGCGATTTTGCTCCTAATGCCGCGTACATACGGTCGAAATTCCGACGGAGGCCTGCCCGTGGAAAATTCCGACCGTGTGTACGCGGCATAACTTTTTTGCGGGAGGATGCCCCCATGCTTCGGCATATATATATTTTAGGCACAGGTTGCGTTAAAACATTTTTTTATTTTTTACTAGGTTTTGTTTTGGTATTTGCTTTGCAGGTATGGCATGGTAAGGTCTTACTGTTGTACTGTAATGTTACTTTGTTTTAATGTTAACCACCATTTGCTTAGCAGGTACGCCATTCAGTTGCAGCGCGGATCTATTTATCTTGACAGCAACAGCGTTTGCTCCCACGATACATAAAGCCGTGACTCCAACGCTGTAGGAGGTGATTTCACCACCACAGTTAAAAAAAAGAGCATATATGCCGAAGCATGGGCGGAGGAGCGATTTTGCTCCTAATGCCGCGTATATACGGTCGAAATTCCAACGGAGGCTTGCCCGTGGAAAAGTCCGACCGTATGTACGCGGCATAACCTTTTATGCCGCGTACATACGGTCGAAATTCCGACGAAGGCTTGACCGTGTGTACGCGGCATAACTTTTTTGCGGGAGGATGCCCCCATGCTTCGGCATATATGCCCATCATTAGAAGTGGGTGGATGAAGGGAGGTATTCTAATGGTGGGCATACCCACCAATCAATCTCTTTTTTTCGTTCAGCCAATAGGCTGTATGAAAAAAAAGATTACAATACATGTCCAACAAGGACCAGCAACGTACTGGTATGTTGCTGGAATTTGAATGTTTATACCAGAATGATGCCTGCGGGTTTAGGTATCATCTTGGTATCATTCTTTTCAGCCAGCGGCCGGCTTTCATGTAAAAGCAATTCTAGCAGATAATTAGCCTCTAGACTGCTTTTACAAGCAGTGGGAGGGAATGTCCCCCCCCGGATATAAAAAGCGCCATTGGGAAATTGGGAAAGCATTTTATCACACCGATCTTGGTGTGGTCAGATGCTTTGAGGGCAGAGGAAAGATCTAGGGTCTAACCCCCCAATTTTTTTCAAAAAAAGAGTACCTGTCACTACCTATTGCTATCATAGGGGATATTTACATTCCCTGAGATAACGATAAAAATGGTAAAAAAATAAAATATGGAAGGCACAGTTTAAAAATAAAATAAAAAAGCCAAATAAATAATAAAAAAAAAAAAAAAAAAAAAAAAAAAAAAGCACCGCTGTCCCCCCCTGCTCTTGCGCAAAGGCGAACGCAAGCGTCGGTCTAGCGTCATATGTAAACAGCAATTGCATCATGCATGTGAGGTATCACCGCGAAGGTCAGATCGAGGGCAGTCATTTTAGCAGTAGACCTCCTCTGTAAATCTAACGTGGTAACCTGTAAAGGCTTTTAAATGCTTTTAAAAATTTATGTAGTTTGTCGCCGCTGCGCGTTTGTGCGCAATTTTAAAGCATGTCGTGTTTGGTATCCATGTACTCGGCCTATGATCATCTTTTTTATTTCATCAAACATTTGGGCAATATAGTGTTTTTTAGTGCATTAAAAATAAAAAAAGTGTGTTTTTCCCCCAAAAAATGCGTTTGAAAAATCGCTGCGCAAATACTGTGTGGAAAAAAAAATGCAACACCCACTATTTTAATCTGTAGGGCCTTTGCTTTAAAAAAATATATAATGTTTGGGGGTTCAACATAATTTTCTTGCAAAAAAAAATTTTTTTTTCATGTAAACAAAAAGTGTCAGAAAGGGCTTTGTCTTCAAGTGGTTAGAAGAGTGGATGATGTGTGACATAAGCTTCCTAATGTTGTGCATAAAATGCCAGGACAGTTCAAAACCCCCCCAAATGACCCCATTTTGTAAAGTAGACACCTCAAGCTATTTGCTGAGAGGCATGTTGAGCCCATTGAATATTTTTTTTTTTTTGTCCCAAGTGATTGAATAATGACCAAAAAAAAAAAAAATGTACAAAAAGTTGTCACTAAATTATATATTGCTCAAACATGCCATGGGCATATGTGGAATTACACCCCAAAATACATTCTGTTGCTTCTCCTGAGTACGGGGATACCACATGTGTGGGACTTTTTGGGAGCCTAGTCGCGTACAGGACCCCAAAAACCAAGCACCGCCTTCAGGATTTCTATGGGTGTAAATTTTTGATTTCACTCCTCACTGCCTATCACAGTTTCGGAGGCCATGGAATGCCCAGATGGCACAAAACCCCCCCAAATGACCCCATTTTGGAAAGTAGACACCCCAAGCTATTTGCTGAGAGGTATGTTGAGTATTTTGCAGATCTCGCTTTTTGTCACAAAGTTTTGAAAATGTAAAAAAAGAAAAAAAAAAAGAAAAAAAAATGTCTTTCTTAATTTTCAAAAACAAATGAGAGCTGTAAAATACTCACCATGCCTCTCAGCAAATAGCTTGGGGTGTCTACTTTCCAAAATGGGGTCATTTGTGGGGGTTTTGGGCTATTTTGACATTTTATGGCCTTCAAAACTGTGATAGGTAGTGAGGAGTGAAATCAAAAATTTATGCCCTTAGAAACCTTGAAGGCGGTGCTTGGTTTTTGGGGTCCCGTACGCGGCTAGGCTCCCAAAAAGTCCCACACATGTGGTATCCCCGTACTCAGGAGAAGCAGCAGAATGTATTTTGGGGTGTAATTTCACATATAACCATGGCATGTGTGAGCAATATATCATTTAGTGACAACTTTTTGTACATTTTTTTTTTTCTTTTTGTCATTATTCAATCATTTGGGACAAAAAAAAAAATATTCAATGGGCTCAACATGCCTCTCAGCAAATAGCTTGGGGTGTCTACTTTCCAAAATGGGGTCATTTGGGGGGGTTTTGTGCCATCTTGGCATTTTATGGCCTTCAAAACTGTGATAGGTAGTGAGGAGTGAAATCAAAAATTTATGCCCTTAGAAACCTTGAAGGCGGTGCTTGGTTTTTGGGGTCCCGTACGCGGCTAGGCTCCCAAAAAGTCCCACACATGTGGTATCCCCGTACTCAGGAGAAGCAGCAGAATGTATTTTGGGGTGTAATTTCACATATGCCCATGGCATGTGTGAGCAATATATCATTTAGTGACAACTTTGTGCAAAAAAAAAAAAAGTTTGTCATATTCCCGCAACCTGTGGCAAAATATAAAATATTCCATGGACTGAACATGCCTCTCAGTAAATAGCTTGGGGTGTCTACTTTCCAAAATGGGGTCATTTGGGGGGGTTTTGTGCTATTTTGGCATTTTATGGCCTTCGAAACTGTGATAGGTAGTGTGGAGTGAAATCAAAAATTTGCGCCCTCAGAAATCCTGAAGGCGGTGCTTGGTTTCCGGGGTCCCGTACGTGGCTAGGCTCCTAAAAAGTCCCACACATGTGGTATCCCCGTACTCAGGAGAAGCAGCAGAATGTATTTTGGGGTGCAATTCCACATATAACCATGGCATGTGTGAGCAATATATCATTTAGTGACAACTTTTTGTAATTTTTTATTTTTTTTTGTCATTATTCAATCACTTGGGACAAAAAAAAAAATATTCAATGGGCTCAACATGCCTCTCAGCAATTTCCTTGGGGTGTCTACTTTCCAAAATGGGGTCATTTGGGGGGGTTTTGTACTGCCCTGCCATTTTAGCACCTCAAGAAATGAGATAGGCAGTCATAAATTTAAAGCTGTGTAAATTTCAGAAAATGTACCCTAGTTTGTAAACGCTATAACTTTTGCGCAAACCAATAAATATACGCTTATTGACATTTTTTTTACTAAAGACATGTGGCTGAATACATTTTGGCCTAAATGTATGACTAAAATTGAGTTTATTCGATTTTTCTTATAACAAAAAGTAGAAAATATCATTTTTTTTCAAAATTTTCGGTCTTTTTCTGTTTATATCGCAAAAAATAAAAATTGCAGAGGCAATCAAATACCATTAAAAGAAAGCTCTATTTGTGGGAAGAAAAGGACGCAAATTTCATTTGGGTACAACATTGCATGTCCGCACAATTTACAGTTAAAGCAGCGCAGTGCCGAATCCCAAAAACAGGCCTGGTCCTAATGGCCCGAAATGGTCCGGGGCTTAAGTGGTTAATGATGCATAAAGTGAAAAAAAAAAAGTCAAATATTCCTTTAAATATCGTACCTGGGGGGTGTCTAAAGTATGCCTGTGAAGTGCCACGTGTTTCCCGTGTTTAGAACTGTCCCTGCACAAAATTACATTTCTAAAGGAAAAAAAAGCCATTTAAAACTGCTTGCGGCTTTAATGTAATGTCTGGTCCCGGTAATATGGATGAAAATCTTTAAGAAAAATGGCATAGCTACCCCATCAACCCCCCCCCCCCCCTACCCCAGCCCATTAGCAGCCCCTTTGGGTCTTGTATGGATATTAAGGGGAACCCCGCACACAAAATAAAAATGGCCCTATATACTCTGAACAGCCGTATACAGGCGGTGCATACAAGACAGGGACTGTAGGTTTGTTCTTATGTAGAATCTGTTTGTAATTTTGAACAGCTACATTGTTTAAGTGTAGCTCCAGCC
This sequence comes from Rana muscosa, assembly GCA_029206835.1. Classification (NCBI taxonomy): domain Eukaryota; kingdom Metazoa; phylum Chordata; class Amphibia; order Anura; family Ranidae; genus Rana; species Rana muscosa. The sequence continues at coordinate 1,003,129,741 of CM055116.1, read as the reverse complement.
CAAATACCTATTTTTAAGCTTTTTGGAAAACATAGGGAAGGGTTATCACCCCTGTAACATTTGTTTTGCTGTCTGTGCCCCTGTTCAGAACATTTCACCTCACTTTGCGTCCCAATGACAACTGTTTTTGAAATGTGGTGTTTTTATTGAAACAAGGATTGGTGATAAAGCATCAGTAGAGAGGAGACACCTTTCTCCCATATTAATTCTTACAGGAGAGAATTTTCCTTCCAAGGGGTAGATTTCCTCTCACTTCCTGTTGTCTTCTTCCGTTTGCAAGTAGTAGTCGTTTGTAAGTTGGATGTTTGAAAGTAGGGACCTGCCGTATATACTCTGCAGAAATTGGCCCCTTAGGTGTTGGTGTTGGCACAACACTGTAAGCACTCACAGTTACTCTTGGTGGGTGCTGGAACGCCCTGCTGTCAACTATTATATCAGGAATTGTAATAACATATAATTGTTGATCAGTGGTAGTAAAAATTGGGCCTTTGATGGTGGTGCTGGTGCCACAACACTGTAAGGCCTGACAGTTACTCTTGGTGGGCGCAGCAATGGGCCCTGCTGTGAATTATTAGATCAATAATTATAATTGCATGCCCCTGTTGAACAGGGGCTGAAAAATTGGGCCTTTGGTCGTGGTGGTGGTGGTGGTGCTGGTGCCACAACACTGTAAGGCCTGACAGTTACTCTTGGTGGGCGCAGCAATGGGCCCTGCTGTGAATTATTAGATCAATAATTATAATTGCATGCCCCTGTTGAATAGGGGCTGAAAAATTGGGCCTTTGGTGGTGGTGGTGGTGGTGGTGATGGTGGTGCTGGTGCCACAACACTGTAAGGCCTGACAGTTACTCTTGGTGGGCGCAGCAATGGGCCCTGCTGTGAATTATTAGATCAATAATTATAATTGCATGCCCCTGTTGAACAGGGGCTGAAAAATTGGGCCTTAGGCACTGGTGGCACAACACTGCAACCCCTCACAGATACTGTACTTGGAGCACAGCAATGAGGCCTGTTGCAAAGTATTGCATCAAAAATTGTAATTACACGCCCCTGTTAAACAGGGGCTGAAAAATTGGGCCTTAGCCACTGGTGGCGGCACCCATAAACCAAAATGATCTTCCAAGCTATCATCATTAATCGGATCATTGAGGAGGAGGAGGAGGATAGCTAGTCAACATAACAGCACAGGAACTCAGCATCAGCATCAGTCTTGAAGGGATGTGACATTTTAAAATCAATTAGTCTGTTATATCAGCATCAGGTGTGTGGTAGCTGGTGGTGATCCAAGACTGGTTCATCTTGATGAAAGTCAGTCGATGAACCGAGTCAGTGGACAGGCGCACCCTGTGATCCGTGACAAATCCTCCAGCAGCACTGAATGTGCGTTCTGAAAGAACGCTGGATGCAGGACAGGCCAGTAGCTCAATTGCATACTGTGCAAGCTCTGGCCAGTGATCCATCCTCAAGACCCAGTAAGCCAGAGGATTTTCGGTGGGGAAGGTGTCCAAGTCTGACCTTGCCCCTAGGTATTCCTGCACCATGTATATCAGACGCTGGCGATGGTTGCTGGAACCGATCATACTTTGGGGCTGCGGACTAAAGAATTGTCTGAACACATCGGTCAGACGGCCACCTTCCCCACCGCTCCTTCTTTGACTGCCCGAAGCCTCAGCAACTCGTTGTCCAGGACCAGGAGTTTGTAACCTCCCAGTCTCTGGGAACGCGTTGCACAGACCTTTCTGCAAGGCCTCCCGGAGTTGTCTCATCCTCTGCTCCCTCTGCGACGGTAACATAAGGTCCGCAACCTTACCCTTGTACCGTGGATCAAGGAGAGTGGCCAGCCAGTAATGGTCTCTCTCCTTGATCCGAAGAATACGAGGATCCTTCCGCAGACTTTGCAGGATCAGGGAGGCCATGCAGCGTAGGTTAGCTGAGGCATTCAGTCCGGAGTCCTCTGGGTCACTAAGGACGTCATGATCCGCAGCCACCTCCTCCCAGCCACGTACAAGTCCACTGGTTTCTTGGGACTGTAAATCATCCCTAAAAGACTGCTGCTGATGATGCTGAGTGCCAGCCTCCACCTCCATGCTGACACAATCCTCCTCCTCCTCCTTCTCCTCCTCTTCCTGTGCGATGGGTGGGACAGAAGGAACACTGTCTGGGTAAAGGGGGCCTTGAGAGGCAAGGAAGTCCTCCTCTTCCTGCCTCTGTTCTGCCTCAAGTGCCCTGTCCATTATTCCACGCAGCGTGTGCTCCAACAGGTGGACAAGAGGTACAGTGTCACTGATGCATGCACTGTCACTGCTCACCATCCTCGTGGCCTCCTCAAATGGTGCCAGGACAGTGCATGCATCCCTGATCATGCCCCACTGGCGTGGTGAAAAAAACCTGAGCTCCCCTGACCCTGTCCTGGTGCCGTAGTCGCACAGGTACTCATTGATGGCCCTCTGCTGCGTGTGCAGCCGCTGCAGCATGGCCAACGTTGAGTTCCACCTGGTGGGCATGTCACATATAAGGCGGTTCTTGGGCAGGTTCAACTCCTTTTGCAGCTCAGCCAGGCGAGCACTGGCATTATAAGATCTGCGGAAATGCACACAGACTTTCCTGGCCTGCCTCAGGACATCCTGTAAGCCCGGGTACCTGCCCAAGAACCGCTGCACCACCAGGTTAAGGACGTGAGCCACACAGGGCACATGGGTCAGTTGTCCCTGTCGGAGGGCGGAGAGGAGGTTGGTGCCATTGTCGCAAACCACCATTCCTGGCTTAAGCTGGCGTGGCGTCAACCACCTCTCGGCCTGCCCCTGCAGAGCAGACAGGACCTCTGCCCCAGTGTGGCTCCTGTCCCCCAAACACACCAGCGCAAGCACGGCATGGCATCTTTTTGCCTGCGTACTTGCGTAGCCCCTTGAACGCCTACGGAGCACCGCTGGTTCCGAGGACAAACCACAGGAAGAGGCCATGGAGGAAGAAGAAGAGGAGGGGGTGGAGGAGAGAGGTGTGTCACAACCAGTAGTAGCATTTTGGAGGCGTGGCGGTGGAACAACCTCCAACACTACTGCACCTTGTCCTGCATCCTTCCCAGCTGCCAAAAGAGTGACCCAATGGGCCGTGAAAGAAAGGTAACGTCCCTGTCCATGCCTGCTGGACCATGAGTCAGTGGTAATATGCACCTTACCGCTGACCGCCCTGTCCAGCGAGGCCAAGACATTGCCTTCCACATGCCTGTAGAGAGCCGGAATCGCCTTCCGTGAGAAAAAGTGGCGTTTGGGAACCTGCCACTGAGGAACCGCACATTGCACAAACTCACGGAAGGGGGCCGAGTCTACCAACTGAAAAGGCAGCAGTTGAAGCGCTAGCAATTTAGCCAAGCTAGCATTCAACCGCTGGGCATGTGGATGGCTGGGAGTGAACTTCTTTCGACGGTCCAGCAGCTGGGGCAGGGAAATTTGCCTGCTAGAATCGGACGTTGGTGTACTGCTAGCAGAGTGGCCGCAAGTACTGGGCTGTGACACACCTAATTCTACACCTTCATTCCTCTCAGTGCAGGTTTCAGAGAGGACTGAAGGTATAGTGGGTTTTGAGATCCCAGCTGATGCGGTGCAAGTAGAGGTCCGCTTTGTTCTTTGGTGTGGGTCTTTAAGGTAGGCTTGCCAACGAGCTGCATGGCAGGTCAACATATGTCTGGTCAGGCATGTGGTGCCCAAGCGGCTGATGTTTTGGCCACGCGATATACGCTTGAGACATATGTTGCAAACAGCAGCTGTGCGATCTGATGCACTCGCCTCAAAAAAGGCCCACACCAAAGAACTTTTTGAATGACGGGCAGAGGCAGCGCCCTGCACAGGCGGAGCTCTGCGGTGTGATTCCGTCGGTGTGCTGCCCATACGCTGGCCACTCAAGGGCATCCTGCCTCGTTGGAGATGTGCCTCCTCCTCATCCTCCTCCTCTCTCCTATTAGGCACCCACGTGGAGTCAGTGACCTCATCATCCCCTCCCTCCTCATCACTGGAGCCAATCTGGCAGTATGCTGCAGCTGATGGAGCATGACTGCCAGATTGGTGTCCTTCTTGAGCATCCCCTCTCTCTGCTCTCACGCTACTGCCTTCCTCTATCTGGGTATCATCATCAGATCCTTCGAAACGCTGGGCATCCTCCTGGAGCATGTACCCAACACTGTGCTCAAACAGTTCGGGGGACTCCTCAGGAGGAGGACATGGTGGGTCTAGGGAAGGATTGACTAATGAAGATAATGATACCAGAGAAGAGGACGCTTTGGCAGCTGCTTTGCCAGTACCCTGAGACTGGGTGAGAGAGGATGAGGAGGATGAGGTGGGCTTGGTCATCCACTCTACCAAGTCTTCGGCATGATGTGGCTCAACATGTCCAGCTGCCGAAAAGAAGGACAAGCGTGTCCCATGGCCATGTGCTGATGACAATGCACCGCGTCCACGACCAGCACTGTTGCCCCCAGACACAGAGCCTGCTTGCCCTCTTTTTTTGCCTCCTGACTGTCTGCCTCTCCTTGTTTGCCTTCCAGACATTTTAATGGATGGCCTGCAGGGAGATGGGAAAAACAGCAATAAGGGCTACCTTCAGGTGTATACTGTGCAGGAGGCTTAGCAACAATGACACTGACACTGTCCCCTGCCTATCCTTCTCTGTCCCTAAACACAAGGATTTGCAATATGCTTCAGCAAGATTGGTTTAGCACAGAATAGCACACTGACAGTTTCCCTCACTGTCCTTCTCTGACTGTCCTTCTCTGTCCCTACAAACAAGATTTAGCACAGAATAGCACACTGATAGTTTCCACGAGTGTCCTTCTCTGTCCCTAAACTCAAGGATTTCAAATATGGTTCAGCAAGATTGGTTTAGAACAGAATAGCACACTGACACTTTCCCTCACTGTACCTCTCTGTCCCTAAACTCAAGGATTTCAAATATGGTTCAGCAAGATTGGTTTAGAACAGAATAGCACACTGTAGGGACAGAGAGGTACAGTGAGTGAAACTGACAAACAAGATTTAGCACAGAATAGCACACTGACACTTTCCCTCACTGTACCTCTCTGTCCCTAAACTCAAGGATTTCAAATATGGTTCAGCAAGATTGGTTTAGAACAGAATAGCACACTGTCAGTTTCACTCACTGTCCTACTCTGTCCCTACAAACAAGATTTAGCACAGAATAGCACACTGACACTTTCCCTCACTGTACCTCTCTGTCCCTAAACTCAAGGATTTCAAATATGGTTCAGCAAGATTGGTTTAGAACAGAATAGCACACTGTCAGTTTCACTCACTGTCCTACTCTGTCCCTACAAACAAGATTTAGAACAGAATAGCACACTGACACTTTCCCTCACTGTACCTCTCTGTCCCTACAAACAAGGTTTAGCACAGAATAACACACTGACACTCTCCCTACCTATCCTTATTTGTCCCTAAACACAAGGAATCCAGGATTAGTAAAGGAAAAAAATGACACTGTCCCTGCCTATGCTTCTCTTTCCCTGCTCCGGAACACACTACACAAGGCCGCCGCGCTGGCGGCCTTTTATAGTGTGGGACGTGTACTAAACCCCCTCAGCAATAATTGGCCACAGGCATCCTGCCTGTGGCCAATCATTGCTCTCCTCGCTGCCGGCGCTGTGATTGGCCAAGCATGCGGGGTCACAGTGCATGCTTGGCCAATCACAGCGCCTGGATGACACTGCGATGGCGTAGTGCATTGTGGGCCGTTCGCGTCACTCGAATTAGGCACGAACGGCCCAAATCGTTCGATCTTCGTCGAACGATCGAACAGCCGATGTTCGAGTCGAACGTATGTTCGACTCGAACACGAAGCTCATCCCTAGTCCTTACACTTGTGGTCATTGGGAAGAATTACCTCCTTACAGATAGCTAAAAAGATCACTGGTGTCAGTAGGAAATTATCTGAGAGGCAGAAATTGCCCAATGCTGAAGGAACCCCTAGCAACCTGTGGAGGAACCCTGGTTGAGAATCACTGGTGTATTCTGACAATGGAGACTCCCTGCTGTCAGAATACAATGTCTAAGCAGGGAGCATTCCTCTATTTACATTGCTTGTGTAGATGGAGGAATCTTCTTTTTCTTTTTTTCTTTTTTTTTTTATCAACCCGTTGGCCATAGATAATTTCAACATGGATTTGGACAACTGATAGGCCAGCGATATCTGGGTGTGCTCAGATTGCTTGTGCCAGTGCAGTGGTTCAATCACGAGGGCAAAGATTAGGGGGACAAGGGGCATCCCTGTCGGGTCCCGTTGGGGATGGGGAAAGGGGTGGATAACATGCCCGATGTCTTACACTCTGTGTAGAATAGAGACCTAGGATGGCTTGGAGTAAGGGCCATGAATGCCAAACTTCTGAAGGACTCAGTCTAAGTACAGCGGAACCTTGGTTTACGAGCGTTTTGAAAGACGAGCAACTTTTTTTTTTAAATCTTGACTCGGTTTGCAAGTGTTTTCTCGCAAAACGAGCAGGATTCAAGCCTCTGCGGTGTGCAGTACCACATTTGGCCAGAGGTGTGGGGGCGCTGGTGACACTCGGAACGGTTCGGAGCCGTTCGGAAATACTCAGTTCCCGAGTTCAGCCAAGCGGTCTCGGAGTATATCCGAGTCCCTCCGGTGCCCCCTCACCTCTGGCCACATGCGGTATTGCATGCAATAGAAGTCAATGCGCAACAAATTATCTTCGTTTACATTGACTTCTATGGGGAAACTCGCTTTGATATGCAAGTGCTTTGGATTACAAGCATTCTCCTGGAACGGATTATGCTCGTAATCCAAGGTTCCACTGTATAACCAATTAACCCTATCAAATGTCTTCTCTGCATCAATAGAGATCAGCAGAGAAGGCATTCGGTGATGCTCTGCCCAGTGGATAAGGTCTATAATCCTGTGGGTGCCATCTGACGCTTATCGGGAGGGAATGAAACCCGCTTGATCTGGGTGGACCAGATTAGGCATGTAGGTCGCAAGGCGGGTCGCTAATAATTTTGTATAGAGCTTGAGATCGGTGTTAAGCAGAGATATGGGGCGATAATTGACCGGATCGTGGAAGGGTTTGCCGGGTTTGTGTATGGTCGTTATCACCACTTCAAGGGATTCGGATGGAATCTCACCAGTTGATAATAATCTATTGAAAGTGTTACATAGGTGAGGTACTATTTGATCTGCATATGATTTATAATATTCATTGATAAAACCATCTGGTCCTGGGACTTTGTGGGTGGGGAGATCTTTAACCACTTCAGCCCCGGAAGATTTTACCCCCTTCCTGACCAAAGCACTTTTTACAATTTAGCAGTGCGTCGCTTTAACTAGTAAAGAGAACCTGTCTTATTGACCCCGCATCTCTCCATAAAGAGGACCTGCCATGCTTATTCCTATTACAAGGGATGTTTACATTCCTTGTAATGGGAATAAAAGTGATAAAAAAAAAAAAAGGTAAAATAAAAAAAGTGTCAAACTAGAAAAATTAAAATTAACAATAATAAAAAAAATAGGCCTCATTTAGCAACGTCCTGGGCGTATTCCAGTCAGGCTTCATAAGGTATGTAAATGGCCTCCACCTATAGCGAGAGTATTATTCATCTTTAGTCGGAGCTGCACAGTTTGTTTTAATCTACAAACACCCCTTATCTGCATAGGCAGTGTATGCAGCTGCAGGCATCACCCTGGTTACTGTTTTTTAGAGCAGACGGTCGGCTCTATTGTAATAGCAATTGGATTGGCTAACCACTCGATTTCTATTACAAGCAGGGACGCCCCCCTCCCGCTGCCTTCCGCGTGTCTCTCAGGCTCTGCCGCCCCCCCAGAAGAACTGAGCTACTAGCCAGTATGTCCGCAGGCTAGTCAGAGACCTATTCAAAGCCGGCATCGACATGTCATCCCTTCTGGTTTGCCAGCATGTTAATGGCGCCATTTTTTGAAAAGTGAAAGTATTTAAAAACGCTGATCTTGGCGTTTTGAATGCTTTCAAGTGCAAAGGACCCCAGATCCCTCCATAAAGAGTACATGTCACCTGCCTATTGCTGTCACAGGGATGTTTACATTCCTTGTGACAGCAATAATAAAAAAAAAAAATATATATATATTAAAGCAACAGTGTAAAAAAAAATAATAATAAAAAAAAGCGCCCTTGTCCCCCCATGCTAGCGTACATAGGCAAACTGTCATGGATATGCATTAATGTCTGTCTGCCATCTTACCTTCCTCCTCATGTGTTCATCTAGAGACCAGACCTCCTTCACCTGGCTTCCTTTATAATCTCCTCCCAGCCTGACTCCACCCCAGGCCCTATCACTGAACACTATATTAACCTGTGCACTGCAAGCCTGCTTTGCTGATCAACGTGTTTGTTAGGCATTGTGTGTTTGGGTTCCTGCCTGCCGTGTGCTACGTCTGTCTCTCTGTTACGTTATTGGCTTGTCCCCGACCATCCCTGTCTGCTCGTGACCCTTGACCTTCGGCTCGTTCTTCGTTATCCTTGTCTGCTTGTGGCCCCTGACCTTCGGCTTGTTATTCGGTTCTCTCTATCGTGTGCTGCTGCTTCCCCTTATCCTACGGGGCGTGAGCTAGGAAACTCCAGGGGCCGCGACCTGGTCCCAGCCTGCAGCGTAACATCCTCACCACTAGAGGCCCTGGAGAAGACCAGCTGGGTCTTAGACTCCGCGCCCTGGGGAATCTTGGCTCTCGCTTCCGTTGGGATCCCGGTTGTGCTCCTCTGGTCCCGCTTTCCACAACCACCCAGTTTCCTATCCACAGAAGCCAGCCATAGGGTTCACTACCTCGCGGTGCACTCCTGTCCCCCTACGGTGTGCATCTGTCACCTGGCCACAGGTGACCCTGACAGTTTGATCAGCCATGAACCCGGCTGACATCCCGCTTCCCGCGGATGATCCATTGCAGGGCATAGTTCGCAGACTTGAGACCCAGGAATCAAATCAGACCCAGGTGATGCGATTCCTCCAGGATCTGGCTTCTCGATTCGAGCAGCTTCAGGTCTCCTTGGGAACCCCGAATCCGCAACCCCAAGTACAACCAGCGGCTGTACCTATCGCACCAGTCGCAGCCTCACACTCACTAAGATTGCCAGCTCCGTTCCGTTTCTCTGGGGACTCCAAGGCCTGCAGGGGGTTTCTCAGCCAATGCACTATTCATTTTGAGCTTCAGCCTCAAAGCTTCCTATCTGACCGGGCTAAGGTAGCCTATATCATTTCCCTCCTCTCCGGTGAAGCTTTGGCCTGGGCTGCCCCCCTGTGGGAGAGGAACGATCCGGTGGTTTCCAGTCTGTCCGAATTCTTGAAGCTCTTTCGTAATATCTTCGAAGAGCCGGCTCGGGCTTCTTCAGCGGCTAGTGCTGTCTTACGTCTTCGCCAAGAATCTAGTTCAGTGGGGCAATATGCTCTTCAGTTCCGTATCCACACAGCTGAATTGAGCTGGAATAATGAGGCCCTGGTCGCTACCTTTTTACATGGCCTCTCTGACCGAGTGAAAGACGAATTAGCGGGAAGAGCCATTCCCGTCGGTCTGGACGATGTAATTTCATTATGCAACCAGATCGACATTCGTTTTCAAGAGAGGTCCTTAGAAAAAAGACGCCAGCACTCTCTGGGTCCTAGCCAGTCTGAGCTCCCCTCCCTTCATTCCGTGGAGCATCCTCTACCTGCTGAAGAACCTATGCAGCTGGGCCGGACCAGACTAACCCCCGAAGAACGTGCTAGGCGCAGAACTTTGGGCTTGTGCCTCTATTGTGGGGGCAAGGGTCATTTTCGTGACTCCTGCTCGCTTCGTCCGGGAAACGCTCGGGTCTAATACATTTGGAAGGTGGAGTATTGGACCCAGAAACATCACCTTCTCGCCTGCTCTTGCCGGTGTCCCTTCATGTAGGCACTTCTCCTCAGTCAACCCTTGCATACCTGGATTCCGGGGCTGCCGGCAATTTCATGGATTGGAGAACTGCTTCTTCTATGAAGCTTACCCTTTCACCTCTCACTACCCCATTGGTAGTCTCGGCAATTGATGGCACTGTTCTCCCAGGGGGCCCTATTCGCTTCCAGACGCTACCCATTAGGATGTCGGTAGGGATTCTCCACCAGGAGTGGATATCCTTTCTTATTCTACCCAAGGCCTCTACCCCAGTTGTATTGGGCCTCCCTTGGCTACAGCTCCACTCTCCACATGTGGACTGGGTCTCTGGGCAGATCCTGGCCTGGGGTTCCTCATGTTTCTCGTCGTGTCTTCTCAAGGTGACCCCCAAGGAGAGTCTTCCGGTTGCTGCCACTTCTGTTTCTTCTGATCTTCCCGCCGCATACAGCGATTACCGGGATGTGTTCTGTAAAAAATCAGCTGAGGTGCTTCCTCCCCACAGGTCTTTTGACTGTGCTATTGATCTTGTCCCCGGAGCAACTCTACCCAGGGGTCGTACCTACCCTCTGTCCATCCCAGAGACCCAGGCCATGTCGGAGTATGTAGCAGAGAATCTGGAGAGAGGGTTCATCCGGAAATCCTCATCGCCTGCAGGGGCAGGGTTCTTTTTTGTTGCCAAAAAGGATGGTACCTTAAGACCCTGCATCGATTATCGGGGTTTAAATGCGGTTACTATTAAAAATCGATACCCCTTACCCTTAATATCTGAGCTATTCGATAGGTTGAAGGGTGCCTCCATTTTCACCAAGTTGGATCTCAGAGGCGCGTACAATCTCATTCGAATACGGGAGGGTGACGAATGGAAGACTGCATTTAACACTAGAGACGGGCATTACGAATATCTGGTGATGCCTTTTGGTCTGTGTAATGCTCCAGCCGTGTTTCAAAACTTTGTCAATGAAATCTTCAGAGATCTGCTGTACCAGTTTGTTGTCATCTATCTGGATGACATTCTGATCTTTTCTGAAAATCTGCTCGTCCACAGAAACCATGTCCGCACTGTACTTCAACGTCTTAGAGAGAACAATCTCTATGCCAAGCTGGAGAAATGTTCCTTTGAATGTTCTGAGGTCCTGTTTTTGGGGTGCTTTGTCTCATGTTCGGGGCTTCGTATGGACCCTGGGAAGGTCTTGGCTATCACCAACTGGCCTCTTCCTGCTAGCCTCAAGGCCACACAGCGCTTTCTTGGCTTCACTAATTATTATAGGCAGTTCATAAGGAATTACTCTTCCATTGCCGCGCCTATTATCGCTTTGACCAAGAAGGGTGTGAATGCCAGAGACTGGCCTCCCGAAGCTGTCTCTGCATTTCACAACCTGAAACAGGCCTTTGTTTCTGGCCCCCTCTTGAGGAGACCAAATCCTGGGAATGCATTTTTTATTGAAGTGGACGCTTCCTCAATGGGGGTGGGAGCTGTGCTTCTTCAAATCTTTGAGAAGAGACGCCAACCATGTGCGTTCTTCTCCAAAAAAATTCTCAGGCAGAGAGGAATTATGCCATCGGTGATCGGGAACTTCTCGCAATTAAATTGGCGTTAGAGGAGTGGCGTCATCTCTTGGAGGGTTCCCCTCACTCCATAACGATCTTTACCGATCACAAGAATTTACAGTATCTACAGAATGCTAAACGTCTGAATCCTAGACAGGCCAGGTGGAGTCTCTTCTTTGCCCGTTTTAATTTCACGATTACCTACAAACCTGGTTCCTGCAACGGTCGGGCTGATGCGCTCTCTAGGTCATTTGACACTTTGGACGAGGAGTCCGCCCCTGAACCTGAGCCGATCATTCCCACCTCATGCATTGTTGCCCACTCTACCACCCTGAAGTCTAAAATTCCGCCTGGTAAGACCTTTGTCCCCACTGAGCTAAGAGCTAAGATCCTTCGTTGGGGACATGATTCCAAGGTGGCAGGGCATTCTGGATTCCTCCGATCCTTCCTACTCATCAGTCGTCACTACTGGTGGCCTAATCTCCGCTCAGACGTCAAAGACTACGTTAAAGCTTGTCATGTCTGTGCTCAGTCCAAATCCTCCACACAAGCTCCTGCTGGTCTCCTCATGCCCTTGCCTATTCCTAAGGAACCCTGGGCCCATATTGCCATGGATTTTATCACCGATCTCCCACTGTCTGAGAATAATACAGTCATTTGGGTGGTAATCGATCGATTCTCCAAGATGGCTCATTTTGTTCCTCTTCCTGGTCTTCCTTCTGCCCCTGCCTTGGTTCCCATTTTCATTCGAGAAATTCTCCGCCTACATGGGGTCCCTTCTCATATTGTTTCCGACAGGGGAGTCCAATTCACGTCTCGTTTTTGGAGAGCCTTTTGCAAATCCCTCAATATTGTCTTGGATTTTTCTTCTTCTTACCATCCCCAATCCAATGGACAGACTGAGAGGGTTAATCAGGAGTTAGAGGTCTTTCTTCGCACCGTTGTGTCTTCTCACCATGACGATTGGTCCTCTCTACTCCCGTGGGCAGAATTCTCCCATAACAATCATGTGAATACCAGTTCGCAGAAGACACCCTTTTTCACAGTTTATGGAAAACACCCTCAACTTCCTCTTCCTATGATCTGTTCTCCAGACATTCCAGCTTTGGCTTCGGTTCAGGAGTCTCTCAATTCCGTTTGGGGTCACGTTCATGATTCCCTCCGGGCAGCTGCTGAAAAATTCAAAGGCTTTGCCGACCGCCGCAGGCGTAAACCGCCTTCTCTTCAGCCAGGGGACAAAGTCTGGCTCTCTACCAGGAACATCAAGCTCCGAGTTCCTTCTCTGAAGTTTGCTCCACGATTCATCGGTCCATACACGGTAACTGCTAAACTGAATCCGGTTTGTTTCAAACTCCAGATTCCTAAGAGCCTTAAAATCACTAACTCCTTTCATGTTGCTCTTCTAAAGCCTTTAGTCCTCAATAAATTCTCTCGTCCTCTTCCTACCGTGGCGCCTGTCTCTGAGGATAATCAGGAGTACGAGATCAGTCAAATTCTGGACTCCCGACTCTGTAAAGGCGTTCTTCAGTACCTCGTTCATTGGAAAGGGTTTGGTCCTGAGGAGAGGTCTTGGATCACTGCATCTGAGGTCTTTGCACCTCGTCTGTTAAAGGAGTTTCATCTGAAGTTTCCCTCTAAACCTGGGCCCAGGCGGGGAAGGGGGAGGCCTCGTAAGAGGGAGGGTACTGTCATGGATATGCATTAATGTCTGTCTGCCATCTTACCTTCCTCCTCATGTGTTCATCTAGAGACCAGACCTCCTTCACCTGGCTTCCTTTATAATCTCCTCCCAGCCTGACTCCACCCCAGGCCCTATCACTGAACACTATATTAACCTGTGCACTGCAAGCCTGCTTTGCTGATCAACGTGTTTGTTAGGCATTGTGTGTTTGGGTTCCTGCCTGCCGTGTGCTACGTCTGTCTCTCTGTTACGTTATTGGCTTGTCCCCGACCATCCCTGTCTGCTCGTGACCCTTGACCTTCGGCTCGTTCTTCGTTATCCTTGTCTGCTTGTGGCCCCTGACCTTCGGCTTGTTATTCGGTTCTCTCTATCGTGTGCTGCTGCTTCCCCTTATCCTACGGGGCGTGAGCTAGGAAACTCCAGGGGCCGCGACCTGGTCCCAGCCTGCAGCGTAACATCCTCACCACTAGAGGCCCTGGAGAAGACCAGCTGGGTCTTAGACTCCGCGCCCTGGGGAATCTTGGCTCTCGCTTCCGTTGGGATCCCGGTTGTGCTCCTCTGGTCCCGCTTTCCACAACCACCCAGTTTCCTATCCACAGAAGCCAGCCATAGGGTTCACTACCTCGCGGTGCACTCCTGTCCCCCTACGGTGTGCATCTGTCACCTGGCCACAGGTGACCCTGACACAAACGCATTTGTTGGTCACGCACGCAAACAGTGATCATCCCACACGTGAGGTATCGCCACGAATGTTGGATCATGGGCAGTAAATTCTAGCACCAAACTTCCTCTATAGCGAAAAAGGAGTAACCTTTAGACCCTTCACACTAAGGCAGTTTTTAGGCGTTTTAGCGCTAAAAATGGCACCTGTAAACTGCCTCTTATGCCTCCCCAGTGTGAAAGTCCGAACGTTTTCACACTGGAGCAGTGCGCTTTTGGGATGGTAAAAAAAGTCCTGCAAGCAGCATCTTTGTGGCGGTGTAGGAGGGCTGTATACAGCCCTCCCACACTGCTCCTGCCCATTGGAATGAATGGGCAGCGCTTCCGAAGCGCCTGTAAACTGTTTCGGAAGCGCCGCAACATGGGAATTTTTAACCCTTTCTTTGGACGCTAGCGGGAGTTAAAAAAGTGCCCCGCTAGCAGCCGAAAAGTGATGCTAAAACTTTACCGCTAATGAACCCGCCGCCCCAGTATGAAAGGGGTCGTAAAGGCTTTTAAAGCGTTGCCTAGGGCTGGTAAAATGTACATTGTTTGTCGCCGTTGTGCGGGCTTGAGTCATTTTAACCACTTCCGGACCGCCGCACGACTATATACATCGGCACTTTGAAGAGGGATATCTCTTCAGGTGGCAGTCCAATTTACGATAATGGTGGTCTCTGCGGCGGATTCGCAGTAATATCACCGTTATCGGCAGCGGGAGAGGGGCCCCCCTCCCGTGCCCTCTGCTGCTTACCGGAGCCGTCGGTAGCGGCGGAGGCGATCGGGTCATGTCTCCTGCTGGGTAAGTGAGGGCAAGATGGCCCCCACCCGTCTCCATACCATAGCAGGGCGGAAGCGACTTCAACACGTCACTTCCGCCCATAGATCTTAAATTGCATTTTAGTGTAAATATGAGATCTGAGGTCTTTTTGACCCCAGATCTCATATTTAAGAGGACCTGTCATGCTTTTTTATATTACAAGGGATGTTTACAAAAAAAAAAAAAACTGTATAAAAATAAATCAAATAAAGTAAAATAAATAATGTAGCGATACCTCCAACTAAGGAGGCCGCAGGATTAGATTTTGGGCCCTGAGTGCAGCTCCGCCAACCCCCGGCAATAGGCTCTATCCCCTTCTGGCACAGCTAGTACTAACAATCAATGATATGTCCTATGCAATAGAATAACTAAGCAAGGACACAGTAATGAATTGTAATAGGTAAAGTGTTTTACTCATCAATTCTCGATATGAATAATAGGATTTTTATAACAGCTTACCTGTAAAATCCTTTTCTTGGAGTACATCACGGGACACAGAGCGACATAGTCATTACTAATGGGTTATATAGATACCGTCAGGTGCTGGCACTGGCAACTTCCAAAACCGGAAGTACCCTCCCCTATATAAGCCCCTCCCATCCGGGAGCACCTCAGTTTTGTAGCAAAGCAATAAGTGTCCCCAAAGAGGGGCGGGAGCTCTGTGTCCCGTGATGTACTCCAAGAAAAGGATTTTACAGGTAAGCTGTTATAAAAATCCTATTTTCTTTCTCGTACATCACGGGACACAGAGCGACATAGTCATTACTAATGGGATGTCCTAAAGCAATGCCAAATGAGGGGGGGGATACACCATATATAAGCTGAGCGCTATCAGACATGAGGATCTTTTGCGGCCTGCAACACACTGCGCCCAAAGGCGACATCCTCCTGACTTCTAACGTCTACCTGGTAGAATCTAGTAAACGTGTGTACTGAAGACCATGTTGCGGCCTTACAGATTTGAGCCAGGGAGGCCTGGTGATGCACTGCCCATGAAGTCCCAACTGCTCTCGTGGAGTGCGCTCTAACTTTGAACGGAGGCGGTCTACTTCTCAAGCCATAGGCTTGTATTATGACCTGTCTAATCCACTTGGCTAAAGTAGATTTTGACGCTGCCTGACCCTTTCTGGGGCCTTCCGGCAGAATAAACAAAGTATCCGTTCTGCGAATCTGAGCAGTGGCTTTTAGATAAGCTTTAACTGCTCTTACTACATCCAAAGAATGCAATAACTTTTCCTCTACCGAGCTTGGTTTGGGGGAAAAAGAAGGAAGAACCACATCTTGGTTCAAATGAAACCTCGATACCACCTTGGGAAGAAAGGCTGGATGAGGACGTAACACTACTCTGTCCTTATGGATAACCAGATATGGCTCCCTACAGGACATAGCTGCTAATTCCGACACTCTTTTAGCCGAACAAATGGCTACTAGAAAAATCAATTTCCTGGTGAGAAGAACCAAAGAAATATGCTGTAATGGTTCAAATGGTTGTTTCTGTAGAACCGACAGAACCAAGTTTAGATCCCATGGACATATGGGAATACTAACCGGAGGACTAATACGCATCACTCCTTGTATAAAGGCTTTGACTAGTGAATGCGAAGCCAAGGGCCTTTGAAAAAATATTGACAAGGCCGAAATCTGACCCTTGATAGTACTCAAGGCAAGCTTCCTATCTACAGCCCATTGTAGGAAGTCCAGAATCCTACCTATTACGTACTTATGTGGATGCCATTTCTTGGCCTCACACCACGCGATGTACGCCTTCCAGATTCTATAGTAAATCTGCCTGGATACCGGCTTCCTGGCATTGATCATGGTAGATACCACAGCATTAGAGAGCCCTCTCTTTTTTAGAATGTGGGCTTCAATAGCCAGGCCGTCAAACCTAGGGCTGGTAAGGAAGGGTGGTATATCGGTCCTTGCGAAAGCAGGTCCGGACGATGTGGGAGGGTCCAAGGACTCCCCACTGATATTTTTCAATCTCCGCGTACCACGCTCTTCGGGCCACGCTGGAGCCACCAGAATCACTGGTTTCTTTTCTACCCTGATTCTGCGGAGTAATCGAGGTAACAATTGTGGCGGTGGGAATGCATATATCAGCTTGAACTGATCCCAAGGGAACACTAGAGCATCCGAGCCGCAAGCTAGGGGATCCCTTGTGCGAGACACAAATCTGTCCACCTTTGCGTTGAATCTGGATGCTAGAAGATCTACATCCGATGTTCCCCACCGCTGACATATTGTCCAGAAAACCTCGGGGTGAAGGGACCCTTCCTCTGGGCCTAATTGCTGGCGACTTAGAAAGTCCGCCTTCCAATTCTCCACTCCTGGAATGAATACCGCAGATATGGCTGGGACATATCTTTCTGCCCATCTCAGGATGTAATTTACTTCCCTTTGGGCTGCACGACTCCTGGTGCCCCCCTGATGATTGATATATGCCACTGCTGTGGCATTGTCTGATTGAATTCTGACAGGGGACCCTTGGAGTTTGGATGTCCATGCTACTAGGGCATACCGGGCTGCTCGTATCTCTAAGAGATTGATGGGCAGGGCCTTTTCTGCATCCGACCATCTGCCCTGGAGAGACCATTGCTCCAGTACTGCTCCCCAGCCTATAAGGCTGGCATCTGTAGTGACCACCTTCCAAGAAATCGGACTGAAGGATTTCCCTTTATCCAGATTTTGGGGAACCAACGGAGGCTCTTGCGAACGGAAGGGGACAAGGACATTGTAAGTCTAGGGCCTGAACTTTTTTGTTCCAGGCTGACAGTATGGCCCCTTGCAAATTCCTTGAATGGAATTGACCGTAGGGTACTGCTTCGAATGATGCCACCATTTTTCCCAGCAGCCTCATGCACAGGCGTATGGACGGCTGTCTTTTTTGTACCCACTAAGTGGATCAAATCTTTCAAAGACAACACCTTTCCTTGAGGCAAGAATATTTTTCTCTGGTCTGAATCCAGCCTTAGCCCCAAGTATTCCAGACTTTTGACTGGTTTTTAGGGCTGACTTGTCTCGGTTGATAATCCAACCGTGATATTCCAGATACTTGATTGTCTCGTGAACAACCACTTCTAGTTTTTTCACTGAGTGGTCTATCAGCAACAAGTCGTCTAGATATGCCATTATCATTACACCTTGTGTTCTTAGATTGGCCAATAAAGGGCCAGAATTTTTGTAAACACTCGTGGTGCTGTGGCCAAACCGAAGGGTAAGGCTCTGAACTGAAAATGGCGCCCTTCTACTGCAAAGCGTAGAAATTTTTGGTGGACTGGAAAGATGGGAATGTGCAAATAAACATCTTTGATGTCGATCGCGGCTAACCATTCCTCCCCTTGTAGGGCAGTGGCCACCGATCGGATCGACTCCATCGGAAAGTCCTGATATACAGGAATTTGTATAGCCCTTTTAGAATTAATATGGGCCTCCTGTCCGCGTTTGCTTCGGGACTGTAGAGAGGTTTGAGTAAAACCCGAACCCTCACTCTTCCAGGGGAACCTCCATAATTACTCCTTGGAGCAATAGTTGTTCTAGTGCCAACAGGAGGGACTCTCTCTTCCGGGGATCCCTTGGCACGTTTGACCTCAAAAATGGGAAGGAGGAGAGTCTTTTAACTCCAAACTGTATCCCAAACATACTGCGGAGAGCACCTATCTGTCTTGATCGTGTCCCGCCAGGTCTCTTGCGAACAACTGGAGTCCTCCCCCCACCCGACTGAGTGGGGGCTTCAATGAATTTAACTTTGGGGGAGGTTTTGTACCTCCCCTGACCCAGGGTTTCTCATTACCCTGCTACTGTCCCTGTTTTTTTACCCCCGGGATTTGACCGAGGAGGCCGTCGGAACTGTTACACAGCCGATGCCCCAGGGACTGGAGAAGCAGGCCTCTTAAAGAGGGACCTCTAACTCTGTTTTTAACCGGCAAGAGCGTATTTTTACCGCTGGAAATTTTCTGGATATATTTGTCCAGGTTTTCCCTGAATAAGCGTTCACCATGAAATGGGACGCTAACCAGCCATTCTTTACAGGGAGCTTCAGCAGACCAGTTTTTGAGCCATAGAAGCCTACGCATATGTACTATAGACAGCGTAAGGCGGGAGGCCTGATGGACTGAATCCTTTATGGCGTCAACCGCAAAGCCTAAGGCTCTAGGTAGATCAGCTAGGGCAAGGCCTGCTGATCTGTCAAGTCCCTCAAGACCTGTTTCAACTGATCCTTCACTGCTTAGCAGACCCCAATAGCTGCTACTGCTGGTTGTATCACCAAGCTTGCTGTAGAAAGAAGCAGATTTTCATAAGGACTCCAATCTTTTATCTATTGGGTTCTTGAACATTTGGACATTATCCACTGGACATGTCAGTGATTTATACATACAAGAGATGGCTGCGTCCACTGTAGGGACCTTCCATTTTTTTTTTTTTGATGAACTTATCCTCCATGGGATAGACCACCGGAAATCTCTTGGGGGAATAAATATTTTCTCAGGACGTTCCCAATCCTGGTAAATGAGCCCTTTCAGTAAAGGGTGAAGTGGAAAAGAACAGCCAGTCTGGGGGCTTCTAGCGACCCCAACGAGGATACAGTAGTGGTTGATGGTTCCGCAAGGTGCATTTTTAAATGCTGATCGGACCATGTTAGTCAGAGACTGAACCCATAATCTTTCAGCTTGAGATGCTGAGAAAAGGTTCCCCCACTGTTGATTCCTCTATAACAGAATCAACCTCATCCTGATCCCCTTCAGGCAGGTCGATCCCTGTATGGGACTGTTGCTCTGCTAACAGGCACTCTGAAGGAGGAGACGGAGATCGGGCGTGCTTTCCCTGACAGGGAGGCACCGATCAATGTTGACAATCTCTCTCTAATCCTCCCAGAGCTGAGGAAAAAACCTCCTCTGTTACATACACAGGAGCAGGTGAACTGAGGACAGCCACAGTACCAAGTACCCCTGCGGGGTCTCTACGGTCACTTACCTCTGAACTTCAGGGGAGACTGGTGCAGCAGAAGTATGCCCAAGATCCTCCGAGCCCGATGAGACCCCCTTCGCTTCCTGGAAGATTCAGTTCCGGAGCTTCTGGACGGCATATTCCTAAGCCTAAAGCTGAGGTATTCCAGCCGTAATACACCACTTTTACTGAGAATAGTCTAGCACAATTGCTGCTATATCACAGTTGGTGTCTACTAATGTGCCTTTCTAGGGGATGCCTGCATCAACTGCTTCTGTGTGCCTGTATATTGTTGCTAGCTCTGTCTGTGCACTTCAACAGCCAGCTATAATGTGCTTCAAAACACGCTGGACGCCCGCACATGCGCAGTAGCGCCGCGGCGCACACCTGAGCGTCATCCACCCGCTCCGCCCCTTTTTTCAGATCGCCTCTATGAATAGAGGCGCGTGCACATGCACGCGCGCGGGCATGTGCGCCTTCGGCGCCTTTTTTGAAAACAACAAGGAGCTAGATGGGAGCCAGGGTCCCTTTGCCGCAGGGCCCGGGGATGGATGAGCGCAGCAACAGGGCAGAGGAGACAGCTTCCCAGGAGAGAACATACCAACTGCCTGGATTTGATTCTGGAAGAAAAAAATCCACATTACAAGAAAAAAGAACCATAGCGGCCTCTAGTGTCTAACACAGGTACCGCGGTCTTACATTTTTTTTTTTTTTTTCTTGCCTACTATTAAAATTTTTACATTTTCTCAGTAGTAACAGGCATACACAGAACATTTAGCGGGAATACCGTTAGGTAACAGGCAGAAAGACAAAATAGGCTTGGGGGTCCCCTCAATAGAACCAAGTTCCCGAGGGCCCCCACTTACCTTTTCCTCGCCGCAGGACTCTGTTTGGTCCACAGAAGCCCAAACTTCACCTCTCACGGCAGGCATTGTAATCAAACCTTCAGGGACCGGGTTCCCAAGGATTCCACTCCCCTGGACCTGTATAGCACCCTGCACAGAAAACATCTTGGTCGTGGGTATGACCAGAGCTCTGGATCCCAGGGTCCAGCTCTCCTAAGAGAAGCATTACAGGCAAAACCTTGCTCTTCTCTGCAAGGCCCGGGTACCGACCGTTTAGCTATGAAGCTTTTTTGGTCGGATCCGGAATAGCTTACTGAGGCCCAAAAGAACCTGTACGCAAGCTCAGTGAAAAACACATGTTTCTTCTTGGCCAACACCTTAGACACTGGCAAAAAACTGAGGTGCTCCCGGATGGGAGGGGCTTATATAGGGGAGGGTACTTCCGGTTTTGGAAGTTGCCAGTGCCAGCACCTGACGGTATCTATATAACCCATTAGTAATGACTATGTCGCTCTGTGTCCCGTGATGTACGAGAAAGAAAAAAGGGGGTAACAATAATCACAGTTCTAAACAATCACTCCTAAGGGCAGCGTCCTGCCACTCTAACACACTATATAGTAACACACGCTACAAGTGCGCCATACGGGCGACCGTTAACTAAGTGCCCTATGGCGCAGCAATCAAACACGCTAGAATCCCCACCAGGCCTGGTTCTAATATTTAGCTTAGTCCTTCTTTCTTCACCGGCAGGTCTGTAATGGTGGTGCACTTAAACAGAGTATAACTTTGTAATCCAAGGGGTATGAAAATAACTTGTAGGCCACGGCAGTCTATAGGCCTATACACAGCAACAGTATCTAAGCTGGGCTTATGCCCTCTCACCCGCCGGACTACGGATCCAGTCCGGGAAAACCTCCACCGGCCGTGTCACACACTCTCGATCTCTCCATCGATCGGGTCCCCGATCCGACAAGGCGGTAGCTCACAAAGTCAGATGCCACCCAGGCTCGCAGAGGGGAGGATGGAAGGCTCTTCGGTGCAGAGCAAGGCCTCAGGCTTCAGGCCTTGCCCCTCCGACACATCCGCACAGGAGGATCCGTCCGTGAAGTCTCGTGTCGCCAAAGAGGCCGAGCCCGGCCCCGCCTCTTCCTTTTATAACCCCTCCCATGAGTCTCTGCGGTGGAACGTCACAACAAGAATGGGGTTATGGGTAATGTAGTTTCTTCCCAATATAGGGGAACACCCCGCTACACAAAGAAAAAATAAATACATTTTTTTAAAGCGCCCCGTCCCGAGGAGCTCGCGCACAGAAGCGAACTCATACGTGAGCAGCGCCCGCATATGAAAACGGTGTTCAAATCACACATGTGAGGTATCGCCGCGATCGTTAGAGTGAGAACAATAATTCTAGCCCTCCTCTGTAACTTAAAACATGCAACCTGTAGAATTTTTTAAACATCGCCTATGGAGATTTTTTTTTTTTAACAGAAAAGTTGGAGATTTTTAAAAGGTAAAAGTTTGACGCCATTCCACGAGCGGGCGCAATTTTGAAGCGTGACATGTTGGATATCTATTTACTCGGCGTAACATTATCCTTTACAATATAAAAAAAAAATTGGGCCACCTTTACTGTTGTCTTATTTTTAAAGTAAAAAAAAAAATTTTTTTTAAAAAAAGGGCGCTTGTAAGACCGCTGCGTAAATATGGTGTGACAAAGTATTGCAACAACCGCCATTTTATTCTCTAGGGTGTGAGAAAAAAACAATGTATAATGTTTGAGGGTTCTAAGTAATTTTCTAGCAAAAAAAAAAAAATTTTAACTTGTAAACAACAAATCTCAGAAAAAGGCTCGGTCCTTAACCACTTAACGACCGCTCACTGTATATATACGTCGGCAGAATGGCACCGACAGGCACAATCACGTAGAGCATACGTGATTGCCTTTGTATAGTTGGGGGGTCCAATCGAACACCCCTCCTATACAGTGAGCGGTGGCTAAGTGTCCCGGAGCGAGGGGGCAGCCATTCGTTTCCGGCCACCCCCTCGCGATCGCTCCCGGCGAATGGAAATGCCCCCTCTGTCTGTGTCAGACAGAGGAAGCAGGAGGAAGTGATGTCATCTCTGGTGCGGTGCTCACATATACCGAGCGCCGTACAAGAGAAGACATCAGGTCAGTGCACACAACACTACACTGACACCAGGACACATAGGGACATAAATCGCCCCCCCCCAGGCCCCCCCAGATCACCCCCCAGATCACCCCCCCCCAGCCCCCAGTCACAGTGTCACTGATTGCAGTGACCATTTATTTAGTGATCACTGCAATCAGTGACATTTGTGACTGTAAAAGTGTCACCAAAGTTTAGTCTTAGGTCCAGTGTAGCCCCCTAATAAAGGTTTAACCCCCTGATCACCCCCAGACAACCCTTTCACCCCCTATCACCACTGTCGCTAAGCGATCATTTTTCTGATCGCTGTCTTAGCATCAGTGATGCCGATCGGCAGCCAGTAATTTTTTTTAGGTTCGCCGCATGTTTTTATAGCGTCAGGTACCCCAATATATTATCTAATAAAGGTTTAACCCCCTTGATCGCCCCCCAGGTAACCCTTTCACCCCCTATCACCACTGTCACTAAGCGATCGTTTTTCTAAACGCTGTCTTAGTGTCGGTGATGCAGATCGGTAGCCGGTAATTTTTTTTAGGTTCGCCGCAGGTTTTTATAGCGTCAGGTACCCCAATATATTATCTAATAAAGGTTTAACCCCCTTGATCGCCCCCCAGGTAACCCTTTCACCCCCATCACCACTGTCGCTAAGCGATCGTTTTTCTAAACGCTGTCTTAGTGTCGGTGATGCAGATCGGTAGCTGGTAATTTTTTTTAGGTTCGCCGCAGGTTTTTATAGCGTCAGGTACCCCCATATATTATCTAATAAAGGTTTTAACCCCCTGATTGCCCCTAGTTAACCCTTTCA
Organism: Rana muscosa; assembly: GCA_029206835.1. Classification (NCBI taxonomy): domain Eukaryota; kingdom Metazoa; phylum Chordata; class Amphibia; order Anura; family Ranidae; genus Rana; species Rana muscosa. The sequence goes on along the minus strand of CM055116.1, from coordinate 1,003,106,334 downwards.
CCAGTGATCACCATATAAGTGTTACGGGTGACACTGGTTAGTTAGTTTGCTTTTTATAGTGTCAGGGCACCCGCCGTATATAACCCAATAAAGGTTTAACCGCCTGATCGCCCGGCGGGTGATATCAATTAGGTTTTAGCGTCATAGAGGGTCTGCGTCACACCCCAGGCAGCGTCAGGTTAGTGCCAGTAACGCTAACACCCACGCGTGAAGCATACACCCCCCTTAGTGGTATAGTATCTGAACAGATCAATATCTAATCTGATCAGATCTATACTAGCGTCCCCAGCAGTTTAGGGTTCCCAAAAACGCAGTGTTAGCGGGATCAGCCCAGATACCTGCTGGCACCTGCGTTTTGCCCCTCCGTCCAGCCCAGGCCACCCAAGTGCAGTATCGATCGATCACTGTCACTTACAAAACAAAAACACACATAACTGCAGCGTTCGCAGAGACAGGCCTGATCCCTGCGACTCCAGTGCTGTAGGAGGTGATTTCACCACCACGGTTAAAAAAAAAAAGCAAATATGCCGAAGCATTGGGGCAGCAGGGGCGGAGGAGCGATTTTGCTCCTAATGCCGCGTACATACGGTCGAAATTCCGACGGAGGCTTGCCCGTGGAAAAGTCCGACCATGTGTGTGCGGCATAACTTTTTTGCGGGAGGATGCCCCCATGCTTCGGCATATATAAATGGTGCATGTATGCCCATCATTAGAAGTGGGTGGATGAAGGGCGGCATTCTAATGGTGGGCATACCCACCGATCAATCTCTTTTTTCATTCAGCCAACTGGCTGCATGAAAAAAAAAAGATTACAATACATGTCCAACAAGGACCAGCAACGTACTGGTATGTTGCTGGATAGTGATGAGCCGAACACCCCCGGGTTCGGTTCGCACCAGAACCCGCGAACGGACCGGAAGTTCGAACGAACATTAGAACCCTATTAAATACAATGGATGCGAACGTTCGAATTCTAAAGTGCTAATTATAACAACTATTATGCATGTTATTGTCCTAAAAAGGGTTTGGGAACCCGGGTTCTGCACCAGGGGACATGTATCAATGCAAAAAGAAGTTTTAAAAACGGTCGTTTTTCGGGAGCAGTCATTTTAATGATGCATAAAGTGAAAAAAAAAAAGTCAAATATTCCTTTAAATATCGTACCTGGGGGGTGTCTAAAGTATGCCTGTGAAGTGCCACGTGTTTCCCGTGTTTAGAACTGTCCCTGCACAAAATGACACTTCTAAAGGAAAAAAAAGCCATTTAAAACTGCTTGCGGCTTTAATGTAATGTCTGGTCCCGGTAATATGGATGAAATTCTTTAAGAAAAATGGCATAGCTACCCCATGACCCCCCCCCCCCTACCCCAGCCCATTACCAGCCCCTTTGGGTCTTGTATGGATATTAAGGGGAACCCCGCACATAAAATAAAAAAGGCCCTATATACTCTGAACAGCCGTATACAGGCGGTGCATACAAGACAGGGACTGTAGGTTTGTTCTTATGTAGAATCTGTTTGTAATTTTGAACAGGTACATTGTTGAAGTGTAGCTCCAGCCCAAAAATCTATTTTTAAACTTTTTGGAAAACATAGGTAAGGGTTATCACCCCTGTAACATTTGTTTTGCTGTCTGTGCCCCTGTTCAGAACATTTCACCTCACTTTCCGTCCCAATGACAACTGTTTTTGAAATGTGGTGTTTTTCTTGAAACAAGGATTGCTGATAAAGCATCAGTACAGAGGAGACACCTTTCTCCCATATTTATTCTTACAGGAGAGAATTTTCCTTCCTAGTGGTAGATTTCCTCTCACTTCCTGTTGTCTTCTTGCGTTTGCAAGTAGGAGTCGTTTGTAAGTTGGATGTTTGAAAGTAGGGACCTGCCGTATATACTCTGCAGAAATAGGCCCCTTAGTTGTTGGTGTTGGCACAACACTGTAAGCACTCACAGTTACTCTTGGTTGGTGCTGGAACGCCCTGCTGTCAACTATTATATCAGGAATTTTAATTACATATAATTGTTGAACAGTGGTAGTAAAAATTGGGCCTTTGATGGTGGTGCTGGTGCCACAACACTGTAAGCCCTGACAGTTACTCTTGGTGGGTGCAGCAATGGGCCCTGCTGTGAATTATTAGATCAAGAATTGTAATTACATGCCCCTGTTGAACAGGGGCTGAAAAATTGGGCCTTAGGCACTGGTGGCACAACACTGCAACCCCTCACAGATACTGTACTTGGAGCACAGCAATGAGCCCTGTTGCAAAGTATTGCTTCAAAAATTGTAATGACACGCCCCTGTTAAACAGGGGCTGAAAAATTGGGCCTTAGGCACTGGTGGCACAACACTGCAACTCCTCACAGATACTGTACTTGGAGCACAGCAATGAGCCCTGTTGCAAAGTATTGCTTCAAAAATTGTAATTACACGCCCCTGTTAAACAGGGGCTGAAAAATTGGGCGTTAGGCACTGGTGGCGGCACCCATAAACAAAAATGATCTTCCAAGCTATCATCATCAATCGTATCATTGAGGACTCGGAGGAGGAGGATAGCCAGTCAACATAACAGCACAGGCACTCAGCATCAGCATCAGTCTTGAAGGGATGTGACATTTTAAAATCAATTAGTCTGTTATATCAGCATCAGGTGTGTGGTAGCTGGTGGTGATCCAAGACTGGTTCATCTTGATGAAAGTCAGTCGATCAACCGAGTCGGTGGACAGGCGCACCCTGTGATCCGTGACAAATCCTCCAGCAGCACTGAATGTGCGTTCCGAAAGAACGCTGGATGCAGGACAGGCCAGTAGCTCAATTGCATACTGTGCAAGCTCTGGCCAGTGATCCATCCTCAAGACCCAGTAAGCCAGAGGATTTTCGGTGGGGAAGGTGTCCAAGTCTGACCTTGCCCCTAGATATTCCTGCACCATGTTTATCAGACGCTGGCGATGGTTGCTGGAACCAATCATACTTTGGGGCTGCGGACTAAAGAATTGTCTGAACGCATCGGTCAGACGGCCACCTTCCCCACCGCTCCTTCTTTGACTGGCCGAAGCCTCAGCAACTCGTTGTCCAGGACCAGGAGTTTGCAACCTCCCAGTCTCTGGGAACGCGTTGCACAGACCTTTCTGCAAGGCCTCCCGGAGTTGTCTCATCCTCTGCTCCCTCTGCGACGGTAACATAAGGTCCGCAACCTTACCCTTGTACCGTGGATCAAGGAGAGTGGCCAGCCAGTAATGGTCCCTCTCCTTGATCCGAAGAATACGAGGATCCTTCCGCAGACTTTGCAGGATCAGGGAGGCCATGCAGCGTAGGTTTGCTGAGGCATTCGCTCCGGAGTCCTCTGGGTCACTAAGGACGACATGATCCGCAGCCACCTCCTCCCAGCCACGTACAAGTCCACTGGTTTCTTGGGACTGTAAATCATCCCTAAAAGACTGCTGCTGATGATGCTGAGTGCCAGCCTCCACCTCCATGCTGACACAATCCTCCTCCTCCTCCTCCTCCTCCTCCTCCTCTTCCTGTGCGATGGGTGGGACAGAAGGAACACTGTCTGGGTAAAGGGGGCCTTGAGAGGCAAGGAAGTCCTCCTCTTCCTGCCTCTGTTCTGCCTCAAGTGCCCTGTCCATTATTCCACGCAGCGTGTGCTCCAACAGGTGGACAAGAGGTACAGTGTCACTGATGCATGCACTGTCACTGCTCACCATCCTCGTGGCCTCCTCAAATGGTGCCAGGACAGTGCATGCATCCCTGATCATGCCCCACTGGCGTGGAGAAAAAAAACCAAGCTCCCCTGACCCTGTCCTGGTGCCGTAGTCGCACAGGTACTCATTGATGGCCCTCTGCTGCGTGTGCAGCCGCTGCAGCATGGCCAACGTTGAGTTCCACCTGGTGGGCATGTCACATATAAGGCGGTTCTTGGGCAGGTTCAACTCCTTTTGCAGCTCAGCCAGGCGAGCACTGGCATTATAAGATCTGCGGAAATGCACACAGACTTTCCTGGCCTGCCTCAGGACATCCTGTAAGCCCGGGTACCTGCCCAAGAACCGCTGCACCACCAGGTTAAGGACGTGAGCCACACAGGGCACATGGGTCAGTTGTCCCTGTCGGAGGGCGGAGAGGAGGTTGGTGCCATTGTCGCAAACCACCATTCCTGGCTTAAGCTGGCGTGGCGTCAACCACCTCTCGGCCTGGCCCTGCAGAGCAGACAGGACCTCTGCCCCAGTGTGGCTTCTGTCCCCCAAACACACCAGCGCAAGCACGGCATGGCATCTTTTTGCCTGCGTACTTGCGTAGCCCCGTGAACGGCTACGGAGCACCGCTGGTTCATAGGACAAACCACAGGAAGAGGCCATGGAGGAAGAAGAAGAGGAGGGGGTGGAGGAGAGAGGTGTGTCACAACCAGTAGTAGCATTTTGGAGGCGTGGCGGTGGGACAACCTCCAACACTACTGCACCTTGTCCTGAATCCTTCCCAGCTGCCAAAAGAGTGACCCAATGGGCCGTGAAAGAAAGGTAACGTCCCTGTCCATGCCTGCTGGACCATGAGTCAGCGGTAATATGCACCTTACCGCTGACCGCCCTGTCCAGCGAGGCCAAGACATTGCCTTCCACATGCCGGTAGAGAGCCGGAATAGCCTTCCGTGAGAAAAAGTGGCGTTTGGGAACCTGCCACTGAGGAACCGCACATTGCACAAACTCACGGAAGGGGGCCGAGTCTACCAACTGAAAAGGCAGCAGTTGAAGCGCTAGCAATTTAGCCAAGCTAGCATTCAACCGCTGGGCATGTGGATGGCTGGGAGTGAACTTCTTTCGACGGTCCAGCAGCTGGGGCAGGGAAATTTGCCTGCTAGAATCGGACGTCGGTGTACTGCTAGCAGAGTGGGCGCAAGTACTTGGCTGTGACACACCTAATTCTACACCTTCATTCCTCTCAGTGCATGTTTCAGAGAGGACTGAAGTTATAGTGGGGTTGGAGATCCCAGCTGATGCGGTGCAAGGAGAGGTCCGCTTTGTTCTTTGGTGTGGGTCTTTGAGGTAGGCTTGCCAACGAGCTGCATGGCAGGTCAACATATGTCTGGTCAGGCATGTGGTACCCAAGCGGCTGATGTTTTGGCCACGCGATATACGCTTGAGACATATGTTGCAAACAGCAGCTGTGCGATCTGATGCACTAGCCTCAAAAAAGGCCCACACCAAAGAACTTTTTGAATGACGGGCAGAGGCAGCGCCCTGCACAGGCGGAGCTCTGCGGTGTGATTCCGTCGGTGTACTGCCCTTACGCTGGCCACCAAAGGGCATCCTGCCTCGTTGGAGATGTGCCTCCTCCTCATCCTCCTCCTCCTCCTCTCTCCTATTAGGCACCCACGTGGAGTCATTGACCTCATCATCCCCTCCCTCCTCATCACTGGAGCCAATCTGGCAGTATGCTGCAGCTGCTGGAACATGACTGCCAGATTGGTGTCCTTCTTGAGCATCCCCTCTGTCTGCTCTCACGCTACTGCCTTCCTCTAGCTGGGTTTCATCATCAGACCCTTCGAAACGCTGGGCATCCTCCTGGAGCATGTACCCAACACTGTGCTGAAACAGTTCGGGGGACTCCTCAGGAGGAGGACATGGTGGGTCTAGGGAAGGAGTGACTGATGATTTGTCTGACATTGATACCAGGGAAGACGACGCTTTGGCAGCTGCTTTTCCAGTACCCTGAGCCTGGGTGAGAGAGGATGAGGAGGAGGAGGAGGGCTTGGTCATCCACTCTACCAAGTCTTCGGCATGATGTGGCTCAACATGTCCAGCTGCCGAAAAGAAGGACAAGCGTGTCCCATGGCCATGTGCTGATGACAATGCACCGCGTCCACGACCAGCACTGTTGCCCCCAGACACAGAGCCTGCTTGCCCTCTTTTATTGCCTCCTGACTGTCTGCCTCTCCTTGTTTGCCTTCCAGACATTCTAATAGATGGCCTGCAGGGAGATGGGAAAAAAGCAATAAGGGCTACCTTCAGGTGTCCTTCTCTGTCCCTGGAAACAAGGACTTGCAGAGTGAAAGAAAAAAAACACTCTCCCTACCTACAGTTTTCTGTCCCTAGAAAAAATGTTTTTTTTAATCACAATATAGCACAAGGAAAATTAACTCACTGTCCTTACAGGTCCCTGGAAACAAGGACTTGCAGAGTGAAAGAAACTGACACTGTCCCTACCTAGAGTTTTCTGTCCCTGGAATAAATGTTTTTTTCAGCACAATATAGCACAAGGACAATTAACTCACTGTCCTTACAGGTCCCTGGAAACAAGGACTTGCAGAGTGAAAGAAAAAAAATACTCTCCCTACCTACAGTTTTCTGTCCCTAGAAAAAAATGTTTTTTTTAATCACAATATAGCAAAAGGACAATTCACTCACTGTCCTTCCAGGTCCCTGGAAACAAGGACTTGCAGAGTGAAAGAAACTGACACTGTCCCTACCTAGAGTTTTCTGTCCCTGGAATAAATGTTTTTTTCAGCACAATATAGCACAAGGACAATTAACTCACTGTCCTTACAGGTCCCTGGAAACAAGGACTTGCAGAGTGAAAGAAAAAAAATACTCTCCCTACCTACAGTTTTCTGTCCCTAGAAAAAAATGTTTTTTTTAATCACAATATAGCAAAAGGACAATTCACTCACTGTCCTTCCAGGTCCCTGGAAACAAGGACTTGCAGAGTGAAAGAAACTGACACTGTCCCTACCTAGAGTTTTCTGTCCCTAGAATAAATGTTTTTTTTAATCACAATATAGCAAAAGGACAATTCACTCACTGTCCTTCCAGGTCCCTGGAAACAAGGACTTGCAGAGTGAAAGAAACTGACACTGTCCCTACCTAGAGTTTTCTGTCCCTAGAATAAATGTTTTTTTTAATCACAATATAGCAAAAGGACAATTCACTCACTGTCCTTCCAGGTCCCTGGAAACAAGGACTTGCAGAGTGAAAGAAACTGACACTGTCCCTACCTAGAGTTTTCTGTCCCTAGAATAAATGTTTTTTTTAATCACAATATAGCAAAAGGACAATTCACTCACTGTCCTTCCAGGTCCCTGGAAACAAGGACTTGCAGAGTGAAAGAAACTGACACTGTCCCTACCTAGAGTTTTCTGTCCCTAGAATAAATGTTTTTTTTAATCACAATATAGCAAAAGGACAATTCACTCACTGTCCTTCCAGGTCCCTGGAAACAAGGACTTGCAGAGTGAAAGAAACTGACACTGTCCCTACCTAGAGTTTTCTGTCCCTAGAATAAATGTTTTTTTTAATCACAATATAGCAAAAGGACAATTCACTCACTGTCCTTCCAGGTCCCTGGAAACAAGGACTTGCAGAGTGAAAGAAACTGACACTGTCCCTACCTAGAGTTTTCTGTCCCTAGAATAAATGTTTTTTTTAATCACAATATAGCAAAAGGACAATTCACTCACTGTCCTTCCAGGTCCCTGGAAACAAGGACTTGCAGAGTGAAAGAAACTGACACTGTCCCTACCTAGAGTTTTCTGTCCCTAGAATAAATGTTTTTTTTAATCACAATATAGCAAAAGGACAATTCACTCACTGTCCTTCCAGGTCCCTGGAAACAAGGACTTGCAGAGTGAAAGAAACTGACACTGTCCCTACCTAGAGTTTTCTGTCCCTAGAATAAATGTTTTTTTTAATCACAATATAGCAAAAGGACAATTCACTCACTGTCCTTCCAGGTCCCTGGAAACAAGGACTTGCAGAGTGAAAGAAACTGACACTGTCCCTACCTAGAGTTTTCTGTCCCTAGAATAAATGTTTTTTTTAATCACAATATAGCAAAAGGACAATTCACTCACTGTCCTTCCAGGTCCCTGGAAACAAGGACTTGCAGAGTGAAAGAAACTGACACTGTCCCTACCTAGAGTTTTCTGTCCCTAGAATAAATGTTTTTTTTAATCACAATATAGCAAAAGGACAATTCACTCACTGTCCTTCCAGGTCCCTGGAAACAAGGACTTGCAGAGTGAAAGAAACTGACACTGTCCCTACCTAGAGTTTTCTGTCCCTAGAATAAATGTTTTTTTTAATCACAATATAGCAAAAGGACAATTCACTCACTGTCCTTCCAGGTCCCTGGAAACAAGGACTTGCAGAGTGAAAGAAACTGACACTGTCCCTACCTAGAGTTTTCTGTCCCTAGAATAAATGTTTTTTTTAATCACAATATAGCAAAAGGACAATTCACTCACTGTCCTTCCAGGTCCCTGGAAACAAGGACTTGCAGAGTGAAAGAAACTGACACTGTCCCTACCTAGAGTTTTCTGTCCCTAGAATAAATGTTTTTTTTAATCACAATATAGCAAAAGGACAATTCACTCACTGTCCTTCCAGGTCCCTGGAAACAAGGACTTGCAGAGTGAAAGAAACTGACACTGTCCCTACCTAGAGTTTTCTGTCCCTAGAATAAATGTTTTTTTTAATCACAATATAGCAAAAGGACAATTCACTCACTGTCCTTCCAGGTCCCTGGAAACAAGGACTTGCAGAGTGAAAGAAACTGACACTGTCCCTACCTAGAGTTTTCTGTCCCTAGAATAAATGTTTTTTTTAATCACAATATAGCAAAAGGACAATTCACTCACTGTCCTTCCAGGTCCCTGGAAACAAGGACTTGCAGAGTGAAAGAAACTGACACTGTCCCTACCTAGAGTTTTCTGTCCCTAGAATAAATGTTTTTTTTAATCACAATATAGCACAAGGAAAATTAACTCACTGTCCTTACAGGTCCCTGGAAACAAGGACTTGCAGAGTGAAAGAAAAAAAACACTCTCCCTACCTACAGTTTTCTGTCCCTAGAAAAAAATGTTTTTTTTAATCACAATATAGCAAAAGGACAATTCACTCACTGTCCTTCCAGGTCCCTGGAAACAAGGACTTGCAGAGTGAAAGAAACTGACACTGTCCCTACCTAGAGTTTTCTGTCCCTGGAATAAATGTTTTTTTCAGCACAATATAGCACAAGGACAATTAACTCACTGTCCTTACAGGTCCCTGGAAACAAGGACTTGCAGAGTGAAAGAAAAAAAATACTCTCCCTACCTACAGTTTTCTGTCCCTAGAAAAAAATGTTTTTTTTAATCACAATATAGCAAAAGGACAATTCACTCACTGTCCTTCCAGGTCCCTGGAAACAAGGACTTGCAGAGTGAAAGAAACTGACACTGTCCCTACCTAGAGTTTTCTGTCCCTAGAATAAATGTTTTTTTTAATCACAATATAGCAAAAGGACAATTCACTCACTGTCCTTCCAGGTCCCTGGAAACAAGGACTTGCAGAGTGAAAGAAACTGACACTGTCCCTACCTAGAGTTTTCTGTCCCTAGAATAAATGTTTTTTTTAATCACAATATAGCAAAAGGACAATTCACTCACTGTCCTTCCAGGTCCCTGGAAACAAGGACTTGCAGAGTGAAAGAAACTGACACTGTCCCTACCTAGAGTTTTCTGTCCCTAGAATAAATGTTTTTTTTAATCACAATATAGCAAAAGGACAATTCACTCACTGTCCTTCCAGGTCCCTGGAAACAAGGACTTGCAGAGTGAAAGAAACTGACACTGTCCCTACCTAGAGTTTTCTGTCCCTAGAATAAATGTTTTTTTTAATCACAATATAGCAAAAGGACAATTCACTCACTGTCCTTCCAGGTCCCTGGAAACAAGGACTTGCAGAGTGAAAGAAACTGACACTGTCCCTACCTAGAGTTTTCTGTCCCTAGAATAAATGTTTTTTTTAATCACAATATAGCAAAAGGACAATTCACTCACTGTCCTTCCAGGTCCCTGGAAACAAGGACTTGCAGAGTGAAAGAAACTGACACTGTCCCTACCTAGAGTTTTCTGTCCCTAGAATAAATGTTTTTTTTAATCACAATATAGCAAAAGGACAATTCACTCACTGTCCTTCCAGGTCCCTGGAAACAAGGACTTGCAGAGTGAAAGAAACTGACACTGTCCCTACCTAGAGTTTTCTGTCCCTAGAATAAATGTTTTTTTTAATCACAATATAGCACAAGGAAAATTAACTCACTGTCCTTACAGGTCCCTGGAAACAAGGACTTGCAGAGTGAAAGAAAAAAAACACTCTCCCTACCTACAGTTTTCTGTCCCTAGAAAAAAATGTTTTTTTTAATCACAATATAGCAAAAGGACAATTCACTCACTGTCCTTCCAGGTCCCTGGAAACAAGGACTTGCAGAGTGAAAGAAACTGACACTGTCCCTACCTAGAGTTTTCTGTCCCTGGAATAAATGTTTTTTTCAGCACAATATAGCACAAGGACAATTAACTCACTGTCCTTACAGGTCCCTGGAAACAAGGACTTGCAGAGTGAAAGAAAAAAAATACTCTCCCTACCTACAGTTTTCTGTCCCTAGAAAAAAATGTTTTTTTTAATCACAATATAGCAAAAGGACAATTCACTCACTGTCCTTCCAGGTCCCTGGAAACAAGGACTTGCAGAGTGAAAGAAACTGACACTGTCCCTACCTAGAGTTTTCTGTCCCTAGAATAAATGTTTTTTTTAATCACAATATAGCAAAAGGACAATTCACTCACTGTCCTTCCAGGTCCCTGGAAACAAGGACTTGCAGAGTGAAAGAAACTGACACTGTCCCTACCTAGAGTTTTCTGTCCCTAGAATAAATGTTTTTTTTAATCACAATATAGCAAAAGGACAATTCACTCACTGTCCTTCCAGGTCCCTGGAAACAAGGACTTGCAGAGTGAAAGAAACTGACACTGTCCCTACCTAGAGTTTTCTGTCCCTAGAATAAATGTTTTTTTTAATCACAATATAGCAAAAGGACAATTCACTCACTGTCCTTCCAGGTCCCTGGAAACAAGGACTTGCAGAGTGAAAGAAACTGACACTGTCCCTACCTAGAGTTTTCTGTCCCTAGAATAAATGTTTTTTTTTAAGCACACTATAGCAGAAGCACAAAACACACTGACACTCTCCCTACCTATCCTTCTCTTTCCCTAAACTAAAGGAATCCAGGTTAAGCAAGAAAGAAATAACAGTCACTGTCCCTGCCTATGCTACTCTATCCCTGCTCCGGAACACACTACACTAGGCCGCCGTGCTGGCGGCCTTTTATAGTGTGGGGCGTGTACTAAACACCCTCAGCAATAATTGGCCACAGGCATCCTGCCTGTGGCCAATCATTGCTCTCCTCGCTGCCGGCGCTGTGATTGGCCAAGCATGCGGGGTCACAGTGCATGCTTGGCCAATCACAGCGCCTGGATGACACTGCGATGGCGTAGTGCATTGTGGGCCGTTCGCGTCACTCGAATTTGGCGCGAACGGCCCAAATCGTTCGATCTTCGTCGAACGATCGAACAGCCAATGTTCGAGTCGAACGTATGTTCGACTCGAACACGAAGCTCATCCCTATTGCTGGACTTTGAATGTTTAAACCAGAATGATGCCTGCGGGTTTAGGTATCATCTTGGTATCATTCTTTTCAGCCTGCGGCCGGCTTTCATGTAAAAGCAATCCTAGCGGCTAATTAGCCTCTGGACTGCTTTTACAAGCAGTGGGAGGGAATGCCCCCCCCCCGGATATAAAAAGCGCCATTGGGAAATTGGGAAAGCATTTTATCACACCGATCTTGGTGTGGTCAGATGCTTTGAGGGCAGAGGAAAAATCTAGGGTCTAGAAGACCCCAGTTTTTTCAAAAAAAGAGTACCTGTCACTACCTATTGCTATCATAGGGGATATTTACATTCCCTGAGATAACAATAAAAATGATTAAAAAAAAAAATACTTGGAAGGAACAATTTAAAAATAAAATAAAAAAGCAAAATTAATAATAAAAAAAAAAGAAAAAAAAAAAAAAGCACCCCTGTCCTGCCCTGCTCTTGCCCAATGGCGAACGCAAGCGTCGGTCTGGCGTCATATGTAAACAGCAATTGCACCATGCATGTGAGGTATCACCGCGAAGGTCAGATCGAGGGCAGTCATTTTAGCAGTAGACCTCCTCTGTAAATCTACTGGGGTAACCTGTAAAGGCTTTTAAAGGCTTTTAAAAATGTATGTAGTTTGTCGCCAATGCGCGTTTGTGCGAAATTTTAAAGCATGTCGTGTTTGGTATCTATGTACTCGGCCTAAGATCATCTTTTTTATTTCATCAAACATTTGGGCAATATAGTGTGTTTTAGTGCATTAAAATTAAAAAAGTGTATTTTTTAACCCAAAAAATGCGTTTGAAAAATCGCTGCGCAAATACTGTGTAGAAAAAAAAATGCAACACCCACCATTTTAATCTGTAGGGCCTTTGCTTTAAAAATATATATAATGTTTGGGGGTTCAACATAATTTTCTTGCAAAAAAAAAAATGTTTTCATGTAAACAAAAAGTGTCAAAAAGGGCTTTGTCTTCAAGTGGTTAGAAGAGTGGATGTAAGCTTCCTAATGTTGTGTATAAAATGCCAGAACAGTTCAAACCCCCCCCAAATGACCCCATTTTGGAAAGTAGACACCCCAAGCTATATACTGAGAGGCATGTCGAGTCCATGGAATATTTTATATGTTGACACAAGTTGCGGAAAAACGACATTTTTTATTTTTTTTTGCACAAAGTTGTCACTAAATGATATATTGCTCAAACATGCCATGGGCATATGTGGAATTACACCCCAAAATACATTCTGTTGCTTCTCCTGAGTACGGGGATACCACGTGTGAGACTTTTTGGGAGCCTAGCCACGTACGGGACCCCAAAAACCAAGCACCGCCTTCAGGCTTTCTAAGGGTGTAAATTTTTGATTTCACTTCTCACTGCCTATCACAGTTTCGGAGGCCATGGAATGCCCAGATGGCACAAAACCCCCCCAAATGACCCCATTTTGGAAAGTAAACACCCCAAGCTATTTGCTGAGAGGTATTGTGAGTATTTTGCAGATCTCGCTTTTTGTCACAAAGTTTTGAAAATTGAAAAATATATATATATATATATATATATATATATATATATATATATATATATATATATATATTTTCTCTTTCTTCATTTTCAAAAACAAATGAGAGCTGTAAAATACTCGCCATGCCTCTCAGCAAATAGCTTGGGGTGTCTATATTCCAAAATGGGGTCATTTGGGGGGGTTTTGTGCTATTTTGGCATTTTATGGCCTTCGAAACTGTGATAGGTAGTGAGGAGTGAAATCAAAAATTTGTGCCTAGAAATCCTGAAGGCGGTGCTTGGTTTTCGGGGTCCCGTACGCGGCTAGGCTCCTAAAAAGTCCCACACATGTGGTATCCCCGTACTCAGAAGCAGAAAAATGTATTTTGGGGTGTAATTCCACATATAACCATGGCATGTGTGAGCAATATATCATTTAGTGACAACTTTTTGTAATTTTTTTTTTTTTTTGTCATTATTCAATCACTTGGGACAAAAAAAATATATATTCAATGGGCTCAACAGGCCTCTCAGCAATTTCCTTGGGGTGTCTACTTTCTAAAATGGGGTCATTTGGGGGGGGGGGGGGGTTTGTGCTATTTTGGCATTTTATGGCCTTCGAAACTGTGATAGGTAGTGAGGAGCGAAATCAAAAATTTGCGCCCTTAGAAATCCTGAAGGCGGTGCTTGGTTTCCGGGGTCCCGTACGCGGCTAGGCTCCCAAAAAGTCCCACACATGTGGTATCCCCGTACTCAGGAGAAGCAGCAGAATGTATTTTGGGGTGCAATTCCACATATAACCATGGCATGTGTGAGCAATATATCATTTAGTGACAACTTTTTGTAATTTTATTTATTTTATTTATTTTTAGTCATTATTCAATCACTTAAGACAAAAAAAAAAAATTCAATGGGCTCAACATGCCTCTCAGCAATTTCCTTGGGGTGTCTACTTTCCAAAATGGGGTCATTTGGGGGGGTTTTGTACTGCCCTGCCATTTTAGCACCTCAAGAAATGAGATAGGCAGTCATAAATTTAAAGCTGTGTAAATTCCAGAAAATGTACCCTAGTTTGTAAACTCTATAACTTTTGCGCAAACCAATAAATATACGCTTATTGACATTTTTTTTACTAAAGACATGTGGCTGAATACATTTTGGCCTAAATGTATGACTACAATTGAGTTTATTCGATTTTTCTTATAACAAAAAGTAGAAAATATCATTTTTTTTCAAAATTTTCGTTCTTTTTCCGTTTAGATCGCAAAAAATAAAAATCGCAGAGGCAATCAAATACCATTAAAAGAAAGCTCTATTTGTGGGAAGAAAATGACGCAAATTTCGTTTGGGTACAACATTGCATGTCCGCACAATTTAGTTAAAGCAGCGCAGTGCAAAATTCTTAATTCACCTCTGGTCCTTTAGCTACCAAATGGTCCGGGGCTTAAGTAGTTAAATGGTAAAAAAAAAAAAAAAAGCTTTCCAATCACTTTAGGTCAGGAGAGCAGCCCAGGGTGACAACTCTGCTTATTCATAGATAAAGCATCCTGTGTTGTCAACCTAAGTCAGGAAGGAGATTAGTGGCAGGCTCACAATGTGAAAATAAAGGTAATCAATAATAAGAATGCAGCCATCAGATATGAGGAAGTGCAAGCAGCAACATCTTGCATGCAGTACAGAGAGAGCAGAGTCAGACAGTGTGCGGGCTTCCCAGGCAGGCAGCAGACACTTGGTGAGCTCACATGTATTGACGCGCACACACAGTCCCATCCCCTATGAGGTGACTACTTCTACCCCGATCTTATTGGACAAGAGCAGCAACCCAATCCGGCTCCTCCTTCCCTGGGGAATCCCTTTGATTGACGCAACCCTCTAACCAATAAGCGGACAAGAGCGGCAAACCCCGCCCTTCAAACTTGGCCAGGAGCTGAGCCCAGAAGACAGCTGCACTTTAAATAATTCCGTACATTTCTAGCTATCCGCTCGTGACCCGCCCCCCTACTTTCATCTCGTTCGCTGACAGGCCAAGGGCAATGACGCCACCGAGAATACCTGACGCTATTGGTCAGAGGTCTTTGGGAAATGGGCGGTACCTCCAGCTACTCCACTTCCTCCGACTTCTAGCGCCACCTGTTGGTACGTCGGGGGTGAAGGGAGGATCGGCGTGAAGCAGCCGCAGCCTGTCCGGCTAGCCGGGGTATGGGCTGAGCGCAGCCTTGTACCGTCCGAGCCGCCCTGTGTCAGTGTATGTGTGTGGTATCGCGGAAGAGGCGGAGCCCGCGGTGAGGAGGGGGCGGCTTCCGCTGTGCGTTCCCCTCTGACACGGAACATTTCCCTCCAGTGTAATGTGTGTGTGAGCGAGCGTCCTCCTCCTACTCCCTCCTCCTTCTCTGGCCATCTTTATTACATTCATTACCGCAAAGGAAGAGCGAGCCGGCCCTGCCTCTACCGAGCAACACTACCGCCCGATCACCTGCACCGGAGGGAGGAGAGGCGGAGCCCCCACCAACCATCATTACACGGCTCTACGTCAGTGTCGGGATCTCCGGCTATGATCTGGCCCGGACCTGTGATCTGACTTCCTAGGTGGGTGACTGATCGCAAGAGGGGGGAGGGGGGCAGGAAGTGGGGGAGCCTCTGGTGTCACCATCTCATCCATGCTGGAGCCCTCAGGGCAGAGGATCCTGCCACAGCAGATAGGCCTGCTGGGGGCTGGGCACACATGGACAGGATGGGATGGGGGGGTCACTGTCAGGTCACAGTGTCTGCACTTCAATGGATCCCCTAATGTCTGCTCCTCAACACTACAGGACCCTACCAGATACCACAACACCTGCACCCAGGAACAATGATGACCCACACATAGATCCCTCACCTACAGTCCCACAACACCTACACCCAGGAACAATGATGGCCCACACATAGATCCCTCACCTACAGTCCCACAACACCTCCACCCAGGAACAATGATGGCCCACACATAGATCCCTCACCTACAGTCCCACAACACCTCCACCCAGGAACAATGATGACCCACACATAGATCCCTCACCTACAGTCCCACAACACCTCCACCCAGGACCAATGATGACCCACACATAGATCCCTCACCTACAGTCCCACAACACCTCCACCCAGGAACAATGATGGCCCACACATAGATCCCTCACCTACAGTCCCACAACACCTCCACCCAGGAACAATGATGACCCACACATAGATCCCTCACCTACAGTCCCACAACACCTACACCCAGGAACAATGATGGCCCACACATAGATCCCTCACCTACAGTCCCACAACACCTCCACCCAGGAACAATGATGGCCCACACATAGATCCCTCACCTACAGTCCCACAACACCTCCACCCAGGAACAATGATGACCCACACATAGATCCCTCACCTACAGTCCCACAACACCTCCACCCAGGACCAATGATGACCCACACATAGATCCCTCACCTACAGTCCCACAACACCTCCACCCAGGAACAATGATGGCCCACACATAGATCCCTCACCTACAGTCCCACAACACCTCCACCCAGGAACAATGATGGCCCACACATAGATCCCTCACCTACAGTCCCACAACACCTACACCCAGGACCAATGATGACCCACACATAGATCCCTCACCTACAGTCCCACAACACCTACACCCAGGAACAATGATGACCCACACATAGATCCCTCACCTACAGTCCCACAACACCTACACCCAGGACCAATGATGACCCACACATAGATCCCTCACCTACAGTCCCACAACACCTCCACCCAGGAACAATGATGGCCCACACATAGATCCCTCACCTACAGTCCCACAACACCTCCACCCAGGAACAATGATGGCCCACACATAGATCCCTCACCTACAGTCCCACAACACCTCCACCCAGGAACAATGATGGCCCACACATAGATCCCTCACCTACAGTCCCACAACACCTCCACCCAGGAACAATGATGGCCCACACATAGATCCCTCACCTACAGTCCCACAACACCTCCACCCAGGAACAATGATGGCCCACACATAGATCCCTCACCTACAGTCCCACAACACCTCCACCCAGGAACAATGATGGCCCACACATAGATCCCTCACCTACAGTCCCACAACACCTTCACCCAGGAACAATGATGGCCCACACATAGATCCCTCACCTACAGTCCCACAACACCTCCACCCAGGAACAATGATGGCCCACACATAGATCCCTCACCTACAGTCCCACAACACCTACACCCAGGAACAATGATGACCCACACATAGATCCCTCACCTACACCCAGGAACAATGATAACCCACACATAGATCCCTCACCTACAGTTCACAACACCTCCACCCAGGAACAATGATGACCCACACATAGATCCCTCACCTCCACCCAGGAACAATGATAACCCACACATAGATCCCTCACCTCCACCCAGGAACAATGATGACCCACACATAGATCCCTCACCTACAGTCCACAACACCTCCACCCAAGAACAATGATGACCCACACATAGATCCCTCACCTACAGTCCACAACACCTCCACCTAGGAACAATGATGACCCACACATAGATCCCACACATAGATCCCTCACCTACACACAGGAACAATGATAACCCACACATAGATCCCTCACCTACAGTCCACAACACCCAGGAACAATGATAACCCACACATAGATCCCTCACCTACACCCAGGAACAATGATGACCCACACATAGATCCCTCACCTACAGTCCCACAACACCTACACCCAGGACCAATGATGACCCACACATAGATCCCTCATCTACAGTCCACAACACCTCCACCCAGGAACAACGATGGCCCTTACATAGATAGTTCAACAACACCCACACATAAATCTCCTATCTACAGGCCACCAACAATAAGGAACAATGATGACCCTCATATATCTATCTACAGTCTAACAGCCACACATCTCCTTTCTATTGGCCACCAACACCCACACATACATCGCTCCTCTACAGTCCACCAACAATCGGGAACAATGATGGCGCACACACAGATCCCTCATATACGGTCCAACACCCACACATAGATCTCCTGTTTACAGGCCACCAACAATCGGGAACAATGATGGCGCTCACACACATCTCCTATCTACGGTCCACCAACACCCACACACATCTCTCACCTACAGTCCACCAACAATCGGGAACAATGATGGCGCACACACAGATCCCTCATATACGGTCCAACACCCACACATAGATCTCCTGTTTACAGGCCACCAACAATCAGGAACAATGATGACGCTCACACACATCTCCTATCTACGGTCCACCAACACCCACACACATCTCTCACCTACAGTCCACCAACAATCGGGAACAATGATGGCGCACACACAGATCCCTCATATACGGTCCAACACCCACACATAGATCTCCTGTTTACAGGCCACCAACAATCAGGAACAATGATGGCGCTCACACACATCTCCTATCTACGGTCCACCAACACCCACACACATCTCTCACCTACAGTCCACTAACAACCAGGACCAATGATGACCCTCACTTAGACCCCTTTCACACTGAGGGATTTAAAACTGCCCATGAAACATTGGACGGTTTTGCATTCAATTCAGTGGACATGCGTTTTTGAGGCGCTTTTTAAAGCGCTCCAAACATGCCCCAAAGATGCTGCTTGCACGACTTTTTACACCGCCCCCGTGTGAAAGCTTCCATTGGAATGAATGGTACACCGTTTTCAGGTGCTATTTTTAGCGCAAAAGCACCTGAAAAGTGCCTCAGTGTGAAAGGGGTCTTGGCTCTCTTATCTACAGTCCACAACAAATATAGCGCTCACCTACAGTCTACCAACAACCAGGACCAATGATGTCCCTCGTTTTAGATTTCCTATCTACAGTCCACCAACACTCACACTGCTCACTTACAGTCCACCAACACATACATCGCTCACTTACAGTCTACCAACAACCAGGACCAATGATGTCCCTCCATATACAGTCCAACAACACCCACACATAGATCTCCTATCTACAGGCCACTACCAATCACAAACAATGACGACCTACACACTTCACTAACACGCAGATATAGAGATGACCCACACATAGATCTCAAATTGGCAGTTCCCCAGCTCCATCAGTCAGGAACAATATTGAGCCCCACTCAACTATAGTCCACCAGGTCCTTCAGTCAGAAGCAATAGTGGTCCACACATAGTTCTCTCATCTATAGTCCGCCAACTCTGATTAAGTTGAGACGGGCCTCTCATTCAATAGGTGTAGGTGAATGGACTCATCACAATCTGACAAGTTGGCGTTTATATTTATCTGCTGTCCTTCTGGTTGTGCTTTGTGTTCCTGTCTGCTCACTGCCAGCAGCTTGTCTAAATCAATGACGGGCTGAAACATACAGCGTATTTGTGTACGGGGATGTATGAGCTGCCCAAGATGCAGACCCAAATGCTTCTTGGATGTGGAAATATCTGCACACAGATGCTGTGTATTTCAGCCTGTCATTGATTTTGGTGGACCGGTGGCTTGCTGCACATGTGACTCTCGGGCAAAGAATTATACCTAAGGCTTCATGTACATGGGACATTTTTACAACTGCTCCTGAACGATTTAACAAGACAGATAGTAACCCACGTTTAAAATGTCCATTTTGCTGCGTTTACATGCCGCATTTAGCAGCGTTTTGCCGCGTTTGCGTTTTAGAAGCGTGTATATATATATATATATATATATATATAATTTTTTTAAATGGCCAAAAACGAAAAACGCCTATAAACGAAATGCTGCTAAATGCGGGTTGCCGCGTTTGGCATCTGAAACGTGGAAATCTTTGGCGTCTGAACCCATTTTTTTTTGCTTTCAAAGAAACGATGCTAAACACAACTGCCTAAAAACAGCAATAAACGAGACAGTGTACATGGTCACTTAAGATAACATTGAATGAGTTCAGGGGCAGTTGAAAAAAGCGTCCAACTGCCTCTGAACGTCCGTTTAGCAGCATCCCGTGTACATGGGGCCTAAATGTATACGATATGTTTCTGTGCAAGCAGATTCAATCTGACACTCCTGATAACTAATGTCAATGGGGATGAAAGTGATAGGAAATCCACACTTACCAGTAGTCACCAGAACAACAATAGTGTGAAAATCTTCCAATGGGGACACTTGTTCCTGTGACAGCTGTCAAATAGAGGATTTCCCTTATACTGGAAAGATATTCTCTCACTTCCTGTGGTGTCTATAGGACAGGAAGTGATCAGAAACCTCTGCCTATTGAGATACGGATGGCAACATTACCTGACCACAGTTTTAGTGTGTGTGTGTGTGTGTGTTTAGTGTTTTGATATTTAGTATTGATGTGTGTTGCAGACTTGCCGAATGTCAGGCTTTTAAGTATAGGTGTAGCCAGCCTTTTTTGTAGTTTTTAGGTAGAGTGGGCAAAGGTTAAATTTTGTAAATTTTTTTTTTTTTTTGCCACCTGTATCCTGTTGGGGAAATTTCTATACACTTCCTGTGCTGCAAAGGAAACAGGACGTGAAAGGAAACAATGGGTATGAAGTGAGGGAACACAGGTGTTCCCATTGGAAGATTTATCCTCATCACTTGCTCAGGATGAGCATTTTGTGCTTCCCATTACTACTTTTGTCTCGGTCACAGTGGTCACCAGCACAATGAAAGAGGTTTTGGAAACATTCCTCAGATTTTGAACCATATTGACATGATGGCATCACACAATTGCTGCATATTTGTTGGCTGCACATCATGATGGGAATCTCCCGTTCCACCACATCTCAAAGGTGCTCTATTGGATTGAGATCTGGTGACTGTGGAGGCCATTGGGGTGCAGGGACCTCATTGTCATGTTCAAGAAAGCAGTGGTGAGATGATTTGAGCTTTGTGACGTGGTGCATTATCCTGCTGGAAGGAGCCATCAGAAGATGGGGACACTGTAGTCATAAAGGGATGGACATGGTCAGCAACAATGCTCAATTGGTACTAAGGGGCCCAAAGTGTGCCAAGAAAATATCCCCTGAACCATTGATACAAGGCAGGATGGATTCATGCTTTCACGTTTACGCCAAATTCTGATCCTACCATCTAAATGTCGCAGCTGAAGTTGACTCATCAGGCCAGGCAACTTTTTTCCAATCTTCTATTGTCCAATTTTGGTGAGCCTGTGCAAATTGTAGCCTCAGTTTCCTGTTCTTGGCTGACAGGAATGGCACCCAGGAGTGTGGTCTTCTGCTGCTGTAGCCCATCTGCTTTAAGGTTCAATGTATTCTGCATACCTTGGTTGTAACGAGTGGTTATTTGAGTTAGTGTTGCTTATCATCTCGAACCAGTCTGTCCATTCTCCTCCTGACATTAACAAGGTATTTTTGTCCACTCAACTGCCGCTCACTGGATATTTTTTATTTTTTTTGGACCATTATCTGTAAACTCTAGAGATGGTTAAAATGAATAAATAATAAATTAGCAGTTTTTGAAATGCTCAGACTAGCCCGTCTGGCTCCTCCAACCATGCCACGTTCAAAGTCACTTAACTCCTCATTCCGATTTTCGGTTTGAAGTTCAGCAAGTCGTCTTCACCATGTTTAGTTGCTGCCATGTGATGGGCGGATTATCAATTTGTATTACCAAGCAATTGGACAGGTGTACCTAATAAAGTGGCGTGTGTGTGCGTGCACACGCATTTACCGCCAGCCCTTTGAGATGTTCTTCAACCTTGCGTTCACTATGATTTGCTGTCACAGTGGTCATGTGATTGTTTACAGCCAGTAGGATAGGCTCCCAGTGACTATGAGCTGTGGGTCACAGTGCTGAGCGACATGTACATTTTCCATGCATAAAACAGAGGTACATATATGGTAGCACAGTGTTAATGCCCACCACCGTGCTGCCAATGTATATGACCATCGGCATAGGTGAAGTACACTTATTGCGATCTGATGAGACAAAGTTTAACATTCCATTGTGCGTCCGTTGCCTTTAGCGCTCAGGCACTTTATTTACCTGGCTTTGTTTCCATCTTGTGAATGCCTGTGACCTCATCAGACCTGTTAAGTCACAATGTTATCGGCTCGTTGTCATGTACGGTCTGTTGCTGGCTGAGCTACACAAGTACTTTGATGACTAAGATGTTTTCCATGGCGAATATTGTATATTACATTGATTGCGTCACAGAGTCTTCTATTTCTATGCTTTTGTTTGGCATAACAGGAGGTTGTTTAATGGAAGACCTCTTGGCGTTTGTTCAAATGATCCAGCTTTCAGGAGCGTGCTAGGGAATTCCTGATTATACATACTGTATATGTTTAGCTCAAAAAGAGGGGATTTTGGGAAAACATCATCATACCATGGTTATTGTTGGGACACGGGATTACTTGTGTGTCATCTTTAGATTATACTATACAGTATGCTTGTGTATTTGTGTTGTAAAGTATTGGCTTATTTTTCTTTTTACTAAAATAGAAAATCCATTAGACTGATTGGAATAGCAACACTTGCTAGATTCACTTTGGTGTTTCATCATTATTGCTGTGTGTATCCCCACTGAGAAGATTAAGCCTAACAGAGCAGGTGAATGTACACGGGACGTTTTTACAACCTCTCCTGAATGATTTAGGTTGACAGATGGTAACCCACGTTTAAACCATCCGTTTTGCCGCGTTTAGTGGCGTTTGCGTTTTTTAGAAGCATTACTAAAAATATTATATATAAAAACTCCTCTTAAACGAAACGCGATTACCACGTTGAGGCATTTTAAGCGCCAAATGCTTCTAAACTAAGGCCCCTTTCACACTGAGGCGTTGCAATAACGCGCTAAAAACGATTAGTGTTATTACCGCGCTAACGCCTATGCGTTTTTACCGGTAAAAAGGATTTTTTGGTATCCCACAATCCTCCACTCTACTGCGGTCATGTGACCTTCCCACAGCTTCTGGGCGTTTTTACCGCGGTACTCATTCATTTCAATGGGGGTAGGCATTTATACAGTGCTATTTTATGCGCCCCAAAGATGCTCCAAAAAAGCTGTTTGCAGGATTTTTTCCAACGCACAGCCAGCACAACGCCTCAGCGTGAAAGCCCTCTTTTGTGTTTGGGGCGCCCTTGTGTACCCCCTGCTGATCCCTGCTGTGATTAGACACAGCACGAGTTTGGCAGCAGATTTCAGCCAATGATAGCTAAGGCACATTTCACACTTGTGCGACCTGAAAATCTTGCTTTTTTTTTTTTGGCCGCGATTTTACTGCAATTTTCGTTTGCCATGATTTTGATACGAATTGAAGCAATGCCTGTAATCTTGAGGTCTAGTGACCAAGTCGGACCAAAGTAGTGCAGGGACTACTTTTTAAAATTGCACATGTATGAATGGTTCTCATTGGAAATCATGGAGTACAACTTGTAATGCGACTTTGCAGTCCCAAGTCGCACAAATGTGAAAGGGGCCTAAAACGTGCTCATTAGCTGTATCCAATCTTGCAAACGGTTCTGTGTTTACAAAAGCACAAAACTCTGTGTACAGAGATTGATCTGGCTGGTTTTTCTCCCTGCTTTTTATGGAGAAAAACCAGCCAGATCAATAAGTAAAAGCAGTACACAGCTAACCCCTTCTCAGCCAATGTCCTTGGCACAGTGTATAGTATCATCACTGTATTAGTGACGTCAGTGTCCCTCCCAGCTATTGTCTGTTAGCACCAGATTGCTTGTCGCACTATAAGTTGATGATCATTGCCATTACAGTATAGCATCTATAGCTGCGTAAATTCCAGTGTGTATTATACCATAGTTTGTAGACGCTATTACCTTTGCACAAACCAAATATATACCATATTTATCGGCGTATAACACGCACAGGCGTATAACACACACCCTAACTTTAAGAGGGAAGTTTCAGGAAAAAAACTTTCCACAGCCCCCTGCGTATAACACGCAGGCACAGTTTACCCTCTATTTTCAGGGTAAAAAAGTGAGTGTTATACGCCAATAAATACAGTAATTATTGGGATTTTAATTTTTTACCAAAGATATGTAGCAGAATACATCTTGCCAAAACTTTTTATAAAGGGGGGGGGGGGGGGAAACATTTTGGGATGTTTTTTTTTTTACACACACTTGGAGTGAAAGAGGGGGGGGGGGGTTGGGAGTCATTTAAAAAAAAAAGACACTTTACATTTGTAGCAAAGTAGTGAGTGTACAGCTTGTATAACAGTGTAAATTTTCTGTCCCCTCAAAATAACTCAACACACAGCCATTAATGTCTAAACCGCTGGCAACAAAAGTGAGTGCATCCTTAAGTGAAAATGTCCAAATTGGGCCCCATTGGCCATTTTACCTCCCCAGTGTCATGTGACTCATTAGTGTTACAATGTTTCAGGTGTGACTGGGGAGCAGGTGTGTTAAATTTGGTGTTATCGCTCTCACTCTCTCATACTGGTCACTGGAAGTTCAACATGACACCTCATGGCAAAGAACTCTCTGAGGATCTGAAAAAAAGAATTGTAGCTTTACATAAAGATGGCCTAGGCTATAAGAAGATTGCCAAGACCCTGAAACTGAGCTGCAGCATGGTGGCCAAGACCATACAGCGGTTTAACAGGACAGGTTCCCTTTAGAACAGGCCTCGCCATGGTCGACCAAAGAAGTTGTGCACATGCGCAGCGTCATATCCAGAGGTTGTCTTTGGAAAATAGACGTATGAGTGCTGCCAGCATTGCTGCAGAGGTTAAAGGGGTGGGGGGTCAGCCTGTCAGTGCTCAGACCATACGCCGCACACTGTATGAAATTAGTCTGCATGGCTATCGTCCCAGAAGGAAGCCTCTTCTGAAGATGATGCACAAGAAAGCCTGCAAACATTTTGATGAAGACAAGCAGACTAAGGACATGGATTACTGGAACCATGTCCTGTGGTCTGATGAGACCAAGATATGCTTATTTGGTTCAGATGGTGTCAAGCGTATGTGGTGGCAACCAGGTGAGGAGTACAAAGACAAGTGTTTCTTGTCTACAGTCAAGCATGGTGGTGGGAGTGTCATGGTCTGGGGCTGCATGAGTGCTGCCAGCCCTGGGGATCTACAGTCCTTAGAGGGAACCATGAATGCCAACATGTACTGTGACATACTGAAGCAGAGCATGATTATCTCCCTTCAGTGACTGGGCTGTAGGGCAGTAGTCCAACATGATAACGACCCCAAACACACCTCAAAGATGACCACTGCCTTGCTAAAGAAGCTGAGGGTAAAGGTGATGGACTGGTCAAGCCTGTCTCCAGACCTAAACCCTATTGAGCATCTGTGGGGCATCCTCAAATGGAAGGTGGAGGAGCGCAAGGTTGCGAACATCCGCCAGCTCCGTGATGTCATGGAGGAGTGGAAGAGGACTCCAGTGGAAACCTGTGAAGCTCTGGTCAACTCCATGCCCAAGAGGAATAAGGCAGTGCTGGAAAATAATGGTGGCCACACAAATTGACACTTTGGGCCCAATTTGGACATTTTCACTTAGGGGTGTACTCGCTTTTGTTGCCAACAGTTTAGACATTAATGGCTGTGTGTTGAGTTATTTTGAGGGAACAGCAAATTTACACTGTTATACAAGCTGTACACTCACTACTTTACATTGTAACAAAGTGTCATTTCTCCAGTGCTGTCACATGAAAAGTTTTAATAAAATATTTACAAAAATGTGAGGGGTGTACTCACTTTTGTAAAATACTCTGTGTGTGTGTGTGTGTGTGTGTATCTATATAATTGTAATTTTTGGCACCCTGCCAGCTCCCCACCTTTCTTACCTAGGCAGGAATGACCTACCTGCAGCCTTCTGTGATGGAGATGCTTGCATCATATATCCCAGGAGGCTTCGGTGTGATCTACGGAAACTGCGCAGGTTTTGACGTGTGTCATCAGGGGGCCAGCTGCTAGAACATGGAAGGAACAGCTAGCTTCTGATAACGTGAGAAATGAAGATGGCAGCTCAGGAACTCCTATGTGGTGGTGGTTCACAGTAGGACACCGCTGGATCTTCTGGACGTGTATGTGTTTTGAGAATGATCCAGAGAAGTACATAGAACAGGTGATGAAGTTCCTTTCTAAGTTCCCTCTTTGCGTGGGCATAACAAATAAAAAAAAATATAATGTGGCAGGGCGGATGAGTCTTAATGCCTAGCTGCCGCATGTATGTGTCCACGGAGCTCTGAGGTTCTATACCTGGTCACCAAATGCTTTTGGGTGCCAGCAAGTCGGATGGGCTCCTGATCATGTGATTGCTGTGAGAAAGTACAACTCTGGAAGATGGCTTCCCAATCACATGATCGTTAACACCCACTTAAATGGTTGCTCTAAAATACACATGGGTTGATTTATTAAGATCTGATGAAGCAGTGTCAATTAACTTGTAACTTCTGCTTTAATTGAACAAGCTGAACTTCACCCAAAAGCAGAAGTTCTGCTTGTTTGCATGCTTCACCCTCCACTGTCAATTTGGCACTTGTTTGGCGGGAGGTGGTACCTAGTTTTGACAGGTACCACCTCCCACTTCTGGTCTGGTCACTGCAGCGACCTGTGCGGAAGTTCAGCTCCCTCCTTTCCCCCCACGCATGCGCAGTAGGAAACTGGCTGTGAAGCTCCAAGACTTTACTGGTTTCCCTTACTTTAAGATGCGGGTGCCTGGACCCGAAGCTGATTAAAAAATCTGGGTGGGTGAGGGCGTCGCTGGATACCTGGATATGGATAGGTAAGTGCCGGTTCACACAGGAGCATCCCGACTTACAGCAAGACTTTGCAAGGCGATTTGGAGACGACTTCATCGCAACTTACAACGCAACTTAAAGTTGCCTCCAGGACAGGCGACTTTGGCTGTGGCCAATCACAGAATAATCAATGTAAAAAAGACTCAAGCTGCACAGCTTGAGTCTTTTTTACATTTGTTATATTGTGTGTGTCTCACATTTCCTAGTTGCAGCACGGGTATTAATTTGCCACATATTTTTTCGAACATTGACAGCGCAGTATACTTCATTATCAATCACAGAATAATCAGCTCTGTGGGAGGGGTTTGCCTGGGTAAACTATTTTCTATTTCCTGTAAAGTTGCTTCAATATAGATGGAGATCCGACTTGGAGGCAACTTCCATTGGAATCTATGGGTACAAGTTGCCTAGAAGTAGTACAGGAGGAGCCTTTTCTGAAATTGGAGTAGTGTGCATTAAGACAGCTCTCATTCACTTCAATGGAATTTCTTATGTCCAGCGACTTGGGGCAACTTGAGATCTGACAGCACTAAGTGTAATGAGTTTTGCTGCGGAAAATGTAGACATACTGCATTTTTAAGCAGCAAACCACATTTGGGCATTGTGTGAACAAGACACATGGGGAAAAATAAAAAGATTAGCTCGGCTTAATGCAGATGGTGTGAATGAGCCCCTAATGCACCTGAATATGTAATTCACAAATGCACACGCCACCATACGTTGAATATTAAGGGCTTGTTCACACTTTTTTGCATTGTGGTAATACGTCACAACACAATATCATACATTGCAGCCAATCAATTTTGGAATGGGAACCTATTCGGGGGGGGAATCACTTGTACTCTGTTTTATTTTTTTAATACTACAGCATACCAAAGCACAGATGCATTTTGTGGATGTGTTGGAGTGCCATTCAAAATAAATGTTACTGTATGGCTTCACCGCTTGCTTGGCAGTCCATTTTTATTGCTGTGCGATGTTGTGTAGCTGTAGCTTTTTTTTTTTTCTTTATGGTAACACACAAAGCTAATTGTGAAGTTTAAAGAGCAGGAGCACTCCAGACATTTCTTAGATCCTCGTACTTGAAATACATTATTGTAAGTGAGCACCAAGACCACATCTGTGGATTGACAGGGAGAGAAGTTCAGCCATGAGAGCCACACACTTTTTTTTTTTTTTTTGTTGCATAAAGTTAAAGGGGTTGTAAAGGTTCGTTTTTTATTTTCTAAATAGGTTCCTTTAAGCTAGTGCATTGTTGGTTCACTTACCTTTTCCTTCAATTTCCCTTCTAAAATGTTTTTATTCTTTGTTTTCTTTGTCAGAATTTCTCACTTCCTGTTCCTCCTCAGTAAGCTGTTCTGGTGTAGTGTAATATTTTGTAGTGCTTATCCTGAGCTACAAGTCCCAGCAATGCAGAACCTAACACCACAGGTAGCTCAGGATAGGCACTACAAGTCCCAGCAATGCAGAACCTAACACCACACGTAGCTCAGCATGGTTGTTAAAAAATGATACTAGGTAACAAGGGAAGTATTAGTGTTGGAACGCATAGCCCAGTGTTTGTGTTGTCTGTAATGTCACTTCCGTGACATTATCTGATGGTTTCGCTGAACTGTATTGCCGAAAATCCTTTGGAACGCACGGCGCAAGTCTTTGGAACGCTTCGCGCATGCGCAGTGCGAAATTTCTGCCCGCAACGTCACTTCCGCAGCATTCTGTGATAAAGAGCAAAATATGACACTACACTGGCTGACTCAACACCACTCGGATGATGGTGTGAAGTTTAGTGAGGAGAAACAGGAAGTGAGAAATTCAGACAAAGAAAACAAACATTTAGAAGGAAAAGGTAAGTGAACCAACAATGCACTAGCTTAAAGGAACCTATTTAGAAAATAAAAAATTAACCTTTACAACCCCTTTAAAGCTGAAGTTTATTAGAAGGAAAAAAAAACCAAAGCTTACATCACATCACTTGCCTATAATGAAGTATGTCCCACGTTTTGCAGGCAGCTGAATCCTGGAGACGTCTTTGCTGTATGGATTCCTCATCCTTTTCCTGTGTTTGAACATCCATCACTGCTGTGGTTAGCAGCTTTGGGTCTTCAGGCAGAACTGCAGTACAGATGGTTTGATGTGGCATGCCATCTCCTCGCTCCTCCATTGAGGAAAATTCTTTCATTGATTACACTGCCTGTAACCCTAAAACCTGTTAAATGAATGGACGAGAGTCTGATCCATCCCAGGATTCTCTCCTTCTATTGTGTTTTATTCAGTGTGATGTGCTGAAAGA
Source organism: Rana muscosa (assembly GCA_029206835.1). NCBI lineage: Eukaryota > Metazoa > Chordata > Amphibia > Anura > Ranidae > Rana > Rana muscosa. The sequence continues at coordinate 1,003,077,342 of CM055116.1, read as the reverse complement.
ACTTTTCTAAGTGGAGGAGCAGGATGCAGGGGGCATGTCCCTTTTGGATCATTAGTACTGCTGTTCTGCCTGAAGACCCAAAGTTGTCAACCATTGAAGCATGGGAAGTTCATAGACTGGAAGAGGATGGGGCATTTCTCCAGGATCCAGCTGCCTGTAGTTTCTAAAGTAGAATTCCTGCCTAAGGCTAGCCATACATTATACAATTTTCTTAAATTTTTTTTTTTTAGATTTACCAAAACTATATAATATGAGGTCAAACCCAAATGCTTTCAAATTGTATGCAATCAGGCAGTCCCTTGCACTACGTCCTGGGCCGGCGTCATATGACGTCCTGGGCTTCCCGGCCGCCTAGGGGGGATCTCCCACGATTGCCAGTAACAGAGCAGGACCGTGGATCTGTGTGTGTAAACACACAGATCCACGTCCTGTCAGTTGAGAGAAGACCGATGGTGTTCCCAGTACAGAGGAACACCGATCGATCGGTCTCCTCCCCTTGTGAGTCTCCTCCCCCCACAGTTAGAATCACTTCCTAGGAAACGCATTTAACCCCTTGATCGCCCACTGGTGTTAACCCCTTCCCGGCCAGTCACATTTATACAGTAATCGGTGCATTTTTATAGCACTGATCGCTGTATAAATGTGGTGTCAAAAGTGTCCGATATGTCCGCCGCAATATTGCAGTCACGATACAAATCGCAGATCGCCACCATTACTAGTAAAAAAAAAAAAAAATAATGCCATTAATCTATCCCCTATTTTGTAGATGTTATAAGTTTGCGCAAACCAATCGATATACACTTATTGCGATTTTTTTTTTTTTTTTTACCAAAAATATGTAGACGATTCCATATCGGCCTAAACTGAGAAATTTTTTTTCTTCTTTTTTATTTTTTTTAAATTGGGATATTTATTATAGTAAAAAATATTATGTGTTTCTTTCAAACTTTATCACTCTTTAGTTTATAGCACAAAAAATAAGAACCACAGAGGTGATCAAATACCACCAAAAGAAAGCTCTATTTGTGGGGGAAAAAATAATTTGGGTACAGTGTTGCATGGCCACGCAATTGTCATTCAAAGTGCGACAGCGCTAAAAACTAAAAATTGACCTGGACAGGAAGGGGATGAAAATGCCCTGTATTGTAGTGGGTTAACCACTAAGGCTGCATTCACACCTGAGCATTTTGTAGCCTGAAGCTACAAAACGCTAGAGGGGAAAAAAGTAGGATTTTTAAAACAGCTTACCTGTAAAATCCTTTTCTTGGAGTACATCACGGGACACAGAGCAGCATAGTCATTACTATGTGGGTTATATAGAATTACCTTCAGGTGCTGGCACTGGCAACTTCCAAAACAGGAAGTACCCTCCCCTATATAAGCCCCTCCCATCCGGGAGTACCTCAGTTTTGTAGCAAAGCAATACGTGTCCCCAAAAGAGGGGTGGGAGCTCTGTGTCCCGTGATGTACTCCAAGAAAAGGATTTTACAGGTAAGCTGTTTTAAAAATCCTACTTTCTTGTTCATACATCACGGGACACAGAGCAGCATAGTCATTACTATGTGGGACGTCCCAAAGCAATGCCACATGAGGGGGGGGGATACACCATACATAAGCTGGGCGCCATCAGGCATGAGGATTTTTTGCGGCCTGCAACACACTGCGCCCAAAGGCGACATCCTCCTGACTTCTAACGTCCACCTGGTAGAACCTAGTAAACGTGTGTACTGAAGACCATGTTGCGGCCTTACAAATTTGCGCCAGGGAGGCCTGGTGATGCACTGCCCATGAAGTTCCAACTGCTCTCGTGGAGTGCGCCCTAACTTTGAACGGAGGCGGTCTACTTCTCAAGCCATAGGCTTGTATTATGACCTGTCGAATCCACTTGGCTAAAGTAGATTTTGATGCTGCCTGACCCTTTCTGGGGCCTTCCGGCAGAACAAACAAAGAATCCGTTCTACGAATCTGAGCAGTGGCTTTTAGATAAGCTTTAACTGCTCTTACTACATCCAAAGAATGCAATAACTTTTCCTCTACCGAGCTTGGTTTGGGGAAAAAAGAAGGAAGAACCACATCCTGGTTCAAGTGAAACCTCGATACCACCTTAGGAAGAAAGGCTGGGTGAGGACGTAATACTACTCTGTCCTTATGGATAACCAGATATGGCTCTTTACAGGACATGGCGGCTAATTCCGACACTCTTCTAGCCGAGCATATGGCTACTAATAATATCAATTTCCTGGTGAGTAGAACCAAGGAAATGTGCCGCAAAGGTTCAAATGGCTGCTTCTGCAGAACCGACAGAACCAAATTTAGATCCCATGGGCATATGGGAGCCTTAATCGGTGGAATAATACGAGTCACACCTTGCATAAAGGATTTGACAAGTGAATGCATAGCCAGGGGCCTTTGAAATAGTATTGACAAGGCCGAAACCTGGCCCTTGATAGTACTTAAGGCAAACTTCCTGTCTACAGCCCACTGCAGGAAGTCCAGAATTCTGCCTATAACGTACTTGCGTGGATGCCATTTTCTGGCCTCGCACCAAGTGATGTACGCCTTCCAAACTCTATAGTAGATCTGCCTGGATACAGGCTTCCTGGCATTGATTATAGTTGATACCACAGAGTTAGAGAGACCTCTCTTCTTTAGGATGTGGGATTCAATAGCCAGGCCGTTAAACTTAGAGTTAGTAAGGAAGGGTGGTATATCGGTCCTTGCGAAAGCAGGTCCGGACGACGTGGAAGGGTCCAAGGACTCCCCACAGACATTTTGATGATCTCCGCGTACCAGGCCCTTCGGGGCCACGCTGGAGCCACCAGGATCACCGGCTTCTTCTCCAACCTGACTCTGCGAAGGAGTCGAGGCAACAATTGTAGCGGAGGGAATGCATATATCAGTCTGAACTGATCCCAAGGGAACACCAGAGCATCCGAGCCGCAAGCGAGGGGATCCCTTGTCCGGGAGACAAATCTGTCCACCTTTGCGTTGAATCTGGATGCTAGCAGATCTACATCCGGTGTTCCCCACCGCTGACATATTGCTCGGAAGACCTCGGGATGAAGGGACCATTCCCCTGGGCATAACTGTTGGCGACTCAGAAAGTCCGCCTTCCAATTCTCCACCCCTGGAATGAAGACAGCTGATATACATGGGACATGCTTTTCTGCCCATTCCAGGATGTGACTTACTTCCCTCTGGGCTGCACGACTCCTGGTGCCTCCCTGATGATTGATATATGCCACTGCTGTGGCATTGTCTGATTGAATTCTGACAGGGGACCCTTGGAGTCTGGATGTCCAGGCTACTAGGGCGTACCGGGCTGCTCGTATCTCTAAGAGATTGATGGGCAGGGTTTTTACTACATTTGACCATCTGCCCTGGAGAGACCATTGCTCCAGTACTGCCCCCCAGCCTATAAGGCTGGCATCTGTAGTGACCACCTTCCAAGATATCGGGCTGAAGGGTTTTCCCTTCTGGAGATTCTGGTGATTCTGGAGAACCACCAGCAGAGACTCTTCCGAACGGAAGGGGACAAAGCCATCGGGAAGTCTAGAGCCTGAACTTTTCCGTTCCAGGCTGACAATATGGCCCTTTGTAAATTCCTTGAGTGGAATTGGGCGTATGGTACAGCTTCGAATGATGCTACCATCTTTCCTAGCAGCCTCATGCACAGGCGTATGGACGGCTGTCTTTTTGCACAAAGCAGACGGACCAAGGCCCTCAAAGAGGATACCTTGTCTAGAGGTAAGAAAATCTTCCTCTGGTCTGAATCCAGCCGTAGCCCTAGATATACCAGGTTTTTCACTGGCTGTAGGGCTGACTTGTCCAGGTTGATGACCCAACCGTGAGATTCTAGATACTTGATTGTATCGATAATTACCACTTCTAGCTTGGCAACTGAGTGGTCCATCAACAACAGGTCGTCTAGGTATGCCATTATCGTTACACCCCGTGTTCTTAGATCGGCCAACAGTGGGGCCAGAATTTTTGTGAACACTCGTGGTGCTGTGGCCAGACCGAATGGTAAGGCTCTGAACTGAAAATGGCGCCCTTCTACTGCAAAGCGTAGGAATTTTTGATGACCTGGAAAGATGGGAACATGCAAGTAAGCATCTTTGATGTCGATCGAGGCTAACCATTCCTCCCCTTGTAGGGCAGCGGTGACCGATCGGATCGACTCCATCCGGAAAGACCGGACGTTTAGAAATTTGTTTAGACTCTTTAGGTCCAATATGGGTCTTATGTCCCCGTTTGGCTTCGGGACTGTGAAAAGGTTTGAGTAGAAACCCAACCCCCACTCTTCCATAGGAACCTCCATAATTACTCCTTGGAGCAATAGTTGTTCTAACGCCAATAGGAGAGACCGTCTTTTCAGAGGGTCTCTTGGCATGCCTGACCACATAAAATGGGACGGAGGAGACTCTTTTAACTCCAACTTGTATCCCAGAGTTACTGCGGAGAGCACCCATCTGTCTTTGATCGTCTCCCGCCAGGTCTCTGCGAACAACTGAAGTCTTCCCCCCACCCGTTTGAGTGGGGGCAGCCCTTCATAGGCTTGACTTGGAGGCTGGTTTAGTACCTCTTCGGATCCAGGGCTTTTTACCTCCTGAGTTTGACCGAGGAGGCCGTCGGAACTGCTTAGTAGCAGACGTCGCAGGGATAGGAGAGGTAGTCCTCTTAAAAGATGGACCCCTAGACCTCTTTTTACTCGGTAAGAGAGTACTTTTACCACTGGAAATCTTCTGGATATACTTATCCAGGTCTTCGCCAAAAAGGCGTTCCCCATGAAATGGGAAGCTAACTAAGAGCTTCTTACAGGGAGCTTCAGCAGACCAGTTTTTGAGCCACAGAAGCCTACGCATATGTACCAAAGACAGCGTGAGGCGGGAGGCCTGATGGATAGAATCCTTGATGGCGTCAACCGCAAAGCATAATGCTCTAGGCAGATCAGCCAGAGCCTGGGCCTGCTGGTCTGGCAAATCCCTCAGGACCATTTTCATTTGATCCTTTAAAGCTTGGCAGACCCCAATAGCTGCCACTGCTGGCTGTGTAACAGCCCCTGCTGTGGAAAAAGCAGATTTTAATAAAGATTCCAATTTTTTATCCACTGGATCTTTGAACATTTGAACATTATCTACTGGACATGTCAGTGATTTGTTCACAGAAGAGATGGCTGCATCCACCGTAGGAACATTCCATCTCTGGGTGAACTTTTCCTCCATGGGATAGATCACCGGAAACCTTTTAGGCGGAACAAATAGTTTATCAGGATGTTCCCAGTCCTGGTATATAAGTCCTTCCAATAATGGATGTATTGGAAAGGAGCAATTAACCTGGGGAGCTTTTAGCGACCCCAATGAGGAGACAGCAGTAGTTGATGGTTCAACAAGAGGCATTTTAAATGCAGATCGAACCATGTCAGTTAGGGTCTGGACCCACAATCTTTCAGTCTGCGATGCTGAAAATGGTTCATCTACTGTCGATTCCTCAAAAACAGAGCTAACCTCCTCCTGATCCCCTTTAGGTAGGTCGGTCCCTTCCTGGGACTGTTGCTCTGCCAACAGGCACTCTAATGGAGGTGATGGAGATCTGGCGCGCTTTCTTTCCTGTAGAGAAGAAGCGATCAATGCTGCCAATCTCTGCTCCAATCCCTCCAGAGTTGAGGAAAAAACCTCCTCTGTTATATATGCAGGAGCAGGTGGACTGAGGACAGCCGCAGTACCTGGCACTCCCGGGGGTTCCTTATGGGTATTAACCTCTGATTTCTCAGGGGAGGAGGGTGCAGATGACTGCTCCAGATCCTCAGAGCCCGATGGAGACCCCCTACACTTCCTGAGAGGTATATCTCGGAGTTTTTTAGGCGGCATATTCCTTAGTTCAAAGCTGAGGTATTCCAGCCGCAATACACCCCTTACTGAAATAGTCTAATGCAATTTGCTGCTATGTACATCAGTGGGTGTCTACTAATGCGTCTTTCTGGGGATGCCTGTATCAACCGCCCGCTGTAAGCCCCTATACCATGCTACCAGCTCCTTTTCATGCTCTGTGTCCATAGCAAGCAGCGTGGACTGAGTCCTTTTATCTTGCTGGGACGCCCGCACATGCGCAGAAGCGCTGGGCGCACAGAGCGCGTCATCCGCCAGGCTCCGCCCCCTTTTTTGAAGCTAAACCTTATAAAAGGAAAGCATGTGTGCGCGCGTGCACGTGTGCGCTCTTGGCGCCATGTAGGGAGAGGAGCCAGGGTCCCTGTTTCACCAGGACTCGGGGATGGAAGGAAACTACTTGGCAGCATGACAGAGGAATGCAGCTTCCCTGATAGAGAGCTCACTCATCTGCCTGGACTTTCACCATGGAAGGAATAGTCCCAAGAAAAAAGACGTTCCACAGCGACCTCTAGTGGACAAACACAGGTACCGCACCTTTGTCTTTTTTTTTTTTTTTTTTTTTTTTTTAAAACCTCCTTTATGAAAAAACATTTCCAGGTTTACAGTTTTTTTAAAACTTCCCTTATGAAAAAACATTTCTAGGATTTCTTAGGCATACACAGCTATTAGCGGGAATACCCTTTAGGTAACAGGCAGAAAGACATATTAGGCTTGGGGGTCCCCTCAATAGAACCAAGTTCCTGAGGGGCCCCCACTTACCTTTTCCCCGCCGCAGGACTTTGTTTGGTCCACAGAAGCCCAAACTTCACCTCTCACGGCAGGCATTGTACTAGACCTTCAGGGACCGGGTTCCCAAGGATTCCACTCCCCTGGACCTGTATAGCACCCTGCACAGATAGCCTCTTGGTTTTGGGTATGACCAGAGCTCTGGATCCCAGGGTCCAGCCCTCCTAAGAGAGGCATTACAGGCAAAACCCTGCTCTTCTCTGCAAGGCCCGGGTACCGACCGTTTAGCTATGAAGCTTTTTTGGTCGGATCCGGAATAGCTTGCTAAGGCCCAGAGAACCTGTACACAAGCCCAGATGAATACATGTTAACCTTGGCCAACACCTTAGACACTGGCAAAAAACTGAGGTACTCCCGGATGGGAGGGGCTTATATAGGGGAGGGTACTTCCTGTTTTGGAAGTTGCCAGTGCCATCACCTGAAGGTAATTCTATATAACCCACATAGTAATGACTATGCTGCTCTGTGTCCCGTGATGTATGAACAAGAAATCCAATTATTCTCTATGGAGAATCGGGCAGATTTGGGCGTTTTTCTGCTTTTTACATTGGTGACCCTTGGACCTGTACAAAATCGCGGTAAACGCTACAAAATCGCGGTAAAATTGTGCGACTTTCTGCCTGAAAACGCCATGTTCAGGTGTGAATGCGGCCTTAAGGACTGCTCACGGCATATATACGTCGGCAGAATGGCACGTACAGGCACAATCGCGTACCTGTACCCCCCCCTTTAACTGCCTGCCGAGTGGTCGCTCGCGACTCTGCAGTCATCCCCGTAAGTCGGACCGCGGGTCCCGCGGACTCTATCGCCGCGGGGATTCCTGCAATTGTCTCACGGAGGGATGGAGTGGGGAGATGTTAGTGTAAATACAACATCTCCCCGCTCGCCTACTGACACTGATCTCCGCTCTGTGTAATCGGAGTGGAGATCGGTGACGTGTCACTCGTAGCCACACCCCCCCTCAGTTAGAAAAACGCCCCTAGGCACACTTAACCCCTTCAGCGCCCCTAGTGGTTAACCCCTTCACTGCCAGTGTAATTTTTACAGTAACCAGTGCATTTTTATCGCACTGATTGCTGTAAAAAATGACTGGTCCCAAAAATGTGTCAAAAGTGTCCGATGTGTCTGCCATAATGTCGCAGTCACGAAAAAAATCGCTGATCGCCGCCATTACTAGTAAAAAAATAATAATTAATAAAAATGCCATAAAACTATCCCCTATTTTGTAAACGCTATAATTTTTGCGCAAACCAATTAATAAACGGCGTTTGCGATTTTTTTTTTTTTTTTTTTTTTTTTTTTTTTTTTAACAAAAATATGTGGAATACGTATCGGCCTAAACTGAGGAAAAAAAATGTTGTTTTTTTTTAAATATTTTTTGGGGGATATTTATTATAGCAAAAAGTAAAAAATATTGCATTTTTTTTCAAAATTGTCGCTCTATTTTTGTTTATAGCGCAAAAAATAAAAACCGCAGAGGTGATCAAATACCATCAAAAGAAAGCTCTATTTGTGTGGAAAAAAAGGACGTCCATTTTGTTTGGGGGCCACGTCGCACGACCGCGCAATTGTCAGTTAAAGCGACGCAGTGCCGAATCGCAAAAAAGGGGCCTGGTCTTTATGCTGCGTATTGGTCCGGGGCTTAAGTGGTTAAAGTGGTAAACTCTCCCCAATAAATTTTACCCATTTAAATCCTTAATAAGCGTGCCCTTTTGAGAACGTTTGAAGTAAACGTAACTAGTCAGGGCGGTGCAACGCACTGACGTCACTACCACGTGACCCCGCTAGCACGGGCGAACGCTACTTTTTATGCCGGCTATTTTAAATACCAATTTTTACTTTGTTTATTGTTTTATGGCTGTATACCTCCTGCAATTGGGAATAAATCTTTCATTGAGGTAATACACTACTGGAGTCCCTCTCCTCTTTTTGTTTCCCATACAAACTCGGAGATTTGGTTTCTATACCATTTGGAGTGATTCATCGCAGCAGCCATAGTGAAGGAATCAGTATTAGTGGATACTATCAAACTGCATTGGGACAACAGCTTCGCAAAATCAGGTGGATGAACTCCTGTACCTCGCAGAGGGTGATATCTGCAGGCCTGATAGACCTTGCCATAGCGGAGGTCCACCACTTCTGGTAATGTACCCATTTCTTAACATACGCATTCACCATGGTGGATTTGATCTTCTCTGATAACCGTGGATTCTCTGGGGTATTTCTCCTGCACTATCATCTCTCACCTTGAATTACCTTCCAGAGTTTTTCTTCTCCCTTTATCCAGTATGAAGGCGACACTTCCATATCTGTGCTGAACTTCTTCTCCCCTGATACTTTTATATATACGCTGGACTTCCTCTCCCATGCAATTTTTTGTAGCTTGGAGCCTTGCTCTAAAGATTTTCAAGCATCTTATTTGAATTTAATTTAATGTATTGGACACTGGTGTTTTATTTATTGATAAGTACTTACTTGGATTGACCATTCATCTCATGTTGATAGCGTTTATTAATTTTGACATATTATCTTATTTACACATTTTGCAACCTTATTCATTTATTTTGGTGGTAGGAACCCCTCTATAAGGGTTTTTTTCACTTGAGTTGTGTCACCTGTGTATATCCACTTAACGACCGCTCACTGTATATATACGTCGTCAGAATGGCACCGACGGGCACAATCACGTAGAGTGTACGTGATTGCCTTTGTATAGTTGGGGGGTCCAATCGGACTAAGTGTCCGGGAGCGTTCCGGGATGAGGGGGCAGCCATTCGTTTCTGGCCACCCCCTCGCGATCGCTCCCGGCGAATGGAAATGCCCCCTCTGTCTGTGTCAGACAGAGGGAGCAGGAGGAAGTGATGTCATCTCTGGTGCGGCGCTCACATATACCGAGCGTCGTACAAGAGAAGACATCAGGTCAGTGCACACAATACTACACTGACACCAGGACACATAGGGACATAAATCGCCCCCCCAGACACCCCAGATCACCCCCCCAGCCCCCAGTCACAGTGTCACTGATTGCAGTGACCATTTATTTAGTGATCACTGCAATCAGTGACATTTGTGACTGTAAAAGTGTCACCAAAGTTTAGTCTTAGGTCCAGTGTAGCCCCCTAACCCCCCCCTAATAAAGGTTTAACCCCCTGATCACCCCCCAGATAACCCTTTCACCCCCTATCACCACTGTCGCTAAGCGATCATTTTTCTGATCACTGTCTTAGCGTCAGTGATGCCGATCGGCAGCCAGTAATTTTTTTTAGGTTCGCTGCATGTTTTTATAGCGTCAGGTACCCCAATATATTATCTAATAAAGGTTTAACCCCCTTGATTGCCCCCCAGGTAACCCTTTCACCCCCTATCACCACTGTCACTAAGCGATCGTTTTTCTAAACGCTGTCTTAGTGTCTGTGATGCAGACCGGTAGCCAGTAATTTTTTTTAGGTTCGCCGCATGTTTTTATAGCGTCAGGTACCCCAATATATTATCTAATAAAGGTTTTAACCCCCTGATTGCCCCTAGTTAACCCTTTCACCAGTGATCACCATATAAGTGTTACGGGTGACGCTGGTTAGTTAGTTTGCTTTTTATAGTGTCAGGGCACCCGCCGTGTATATAACCCAATAAAGGTTTAACCCCCTGATCGCCCGGCGGGTGATATCAATTAGGTTTTAGCGTCAGAGAGGGTCTGAGTCACACCCCAGGCAGCGTCAGGTTAGTGCCAGTAACGCTAACACCCACGCGTGAAGCATACACCCCCCTTAGTGGTATAGTATCTGAACAGATCAATATCTGATCTGATCTATACTAGCGTCCCCAGCAGTTTAGGGTTCCCAAAAACGCAGTGTTAGCGGGATCAGCCCAGATACCTGCTGGCACCTGCGTTTTGCCCCTCCGTCCAGCCCAGGCCACCCAAGTGCAGTATCGATCGATCACTGTCACTTACAAAACAAAAACACACAACTGCAGCGTTCGCAGAGACAGGCCTGATCCCTGCGACTCCAGTGCTGTAGGAGGTGATTTCACCACCACAGTTAAAAAAAAAAAAGCAAATATGCCGAAGCATTGGGGCAGCAGGGGCGGAGGAGCGATTTTGCTCCTAATGCCGCGTACATACGGTCGAAATTCCGACGGAGGCTTGCCCGTGGAAAAGTCCGACCATGTGTGTGCGGCATAACTTTTTTGCGGGAGGATGCCCCCATGCTTCGGCCTATATAAATGGTGCGTGTATGCCCATCGTTGGAAGTGGGTGGATGAAGGGCGGTATTCTAATGGTGGGCATACCCACCGATCAATCTCTTTTTTTCGTTCAGCCAACTGGCTGCATGAAAAAAAAAGATTACAATACATGTCCAACAAGGACCAGCAACGTACTGGTATGTTGCTGGACTTTGAATGTTTATACCAGAATGATGCCTGCGGGTTTAGGTATCATCTTGGTATCATTCTTTTCAGCCTGCGGCCGGCTTTCATGTAAAAGCAATCCTAGCGGCTAATTAGCCTCTGGACTGCTTTTACAAGCAGTGGGAGGGAATGCCCCCCCCCCGGATATAAAAAGCGCCATTGGGAAAGCATTTTATCACACCGATCTTGGTGTGGTCAGATGCTTTGAGGGCAGAGGAAAAATCTAGGGTCTAGAAGACCCCAGTTTTTTCAAAAAGAGTACCTGTCACTACCTATTGCTATCATAGGGGATATTTACATTCCCTGAGATAACAATAAAAATGATAAAAAAAAAAAAAATACTTGGAAGGAACAATTTAAAAATAAAATAAAAAAGAAAATTTAATAATAAAAAAAAAAACCAAAAAAAAAAAAGCACCCCTGTCCTGCCCTGCTCTTGCCCAATGGCGAACGCAAGCGTCGGTCTGGCGTCATATGTAAACAGCAATTGCACCATGCATGTGAGGTATCACCTTGAAGGTCAGATCGAGGGCAATCATTTTAGCAGTAGACCTCCTCTGTAAATCTACTGGGGTAACCTGTAAAGGCTTTTAAAAATGTATGTAGTTTGTCGCCAATGCGCGTTTGTGCGAAATTTTAAAGCATGTCGTGTTTGGTATCTATGTACTCGGCCTAAGATCATCTTTTTTATTTCTTCAAACATTTGGGCAATATAGTGTGTTTTAGTGCATTAAAATGAAAAAAGTGTATTTTTTAACCCAAAAAATGCGTTTGAAAAATCGCTGCGCAAATACTGTGTAGAAAAAAAAAATGCAACACCCACCATTTTAATCTGTAGGGCCTTTGCTTTAAAAATATATATAATGTTTGGGGGTTCAACATAATTTTCTTGCAAAAAAAAAAAGTTTTCATGTAAACAAAAAGTGTCAAAAAGGGCTTTGTCTTCAAGTGGTTAGAAGAGTGGATGTAAGCTTCCTAATGTTGTGTATAAAATGCCAGAACAGTTCAAAACCCCCCCCCAAATGACCCCATTTTGGAAAGTAGACACCCCAAGCTATATACTGAGAGGCATGTTGAGTCCATGGAATATTTTATATGTTGACACAAGATGTGGAAAAAAGACAATTTTTTTTTTTTTTGCACAAAGTTGTCACTAAATGATATATTGCTCAAACATGCCATGGGCATATGTGGAATTACACCCCAAAATACATTCTGTTGCTTCTCCTGAGTACGGGGATACCACATGTGTGAGACTTTTTGGGAGCCTAGCCGCGTACGGGACCCCAAAATCCAATCACCGCCTTCAGGCTTTCTAAGGGTGTAAATTTTTGATTTCACTTCTCACTGCCTATCACAGTTTCGGAGGCCATGGAATGCCCAGATGGCACAAAACCCCCCCAAATGACCCCATTTTGGAAAGTAGACACCCCAAGCTATTTGCTGAGAGGTATTGTGAGTATTTTGCAGATCTCGCTTTTTGTCACAAAGTTTTGAAAATTGAAAAAAAATAAATTATATATATATAATTTTTTTTTTTTCTTTCTTCATTTTCAAAAACAAATGAGAGCTGTAAAATACTCACCATTCCTCTCAGCAAATAGCTTGGGGTGTCTATATTCAAAAATGGGGTCATTTGGGGGGGTTTTGTGCGATTTTTGGCATTTTATGGCCTTCGAAACTGTGATAGGTAGTGAGGAGTGAAATCAAAAATTTGTGCCTAGAAATCCTGAAGGCGGTGCTTGGTTTTCGGGGTACCATACGCGGCTACGCTCCTAAAAAGTCCCACACATGTGGTATCCCCGTACTCAGGAGAAGCAGAAAAATGTATTTTGGGGTGAAATTCCACATATAACCATGGCATGTGTGAGCAATATATCATTTAGTGACAACTTTTTGTATTTTTTTTTTTTGTCATTATTCAATCACTTGGGACAAAAAAAAATATATTCAATGGGCTCAACATGCCTCTCAGCAATTTCCTTGGGGTGTCTACTTTCCAAGATTGGGTCATTTGGGGGGGTTTTGTACTGCCCTGTCATTTTAGCACCTCAAGAAATGAGATAGGCAGTCATAAATTTAAAGCTGTGTAAATTTCAGAAAATGTACCCTAGTTTGTAAACTCTAACTTTTGCGCAAACCAATAAATATACGCTTATTGACATTTTTTTTACTAAAAACATGTGGCTGAATACATTTTGGCCTAAATGTATGACTACAATTGAGTTTATTCGATTTTTCTTATAACAAAAAGTAGAAAATATCATTTTTTTTTTTTCAAAATTTTCGGTCTTTTTCCGTTTATATCGCAAAAAATAAAAATCGCAGAGGCAATCAAATACCATTAAAAGAAAGCTCTATTTGTGGGAAGAAAAGGACACAAATTTCGTTTGGGTACAACATTGCATGTCCGCACAATTTACAGTTAAAGCAGCACAGTGCAAAATTCTGAATTCACCTCTGGTCCTCTAGCTACCAAATGGTCCGGGGCTTAAGTGGATATTCAATTAATTAATTTTCATTATTTATTTCATGTATTTTGGGCGCGATATTTTCTAATTTTATATTGTTTGTCTATGGTTTCACATATTTTATTTGTCGCAGCCTTGGTGTGATCAGCACAATTATTTTTCATATTTATTTTTCACATTAGCGCAGTATATACCCCCAACTTTACAAATCCTTAATAAGCATTGTACAAATTGCTGTGTTTGGATCTATTTTAACCTGCTCTGCCTGTAATTTTGTCCTGCTCATCTGTGTCTCGATATGTTGGACATGGTTGCTATAGCAATCGTGAGTGAAAATGAGGCTTGGGTACAAGATTACTGGGCATGTGCGGGATTACAGCAGAGACAAACAGGGCGGAAGTAAACTGCACTGCAGACTCGGAGGACAGTAGATAAGATGGCACTGGCTGCTGCTGGGAAGCAAGAATTTAAAAACGAATGTGGGGGGCGGGGGGGGGGGGGAGTAAAACCTCAAAAGGTGGGAAAGAATATTGCAGAATGGTATGGAAAGCTTTATCAGGCTGGATTTATTAAGAAGGAGCATTCGAAGAGCTGAGTTTTCTACAATATTTAACCTGTGTCAGTCAGCTGAGAATAGTTAAGTATGCAGTTTTCTCTACTTTCTTCTTCTTTTTTTTTTTTCCGTCTGCGGCATAGGTAGAAGGGAGAAAGAGAGACATTTTATTAGAGACTTTGTTAGGAACTTCACTTTAAGTGTGCTGCAGTTGTGTTCATTTTGAATGGCACTTCCAATGCACCCAGACAACGTGACTCAACATGATTGTGTTTCACGGCATCATGGTCTACTTTCTATGCACTCTGTGCGACGTGGTGCGCTGCCTTGAAAAAGTAGTGTATGTCCTTGTAAATATGCATTACAGTGCGTTGGCAGCTCATTTAAAATTAATGGGTTGCCTTAAAGTGGATGTAAACCCTCCATACACCCAGTGAAGTGAACAGCCTCAGATGATACAAAGAGATGAACCAAATCTCCCTACATAAGTTTTACATGTATATCTGCTGTCTTCACATTTATATACTCTTTAGAAAGTTCAGATCATGTTGGGAGATTTTCTCTTCCTGGTTAACACAGAGTGTTATGTCTGGGCATACAGCCAAGATAGCTAAGGGCTCTTTCACACGGGCGGATCCCATCATGATCCGCCCCGTGAATATCCGCTTGCTCAGCGGAGATCGCTCCGTTGATCCCCGCTGAGCTGGCGGATGACTTGTGCAGAAACGGACCGGTTGGATCGCCGCTTTCTCCTATGGGGGGATCGGATGGAAAAGTAGGATTTTCCTCCGTCATGCTAAACGGACCATAGCGGAGACTGATGTCAGCAGGTGTTCATCCGCTGACATCCGCTATCCCATAGGGATACATGTATGTCCGTTTTTCATCCGAAAACGGATGGATGAAAAACGGACATACGGAACGTCCGTGGGAAAGGGGCCTAACTAACATTGCTGATTGGAGGAAAGGCGCACACATCCCTTCTCCACATAGGCAGAGACTCTCAGAGGTGTTTTGTAACAGGGCCGGCTCCCTGCTAATCTATTTTAGCAACCTCTCCTGACAGAAATTTCAGGCTGCTTTTTTCTGATGTGTCAGAGAATTTGTCAGGAGGTATCAGGCTGATAACAGAGGAACAGGTCAGGCGAGCGCTATGGGACTTAGTTCTTTGAAGAGAGATAACAAAATACTGCAGATATATGTGCCCAGCTCAAATTTCATGAATTGGGTTTTCATCCACTTTAACGCAACTTACAATGACATAAGGTATGGTAATGTTTGTCAATGCGTTAAACCAGCATGAGTTGTCCCCAAAAGAGAACGGTCATGTTTTACTGAAATAATAATAATAATAGGATTTTTATAACAGCTTACCTGTAAAATCCTTTTCTTGGAGTACATCACGGGACACAGAGCGACATAGTCATTACTAATGGGTTATATAGATACCTTCAGGTGCTGGCACTGGCAACTTCCAAAACCGGAAGTACCCTCCCCTATATAAGCCCCTCCCATCCGGGAGCACCTCAGTTTTGTAGCAAAGCAATAAGTGTCCCCAAAGAGGGGCGGGAGCTCTGTGTCCCGTGATGCACTCCAAGAAAAGGATTTTACAGGTAAGCTGTTATAAAAATCCTATTTTCTTTCTCGTACATCACGGGACACAGAGCGACATAGTCATTACTAATGGGATGTCCTAAAGCAATGCCCAACGAGGGGGGGGGGGATACACCATACATAAGCTGAGCGCTATCAGACATGAGGATCTTTTGCGGCCTGCAACACACTGCGCCCAAAGGCGACATCCTCCTGACTTCTAACGTCCACCTGGTAGAACCTAGTAAACGTGTGTACTGAAGACCATGTTGCGGCCTTACAGATTTGAGCCTGGGAGGCCTGGTGATGCGCTGCCCATGAAGTTCCAACTGCTCTCGTGGAGTGCGCTCTAACTTTGAACGGAGGCGGTCTCCTTCTCAAGCCATAGGCTTGCATTATGACCTGTCGAATCCACTTGGCTAAAGTAGATTTTGATGCTGCCTGACCCTTTCTGGGGCCTTCCGGCAGAATAAACAAAGTATCCGTTCTGCGAATCTGAGCAGTGGCTTTTAGATAAGCTTTAACTGCTCTTACTACATCCAAAGAATGCAATAACTTTTCCTCTACCGAAGTAGGTTTGGGGAAAAAAGAAGGAAGAACCACATCTTGGTTCAAATGAAACCTCGATACCACCTTAGGAAGAAAGGCTGGATGAGGACGTAACACTACTCTGTCCTTATGGATAACCAGATATGGCTCCTTACAGGACATAGCTGCTAATTCCGACACTCTTTTAGCCGAACAAATGGCTACTAGAAAAATCAATTTCCTGGTGAGAAGAACCAAAGAAATATGCTGTAATGGTTCAAATGGTTGTTTCTGTAGAACCGACAGAACCAGGTTTAGATCCCATGGACATATGGGAATATTAACCGGAGGACTAATACGCATCACTCCTTGTATAAAGGCTTTGACTAGTGAATGCGAAGCCAAGGGCCTTTGAAAAAATATTGACAAGGCCGAAATCTGACCCTTGATAGTACTCAAGGCAAGCTTCCTATCTACAGCCCATTGTAGGAAGTCCAGAATCCTACCTATTACGTATTTACGTGGATGCCATTTCTTGGCCTCACACCAGGCGATGTACGCCTTCCAGATTCTATAGTAGATCTGCCTGGATACCGGCTTCCTGGCATTGATCATGGTAGATACCACAGAATTAGAGAGCCCTCTCTTTTTTAGAATGTGGGCTTCAATAGCCAGGCCGTCAAACCTAGGGCTGGTAAGGAAGGGTGGTATATCTGTCCTTGCGAAAGCAGGTCCGGACGATGTGGGAGGGTCCAAGGACTCCCCACAGACATCTTTACAATCTCCGCGTACCATGCTCTTCGGGGCCACGCTGGAGCCACCAGAATCACTGGTTTCTTTTCTACCCTGATTCTGCGGAGTAATCGAGGTAACAATTGTGGCGGTGGGAATGCATATATCAGCTTGAACTGATCCCAAGGGAACACTAGGGCATCCGAGCCGCAAGCTAGGGGATCCCTTGTCCAAGAGACAAACCTGTCCACCTTTGCGTTGAATCTGGATGCTAGCAGATCTACATCCGGTGTTCCCCACCGCTGACATATTGTCCAGAAAACCTCGGGATGAAGGGACCATTCCCCTGGGCATAATTGTTGGCGACTTAGAAAGTCCGCCTTCCCATTCTCCACTCCTGGAATGAATACCGCAGATATGGCTGGGACATATCTTTCTGCCCATTTCAGGATGCAATTTACTTCCCTCTGGGCTGCACGACTCCTGGTGCCACCCTGATGATTGATATATGCCACTGCCGTGGCATTGTCCGATTGAATTCTGACAGGGGACCCTTGGAGTTTGGATGTCCATGCTACTAGGGCATACCGGGCTGCTTGTATCTCTAAGAGATTGATGGGCAGGGCCTTTTCTGCATCCGACCATCTGCCCTGGAGAGACCATTGCTCCAGTACTGCTCCCCAGCCTATAAGGCTGGCATCTGTAGTGACCACCTTCCAAGAAATCGGACTGAAGGATTTTCCTCTTTCCAGATTCTGGGGAACCAACCACCAACGGAGGCTCTTGCGAACGGAAGGGGACAAGGACATTGGTAAGTCTAGGGCCTGAACTTTTTTGTTCCAGGCTGACAGTATGGCCCTTTGCAAATTCCTTGAAAGGAATTGACCGTAGGGTACTGCTTCGAATGATGCCACCATTTTTCCCAGCAGCCTCATGCACAGGCGTATGGATGGCTGTCTTTTTGTACCCACTAGGTGGATCAAATCTCTCAAAGACGACCCCTTTTCTTGAGGCAAGAAAATTTTTCTCTGGTCTGAATCCAGCCTTAGCCCCAAGTATTCCAGACTTTTGACTGGTTTTAGGGCTGACTTGTCTCGGTTGATAATCCAACCGTGATATTCCAGATACTTGATTGTCTCGTGAACAACCACTTCTAGTTTTTCCACTGAGTGGTCTATCAGCAACAAGTCGTCTAGATATGCCATTATCGTTACACCTCGTGTTCTTAGATTGGCCAATAATGGGGCCAGAATTTTTGTGAACACTCGTGGTGCTGTGGCCAGACCGAAGGGTAAGGCTCTGAACTGAAAATGGCGCCCTTCTACCGCAAAGTGTAGAAATTTTTGGTGGGCTGGAAAGATGGGAATGTGCAAATAAGCATCTTTGATGTCGATCGAGGCTAACCATTCCTCCCCGTGTAGGGCAGTGGCCACCGATCGGATCGACTCCATCCGGAAAGTCCTGATATGTAGGAATTTGTTTAGCCCTTTTAGATTTAATATGGGCCTCATGTCCCCGTTTGGCTTCGGGACTGTAAAGAGGTTTGAGTAAAACCCGAACCCCCATTCTTCCAGGGGAACCTCTATAATTACTGCTTGGAGCAATAATTGTTCTAGTGCCAACAGGAGGGATCCTCTCTTCTGGGGATCCCTTGGCACGTTTGACCTTATAAAGTGGGAAGGAGGGGAGTCTTTTAACTCCAATTTGTATCCCAGACTTACTGCGGAGAGCACCCATCTGTCTCTGATCGTGTCCCGCCAGGTCTCTGTGAACAACTGAAGTCTTCCCCCCACCCGATTGAGTGGGGGCAACCCTTCATGCATTTGACTTTGGGGGAGGTTTTGTACCTCTCCTGCTCCAGGGCTTCTTGTTACCCTGCAATTGTCCCTGATTTTTACCTCCGGGATTTGACCGAGGAGGCTGTCGGAACTGTTTCACAGCCGATGTCCTAGGGACTGGAGAAGCAGGCCTCTTAAAAGAGGGACCTCTAACTCTGTTTTTAACCGGCAAAAGTGTACTTTTACCGCTGGAAATTTTCTTGATATATTTGTCCAGGTCTTCCCCGAATAAGCGTTCACCATGAAATGGGAAGCTGACCAGCAATTTTTTACAGGGAGCTTCAGCAGACCAGTTTTTGAGCCATAAAAGGCTGCGCATATGTACTACAGACAGCGTAAGGCGGGAGGCCTGATGGATTGAATCCTTTATAGCGTCCACCGCAAAGCATAAGGCTCTAGGTAGATCAGCTAGGGCAAGAGCCTGCTGATCTGGCAAGTCCCTTAAGACCTGTTTCAACTGATCCTTCACTGCTTGGCAGACCCCAATAGCTGCCACTGCTGGTTGTGTCACCAAGCCTGCTGTAGCAAAAGCAGATTTTAATAAGGACTCTAATTTTTTATCTATTGGGTCCTTGAACATTTGGACATTATCCACTGGACATGTCAGTGATTTATTCACACAAGAGATGGCTGCGTCCACTGTAGGGACCCTCCATTTTTTGATGAACTTATCCTCCATGGGATAGACCACTTGAAATCTCTTGGGAGGAGTAAACATTTTATCAGGATGCTCCCAATCCTGGTAAATGAGCCCTTCCAGTAAAGGATGGATCGGAAAGGAACAAACAGTCTGGGGAGCTTTTAGCGACCCCAACGAGGAGACAGAAGTGGATGATGGCTCCGCAAGGGTCATTTTAAATGCTGATCGGACCATGTTAGTCAGGGACTGAACCCATAATCTTTCAGCATGTGATTCTGAGAATGGCTCTTCCACTGTTGATTCCTCTACAACAGAATCGACCTCATCCTGATCCCCCTCAGGTAGGTCGATCCCTGTATGGGACTGTTGCTCTGCTAACAGGCACTCTGAGGGAGGAGACGGAGATCGAGCGCTTTTTTCCTGTGACAGGGAAGCAGCGATCAATGCTGACAATCTCTCTTCCAGCCCTCCCAGAGCTGAGGAAAAAACCTCCTCTGTTACATACACAGGAGCAGGTGAACTGAGGACAGCCACAGTACCAAGTACTCCTGAGGGTGCTCTACGGTCACTAACCTCTGATTCTTCAGGGGAGATTGGTGCAGCCAAAGCATGCCCAAGATCCCCAGAGCCCGATGGAGACCCCCTATGCTTCCTGGGATTTTTAGTCCCGGAGTTTTTAGACGGCATATTCCTAAGCCCAAAGCTGAGGTATTCCAGCCGAAATACACCACTTACTGACAATAGTCTAGCACAAATGCTGCTATAAAAACAGTTGGTGTCTACTAATGTGCCTTTCTATGGGGATGCCTGCATCAACCGCTTGCTGTATGCCTTTTTTAAATGTTGCCAGCTCTGTCTCTGCACTCCATAGCCAGCTCACAACACATAATTGTGGTTTTTAACATGCTGGGACGCCCGCACATGCGCAGAAGCGCTGCGGCGCGCACAGAGCGTCATCCCCCAAGCTCCGCCCCCTTTCCCAGCCCACCTCTATATATAGAGGCGCGTGCCACGTGCGCCTTCGGCGCTAATTTTGAAAAGTGAAACTAGGGACAAGAGCCAGGGCCCCTTTTGCCGCAGGCCGGGGGATGGACGAGCATTGCAACATGGCAGAGGAAGCAGTTTCCCACGAGAGAACTCACCATCTGCCTGGACTTGCTCTGATGAAAAGAAACTAGTCCACATGACAAGAAACGTTCCACAGCGGCCTCTAGTGGATTAACACAGGTACCGCAGTCTATATATATATATATATATATATATATATATATATATATATATATATATATTGTGAGGGGGTTAGCTCGGTAGCGGGTGTGTGTGACCCCCTGGATGGGCTCCCCACACAAAAACAGGCCCAGCAGACGGAGGTTGTGGTTTTCAAGATCAAAAGGTGCGGTTTATTTCTCTATTTACAGTGACAAAAACACAGCAAAGCAAAAAGAAACGTAAACAAAATAAATCCTGGTCAGCTTGACCTCTGACTAAACATGCAGGTTTCCCTAACTAACAACTGGGATCAGCCTGGTGCTGTCCTAGTCCCTAAGTCCCTGGTTTAGTAAATGTCCAAACAAATAGCCACACAGGCTTTGTCTCACCGCACAGGGGTTCACTCTCCCTAGACAGTCCACACAGGTCTGGGTCCAGGCATGAGCAAACACCTAATGAAGCTGGGAGTTTTTATAGAGGCCTTAAACGAGCTGACAAGCTTCAGCTGGTCTCATCAACTCCCTGCCTGCACGACGCCCAGCACTCTCCCTAGAGGTATGAATCATCCATGAGCCCACTAGCCTCAGCTGGGGTTCATCAACTCTCTCCCTAGTTGTATAAGTCGGCATAAAGCCTGAATCTGGGAGAAATATACCTACCCCCCTGGATGCAACCAGGTGACTTTACCTTCCTGCTGTCACATACCCCCCCTCTTGTTTTAACCTTGGGGTTGGAACACCAGCAATCAGGCATTCATGTACTCGAGACAAAGCATCCACATTCCCCATTTGAACGCCAGGGCGATGCTTTACTGTGAAGTTGAATTCCTGTAGGGCCAGGAACCACCTATTTACTCTTCTATTTGTCTCCTTGTTTTGAGCCATCCACTTTAACGGAGCGTGATCCGTAACCATGTCAAAGTGCCTACCTAGCAGATAGTACCGAAGGGAATCTAGAGCCCACTTCACCGCTAAACACTCCTTTTCAACCGTGGCGTAATTTACCTCATGGGACTTCAACTTCCTGCTGAGGTAAATGACTGGGTGCTCTTCCCCGTTCCAGACCTGGGACAATACTGCTCCTAACCCCACATCTGACGCATCACTTTGTACGACAAAGTCTTTAGAGAAGTCGGGTGAGTACAACACTGGCTGGCTACATAAGGCTTGTTTCAAGAATTGGAACGCTGCCTCAGCCTCGGGGGTCCATTTAATCATGACCGACCCTTTCCCTTTCGTCAGGTTGGTTAGGGGCACAGCCTTAGAAGCAAAGTGGGGAATGAAGCGCCGATAATAACCCGCGATTCCCAGAAAGGCTCGTACCTGCTTCTTGCTGTTGGGACGTGGCCAACTCTGGATGGCCTCGACTTTGTTGAGTTGGGGTTTTATTACTCCCCTGCCAATGGTGTACCCAAGATATTTGGCCTCCTCCTGCCCAATGGTACACTTCTTGGGGTTAGCCGTAAACCCCGCTTCCCGGATAGAGTCTAGGACTGCTTGCACTTTTGGCAGATGTGAGGCCCAATCTGTGCTATGGACAATTACGTCATCCAGGTAAGCCGCAGCATACTTCCGATGGGGCCTCAGTATCTGGTCCATTTTCCGCTGGAATGTGGCCGGCGCATTCTGTAACCCGAACGGCATTCTCTTATATTGGAACGCCCCGTCTGGGGTTACAAATGCGGTTTTCTCTTTGGCCGACTTGGCCAGGGGAATTTGCCAATACCCTTTTGTGAGGTCAAGAGTCGTCATGTATCGGGCTGTTCCCAGCCGGTCGATCAACTCATCTATACGTGGCATGGGGTAGGTGTCAAATTTTGTAACTTTGTTCAACTGACGAAAATCGTTACAAAATCGCCAGCTCCCATCCGGTTTAGGCACCAACACAATGGGACTAGACCAATCACTTTGGGACTCCTCTATCACCCCTAAGTTCAGCATTTTCTGTACTTCCTCCCGTATTGCCTCCCGTCGGGCCTCTGGGATCCTATAGGGTTTTAACTTCACCCTTTCACCGGGCAGGGTAATAATATCATGCTCTACCCCAGATGTTTGTCCCGGCAGCTCAGAGAACACCTCCTTGTTGCGAAGCACAAACTCCTTAACCTCCTGTTGTTGGGGTTGTGACAAGGTGGCTGCTATTCCAACCTCCGGAATCACGCAACCAGTTTGAGCTGGTGACCAAGTTTCTGCGACTAGGGACTCTCTATCCCTCCAGGCTTTCAACAGATTAACGTGATAGATCTGTTCGGGCTTTTGCCTTCCTGGTTGTCTGACCTTGTAATTCACTTCGCTCACTTTTTCCATTATCTCGTAGGGGCCTTGCCATTTGGCAAGGAATTTACTTTCAACCGTAGGGACAAGTACCAATATCCTATCCCCCGGGGAAAAGGTACGGGTCTTGGCTCCACGGTTGTACACACTCTGCTGTGCCAACTGCGCTTGGGCCAAATGTTCCTTCACGATGGGCATTACCTGTGCAATTCGATCTTGCATCAGGGCGACATGCTCAATCACACTCCTGTGGGGAGAACTCTCACTTTCCCAAGTTTCCTTGGCAATATCCAACAGCCCTCTTGGGTGTCTCCCATACAGTAACTCAAAGGGGGAGAATCCCGTAGAGGATTGGGGCACCTCCCTAATAGCAAACATCAAATAAGGAAGTAGACAGTCCCAATCCTTTCCATCTCTATCCACCACTTTCTTCAACATTTGTTTTAGGGTTTTGTTGAATCTTTCAACCAGCCCATCGGTTTGGGGGTGATACACAGACGTACGCAATTGCGTCACTTTGAACAATTTACACAGCTCTTTCATAACCCGGGACATAAAGGGTGTACCTTGGTCCGTAAGCAGTTCTTTACAAATACCCACCCGGCTAAAAACAAGAGATAGCTCTTTGGCTATGGTTTTGGCCGAGGTATTTCGGAGAGGGATCGCTTCTGGATAACGGGTGGCATAGTCCATTATAACTAATATGTACTGGTGCCCCCTAGCGGACTTGATTATAGGACCTTCCAAATCCATTGCGATCCTCTCAAACGGGACCTCAATGATGGGTAGAGGGACCAGCGGGCTACGGAAATGTGGCATCGGGGCCGACCTCTGACACACAGGGCAGGAGGAACAATAATTTTCTATATCCTTCATCACCCCAGGCCAATAGAATCTCTGTAATACCCTCTCTCGGGTTTTCTCTGTCCCCAGATGACCTCCAAGAATGTGCCCATGGGCCAACTCCAACACCAACTTCCTGTAAGGTTTGGGCACCACAAGCTGCTCAACGGTTTCTTCTGCCCTTTTTGCCACCCGATACAGTAGGTCCTTCTCTACGCTGAAGTATGGGTAAGTGCAGGTATTATCTGGGTTCACTAACTCGCCATCTATTTCCACTACGTTTTCCCGTGCCTTTATTAGGGCGGGGTCTTTTAACTGTTCTGTGGCAAAATTTTCCCTGTGAACCTCAAGATCAGAAAACTCCACAGATGGTAGGTTTTCGTCTGAGGAGGTGGGCTCCTCTCCAGTTTCTTGAGTCTCGCCTGCCAATACTGACAAGGGAAATTCTGGAGAGTCCTCACCACTCTCAGAGGAGTTCTGGCTATCACCTTCCTGGTACATAGGGGCACCAGTGGGGGGCTCAGGATCATCCCACAGTTCCCAGAACTTCGGAAAATCCCTTCCCACAATGGCATCATGCGGTAGTTGAGATACTAACCCCACTGGATGAGAGAGGGTACCTTTTGGGGGTCTTGAAACACACTGTAGTCACTGGATACTCTCGGGTGTCCCCATGCACACAAATAACAGCTACCTTGCTATTCCCAGAGACCTCTGTTTTAACTAATTCAGCCTTTATCAGGGTCACAAGGCTACCTGAATCCAGTAATACCACAACATTTCTACCATTAATACACATTTTGCATAAATGTTTCTCAGTTCCCCGAATGGCAGTGCATGCGACTGTCACACACAGCGACTGACGTCTGTCCGTCAGAAAGTCACATTGCATGGGTTCCTCCACAACCGGGCAATTTGCTGCAATATGTCCCGCTTGCCGGCAGCGGGAGCAAACAATCCTTTTGGCTGCCTCTTGAGCCCCCGACTTCCCAGGCTGTTCTCGCCAAACCCTGGGCAGAGCTCCCACCCTCTCACTCTCTCCACCCTCACCCCTTGGAATCATCTTATCCGCCCCTGGGGATGGTCTGGTCTTAGGGTGGAAAGTCCGAGAGTCTCTGGAAGAGGCCGTCAGGTTCTCTGCAGCCAAGTATCTCTCTACACGATCCACAAGTTTACCGGCCGTTTCTGGGTCTCCATGGCTTACCCACTTTTGAATGGCGGTAGGAAGAGCTCTCAAGAAACGATCCATCACAACACGTTCCACAATCTCCGGTGCGGACAAAGTCTCTGGCTGTAGCCACTTCCTGCAGCCACTTCCTGCTCAGGTGAATGAGATCATACATTTGAGACCTGGGGGGTTTTCCAAGCTGGAAAGTCCAGTTATGCACACGCTGAGCCCGGACAGCCAGGGTGACACCCAGCCTTGCCAATATTTCAGCTTTTAGCATCACATAGTCTTTTGCTTGGTCAGGCTCTAGGTCATAGTAAGCCTTCTGCGATTCACCAGTTAACAGAGGAGCCACCAGTCCAGCCCACTGCTCCTCAGGCCACTTTTCTCTTTCAGCAGTCCTTTCAAATGTGGTCAAAAATACCTCTGGATCATCCTCTCCAGTCATTTTTGTCAATAAACGACTCACCCCAAAGGACGCGGTATTAGTGGGACGGCTTTCCTCACTGGTCTGCGGACGTTGCTGCATTACTGCTTCCATCTGTTGTTGTAGTCTCTGCTCTTGCTTCTGCAACAGGTCTATGAAGCGGGCCTCAGATTGCTGCTGGGCTTGTTGCTGGGCTGCGAAGCTCTGTTGTTGAGCTGCAAGGCTCTTTTGCAAACCTGCATTTGTCTGCTGTTGATTGGCATTTGCTAGAGCCAGCTGTCTCAGTATCTCCTCCATGCTGGCTTAAAAAAAAAACTGCCCGCATTCTCCACCAACTGTGAGGGGGTTAGCTCGGTAGCTGGTGTGTGTGACCCCCTGGATGGGCTCCCCACACAAAAACAGGCCCAGCAGACGGAGGTTGTGGTTTTCAAGATCAAAAGGTGCGGTTTATTTCTCTATTTACAGTGACAAAAACACAGCAAAGCAAAAAGAAACATAAACAAAATAAATCCTGGTCAGCTTGACCTCTGACTAAACATGCAGGTTTCCCTAACTAACAACTGGGATCAGCCTGGTGCTTTCCTAGTCCCTAAGTCCCTGGTTTAGTAAATGTCCAAACAAATAGCCACACAGGCTTTGTCTCACCGCACAGGGGTTCACTCTCCCTAGACAGTCCACACAGGTCTGGGTCCAGGCATGAGCAAACACCTAATGAAGCTGGGAGTTTTTATAGAGGCCTTAAACGAGCTGACAAGCTTCAGCTGGTCTCATCAACTCCCTGCCTGCACGACGCCCAGCACTCTCCCTAGAGGTATGAATCATCCATGAGCCCACTAGCCTCAGCTGGGCTTCATCAACTCTCTCCCTAGTTGTATAAGTCGGCATAAAGCCTGAATCTGGGAGAAATATACCTACCCCCCTGGATGCAACCAGGTGACTTTACCTTCCTGCTGTCACAATATATATATTTATTTATTTCTTGACCACTATTAAAATTATTAAATTTTTTAGTAGTTACAGGCATGCATAATATTTAGCGGGAATACCATTTAGGTAACAGGCAGAAAGACATATTAGGCTTGGGGGTCCCCTCAATAGAACCAAGTTCCTGAGGGGCCCCCACTTACCTTTTCCCCGCCGCAGGACTCTGTTTGGTCCACAGAAGCCCAAACTTCACCTATCACGGCAGGCATTGTAATTAAACCTTCAGGGACCGGGTTCCCAAGGATTCCACTCCCCTGGACCTGTATAGCACCCTGCACAGAAAACATCTTGGTCGTGGGTATGACCAGAGCTCTGGATCCCAGGGTCCAGCTCTCCTAAGAGAAGCATTACAGGCAAAACCTTGCTCTTCTCTGCAAGGCCCGGGTACCGACCGTTTAGCTATGAAGCTTTTTTGGTCGGATCCGGAATAGCTTACTGAGGCCCAAAAGAACCTGTACGCAAGCTCAGTGAAAAACACATGTTACTTCTTGGCCAACACCTTAGACACTGGCAAAAAACTGAGGTGCTCCCGGATGGGAGGGGCTTATATAGGGGAGGGTACTTCCGGTTTTGGAAGTTGCCAGTGCCAGCACCTGAAGGTATCTATATAACCCATTAGTAATGACTATGTCGCTCTGTGTCCCGTGATGTACGAGAAAGAAGAAAAATTCTTCACTGGACCAAGTAAGAAGTAGTTCTGGTAATACGGAAGGAAGATTTCCCAGGTTTCTTGATTTATTTATCTTGTTATTGATTTTTCCCTTTCAGTTTTGAGTCAGGTGATCAATTGACATTGGATGTCTGTGCACTTCATTGGGCATCCCTGTAGGAGTGCATTGTAATCTGATTTGTAAGCTATATAAAGTGTTAATGAGCTTTTACTCTGCTTTCAAATTCACAGATTTTCAAGAATTGAGCTGGCTTCTGTAGCTAGAGATTTTGTTCAGAAAATGGCTAAAGGCTAGAAAAACTCACAAATAAGATTCTCATCACTAGATTTTTATTTAAAAATTTTGAATGGAAGTTTTAACCAGTTTTACCACAGCCCCGGAAAGATTTACCCCCCTCCCTGACCAGGCCAATTTTTGCGATACGGCACTGCATTGCTTGAACTGACAGTTGCGCAGTCCTGCGACGTTTTACCCCCAAAAAAAAAAATTCCTTTCTTCCCACAAATAGAACTTTCTTTTGGTGGTATTTGATCACCTCTGCTTTTTTTTTTTTTTTTTTTTTTTTTTTGTGTTATAAACATAAAAAAATGGTAACAATTTGAGAAAAAAATTTTTTTTTTTTTTTTTTACTTTCTGCTATAATACATATCCCAAAAAATATATAAAACCAAATTTATTCATCAGTTAAGGCCAATATGTACATGTTTCTGGTAAAATGTTTTGCAAAAAGCATGTATTTATTGGTTTGCGCTAAAGTTATAGCGTCTACAAAATAGAAAATAGGGGGAAGATTTAGGGACTTTCTTTTTTTTGTAAATGGCACTGGCAGGTAAGGGGTTAACTGTGTTCCCTGGAGGCGTTTCTGACTGTATGGGGGATGGGCTGCCTGGGAGAAAGGAACACTTTCTGATCACTAGGAACAGCTGATCTTTCTCCCCCCCTGTCAGAACGGGGATATGTTTGTTTACATTGACAGATCCCCGTTCTGTCTCTTTCCCGAGGCCACGCTCTGGTTGGCTTTTAGGCACAATGTTAAGAGGTTGCCATGGAAATCAGAGCTGTAATGTGTCACTTGGCACAAACAGCATGATTTTGGCGAAATTGATTTCACCTTCACATCACCTTTTTAGAAATGTAAAATAATCTCAGCGTAGCACTGCTGGACACAATTTTCTTGGAGGGGGAAACCATCTATCTTTAGGAAAACCTTTTCATGTTGCTTTTATCAGCTCTTGTGATGCCACGCCTTGCAGCCAGTCTATAAATGACCTTCCCCACCTTTTTTATAGGCCAGGCTTCTTGCATTTACCTCTTGTGGGTTAGAGTTTAGTGGCTGTGAACAGCGTGTTAGGGAGATGGTGGACAGTGTGACAACACGTAACACTTTCTGTGCGATGTGAGCTTGTTGTCAGAAAATCCGACCGCTTGTAGGCTCCATCGGATATTTGCTGTCGGAATTTCCGACAACAAAAATTTGAGAGCTGGTTCTCAATTTTTCCGACAAAAGTTGTGGTTGGAAATTCCGACCGTGTGTACACAATTCAACGCACAAAAGTTCTACGCATGCTCTGAATCATTGAACCTCATTTTTCTCGGCTCGTCTTAGTTGTACATCACCGCGTTCTTGACGTTCGGAATTTCTGACATTTGTGTGACCGTGTGTGTGCAAGACCAGTTTGAGCGAACATCCGTGGGGAAAAAAAAATCCACGGTTTTGTTGTCGGAATGTCCGATCGTGTGTACGCGGCATAACAGTACAGTTGTGTGCATTCTGGTGGGGGTTTTTTTTTTCCCGCACAAGTGCTGCTCGTGTGTGTGTGTTTTTTTATTTTGCTTTGTTTTTCTCTGTTTGGTGATTTGATGATCCTTGTATATAGCCACCCTGGCGGTATGATTATGTCAGATTTTTGTATCTGAAAGCGGTGGATTGTTTTGCATGGAAATTTTGGTGTTTTATATTGTAGGCCTGTAATTCTTAGTAATAACACACTTAAATCTGTCCAAACAAGAGTCTAGTAGACATCCCGGATATGATGAACTTTGAAACACAAAATTATAACTACAAATAATCGGAAAAAAAAATTATTTCCTCGCGATTCACTATCGCTCAATTCTGCAAGTGTTCTAATTTACTATCGCTTTCTATCTGGCCTAAAACCACTTTTGACGTAAAGGGATACTTTTTGTTTGCCATGGACATGGCAGAAAGAACAGTATATATAATATAAAACTGCATGCAGAGCACTGGACAAAGCATTGGGGACAAAAGGGAGGTGAAATGATTTGATACAGTAATGAAATCTGTAAGATTAAAGTGTACTGTAATGTTTTTTGTGTAATTTTTTAATTTGCTGCCGGGCTCCTCCCCATGCATCGTGACGCTCGCAGGGAACAGAGCCCGGCACACAGAGCTTTGGGCGGAGGACACAGACCGCAGACACAGTGGGGGGACATCGCAGGATCCTGGTGACAAGGTAAGTAAGCTGTACCAGGATTCTGTAATGCAATCCCGAGTGTGGCTTGGGGTTACCGCTAATGGTACTGAAATGTAACCCCGAGCCACATTAGGGAATACCGCCAGGGAGGTTAACAGAATTATAAGTACCGTATATACTCGAGTATAAGCCGAGTTTTTTAGTACATTTTTTCGTGCTGAACATGCCCCCCTCGGCTTATACTCGAGTCACCTTTTTGTGTCTAATCTCCCGAAATTTGGGGACCCGGTACTGGCCGGCCGTAGATCTCCTGGACCCCAAACTTGGTACACATATAGCCCCACTTTTCCTCTACACGTGTGCAAAGTTTTATGTCCAGGGGACCTACAGCCGGGGAATACCGATTTTTCAAACCCGGGCACCCCTTCCATAGACTCCCATGTTAAATGGTAATTTCTCTGGTGACTTTGGGGAAGCGGTACCGGCCGGTCATAGGTCCCCTGGACCCGAAACTTGGCACACATGTAGCCTCATTTCTCCTCTATAAGTGTGCAAAGTTTTTTTGTCTGGGGGACCTACGGCCGCGGAGCACAGATTTTTCAAAGCCAGGCACCCCTTCCATAGACTCCCATGTTAAATCTCAGTCTAGGCATGGGCACAGTGGGGCATGGGCACAGTGGGGCATGCAGATGGACACCCTAGGCTTATACTCGAGTCAATACGTTTTCCCATTTTTTTTGTGGTAAAATTAAGAGCCTCGGCTTATATTCGGGTCGGCTTATACTCGAGTATATACGGTATTTGCAAACAAACGTACACATGCTTTACATTGTTTCCCTGTATTGGCATAAGGATTTCTCCCAACCCTTATTGTGTTTCAGTGTAGAGAGAGTAAAAACAAGCTCACTACTGCCTTAAAGCGGAGCTCCACCCAAAAGGGGAAGTTCTTCTTCTTTAAGCACTCCTCCACCTCTCCCCATGCCACATTTGGCATGTCATTTCTTGTGGGGGGAGGAGAGCAGGTACCCAGTTTTAACAGGTACCAGCTTCTGCTGGGACTGCCTAGGTGATCCGAGTGGAAGTTCCCCTCTCCAACCCCCCCCTCGCAAATCTTCTTGGACTCGTCGCGCATGCACAGTGCGCACCTGACTGTATAGCTACAAGCTGTCACAGCTGGGTGCACACAGTTGTAATGCCGGCGAGAGGAGAGGGAGAGAATTGAGGGTACAGGCGGCCACGTTGTCGCATCCTGAGACAGGTGATTGTGTGTTTAGTCACTGTTTGTAGCTGCTGACTTTTAAAAAACACAAAAAAAGATGAACTCTGCTTTAAGCCTGGTACACACTAGCAGTCTTTTTTTTTTTTTTTTTTTCGTTCAACCCAGCGAACTGAACGGAAGAAAAGCCCTGAAGAGCTCAGGAGGAGCCGCTGTGCTAACTAACCCAATGTTGGTACATCAATCTCCCCCGCTGAGCTAATGTGTTCTGAAAGGGGGATGCCCCCCCACTAGAACACACCATTCATCGCTCTCAGCCTTTGGCTGAGAGCACTGACCAGATGCCAGCCAGCAGACCTTTTTTCGGTCACCCCCCCTTCAACAGAAACCAGACATTCGGCCGGCTTCTGTTGGACGTTGTCAGACATTTTCCATTGAACCTGCCGATACCACCCGTGTATACAAGGTTTTAGGCTTGTTTTAAAAATGGAGCCTCTGTGAATCTCCGTGTAGAAAACTTAGACGTGTGCTGCTTTTTAGCACTTCCGGGTTCACGGCTCTATGTACAGAAATGGTTTCCTATGTCCTGGTTACTGTAAAAATCCTCCCAGTGATGCCAGCTGTAACAGTGATGGATCACGCCTCCCCCTCTGCACCTCTCTGCTAGTCACAAAATTTATTTTCTCATCATCCATGGACCGACACGGCGGCTCTTAATCACTGAACGTGTGGGTATAAGTCCCTGCTTGCAGGAAAAGACCTAGGCAGAATGTTAAATGTTAAAACATTATAGAACAAACCAGAGCTGAACAGCCCCGCCCAGGGGGGCGGTCCCTCCGGACATAACCCTCCCACCTGCAGCTAGCAGACCTCAGTTTTTTTTCTGCCTAGCAGAAGAAGACGTGGCTCTCTCAGGAGCCAGTCTCCTGGAAGATTTTACTTTTTAACTTTTTATTCCTTTGGGAATTTTATTATTTTATTTTTGAGACCTTCAATCAACTGTCGGCTGGGCAACAGGTTGGGTACACTAGTATCCTCGTAGTCTTCCCTGTCTGACCATCGAGCGTGCTGATCCTCGCCTTGTGTGCGTGAGACTCAGTTCACGACATACCCCATGGCTCCAGGGGTGGCCGGGTTGCTTTCATGCTCCCGCGGTCCTCAAGATTGAACAGTACCTACTGTATCTTTCGCGGTTGACCAGGCCGACGGCTACGCAGTACGACTCTGTGATAGGTCTGTCTGAAACAAGCCAGTGGGTCACTCTATTGGCACCGAGGGTGTTTTCCAAGGTGCTTGCGGGACGGGTAAGTAGTCTCTCCTGCTGCAAGGTGAGTACATGCTGGCTGTGTTTCTGTGTGTGGTGGGTTCTCCCTGTCTGCCCCCCTGTTATGCTGCTCTCTGCACCCTGTTCTGCTGCTGTGCTGTGTGGGGATGCTTGGGGGGGTCACTTTGCCCTGGGGGCGGGGCGCTCCATGTCTGTTAATGTGTTCTGGGGGAATGTGTGTTGTTTTTTCGTGCGCCATTGGCGCGGTGTTTTAAATTTAAAAAGTGCGCCATCGGCGGCCATTTTGCCGCGGCTCAAATCAGTTATACAGGCGCCCGGCGGCCATTTTCTTGTAGCCGCGGCACTTTGTTTAGTTTTCAGCCTCCAGCGGCGCTGCTGAACGGCACGAACTACCACATCTCCTCACAGATTCTTCAATCTCCTCAGGCCCGCGCTACAGCGCGGCTCAGACAGCGGTACCGAGCGGTCCCTAGGGGTGGTGAGTACTCCGGGTATCCCCTCCTCAGCCCCAGCATAGCCAGTGGGTGG
This sequence comes from Rana muscosa, assembly GCA_029206835.1. Lineage (NCBI taxonomy): Eukaryota > Metazoa > Chordata > Amphibia > Anura > Ranidae > Rana > Rana muscosa. Next base: position 1,003,044,867 of record CM055116.1, on the reverse strand, counting down.
TCCTGTAATGGTGAATAAGGTCTCAGAGGGTGGCAACATGGAGTCTGGTTCACCTGTTTCTTCACACTTGTTAGAGACAACTGGCAGTGCTCCTGCACCTGCGGTCCTTATGGACCAGTTGTCGGCAGTCCTGGAATCATTCTGACCAGGAGGGAAGCAGTGTGTGAGCGCAAGGGAGCAAAAAAGCCCCTCTCCCCACTTTATTTCCACAGAAAAAAAAAGGGGGGGGGGTGTGCGCTGATTTCAGATATGGTCCTAGCCACTACAAATACAAAAAAATTCCGCGCCGCCTAGTGGAATAGCAGCTCACACAACCAGTTGAAAATGGTGAGAACAAACAAAAACAAAAAAGTGTAGCGCTAAACTAAATGAGGACTGCACTTTGATCAAGTGCAGTATAAACAGTGATGTGTGATTAAACAATCAACATGACATCTAACACAGATATGTGAAAATGTTCAGATAATCCACCGTGATGAAAATTAAATCAAATAATCCACCGTGATGAGAATTATATAACCTTGAAAATCATCAAAAAAATACTGTCACATACATTACATACATTAAATGACAATATAATAAATGAATATTAAAATGGTGAATGACAATCAAAATAATAGTGCTCCCAAAAAAACTTGACGTGAAGTGACCACCACCAATCGATTGTAGAAAAGGCTTACCAGAGAGAGAGTGGACCCCAAAAACATACGTTCAAAGGGTCAACCAGGCAAGGGTAAGCCACTGTGAACAGCAAATCCTCAGCAACAATTCAAACGGGAACCACAAACTTCAATCCAGGATGGAAAAAAGTAATCGCTCCTGTCCGAATGTGCGATGAAACTTACGGACAGTGTCCGATTGGGACCAGGTAGTGTTACCAGATGAGTTGCAAAAAAGTAAAGGAAAGAATAGGCACATAGCGTGATACTGTATAAAAGGGTAATTTAATGTAGGTAGGAACACTTACATTTAAAAGAGTATAACAGCGCTTGTCAAATAGTCAAAAATGGCAACAGTAAGGTTCCCCGACGCGTTTCGCATCCTAATGCATCATCTGTTATACTCTTTTAAATGTAAGTGTTCCTACCTACATTAAATTACCCTTTTATACAGTATCACGCTATGTGCCTTTTCTTTCCTTTACTTTTTTGCAACTCATCTGGTAACACTACCTGGTCCCAATCGGACACTGTCCGTAAGTTTCATCGCACATTCGGACAGGAGCGATTACTTTTTTCCATCCTGGATTGAAGTTTGTGGTTCCCGTTTGAATTGTTGCTGAGGATTTGCTGTTCACAGTGGCTTACCCTTGCCTGGTTGACCCTTTGAACGTATGTTTTTGGGGTCCACTCTCTCTGGTAAGCCTTTTCTACAATCGATTGGTGGTGGTCACTTCACGTCAAGTTTTTTTGGGAGCACTATTATTTTGATTGTCATTCACCATTTTAATATTAATTTATTATATTGTCATTTAATGTATGTAATGTATGTGACAGTATTTTTTTGATGATTTTCAATGTTATATAATTCTCATCACGGTGGATTGTTTGATTTAATTTTCATCACGGTGGATTATCTGAACATTTTCACATATCTGTGTTAGATGTCATGTTGATTGTTTAATCACACATCACTGTTTATACTGCACTTGATCAAAGTGCAGTCCTCATTTAGTTTAGCGCTACACTTTTTTGTTTTTGTTTTTGTTGGTCCTAGCCACTACCACTCAGGACCCTAGCTCTGAATATATTTGATGGTTTTGAACAGGACATTCCTTGCGAGGAAAAATCCAGTTCTGAGTCAGTAAATGACAGGGCGCTTGTTAGTGAACTCATTGCTGCGGTGAGGGACACTCGCAAGCTAAATGTTGCGGATGCAGAACCTCAGGCGGACAGTCTCCTCTGGTTCCTTAGGGCCGGGCCTTCTAAAGTTTTTTTTCCATATGTACCTTTCTTTGATCAGCTCATTGATAAGGTCTGGGGGAAAAAAGCCGCAGAAGACTTTTATGGTCCCGCGGCGTTTGCCTATCAGATACCCCTTTTGAAGATGCCCTACTTAAAACGTGGGCTTCTCCCCCAGTGGTCGACCCTCCAGTCGCCCGGTTAAACAAGGCCACCTCTCTCCCGATGGAGGGGACTCCTGCATTTAAGGACCCCACTGACAGGAGGTCAGAAGTGGTGAGCAGAGCCATATTTGCCTTTTTGGGGTCTGCCCTACGGCCTGTGGTAGCGGCGACCCTTGTGTCTCAGACACTTACGGGTTGGGCAAAAATTTTTGCACCAAACTGTACAGGAGCATAATCTTCCTCCAGACACTATTGCTCTGGCCCACTTAATGGTGCAGGGCCTGGTTTATGTTGCGACGCCATGTTAGACGCGGCCCCTTATATCTCAGGGCCTCTGTCTTGGTGGTGGTATTGCGTTGTCTGATCTGGTTGAAATGCTGGTCTGCTGACCTAGCTTCTAAAAAGCCTCTGACGGATCTACCATTTAAAGGTGGTAGGATTTTCGGTGCTGCACTGGATGACATCATCGAGGATGTCACGGGAGGTAAAAACACTCTTCTTCCTCAGGCTGGCAAGGGTAAGGAGGCCGCTGTAAGCAGGGTCCTTCCTTTCCAGCAAAAACGTTTATTTTTATTTTTTTCGTCAGTCAACGGGGAGGCCCTCCCAGACTGACAGCAGTGCGGCTGGTGGACAGAAGCGCCCCTGGGTGCGTAAGCCAAACAAGCCGGCTCCCCAAGCCCGCCTCCGCGTGAAGTCTTGCCCCCACCCGACTCTGGGGTAGGGGGGACGACTTTGCAGGTTCACGGATCGGTGGACCTCCCGGATCTCCTACCGGTGGGTGGGCGAGGTGATCACCTCAGGTTACAGGATAGGTTTCCGTTCCTGGTCCCAGACAGATTCTTCCCTCGAATCTTCCTCTCCTTCCTGCCCGTCGGGCAGCCCTATGGGAACTATTCAGGATTGCTCAGGTCCGGAGTGATTGTGCCGGTTCCGTCACAGGAGAGGTTTCAGGGATTCTACTCAAATTCGTTTGTCGTCCCAAAAAAGGGACGGTGTTCGGCCTATCTTGGACCTCCAGGTCCTGAATGCCTTTGTGAAGGTGCAAAAGTTCCACATGGAATCCATTCGCACGGTGATCAGTACACTCCGTCAAGGGGATTTCCTGGCGACCTTGGACATCAAGGACGCCTACTTGCATGTTCCGATCTGCGCAAGTCACCAGAAGTTTCTGCGCTTGCGATCGGCGAAGTCCACTATCAATTTGTGGCCCTTCCTTTCGGCCTAGCCTCGGCACCGAGGGTGTTCACCAAGGTGCTTGTGCCGGTTCTAGCTTGCTGAGACAGCGAGGCATTGCTGTCGTGGGCTATCTGGACGATCTTCTTCTCAGAGCAGGGAATGGCTCAGAATTAGAAGACAGTGTGACTATCGTCAGTCAGACCCTCAGGGACTTCGGGTGGCTCCGAAACATTCAGGAGTCAGTCCTGGTCCCGACTCAAGGTCTGGAGTATCTCGGTCTGATTCTGGACTCCTTGGAGGCAAAGGTATTCCTACCTCCGGGGAAGCTACTACTGACACTTCAGTCTGCAGTGCGGATGCTGACATCCCAAAAAAATAAAAATAAATTGTTCATCAATCCGTTTTTGCATGGGAGTCCTGGGACTCATGGTGACCTCCTTCAAGGCCATTCTGTATGCCCAATCACACACCAGGGCATTGCAGAAGGAGATTTTGTTCCCTTGGGACAAATCCCCGTTGTCTTTGGATTTTCCGATCCAGGTGAGTCACCTGGTCAGGGCGTCCCTGACATGGTGGTTCAGGTCCCCGGCTCTTCGGTCCGGGAAGTCGTTCCTCCCCGCCTAATGGACGGTGTTCACTACGGACGCCAGCCTGAAGGGCTGGAGTGTAGTCTGGGGAGTCCTGTTGGCCCAAGGGCTTGGACTCCGGACGAAGCCCGTTTGCCGATCAATGTTCTGGGAATACGAGCCATCAGACTGTGCCTCTCCTCGTGGTCTGAGAGATTGCAGGATCGCTCCATTAGGATCCAGTCGGACAAAGTCACGGCGGTGGCGTTTGTCGACCATCAAGGGGGGACACGGAGCTCAGCTGCGGCTTCCGAGGTCCCCCGTACCCTGAAATGGGCTAAAAGAAGCGTGCCGGCTCTGTCGGCCGTTCACATTCCGGGCATAGAACTGGCGGACTATTTGAGTCGCCAGACGTTGGACCAGGGAGAGAGTGGTCCTTGCACCCGGAGGTATTTCAACTCCTTTGCCACACAGACGGTGGAGCACGCTGGAGGTGGACCCGATGGCCTCTCGACTCAATAGTTGTCGAGGTTTGTGGCCAGATCCAGGGATCCTTGGGCGGATGCCTCAGAGGCGTTAGTGGCCCATGGGGTCATTATCACCTGATATACGTTTATCCTCCGCTGCAGTTGCTCCCTCGCCTGCTGCGCAGGGTGGTGACCGAGGGAATTCCGGTGATCCTCATTGCTCCGGATTGGCCTCGGCTTCACTGGTACGCCGATCTGGTACGTCTCGTCATGGCCGTTCCCTGGCGGTTGCCAATAAGGGAGGACTTTCTGTCTCAGTCATATATTTCATCCTGCCTTTACAGTCTCTGGCCTTAACGGCATGGCTGTTGAAAGCCAGGTGTTGAGAGACCGAGGTCTCTCGGACTCGGTTATTTCATCCATATTAAGGGCACGGAAATCTTCCTCCAGAATGATCTATCTCTGTACCTGGAAAGCTTACATCGCCATGTGCGAAGAGCTGGACTGACGTCCTTGGACATATTCCGTCCCTAGATAGAATCCTGCGTTTCCTGCTGCATGGAGTGGCCCAAAGGCTCACTTTGAGTATCATTAAGGGTCAGATTTCGGCCTTGGCCGTCTTCTTTCGGCGACCACTAGCGGGTCATTCCTTGGTTAGCACCCTTGTGCAGGGGGTTCGCCATGTGCTCCCTCCTGTCAAGTCTCCTCGGAATTGGTACTCTCGGTTCTCCAGGAACCTCCTTCTGAGAATATCAGGGATATTCCCCTCTTGACTTTGTCTCAGAAGGTGGCCCTTTTTAGTGGCAATCACTTCTGTTAGACGAGTGTCTGAGTTGGCGACCTTGTACTGCAAGTCGCCATATTTAGTCATCCATAAGGATAAGGCGGTGTTGCATCCGCGACTTTCTCTTTTGTCAAGGGTGATCTCGACCTTTCACCTATATGAGGACATTGTCCTCCCGTCCTAGTGTCCTCGCCCATCGCATCCCAGAGTGTGCGCGGCACACTTTGAATGTGGTATGAGCCTTGCGGGTGTGCCTGTCTGCTACTGCTTCTATTCGGAAGTCTGACTCTCTGTTTGACTGTCTCTGGTCAGAAACAGGGCCAAGCGGCTTCGTCTGCCACCATTTCTAGGTGGATCGGACAAACCGTCTTTCAAGCCTATGCTCTCATGGGACGGGTGCCTCCCTTTCCGGTTACGGCACATTCCACCAGGGCAATTGGTGCTCCTGGGTTTTCCGACATCAAGCGTCGGTTGCACAAGTGTGCAGGGCCTCGACCTGGTCATCCGCTCATACCTTTTCTAAGTTTTAGAGGGTTGATGTGGCTGCATCTCCGGATGCTTCCTTCGGCCGCAAGGTGTTGCAGGCCGCTGTTTAAAGTGGCAACTCCTCCGTTGAGGAGCTCTGCCTTATTTGGAGTGAAGTTTTTTTTTTCTTTCCATTTTTATACTGCTCCCATCACTTTTGACACTGCTTTGGGACATCCCACACGTTCAGTGATAAGAGCCGCCGTGTCGGTCCATGGATGATAAGAGAAAATAGGATTTTTGTACTCACCGTAAAATCAATTTCTCTGACGTCCATGGACCGACACGGCACCCACCCTTTTTAAGTTTGTACTGCTTTGTTACGAACTGAGGTCTGCTAGCTGCAGGTGGGAGGGTAATGTCCGGAGGGACCGCCCCTCTGGGCGTGGCTGTTCAGTTCTGGTTTGTTCTAGAATGTTTTAACATTCTGCCTAGGTCTTCTCCTGCAAGCAGGGACATATACCCACATGTTCAGAGAGCCGCCGTGTCGGTCCATGGATGTCAGAGAAATGGATTTTACGGTGCGTACAAAAATCCTATTATTTTCACAGAATACTAAGGGGGAGGGGGGGAGTAGTGCTATTTTAGCCCATTCAGCCCTTCATCATGATTTCATCAGTTTTCACGCGTGTTTATGTGAAATTTTTTTTTTTTTTTTTTGCACAATGACATCAATTTTCAGGATTTTTTATTTAATGCAGTTAGACCTTACACTCTGTCATCACTTTGTCTTCTGACCTGTTCACACCACAATGTTGATGACCCGTTTTATTAATTTTTTCTGTGTAGAAAACTGCATACATATTACAGAGAAGAAAAAAATCTGTACATGATACTAGTGTTGTGGTGTGAACATGGCACATAGAGAACAATTGTTTTCTTTCTGCTCTTGCACAACACATGCACAAAAAAGTGCGTCTTTGCGTGTGAACGAGGCTTTAAATTACATTGCACTGAATCGCATGTGAATTGCACAGGAATGTGTGTGCGTTCCTGTGCGATTCGTAGTGTAAATCTTACTGAACTTCAGTGTAAATTTTAGGAAGCCTTCTCAGAAAAGAGATTGTAGATGGGCCTGGACATGTTTCTAGAAATGATTCCCAGCCAAGCATAGAGGATATGGCTATTTTTTTTTTTTTTGACTCGCTTTGTAATAAAACCAATCTTTATTTACTTAATAAACTTGCTGAGGACACACGCAACAGAACTAAAATAATGGCCAAATTCCTGACTATTACTTTTTTTTTCTTTCTCTGAACCGGTTGTCATTTCTGTTCTGTATAATTTGCTTTACCCCCCTGCACTTATCCAAAACCTCAGTGCAGTCTGTCTGTCTACCTTAATGCCAAATTGTATGCTGTATTTTTAATGCAGTGTTGGCAGACAATGCTGAATGCACAGTGGGCGTGTAAATGGTTGTTCTCGGGTCAGCTTCACTGACCTTCAGTGTTCTGTACTTGTCTTGTAGAGTAACATAATTACTATGGACTTAAAAATATGATGCAGAATTTCTTGAGTTTATACTTCAGCCGCTTATATGTGGTTTTCAGGGGATCATCTATAACTCTTGAAACTATAAATTGCAGGAAATGGGATAACTTGCTGCAAACATCAGAAATGGAAGGACAGTATTCACAATGATCTATTGATGTATCTCTAGGAAAACCTTTTTTATTTTTAATTGCTGTCTTGGTAAAGAAATCCCCCAAATTTTTGCGTTTTGTCCCCAGAACTAGAGGTAAGAGGAAGTCTTCCAATAGTAACATCAGTTGCAAGGACGACTAAGGAAATTCCCCTCCATATAGAGGAAGTCTCCCAAGATTATAGATGCACTTTTAAAAAAGCTACAATAGTTTGCCGAGTGTCTGTGTGACTACGTAATATAAAGTTATCAGAGTTTTAGTATAGACATTATGACGTTCTGATCAAATTAAACTTGATGCAATAATGCTTTAACTAGCATGTACTGTATATGTGTAGGCATTTGTTTTTTGCTTTTGTGTATAGGCCCTATTTTCTTCCTATTGTTGGTGGATATGGCATGGAGAGAAAAAAATAAATACATACCGTATATACTCGAGTATAAGCCGACCCGAATATAAGCCGAGGCACCTAATTTTACCACAAAAAACTGGGAAAACTTATTGACTCGCGTATAAGCCTAGGGGTCCATGCCCATGCCTCACTCTGCCTCACTGTGCCCATGCCTCACTCTGCCTCACTGTGCCCATGCCTCACTCTGCCTCACTGTGCCCATGCCTCACTCTGCCTCACTGTGCCCATGCCTCACTCTGCCTCACTGTGCCCATGCCTCACTCTGCCTCACTGTGCCCATGCCTCACTCTGCCTCACTGTGCCCATGCCTCACTCTGCCTCACTGTGCCCATGCCTCACTCTGCCTCACTGTGCCCATGCCTCACTCTGCCTCACTGTGCCCATGCCTCACTCTGCCTCACTGTGCCCATGCCTCACTGTCACTGTGTCCATGCCTCACTGTGTCCATGCCTCACTGTGACTAGACTGACGTTTAAAATTGGAGTCTATGGAGGAGGTGCCCGGCTTTAAAAAATCGGTGCTCCCGGGCCGTAGGTTCCCCAGACACCAAACCTGGCACACTTGTAGAGGAGGGGTTGGGCTACATGTTTGCCAATTTCGGAGTCCAGGGGACCTACGGCCGGCCAGTACCGGGTCCCCAAAATCACCGGAGAAATGACCGTTTAACATTGGAGTCTATGGAAAGGGGTGCCCGGCTTTGAAAAATCAGTGCTCCCTGTCCCAAGGTCCCCCGGACACCAAACTTTGCACACTTGTTGTGGAGGGGTTGGGCTACATGTGTGCCAAGTTTGGGGTCCAGGGGACCTACGGATGTCCAGGATCAGGCGCACAAAGTTGAAGTCGGAAACAGACTCGAGTATAAGCCGAGGGGGGCATTTTCAGCACAAAAAAATGTGCTGAAAAATTTGGCTTATACTCGAGTATATACGGTGTGTGTGTATATATATATATATATATATATATATATATATATATATATATATATATATTCCTCCTATTAAATTGTGTACACTTTACTTTCATTGTTTCTGCAAGATGTGTACTGCTTGAATGCACATGATACAATAAAGCTGCTAATTTTTATACTAGCTCCTCTCCCTTGGCAAGGAAAGTAGGTAGAAGGGTTTACTGCTTAGAATTTGACATTCTGCCTTCTATTTAAGAAAAATGTGTGGTATGTATATAATAAATATTATATATTACACATACACAGCTACTAAACAAATTGTTACTTAAAGTGGAGTTTCCACCAAAAATACAAAATGGCATAATTGTGCATATAATACCCTAAAAAAAAAAACATTTGAATTTTTTTTTTTTACTCACCTTGAAGTACCACGAAATCTGCCTTCTGAATCATCTCGGATTCTGACATCTCCCTCAGCTCCCTACTGCTCCTGGGAAATGTGTCATCATTTCCCAGGATGCAGTGCACTTCCCCTATGGTTAGAATCACTCGTCAATACAATCCAGGAAGTAAATGCTTGTGGGCTTCACATGCCCACAAGAAAAATGAAAACTTCAACAAAGATTTTTTTTTTATGCAGTAACTCGGCAGATCGGCGGCGGTTTTTAAAATAGTAAGTCATCTTGTATGTACCACTGTATTGAATGCTGAAATAACCATGCTAATGAAAAATGTGATTGGAACCTCACTTTAAAGTGGTTCTAAAGGCAGGCCCCCCCCCCTTTTTTTTTTTTATATCTTGATGCCTTCTAGAAAAAATCCAGCATATTGGGTTAGGCAGTTTCGATTGAGCATGAAAATTGCATGTCAAAGCTGGCACAAAGTTCGACTTGTCTTTAGCCTGCTGTACCATGAACTTCTCCTGTTTTGCTGTTTTTAAGCAGACCACAGACAAGTCGAAAACGGAAGAAGACATTTTTTTTTTTTCTTTAGAAAAGCACAACAAATAATGGCATAATCGTTTTTCGACTTGTGGCTGTCCTGATTTTTGGCCAATGTGTACCGATCTTAAAGCGGACCTTCACCCTCCTGAGAACAATCCTGCCTCTCCACCCCTTTTCCCTTACTCTGCAGAAATAGGACATATTTTGTTTACGTGCTCTTCCTCCCCATGCATGTCGCTCATCTTAGGCGACTGACGCGCACCCTGCCCGCTGTGCCTCCCGGGATATGTACGTTGTATATCTCAGGAGGCATAGACTTTAATTGAAGAACAGGGGGAGGGGGCGGGCCTATCAGCGCGTCATCAAGAGGCTTGCCCGCTGAACCTGGAAAAACTGGTGGGCCTCTCGATGTCAGAGAACATGGTGGTGTAGGATGGAGCTGTTGTCGGGCATGAAGTGATCTGGAGGTCAACGCTGGATCCACTGGATGAGTGAGTATATGAAATGTGTGGATACCACCATCAGATGGGGCAAAAAAAAAAAAAAAAAAAATGGGGAGGTCGGCCATGGTTCCTCTTTTAGGCCTCATTCATAGTACAATGATCTAGTAGGTGACCTAGTGGTGTCATCATCCTCCATAGGTATGTAGTGTGGAATGGGTTTACAAGACTGGTCAATAAAAATGTTACTTGGGTGTATTTAAAAGTGAAGCTGGCTTTCTGCTTTAGGAATACATTATTTAAAGTTTGTATTGAAATGATTCTCATTTTAGACTGTTGTCTTCCTGTACTTCACAAGACCATTTATTTCCTTACATTAATCTTTGTAATGCTGGTGATAGGCAGCTCCAGAGGAAGCGGGCAGAGATCATTCACTTATAATGTGGGTTTAGGCTACTAATGATAGCTAGCAGTAATGGCACTATATGCATCTTCTAGCGGACATGCAGAAATGATGTGATGGATTAACTGTTCTCATTACACAAAGCTATTCATGTACTGCCTTTTTATCCTGCTAGTGCAACTTTGGAAGAATCTGCTTTGGGCAACAAAAGTCGTTTTTGGCATGCATGGTGTATATCTCGGCGTAATGTGCTGGGGCGTGAAGCACTGAATTGGAGAACCAAAGGAAGCTGTGCTTGTACTCCCAGAGGGGTGTGAATTGCAGGGATTCAAACCGTAACTGACGGACTTACAAATGGCTTGTGTTGATGCTCTGCAGGTTCAATTTTTTTGTATAATATAAAAAAAAAGGTGTGTGTGTGTGTTTTTGTACAGTAGTTGCTGAACCTGGGAAATCTTTTGTTTGGCATGTAACGTATCCTCCTAAAAGAAACCTGTGCTGGTGGAGAAAATGTAGTGGCTTGTATAGCTGACCATTCTCCAAATGTTAGTTGCCTGCCAGATGTGCTGATATTTTAACTTTTAATCCTTTTGTGTCTCTTACCCAGCACATGCCGGTGTTTCGTCAGATTAGGCAACCCATCAGAATGTGTAACGGAAGTGATGTTCTGTCACCGCCATCTTGCTACACCCTGCACTCTTCCTTAGTGAGGATACACTGAGAAGGGGCAAAGCGGACATCTTGTTACACCCACCGGAGTTTTGCATTTTACAGTTATTTGTAACAGTAAAGTGAGTTTATATAGTGAAATACAGTACTTGGAAGTCCATCTGGTTAGATTTAGAATTTTAAAAGCAGCAAACTTCTGTCAGATGAGCAGGCATGCCGCTACTTTTAAAATTCAACATCTAACCAGTCAGACAGACTAAGTACTGTATTTCACTATATAAACTCACTTTACTGTTAAAAATAAGTGTAAAATGCAAAACTCCGGTGGGTGTAACAAGATGTCCGCGTTTCCCTTCTCAGTGAATCCTCACTAAGGAGGAGTGCGGGGTGTAGCAAGATGGCGGCGACGAAACGTCACTTCCGTTGGGACGCTTTTACACTGAGGCGTCGGCGGTGAAGCGCCGCTATTTTTAGCTGAGCTTTACCGTAATTTCTGCTGCGCCTTTTAACCCCCGCTAGCGGACGAAAAAGGGCTGCCAAACCGCTTTACCGGCGGTTCGGCGGCGCTGCCCATTGATTTCAATGGGCAGGGGCGCTGTAGGAGCGGTGTATAAACCGCTCCTACAGCGCCTCAAAGATGCGGCTAGCAGGACTTTTTTTTTACCGTCTTGCCAGCGCACCGCTCTAGTGTGAAAGCCCTCAGGCTTTCACATTGGAGTGAAAGAGGCCCTTTCAAGGCGCTTTGCAGTAGAGCTGCACGATTAATCGTTTGAGGATCGCAATCTCGATTCACCCCCCCCCCCCACGATCTCCAGGCTGGATGACCGCGATTTTCTTAAATCCCCGCCAGTTCCACGTAACCAGCGTGGAACGCAAATTGATCATAGAGCGTGATGCATTGAAACTGTCTCTCCTCTGCTCGCACACAGCCCCGCCTCCTCCTAACCCCACGCTGTGATAGACAGAATGCGGGTCTAATGCTGGGATGTGTTCTGTCTATCACAGCGCGGGGTTAGGAGGAGGCGGGGCTGTTTGCGAGCAGAGGAGAGACAATTTCAACATACGGGCGGTGAGTTTCTATAAGAAAATGTGTGCTGCTGTCCGTCCTCCCTTCTCCCCCCTCTCCCCCCCCCCCCTACATACCACACTTGGCTGGCTGTCTTCGGGACTCCGTCCCCTCCCCCTCGGCCGCCGAGTCTGTCTCCCGTCTCCTGTCCCTGCCGCCTATGTTCACAGTGAGAGGGGAGACCTGTGCTCTTCCCATCTCAGCTGTGACAGGAGTTCTAGCACAGTGCTAGTGCTAGGACTCCTGTTTTTGGAAGTGAGAGGGTCAATAAAGAGAACCTGTCTCCTCCAATTGGTATCACAAAGTGAATTGTTTTCTCCCGTGTGATAGCAATAAAGTGAAAAAAAAATGATAAAAAAAAAATAATTAAATTAATAAAATAAAGAAATGAAAAAGTAAAGAATAATAAAAATATAAAAAAATAAGAAAATTTTGCAAAAAAAAAAAGACAAGCGAATTTTTTTTTTTTTTTTTAATTTACCATTTTAAAGAATCGTGAGAGAATTGTGATCTTTGTTCTAATCAAAAGAATCGTGATTCTCATTTTTCCCAGAATCGTGCAGCTCTACTTTGCAGGTGCTATTTTTAGCGCTATACCGCCTGCAAAAAGCGCCTTAGCGTGAAAGCAGCCTTGCACATTCTGACGGGTCGCCAAATCTGATGAAACACCAGGAAGTGTAGTCCATGTATGATCTGCTTACTTGTTCTGGTTCAGTGACTCAACAGAAGTCAGTTGACATGGCAGTCAGCGAGCTAGTGTTTTCGTTGTCGGTCACCATATTTCTTATGTACCAGGTTCCTTTAGAAAAAAAAAAAAAAAAAAAATGAAGTGCCACTTGCGGTCAGTTTAAGATCCCTTTTTTTTTTTTTGGAAGTTTTTTTTTAGTGAAACGGACCTAGGCCAAATAGTGCTTTAGGGACTAACAGGGCTGAAGGGCAGCCTTGTGCCTCCTCCTGTATGTACCTTGCCTGAGTTTCAAGTTCAACTCAGACTCTGTGATCCCGTAAAGCCCCCTTGGATCCTGGCCATGTCTGCCCAAATCGGCACAGAGCTTCGCCCCCTGTCCACACAAGCTGTCAAATATCAGAGTATCTTCTGCCAAGTTGAGGGTCCAATTTCCACTTGTTAGAAAGAAAAAGCCTCTTTTATAGCCTGGTCTTAGTATCCAAGAACTGACACTGGTATTGGTTTAAAGTTAAGGGAACTGCCGGTGCCATGAGGTCCTTTGAGTTTAGCAGTAAAGTGTTTGTAAAGTCACTATGTGACTTTACAGTTATGCCCTGCAGATATGGGCCTGACTGTATCTCAGATTGATTTAAATTGGATTTGTAGCGGATTGGTGGCCAAGAAAATCTTGTCAGTGTTGATTTTTAGGGTCTTTCTATTTGGGAGGCAAGTGTAATTAAGTTTCAATCTCCCGATCCAGACCCCTTTTTCATGGGTGAAATTTTGTTAGTGATCACTGTCCAGCACACTGATCCTCAGCCTGTTGGAATGTATCCCTGGCCTCCACACATCTGTCCTGATAGAGCGCACACATTGGGTGTAGACCTTTGCTGAATCTCTGCATCAGAGAAACAAATACTGTAAGTGTACTGTATCTTACTCGGATCTAAAGACCTTTAAAAGAGAAGTATGGGTGTGTCCCCCCCCCCCCCCGCCCCCAAGTTTGATCAGTAATATTTTGAACAAAAGTACCAATAATGTGAGGAAAACATATACTTTTTATTTTTCTGCAGTGTTTACTGCAACATTAAAATAACATTTTTGGTACTAAGCATGTTAAAGTTATTTACAAAATAAAGGGTGTGTGGTTTTTTTTTTTTGCATACATTTCTCATAATGCATCAGTAATTTATAGTTCTTACTGTTTTTAAAATGAAAACGGATATACCCCAAACTATGTGTTTTTAACCACTTCAGCCCCGGAGGATTTGGCTGCCAAATGACCAGGCCACTTTTTGCGAATCGGCACTGTGTCGCTTTAACCGACAATTGCGCGGTCGTGTGACGTGGCTCCTAAACAAAATTGACGTCCTTTTTTCCCCACAAATAGAGATTTCTTTTGGTGGTATTTGATCACCTCTGCAGTTTTTATTTTTTGCGCTATAAACAAAAAAAGAGCGACAATTTTGTAAAAAAATCGTTTTTTAAAAAAAAATTCTATAATAAATATCCCCAAAAAAATCTATAAAAAAAACATTTTTTTCTCAGTTTAGGCCAATGGGGTATTCTTCTACATATTTTTGGTCAAAAAATTGCAATAAGTGTTTGATTGTTTTGCACAAAAGTTATAGCGTCTACAAAATAGGGGATAGTTTTATGGAATATTTTTTATTTTTTATTTTTTTTTACTAGTAATGGCGGCGATCAGCGTGGGTTTTTTTTTTATCGTGACTGCGACATTATGGTGGACACTTTTGACACTATTTTGGGACCATTCACATCTCTACAGCGATCAGTGCTCTAAAAATGCACTGATTACTGTATAAATGTGATTGGCAGTGAAAGGGGTTAACCAGTAGGGGGCAGGGAAGGGGTTAAGTGTGACCTAGGGATGTGTTCTAGCTGTGACACAACACTGATTGCTTCTCCCGATGTCACGCCACTTTGCGCTGCCGTGGCATTCTGCCGACGTTTATGTGCTGGACACAGTCGGAAAGTGGTTAACAAAGTTAACTATATGCTTTATAAAAAATGTTTCCAGCAAATAATTTAAAATCGAAACATGGAACAGGAGATGAAACTGAAGCGGAGTTCCAGGCTATTTTTAGTTTATTAACTCAGCAGCTACAAAAAGTATAGCTGCTGACTTTTAATAAACAGCCACTCACCTGTCCCACAGTCCAGCGATGTGGCTGCACGGAGGCCCGCTCTTCTCCGCCTCTATTGGAACTGTGGGCACCCGGCCGTGACAGCTTGTGGCTTCACGGCCGGGCACACACTGCGCATGCGCGAGTCGTGCTCCGCTCTCGGAGTGGATAGGCGATCTTCTGGGATCTGTCGCGTGTCCCAGGAGAACGCCTAGGGGGAGAGGAGCCGTCGCCAAGGCAGCCCTCTAGGAGGAAGTGGGACAGGAAGTCCCCCTTCAAAACAGAACCCACATTCTCCCCCCCCCCCCCCAACAAAAATTGCATGCCAAATGTGGCAGGTCAGCGGACAAGGAGTACTAAAAGCGGAAGTTCCACTTTTGGATGGAGCTCCGCTTTAAATAGCGTTTATACAGGTTGAAATGAAAGGGTTTACGTTCTAAAAAAAAAAGGCATGTCTTGGTTAATTAAGAGTTAAAGTGATTGTAAACCCTTATGCCCCATACACACGATTGTTTTTCATGCCGTTTAAAAATGCCATTTTTAAAAATGGGCATCAAAAACGATCGTGTGTATGCTCCAGAGCATTTTTAACGACGTGAAAAACGGCCATTTAAAAATTTCGAACATGCTCTATTTTCTCACGTCGTTTTTCATGTCTTTTTTAAACGACGTGAAAAACGATGGTGTGTATGCTTTGACGAGGTGAAAAAAAAACGCGCATGCTCAGAATCAAGTATGAGATGGGAGCGCACGTTCTGGTAAAACTAGCATTTGTAATGGAGATAGCACATTCGTCACGCTGTAACGGACTGGAAAGCAGGAGGCTGAAAAGCGCAAATCGCCGCTCAACAAAGTTTACTAACATGAAGGGTGGCACCATCCGAACGGAACTTCCCCTTTATAGTGCCGTCGTACGTGTTGTACGCCACTGCGCTTTGCTTGAACGTTTTCTAAAATGATCGTGTGTACGCAAGACAGGCTTGAGAGGAAACATGAAAAAAAGACGAGAAAAACATCGGTTTAAAAAATGGCATGAAAAACGATCGTGTGTACGCCGCATTACACACCACTTTTACCTAGAGGTAAGCCTATATCTATAAAACCTGCATGGTTTAGGAGACATTTACCATATACGCTTGCTCTGACATCGGCGCTTGCCCACTAAAGAAAGGGCATGATCGTGCCGTTTCTTTAGGGCCCGTGACCGTCGGCTCCCGCGACTCCAGCCAGTCACAGAGCCGGCGTCCACGGCCCCGGAAGGAAGAGGTGTGAAGATGGACGCGGTCACCATCGGGGACATCGCGGACTTCGTTTGCAGGCAAGTGCCACATAATGGGCTAGTATGCAATGCATACTAGCCTATTATGCTTTTTCTTTGCAGGGAAATAAAGAGGAAATAAAACACAATAAAAACTGTCCTCTGTCAGCTGCAGCTCTCTCACAAATCTGTCTGACAGGGAATGCAGGCGATGAGATGGCTACTATGTTTGTTTTTGGCTTAAAATGTTACATAGAATTCTCACTGAGATTGTCTGTCTGTTTGTCAGAGTGATCATTCAGTGAGGAAGACTTCTCACTAGCTCCCAGTCATAGGATCTTGCTGGCTGTGCACGATCACTCGGCGCTAAGTAGGAGATAAGAAAAAGTAGGAGATAAGAAAAAGATAAGATTCATCTGGTGTACAGGGGAGAGGGTTTTATGGACGTTTGTAAGACACCCAAGGTAGGCAACTGGTTATATAGCGCTGTCAATTTACGAAAAGCTTAAACTTGTCCCACCAGTCCCTGCCCTCAAGGAGCTTACCATTGAAGGTCCCTAACTTGCATACATATACTAGGGCCAATTTAGACAGGATCCAATTAACCTCCCAGCATGTCTTTGGAGTGTGGGAGGAAACCCACGCAGGCACAGGGAGAACATGCAAACTCCAAGCAGGTAGTGACGTGGTTGGGATTCGAACCAGCGACCCTTTTGCCGCTAGGCAAAATTGCTAATCGCTACACCACTGTGCTGGCCAAAGAATCTTTAAAGGAGAAGTACAGCCATGGCTCGTTTAGCTGTACTTCTCTTATGGATCACAGGAGTGCAGTTTGTTCTGCACTTCTGTGACCCATTTTCAGCAGACAGCTAGCTGAAGCCCGCTGACGTCGGAGCCGATCCAGGCTGGGGAAAGATCGCGACCACGTAGTCGGTATTCACCCAGGAGCCTGGACTGACACCTGGCTCGGCCTCTCAGCAAGCTGCTGCGAGTCTGTGCCAGCTGCTTCTGCCCCTCCACAGCCCAGCGCTCCTGTGGCTGATGGTCACCAGCTCTGTGCTCCATGGTGCACTGAGAACCGAGCGATCAGCTGTGTTTGATCACTCGGTTCTCAGCTTTGGAGCTAGTGGTGACAGATGTAGCATGGGACCGATGTTGCATCCACCTAGGCAAGTATGATACCCCCCCCGCCAAAAAAAAACCTTAACGTTTAAAACCCCTTGTTAGGACCGAAAGTGTTCAGATGTAGTTAACTGATGCTGAGATCTACTGGCACAGCATAGACGGCTGGCACTTTCAGAAAAGAGCATTTAAAATGGTAAACGCCAATTTTGAAATAATTAAAAATGATGCTATGAATGGGATCATGTAATAAAATGGAAACAAACATCCAGAGGTTCTTTTCAAGGGTTTGCTCATGCCACCTAATACGCATTTGTGTGTGCATGCGCGTGTTAACTTGCAATGTACTTTTAAACACAATTCTTATTCCATGGGGCATGTTGGGATGCGTTGGAGCCAATGAAGGATGTTCATATTCTTAGTATTGGGCAGTACTGCCCAATGCAGAGAAACCCAGCCGACGTGAGCGAGCCTTTAATTCATCAGGATTCTGTGTTGAGACAGCGGAAAGCCTGCATTAGACTTTGGAAATACTGGCTATATATATTTATATATATATATATATATATTTCACTCACACACTCACACTTGGGCTGCACTGCAAGGGTTAATGGTTTGTTTAGGTTTAGGGCCTTTTACTTGTCTGATCCTCTGTCTGCAGGCTCCTATTTGCTGCTAAACTGTTCTCTCCAGCCTTTTGTCCTCTTCACGCGGTCTAAAGCCTAATGATGTAATTGTTACCAATGCAGGATTCATAGCCCTGCACTGGATGTGAGGACACTTGAGGGACTATCCCTTGCTGGAACATGTGAGCGTGCCATCTGCCTGGCAGTGGAGGATCTGGTAAGCTAAAGAGTATCTAAACCCAACATTTCATATTCCAAATATGTGCCTGCTGTACCATGTACTTGTATGAAAATGTCTTGCGTTCTTTGTATCGCTTCTTTTGTGTGAAATCACTGGTGTTCCTGTCAGTCCCTCTGCATTCCTATTAAAAACTGACCACACTAAGCATGAGAACACCCTGTGGTCAGTTCTCTAGCTATGCTGGGAACTCAGACTGCTCTCCTCCAATGATCAAGCTTGTCCTGACAATTGACACTTCCCCCGGATCGCTTAATTCTGGCAAACTCTGTGTGTTGTTGCTTCTCCCCCGCCCCCCCCAGCTCTTATGAAGCTGAGAACAGAGGGAATGTGATCACTTATAAAAGGGGGGGGGGGGGAAGGTATTTTATAACGTGTGTGTGTGTGTGTTTTTTTTACCTTTCATTTAAACTGAGCGGGTTGTTTTGACTACCACTAGAATAGGTAAGTAAGTTAACCCTTGCAGTGCAGGAGCTGTCTCACAGCAAGAGGAGTTTTAGTTTTACTGGAGTTGGCCCTTAAAGGGGTTGGAAACCATTGTGTTTTTTCACCTTAATGCATTCTATGCATTAAGGTGAAAAACCTTCCGTAATGCTGCAGCCCCCCCAGTGCCCCCGTTTTTACTTGCCTGAACCCGATTTTTTCTTCTCCCCGAGGACGAGCACACCAGCTCTAGCTGGTGTCTCGTGTCCTGATTGGATAGATTGATAGCAGTGCAGCTATCGGCTCCCGCTGCTGTCAATGAAATCCAATGACACAGGGCGGGGCTGAGTCCTGCTTTCTGTGTCCATAGACGCAGAAGCAGGACTCGGGAGCGCGCCCACACAGGTTTCCCATAGGAGAGCACTTCTCCGACGGGGGCCCTCGATTCGGGGAGGAGCTACTAGGAGGACCAGGACCACTCCGCAAAACCAACTGCACAGTGGAGGCAAGTATAACATGTTTGTTTAAAAAAAAAACACGAGGGTTTAGTAACCCTTTAACGTTTTTTTTTTTGTTAAGTATTTGACTTTTCTGTAGCACACAAATCAATGTGCAGATTATATACAAGTGTTTAAGGTGTTTGCAGATGAGCATCCAATACAGTGTGTTTTTCAGGCAGAGATCCACCAGAGACTGAACTGTTGGAAGAAGCAATCGAAAGCCGTAGACAGCCGTGTCTCACTTGCTAGACACCTTAATGTGTGAATTGAGCTCTTTTCCTGCCAAGCTTCCCCCTTAAAGCCGCAGTGTAAGCAAACCCAATAATATAGTATAGTAAGAGATTAAACTTGCCTGTATAGACTGTCTTCAGAGACACAATCTGTATGGCCTGCTGGTGTCATTTGTTGGACTGTACTTATCTAGCATAGATACTTTTGTAGGGAAATAATGAATACAAATAAGTGCCATGGACTGACTTCATTCCCAGTTTACCTCTGTGGTGTGTGAAACAAGGTGATTCTTCTGTAGGGTGTGAGATTCCTGTACAATAAGTCATTTCTCTGCTCCTTTCCTTGGCCCCCATTCACACCTGAGCATTTTATAGTGTTTCTCTACGCCTGGCTACATGTAATATGCCAAATCCTATTGTATTGCAGTTGTGCTCATTCACACTTCAGTGCTCAGTCGCTAGTTCAACCCCATATGCTCAGACGTACATGAGCCATTTTCTGAGCGTAATCGGGCATTTCTGGTCCGTTTGATGTCAATCGGAAACCTTGTAAATAATTGACACACATTTTTATGCTTGAACTGCTGTCCTCTCCTTTCCCAGCCCAGGAAACAAACGCTTGATGTACATGCGTTTTTATGGATAAAAAAATTAAAAATAAAAGAGCTTCATAATCAACAGTAATGCGCTCTGCTGATGTTTGAATGCAGGCTAAATCTGGCAATGCATGCAACAGAATTCAGCAGGGATCAGTTGCATTTTAATCCTTTTACCGATTGACTTCTCTTCAA
The DNA here is from genome assembly GCA_029206835.1 of Rana muscosa. NCBI lineage: Eukaryota > Metazoa > Chordata > Amphibia > Anura > Ranidae > Rana > Rana muscosa. Next base: position 1,003,024,798 of record CM055116.1, on the reverse strand, counting down.
CCAGCCTGTCAGATTTACCTGCTCGATCAGCCTCACTGGCTATAGCCTGCAACACTGATCAGTGTGTTCTGATGGGGGATCAGTGTATTCTGATGCTGTGTTTTTTTTTTTTTTTTTCCATCAACCTGCTGGTTGAAAAAAAAAAACGCTTATCTATAGGCTGCTTAAAGGAGAAGTCCAGACTAAGCTTTTTATTTTTAGGCTGGGCTTCTCCTAAGGGTCACAGGAGTGCAATTCGTTTTGCACTCCTGTGACCCGTTTTCAGCAGAGTGGTCTGAAGTCCGCTCTCCGCTGACGTCACCAGGATCAGTCCAGGCAGTGCGTCATCCCGACTTAGGAAGTCTGGATCCGCCAGCTGCCTGGACTGATGACAGTTTCAGCCTCTCAGTGAGCCGCTGAGACAGCCACTCCCCACCCCTCCACAGCTCAGCACTCCAATGAGCGTCTAGGAGCAGAGCAGGAGAGATGCTGACTGACAGTCATCGGCTCTCCACTAGGGGAGCCGAGAGAACCGAGCCATTGGTGGTGTTCGGTGGCTCGGTTCTCGCTGAAAAGGCACCGGAGGACAGATGCTGCATCCCCCTAGGTAGGTATGAATATGCAAAAAAAAAAAATTTCTCTTTTTTAAAGAGGAGGTCCAACCTGGGTTAAAAAAAAAAATAACTCGGCAGCTACAAATACTGTAGCTGCTGACTTTTTTTAATATTAGGGCACTTGCCTGTTCAGGGAGCCAGCGGTGTCGGCACCCAGCTGATCTTGGGATCGACTCCCGGGTGCTGCCGACTTTCAGCTTCACAGCTGGCTCCCTACTGCGCAGGCACGAAGCGAGCTGCGCTTTCTAATTGGCCCGGGGGAGGGGAAAGGAGGAGGGGGGGGGTTGAACTTCCAGGAGATCGGACCACGGCCCGTCTCCGGAAGTGGGGAAGGGGACCTGTCAAAAAACAGGTCCCCCACCCCCCTCCCTCCTGAAAGGTGCCAAATAGGGCACTGGAGGGGGGTAACATAAGAGTTCCACTTTTGGGTGGAACGCCGCTTTTAAGGCAAGGGGGTCTCCCTTGCTTGCTTTGCTATTATCCAGCCCGAGGGGCATTTTTCCATCCACTGATACGAGGTGCTATTCTTCCCACTAACACAAATTACCGTATGTGGCACTATTCCTCCCACTACAGCTATGGCGGGTACTAGTCCTCCCACCGACACAATGATGTAATGTCTTTCTCTCCTTCTTTTTTTTTTTTCATATATGAACTCCCACTGATCACCAATTGGCATTGTTTTACCTCCCACTGATGCCAGGGCATTTTCTGCACCTTTTTTGAGGGGGCGTAAACTGGCCTCTTGTTTTGAACGTTTGGAGCTCCTGGTCTAGACTAATGGGAATCAATATGGGAGAAATCCTCTGACGCTGTAATGGCTGCATTAGTTGAGTGAAACTGGTGTCTAGCGTTTAGGCCTGTTCCACGTTTTTACTGCTCTTCAGCTCCGAGTGTGTGTGTGGGGTGATTTTATTTTTTTCTGCCTATAAATTATTTTCTTCTTCTAATATGCCCGTAAAACACCTATATGTGCATGGACACATAGGCTAACATACATGTGCTTTTACAGGCTGTGTGCACGAGATTTTAAAATCCAAGAAACATACTCCCAGTGTAACATGGCAGCATTATGGCTGTTAATGGGCAGGCTGAATGTACCAAGTTGATCGATCAAGTTGGGTACAACCAGCCTGCCAGATTCTCTTGCGATTATCACTAGTGGCTGCTATAGTGGTTATTGAAAATTACTGTCTTCTTTCGGAGGGGATGGCTTCCCTGGCCTGGAGAAGACAATTGCTCAGCAAGAGGGATTCCCCTTTCAACAATGTCTGTGTTTGGGGAATCGTGCAAATTTTTAAACCGTGTATGGCCTGCCTAACACACTAAAAACTGTTTGCTATCGCCTAAAAACACATGTGAACTGTGAGGAAAATGCACAATAAATATACACGTCTCCTCACAGTGGTACTTTACTGGCAATGGGTCCATGATATATTGATTGTGTATTGCAGGCAATGGGTCCATGATATATTGATGTATATTGCAGGCAATGGGTCCATGATATATTGATGTATATTGCAGGCAATGGGTCCATGATATATTGATGTATATTGCAGGCAATGGGTCCATGATATATTGACTGTGTATTGCAGGCAATGGGTCCATGATATATTGACTGTGTATTGCAGGCAATGGGTCCATGATATATTGATGTATATTGCAGGCAATGGGTCCATGATATATTGACTGTGTATTGCAGGCAATGGGTCCATGATATATTGATGTATATTGCAGGCAATGGGTCCATGATATATTGATGTATATTGCAGGCAATGGGTCCATGATATATTGACTGTGTATTGCAGGCAATGGGTCCATGATATATTGACTGTGTATTGCAGGCAATGGGTCCATGATATATTGATGTATATTGCAGGCAATGGGTCCATGATATATTGATTGTGTATTGCAGGCAATGGGTCCATGATATATTGATGTATATTGCAGGCAATGGGTCCATGATATATTGATGTATATTGCAGGCAATTGGTCCATGATATATTGATGTATATTGCAGGCAATGGGTCCATGATATATTGACTGTGTATTGCAGGCAATGGGTCCATGATATATTGATGTATATTGCAGGCAATGGGTCCATGATATATTGATTGTGTATTGCAGGCAATGGGTCCATGATATATTGATGTGTATTGCAGGCAATGGGTCCATGATATATTGACTGTGTATTGCAGGCAATGGGTCCCATGATATATTGATTGTGTATTGCAGGCAATGGGTCCATGATATATTGACTGTGTATTGCAGGCAATGGGTCCATGATATATTGATGTATATTGCAGGCAATGGGTCCATGATATATTGATTGTGTATTGCAGGCAATGGGTCCATGATATATTGAGGAGATCCAAAGTAATACACACTTGTCATGTTGTCTGCCTGAGTTTTGTTTCTTTGATCTTATTTGCACAGCTCTTCCTCCTGCAGCCGGTTTAGCTTTTCTTTTGACCTTCATTAAGTCGTTGTGACCCTCATTATCTCTGTTAGGATTTGTGTGGTGCTGTGCTTTGGTTAATTCCTTCTCTTCAACTTTCCCTGACAGTATCTCACAAGTCTCACTAAATCCGTGTTTTGCTCTCAAACAAGTCAGGTCATATTTCAACAAAGCAATGGCTGAAGCACATTCAGAAATCAATTTACATGTGTCTGAATGGATACTTTGCTTGGAGAAGAGAAGGCTGCAGATTAGTGTCAGGTTTTTGTAGAAGGATGATGAGCTGTGCTACTTGCAGTGGTCCTGTTGAAAGCTATCCAGGCATTTATACTTGCCGTCTGCACTTGGATGAGCATTTTGGGTGCAAAAAAAAAATTGCATGCAGTGCAGCCATATTTCATCGCAAAGTGAAAGTAGATGTTTACCATATATAACTTTTTATAGCAGACCTTCACTCCCTTTCAGAGAGTTTAGTTTTATTTTTTATGCTGTGCCTAGCTGATAGTTGTGTCCGCTCTCTCGCGCTCTCTCTCTCTCTCGCTCACTCTCTCTCGCTCACTCTCTCTCTCGCTCACTCTCTCTCTCTCTCTCTCTCTCTCTCTCTCTCTCGCTCTCTCTCTCTCTCTCACTCTCTCGCTCTCTCTCACATCGCGTCGCTCGCTCGCTCTCTCTCTCGCTCGCTCTCTCTCTCTCTCTCTCTCACTCTCGCTCGCTCGCTCGCTCTCTCTCTCACTCGCTCTCTCTCTCACTCGCTCTCTCGCTCTCTCGCTCGCTCGCTCGCTCTCATCGCTCGCTCTCTCGCTCCGCTCTCTCTCGCTCTCTCGCTCGCTCTCGCTCGCTCTCGCTCGCTCGCTCTCTCTCGCTCTCGCTCTCGCTCTCTCTCTCACTCGCGCTCTCTCTCTCACTCGCGCTCTCTCGCTCGCAGCGCTCTCTCTCTCGCGCTCTCGCTCAGCGCGCTCTCTCTCGCTCGCTCGCTCGCTCTCTCTCTCGCTCTATCTCGCTCTCTCTCGCTCTCTCTCGCTCTCTCTCGCTCTCTCTCGCTCTCTCTCGCTCTCTCCTCGCTCTCTCTCGCTCTCTCTCGCTCTCTCGCTCTCTCTCGCCTCTCGCTCTCGCTCTCGCTCATCGCGCTCTCGCTCTCGCTCTCTCGCTCTCGCTCTCTCGCTCTCGCTCTCTCGCTCTCGCTCTCGCTCTCTCTCTCACTCGCGCTCTCTCTCTCACTCGCGCTCTCTCGCTCGCAGCGCTCTCGCTCGCGCGCTCTCGCTCGCGCGCTCTCTCTCTCTACGCGCTCTCTCTCTCAGCGCGCTCTCTCTCTCTCGCTCGCGCGCTCTCTCTCTCTCTCGCTCGCGCGCTCTCTCTCGCTCGCAGCGCTCTCTCTCGCGCGCTCTCTCTCTCGCTCGCGCGCTCTCTCTCGCGCGCTCTCGCTCGCAGCGCTCTCTCTCTCCTCGCTCGCACAGCGCCTCTCTCTCTCTCGCTCGCAGCGCTCTCTCTCGCTCGCGCGCTCTCTCTCTCTCGCTCGCCAGCAACCGCTCTCTCTCTCTCGCTCGCGCGCATCTCTCTCTCTCACTCACTCTCCATGATTAACGTAGAAGTTCAGTGAAATCCTAACTATATTTAAGATTCTTACACACTGTCGCGGGGAAAACACAACGCAGCAAAATTGTGCCACGGTTTGAAGTTTCCCACGGCTGGCGGTCAAAACGTTCCCATCCTGAACACGATTCTTCGGCATTCAGGAGAGGGAGTTTGAAGCTCCCCTAAGGCCCCTTTCACACTGGGGCAGTTTGCAGGCGCTATTGCGCTAACAATAGCACCTGCAAACCAACCCTAAACAGCGGCTGCTGTTTCACCAGTGTGAAAGCCCTGAGGGCTTTCACACTGGAGCGTTGCGCTAGCAGGACGTGAAAAAAGTCCTGCTAGCCGCATCTTTGGAGCGTGAGAGGAGCTGTGTGTTTACCGCTCCTTCCCATTGAAAGCAATGGGAAACCGCGGTAATACCCGCCGGCAATGCGCCTCTGCAGTGGCGCATTGCCGGCGGTATTAACCCTTTTTCAGCCGCTAGCAGGGGTTAAAACCGCACCGCTAGCGGCCGAATACCGCCGCAATTCTGCGGCAATTACGATGGTATAGCGCTGCTATACCGCCACCCACACCCACCGACCCAGTGTGAAATCAGCCTAAAATTTCAAAACTTCTAAATTCTAGCTCCCCTTTGTACCATTATAGCATTAAAGAGGAATTGCAGTCTGCTCACACAATATGTAATAAACATATTTGCCATTCTATAGCTTCCCTCTAACCACTTTGCATATTTTATATCTACTGTGATTCTGGTACTTGCCAAATATCCTGCAGAAATCTCCCTCAACTGAGTCTGATGGCACCTTTTGAACTGTCGGCAGCTGAAGCTGCTGCCTGTTCACTTCCTGGTTTTACACAGAGGCAGACCTGCAGCTCTCATTGGCCCTCTTATGACTCAACCCCCCTCCCTTTCTGGCAAACGCTCACAAGAGTGAGAGAGATGTGCATGATTTTATTAGCCTTGGCTTTTTACCAGACAAGAAAGAGGAAGTGGGCTGTAAGTTATTTACTAGCGGGAATTTTTTTTTTCCTATCGAAACTTAAAACAAGGGCAGAATATTTAATAGCTGGAAAGATGAGAAAATTACTAAAGTTCCGCTTTAATGCACTTATTTTGCAAATTAATTCTACATCCGGTTTTCTTTCAATATCTCCAACCCATCAAACTCCAACCACGTCACTTTTTTATTTAAAACCTTAGTAAGTGGAGAATTTGACGTATTGGTGGTTGGACACAACACCGACAACCGAATAGAGTCCGGTACAGGAAGACTGAGCTGTTTTGACAGCACAGCGGCTAACGAGGACAAAGTTGTCGCCGCCT